>CM035117.1:41079942-42279942 GCA_020205555.1 Panax stipuleanatus
ATCCTTATACCAAGCTGGCAACCTCGTTCTCTCCAAGAGCCGAACAGGTTCAACCCAAGAGATACTCCGCTTCGCTATGAGGAGTCGAAGGGATCCAACCTTATAACTGGTGACCACGTTCTCTCCAAGAGTCGAACGGGTTCAACCCAAAAGATATTCCGCTTCGCTACGAGGAGTCGAAGGGATCCAACCTTATAACTGGTGACCGCGTTCTCTCCGAGAGCCGAACGGGTTCAACCCAAAAGATATTCCGCTTCGCTGCGAGGAGTCGAAGGGATCCATCCTTATACCAAGCTGGCAACCTCGTTCTCTCCAAGAACCGAACAGGTTCAACCCAAGAGATACTCCGCTTCGCTACGAGGAGTCGAAGGGATCCAACCTTATAACTGGTGACCACGTTCTCTCCAAGAGTCGAACGGGTTCAACCCAAAAGATATTCCGCTTCGCTACGAGGAGTCGAAGGGATCCAACCTTATAACTGGTGACCACGTTCTCTCCGAGAGCCGAACAGGTTCAACCCAAAAGATATTCCGCTTCGCTACGAGGAGTTGAAGGGATCCAACCTTATAACTGGTGAATAAAAACCTCTATTGGAGAGACAAAGAGAGCCATCTTTATTAATAATTGTCGTTGTAGTTACAGCCTTTCATATTTTAATACTAACCCTACTGAAAATATTTGCGGAGTCTCCCGGCATGCCAAGTATTTTTGATTTCAGACCCATCTAAAGTTCGCAGCCGGTAGGTTCCGGGTTTTGATACACTGATGACTTCATAAGGGCCCTCCCAATTTGGCATGAGTTTACCCGTATTCTGAGGGGTAGAAGCTTCTACTTCCCGGAGAACTAAATCCCCAACTTCGAATCTTCGAAGCTTTACACCTTTGTTGTAGTATTTAGCCACACGACGTTGATATGTGGCCAACTTTATCAAGGCTGCCTCTCGAACTTCTTCGATCAGATCTAAGTTAACTCTGAGTCCCTCATCATTGTATAATTCTTTAAATTGACTGACTCGAAGACTTGTAGATCCAATTTCTATCGGAACTAGAGCATCAGTACCGTATGCTAGCCTAAATGGGGAAGGTCTTCGCATTCTTCGGCCCTCTCAACGTGTTAAAGAACGACAGGCACCTTTCTGCTGACTTAGACATGAATCGTCGCAACGATGCTATTCGACCAGTTAAACGTTGAACATCCTTGTATGACTGGGGTGATTTCATGTCTAAGATAGCCTGGATCTTCTCTGGATTGGCTTCGATACCTCTCTTACTGACCAAATATCCCAAGAATTTGCCTGCCCCCAGTCCGAAAGTGCACTTAGTAGGATTCAGCTTCAATTCATAACGGCGCACCGTCTGGAAACATTCTTCTAGATCATCCAGATGAACACGACCCGACATGCTTTTAACAATCATATCATCAACGTAAACCTCCATATTCTTGCCTAGCTGCTTCTCGAAGATATGGTTCATCATCCTTTGATATGTAGCTCCCACATTGATTAATCCGAAAGTCATTTTTTTGTAGGCGTACACCGACCGATGAGTAATGAAAGCTGTCTTTGGTATATCTTCTTTACACATAGAAATTTGATGATAACCTGAAAAAGCATCCATAAAACTAAGAAAAGCATACCCCGAAGTTGCATCAATGAGTTGGTCGATATGAGGCAGAGGATAGAAATCCTTCGGGCAGGCTTTATTCAGATCGGTGTAATCTATACAAACTCGCCACTTGCCATTATGCTTCTGTACCAGGACCACGTTGGCCATCCACTCTAGATAATCGATCTCGAAGATGAAATCTGCGTCCAACAACTTA
Source organism: Panax stipuleanatus (assembly GCA_020205555.1). Lineage (NCBI taxonomy): Eukaryota > Viridiplantae > Streptophyta > Magnoliopsida > Apiales > Araliaceae > Panax > Panax stipuleanatus. Next base: position 41,081,765 of record CM035117.1, read on the forward strand.
GTGATCTCCTCATCAATTATCTTCTGTCTCTCCAATGCGAAGAGTCTTCTCTTCTGTCTAACTGGCTTCTTAGTTGGATCCACTTGCAATCTGTGCTCCGCTACTTTTCGGCTTACTCCCGGCATGTTACTGGGGATCCAAGCAAAGACATCGGCATAGCATCTAAGCAACTTCAGCAGGCTTGTTCGAAAAGGTTCTGGAAGTCCCGAACTGATTTTCACTGTTTTCTCTTTCTTCCCCGGAATCAACTCGATCTCTTCGGTATCCTCAATGGGCACGACTAAAGGTTCGGTTCCGCTTTCTGTAAACGGTTCCACCTCAATGGCCATTGTATGCTTCAGTTTACTGACCCCTACCCCCGAAGTGATTAGAGCATTCCGATAGCACCTCCTTGCTAAGTCCAGATCTCCCGCCACTTCGCCAATTCCGTGGGATGTGGGAAACTTAATTTTAAAGTGGGGTATTGAAGTAACCGCCTGTAGAGCTGTCAAAGTAGGTCTCCCCAAAATAGCGTTGTAGGCAGAATCAACATGCACAATATAAAATTTACAAAGGATTTGAACCTGTTGGGGAACTGTCCCGAAGAAAACTGGCAGCTCGATGGTCCCTGCTACCTTGACGGGATCGTTGCTGAAACCATACAGAGGGGCCTCCTGCCCAATCTCCATCTTCTGGCCATCTGTAGGCATTCGGTGATAAGCATGAGCATACAATATATCCACCGAAGAGCCATTGTCAATCATCATCCTCTTCATATCTACAGAACCTACTTGGGCCGTGATTACCAAGGCTCCTTCATGTGGTTCGATAGGTTCCGTAGGGAAGTCTTCATCTGTAAAGGAAATTATGGAACCCGGATATGCCCTTTCGACCTTCGTAGGCTTATCTGCCAGAGACATCACAGAGTCCAGATACCCTCGTCTCTTCTTACCTGCAACCTTTCCTGTGTTCCCCCCAGATATCACATCCACAACATGCCGTACCGCTTGGTTTGGCACTGGTTGGACAGGCTGGGCGGATTGAGCCAACTCCTTATTCTCCGGTTGATTCCTTTGTTGTTCCCGCCCTGTTACATAATGTATCAAAGTACCACTTTGAACTTTTCTCTCAATAAATTCCTTCAAACTCCAGCAGGAATTTGTATCATGCCCAATCGCCCGGTGGTAATTACAATATAGGGCAGGATCTCCGGACCCTGATCGAAGGTTGTTTTTGGGCGTTTCGAAGTACGGTTGATTTTTAATTTGTTCCAAAATGGTGGCCCGATCCGTGTTAAGTTGTGTGTATACCTTGTTCACCTTTTGAGTCGGAATGGGTGGACGATCTCCCCTGGGCATCCAATTACTACCATACCTTTTCTGGTTCCCTTCGGATCGATCATTGCCGGTATTATTTCTTCTCTGACTAACGTCTTTCTCCTTTACTTTTTCCGAGGAGCTTTGTTTCAAGCTAGCCATTGCTTCTTCCACCACGATGAAACCTTCGGCCTTTTCAAACGCTTCGGCCAGACTTTTTGGATGTTTGAACATCAGCTTTTTCACTAATTTTTCTGATTTCACTAGATCTAATCCGTTCTGGAATAACCCTACAGCCTGAAGATCGTTAAGATCTGAAACCTGCCCTACAGCTTCTCGGAATCTCTTCACATACTGCCCCAGAGTCTCACTCGAATATTGCCTTACTTGGGCCAATGATCCCGTGGGTCTCCCTCTTCTCTTATTGCTCCCGAAGCGAGCATGGAATTTGTCACACAAATCCGCCCATGACGCAATCGAATCTGAAGCCAGAGCCCCCATCCATTGCCTTGCGTCCTTTCTTAATGTTAATCCGAACGTCTGACATTTAGCTGCGTCTGAATAGTCGTAATAATCCATTAATCTGTCAAATGCTTGGCTATGGTCAAACGGATCTCCAGAACCATCATAACTTTCCATATGAGGCAACTTTTTGCTGGGATCAGCTTTCTCTTTAAGAATTTCAGATGAAAAGGGGGACGCCTTTTTATCCGAAGTCTTCCTACCTTGTTGATCCTCTGCTAGCTGCTTCCGAAGCTCCTTTATTTCTTTCACTAGGTCTTCCACCAACCCGGGTGAAGAAACAACCTCCTTCCTTGGAGAAATCGTCTTATTGTGTCTAATCCGATCTTTTTCATCCGGGTTAAACGATGTCGAAGGACTTCGTCTCGTACTTCGACCAGAGCGAGAACTCCCTGTATGGTGTATCCTCTTCGAATTCCTTGGAGAAGGACTTCTAGATCGGCTTCGTCGCCCATCTTTTCTACCGCTTCTATGGTACTCAATACGAGGCGTCCTTTTCGAAATCTCGAGAGAATATTCTTGTGATATACTTCGTTTCTCATCGGGAGAATGACTACAAGTCTCACTATCGTCTCGCTTGGAGTATTCATTCCTCCTTGCTCTTCGACCACGTGATTTACCCCTTCTTCCCGGTCGAGTGTAACTGTAAGCTTCGTCTTTTTCTCGGCCGCAAGAACCATCTGTTTAGAAATCTCCTCTCTCTGCTGCAGAAGTGCTTTCAAAGCTGTGTCGGTCTCTTGAGCCTTCTTTTCCAAGACAGAAATCTTGTCTGTACGGCCTTCTCGATGCCGGGCCTTGAGTGGTGTATCCATCATCTTTTTCCGATCGTTATCGGAACCTTTGCTAGCAGTAGAAAATAACTTCCTCTTGGCATCCCCATGGTCTCTAGCTTGAGAACCTCCTAGTACCCTCTGTGACTCAAGTCTGTCATGAATACTTTTTGAGGGTCCTAGTCTGTCTTTCACCGAAATCCTTTGCAGAGAAAAACTAGCGTCCGTTGGCTGTCCCTCAGCCGTGATCGTTTTACTTTTTACCATAGCTTCCGACGTAAGATGCTTAATACGTTGTGATTGAAAATCAGAAACACTAAGAGCCCTCCTTCTAGCGCCAATGTTAACGCCACAATCTCGTCACGCGCCTCAATCACGAAAAACACTCTTTATCCTGCACAATGAACACGTCAGCACCGGATCTCGACGGTTTTGGGCCGCCGGGGATCGCTCCGGTGTGAGAATAAGTACAGATTTTGAGAAAAGTGGTTTTACAATGGAGGTTGTGTGCTCTAGTGTCTAGAGAGAAAAATATGTTTCTTACCCCGTCTGTGTAGTGCCTTTTTCCCTTTTATTGTCTCATCACCTTTGCATGTTTTCCCCCGATGTCTTCGTCAATTGGCTGCATGCAGGCTTTTTTCTACTTGCTTTTTCCCCAGTCAACATTATGTCAACTCCTCATTAATGAAGGTGGCTTAAGACGGCTGGGCCCATCACCTCAATCAGCCGCCTGCTAATCTCACAGATTAGGGATAATCTTTAGTCTATAAACTACCACCTGTCATCCACTACCAGCTTCAATCTAGAGTTTATCTAAATGATCTTTTGGATAGTAGCCCAATACTCCAACAGTAAAAATGGGTCTGACCCGGAAAGCCCATAATGAATAAAAATTGACCGGCCTAAAATATTTACGGCCCAACACGCACTATATATATATATATATATATATATATATATATATATAGTAGTAACACATGTTGTTAGCTTTGTCTAGTTTGATTCTCATTATTGGATCTTGTCTGTGAAAAACTTGGTGCGCCTAAAAATCATTTATCAATTATTGGATCTCTACTTGGATGAATTATGCATGAATCAATATCATACTAAAGTGCAATTTATTTCTAGGTAAACTTGATAGTTTTTGTTTAGTTACCAAAATATTACACGGGTATAAAATATAAATAGGTCTAGTTTTAATAAAAGAACACGTTTTTTTATATTAACTTTAAAAAATAGTTTTTTTTTCCAACAAATGAGAGTTGTTTTATAACAATAACTTAAGAAACTATTTATGTTACCAAATTAAAAAAAATAAAAGAAATTACAAAAAGGAAATCCAAAATTCAATACTAGTCAAAATTATTATATCTACTATTCGGCTAACCTAAATAATAAATATGGCATAATGATCTTTTCTTGATACTACGGTCTTGCGTCAAAATTAGTTCTTTTCTTTTTTTCTTCTAAATTTTCTAACGTCCCAATTGGGAGAAAGAAAATAGAGACTGCGAGACTTGAACCCAAGTTTGATTTTTTCTTTTTTATCTTTTCTAAAAAAAAAGAGAAAGGAGATGATAATCTAGTAGTAAGGTCTCTCTCCCATTACTATGCATGATCACACGTAAACAATATATATATATATATATATATATATATATATATATATATATATAAAAGATCACTCTCTCTAGCGAACCATAAAGAGCGAACTAAAAATGAACTGGCTATAGCGACGGTTTTTTCCGTCGCTATAACATAGAAAGCCTGTTTTTTATATTATAGCGACAAAAAAAACCGTCGCTATATCCGGTTCGCTATATCCGGTTCGTCATTAGTTCGCTCCCTATGGTTCGCTAGAGAGACGGACCCTATATATATATGGGAAAATTTTAATTTATTATACGTTGACAGAATTGAATTGCGATTAATGTGAAACTCTAGCCAATAAAATAGAATAAATTAAAATAATTATGCATGTATTTATTATTAACATAAATGCGTCGTGTAGAAGACTTAATATATATAAACCAGATGTGATAGCATAGTGATAATATCTCTCATTTTACTGTGCATGACTATACCATTTGAATCTATCTGACCACAAAATCAGCAAGACGCTTCATTTATAGCAAAGACAAGTAATTACCTAGTTGCATCTGCAGTACATCCAGGGGAGAAATGAGAGCAATCAGGGCCATAAAAACAAGCATTGCATTCACAAACAGGTTTCCCATCACCATCAGCATCAACTGATCCATCCAAATAAGCTCTTCCATGGCCTGAGCATGAATTTGATGCCACTGCTTCTGCTTCTGTTGCTGCTGTTTGGCTCCAACTCAGCTTTTGCTGCTGATGGTTCCATTTATCTCGCACATAAATAAGATATATGATAAACAAGAGATTAAGAACTACAGAACCCACTAAACATAAACCCAAACTAGAGTTTTTGATCTTATAATTGGCCATTTTAATTATGCTGTAAAAAAGCTCTCCAATATTGGTTAGAAGAAGAATATATATATATAAAGCACCCACATGCACGTTTTAAATAAAGTTCATGCATGCATTCTCTCACATATGGAGCCAAACTTCTCTCTGTAAGAATCCACCAAACCCAACTAGCCCACTCATAATTTTTGTGGGAATATATACAGAAAAATGTAAACTTTTTAACTAACACTGATTATTTTAGATAAACTTTTCGTATTTTGCTACAGAATAAACTCCAACACATGATTATACGCAATAATTAAGAGTTTTGATCACTAAATTATCACATTTGGTTTATCAATATCATAATTGAAATATAATAGGCTTAAATACATTTTAAACGTTAAACTTTTTTACTTTTTACAATTTAAACCTTAATATTTCAACTTTAAGACATTAAATCTTAATGTCTCTAAATTTTTATAAATTAAACCTTTGTCCACTGGGTTTAATTTTTCTTACGTGACTCAAATTAAAATGACAAGACAATTAAGTCTTTGTATATTGTTTATATTGACTTCAATTTTTTCCTTCCTTTTTCTTATTTGTCACGCACTAATCACATGCAAACAATCTTATGCGCTTTCAAATATATATATATATATATATATATATATATATATATATATATATATATTTATCAATGTAGGCAATTAAGTCTTTTAAGGTATATATAATTTATATTGGCTTCATTTTTTTTCTTTGTCACATTGTAACTATGTGCTTAAAATTTTATGTAATTTAAAAGATGTTTAGGAGTGAAATTATTCAAAATACTCTTATTCAAATCAATTATTACACGTTGGTAGGTAGAAGGTTTAATTTATAAAAATTTAAAAATATTAAGTTTTAATGTCTTAAAATTAAAATATTAAATTTTAAATTATAAAAAGCAAACAACTAAGAGGTTTAAAGAATATTTAAGCCAAAGTAATAATACCCAAAAAAAAAAGAAGTTTGATAGTGGATTTTAGGCTAAACACATCTTTTGGTTCTTGTTCTTTATATCTGCTTTAAATTTTTTCCTATACCTTTAATTTGTAATTGTTCTTTTATTTATAAGTAAACCTTAATTATGGCTGATCCATAACGCTGACCCAACCCTTAATTTATTTTATTTTCATTATACCTTAATTATTCATTTTCTAGTACAAACAAAACAAAACAAACCAAACCAAAATTTTCACCACCAACCCACACCCACATTAATATTATTCCCGTCTTACTATTTTTCTAATGAAATCCACATCCACCAACGCTAGAGCTTGCAATATAGTTTAAAAACCATTGGGTTAGCCATAACTACTTACATACTCTTTTATGTACTTTGCTTTTAACCCATATAACTCATATTCAAAAAATATTATATAATTTTAGTTTTTGATAAGACCATAACCATATACATTTAGCAATACTTTTATATTTATTTTAATAATACTTTCAACTTTCAACGACACTTATTGTTCTGACATTATCAATAGCCTATTTTGTAATCCATAACTACTACAACAAAAAAATCTATCAACGACCACACAAATTGGTTGCTACTGCCGACATTTACGACCGATTTATGTGACCGTTATCTAAAAGCGTTGCTATCGGTTTTAGCGACCGACTTTGTTTCTATGTTGTCGTCGCTATAGGTACTGGAGGCGCCAAGTTTAAGCGCAAAAAATGGCACCAACATTAGTTACTGATGTACCCGTCGCTAATAGAATTGTGACGTAGTGGGTCGCTAAAAGTCCTATAAGCTAAAAATTCTACATTAAATTAATTTAAAAACCCATTAGCAACCGAGTGGGACACTAATAGTGTGACGCCCCCAAATTCGGTTCTATACCACACCCAAAATTTGGGTCGTCCAAAACAACACTACAGACAAACACGAATTTTCCTAGTTAGAACTATTATTACAACGACAATGTTCACACTCAAAACCAATAACATTTTACATAAAGGTACAATCAATAACTGTTTTAGGAATTAAAATATTTGGAAAATGCTCAAGGAAACCTTCGTACATGGGAGACCATGCTTCTAAGTTATAATAGATATCAGGACTTGAGAATTAACCTTAGTTGACCCAATAGACCTCAAAGAAGAATGAGAAGATTACTATCATGTTCATTCTAATGGTGTGTATCTTCTTGTCATATAATTATCTCTATTGTGTCAAACTTAGGATTATATTCCAACCATACTCCAAGATTATAAAAGTAATGCTTATAAATATAATCAGCAAGTGGATGCGCACAATCATATCTTGTGGTAACATGAATTTGTATGTGGTTAGACATCTTGTATAATAATGACAACACACACTTTAAGTTCTCAGTACAATTATTGTCACACTATCTTATAACTTGATGAGGACAACCACTACATTATGGTTACTAACTCGAATCATTACTCCACTCCCCGACTAGTCTCAGCTACACTCTCATTTCCTGAGAAGAACAATGAAACAAAAAGGAAAAAGGTGAGTACAAATAGCCCAGTAAAAAATATCATGACTAAGATAATGAATAATAAATTATCTTTAGCCTTCAACAGTGATTAATTATAGCTTTAAATATAAGTTTTTAACTGCAGCGAAACAAGCAAATCTATTAAAAGAGTCAAATAGACCATAATGTTTATTATCTTCTCCAATTTAAAATTCCACCAACAATATTTTTATCCATGTAACAACAATCAACATTTCCTATTCATAATCATGCCAATCAATAGTTCATGGTCATAGTTATGTTGATTAATTCATCTTTGCACCCAGACCGAAGAGAATTTTCACCACATTTTCTTTACCTGTAACACCAAAGATTATGGTTATATCAATTCACAGTTCCTATTCATAATCATGTAAATAAACAGTTTCTCCTCGTCACAAAGTCTAAAGAGAACTTTCACCACATATTCTTGCCACAAAGGCTAAATAGAACTTTCACTTCATGTCCTTGCAAAAAAAGTCTAAAGACACTCAATAATCATATGGTCTTTACACCCTACGCCAAAGACATTCAAATGTAACAACAATGATCATGATCATACCAATCAATTCATCTTTGCCACAAAGGCTAAATAGAATTTCTACTACGTGTCATTACTATACTGACCAAAGGCACTCAAAAATAATATTATCTTTACACCCTATGCCAAAGACATTCACCAATCATATTATCTTTGTGACGCCCCCAAATCCGGGTCCCCAGAACCTCGGACCTGGTACGTTACGATACAACATTTCTATAACTATTGCGGAAGATATAAACATAAATTGTTTATACAATAACTTTTATAACATAATCCCAAGGTCTGTAACCTTAACTTAATACCTGTATTCAATATCCTATACAACATACAATGTCATACGCCTTCGCCTGTATCTGAAGTATTCGTTTAAATCTGCAATTTTTATCATGATATAGCAAGGGTGAGCAACAAGTTTGCCCAGCAAGTTTAAGTACAAAAAAGATATATCATGATTGAAAAGAATGAACAATAAGCTAGCTGACTTTCAACAATATAACAATTGTGAAATAGCATGAATAAATTTTCATAACTGAACGACCGAGACAATAAAAATGAATGGTCAATAATGAACATGAATAAATCAACTGGACCAAATGGTAATGAAGGTGATCATCCTTTCATACCTGATGAACACATGCAATATGCACAACGTGTGAATCAATAATTCATGGACGCGATGTAATTAACAAGGATTAACCACTAGCATAATTGAAGAATCATAACTCAAGGTTGAGTTAAAGAAAACTTGCCTTTTATCGCCGACTACTGCTACGCAATCTAGTTAGCTTCATCTGAAGACCTAATATTGATAATATCGATCTCCCAATTAGAATAATATCATCACAATAACTATTGCTAATTACAGTTATAAAATAACCTAAACACATTATCACATAATCCTATCGATCAACAGAACACATAAGACCTAGTATCAAGTTAAACTATTTCAGTCTGAGTTGAGTTCGGTACTATTTCGACCTCCCGATTGCCTAATCAGATAATTATCGAGCCTAATATTAATAAGACTCTACTTAAACACTATAATATTAACTTAGATAATTTATTAATCTGTCAAAATATTTTTCAGTAGCTCATAATAATTTTTAAATAATTATTATCATTTATAATGATTTTTCGATCATAAATATCATTTTTATATGATTTAAATACCACAATATTCTATTATCATTAATATTTATTTAAGTTCAAATATTAATGAAATACATGTCATAATATTAAAAGTTATTTATTATAACTCAGAATATTTTTAATATCTTAATATCACCTTTAAATGATTTTTAAAATATTTAAAATCATTCTTTAATAATTGCCATTAATATTGAAATATTAATGTATTTCATGGCAAAATATTAAAAGTTATGTTTTATAACTTAAAACATTTTTTATAACCTTTAACTCATTTTTAAATGATTTTTAAAATATTAAAACTATTTTTATAGAATTTATTTAATACAATTATTAAATAAATTTATTATCATAATATTAATCTATACCTTCATTTGATTACTATTTAATATTAATTAAATAGTAATTAATTAATTACCTTTAGTTATTATTTAATAAATAATAACCAAGTAGATCTATTCATTATTTAATGTTAATTAGATAATGAATAATCAAATTATTGTTTGTCTTTAATTATTATTTAATATTAATAAAATAATAATTAATTAATTACTTACTATGTGTCTTTAATTATTATTTAATATTAAATATTAATTAATTAATTAATTAATTATCCTTGAATAGTAAATAATTATTTTATTTACTTCATAAGTCTTTAATTATTCTTTATTATTATTTAAAGAATAATTAATTAACATTTGTCCTTTTTAATAATAAATAATTAATTCATTTCATAAATCTTTAATCATTCTTTCTTATTAAATTACGAATAGTTAATTATTACTTGTCCTTATTTATTATTTAATATTTAAATAATAAATAATTATACACTTTTATGTTAATGTAAGTAAGTAATCACTTAATCTTACTTAAACATTCTTTAATTATTATTTAATAATAATCAATCATTTGTTTAACTCTAATTATCATTTAATCTTTAATTAAATAATAACTTATTACTTTATTAACACTAACTTTAATTAATTATCATTTAATATCACTTAAATAATAATTAAATAGTTAATTACATTTAATCTTATATGTAATTAATTTACTAACCACTTAATGGCTTTAAAAATCATTTATAATAATTATTCACTTTTCACTTAATTACGATTCTGCCATTCTCGCCCAAAATTTTCAGATTCGACGTCCTTTACGGAAACACTTGTAACACGAAATCTACAACTCCGAATTAAGTTCCGTCGAAGGCTTTGGATTCGTATTTTCTTGAACTACAGTTTCCGTTTATCAAACACCAAATTTGGTTCTGTTTTGGTCACGGAAAATAGCCCAGAAGTGGCTGGTCAGTTTTAGTTTCCCAGCTTGACCCTCTTGTACTAAAACAATCATAACTTAGTCATTTTAAAACGTTTTTGAGCGATTCTTGAGCCCACGCAAAGCTAACTTCCGGGACTACAACTTTTGTTTTGGACCATCTTCAAATTCCAAGCACAAAATTTCATAAATTTCGTGGAAGGGGACTGAACCGAAATGGTTTTCCAGTTTTGACTCGTCTACTTTAAAATGACATAACTCTTTCCTCTGAAGTCGGATTTAGTCCGTTCCGGAGTCTATGGAAAGCTTATTCAGTTTACTACAACATACCAAAAGCCCATAATTTTTTGGAATATCTAACTAATCTCGAAATTTCCTTTTTGTGGCAGCAGCCTCTAGCTTTTCTAAGCTTTAAAAAAAAACTGTTTTTATTTTTCTTCTTTTAATCAACTTTTAACACCCAAAATGTTACATCCATACAAAATACACTATATAACATGTAGATCTAAGGTATTTAGAGTTCAAGATCATAACTCATAATTTTGACAACAATCAAACACATAAACTAATTAGAGTTTTGTGTATAAGAATTTTTACACCTTGCTTTGATGATAACTTTCTTCTTCCAAGTAACTTAGGAACCTAGATGGCATGGAGAAGAACTCCTCTTCTTTCTCTCTAAGCCCCACGGCAGCAGCCCATTTGAGTTCTCTTTCTATTTTATTTCTCTCTCTAATTCTTTTCTTTAGCTCTTAACAATTTGGTGGAGAAATGAAGTAAGATTGCTTGCAAATCTTGCAAAATAATATGACCAAGTAGCTAAGGGACACATGGCTTGAGTTGTTGGACTAAATCTTTCTAAATCTTTCCAAATGAATTGAACATGTGTCCCCTTTCTTTCTCTCTAGGTGACCGGGTGAAGCTCCCCTAGAATGCCCCAAATTTTTATTTGTTTTAATTGCCACATTTGTGTTATTTAATTTCTAGTAAGTCCAATGAGAATTGGGCCAAAATTTGGGCTCCCAATTAAATTGCTTGGGCTCTCTAATTAAATTGTTTGGGCCATGTAAAGTATGGTCTAATGTTTTAATTTTTTTTATCTTACCCTATTCATTTAATTAGGGTTTCCATTCCACTCATTTTAGAATTTAAATATTTACTCATGTACATTTAATTATGTAACTCAATTAAGCTTACTTTAATTAGGTTTAAAATAAATAATAACTTGAGATTATAAAATAAATCTCTTAGATTAGTATATATTTTAAATACTAAGAATTCTCCTATACCATAACTCTTAAGTTATTTAATTACCATACCTAATGTATAATTAAGTTATGTAGCTTTCTTTATAATTCACTATATAAAACATTTATCCTTATACATAATCTCTTTCCAAATTTCAAATTTATAACATTCTCATTTAATTTCTTTACATTACTTAAAAATTTAAATCAAACCGTATAGGTTCTTTAAAATTTTTAATTAATCCTCTATTTCCACTCTATGTTTTAAACTTTAACATTTAATTTTAATCATTTAAGATTTTATTAATCTTACAAATTCTCGGGTTGTCACAATCTTTGCCCTCAGGCCAAAGATATTCATAACAACTTGATTCTTTGAGGATTAGTACAAATTAATATAAAGGATGGATGAAAGTTGTAATAATAATAAGATAAAAGAATAAACATTCAAGATTTGACATTTAATTTGTCAAGAGTTCAATAATATTCAAATTGTCAACATGATAACCAAAATATGGAATCAAATTCAAGAATGATATTCAAGTTTAATATTTCAAAGATAACGATTAAAATTTAATAAGAAGATTTAGGTAAATAAAAATTCAAGTGAAATGATATTAGATGAAACATAAACCTCAAAGGAATTTCTAATCATATGATGAATTATATAAGCAATACTTGTAACTATGTTGATCAATTCATCTTTACACCTAAGCCAAAGATATTCAATTGTAAAACCAATGGTCATGATCATACCAATCAACAATTCATCTTTGCACCCCTGGCCGAAGAGAACACATGGTCATGATCATGCCAATCAACTACACATCTTTGCACTCAAGTCAAAGAGAACTTTCATCACCATGATTATAAAAATGTTATATATGATGAATAGAAATAATAAGAACAATAAGATCAAGGATAAACATTATAGATTTTTAATTTAATTTATCTGGAGTCCAAACTGTTAGCACGATATCCAGAAAATCGATTAGAGTTCTTGATAAAATATAATGTTCAAGAAATGTACGTTTCTCAGTTCAAATATAACAATTAAAAATTCAATAGGAAGATTCAAGTCAAAGATATTAGACGAAGCATAAATTATTAAGGATATTCTAATCATCATAAAAATTTTCACATTTAATTATAAAGCTATAAAACGAATAATACTTTCTTATCATAATATGGAGTATGAAAGAAAATAATCTTCTTTACGAGTACTAAAGAAAGTGATATCCCTTTACAAGTATGAAGAAAATGACATACTTTACGTGTAAGAAGGAAAATGATATCCATTTACGAGTATGAAAAGAATGATACCCCTTACCTCGATATTGTGAAACACAAAATTAATAATCGAACAAATCCTTCCATGGTCGTCTTTGTAGCAGTAAAAAATTTGACCTTCGAGTCTTCTAGAGTTTTTAAAATCTCTTTATGTTTTCACAAAAATGTAGCTCTCAAAAAGATATACGAAATATACTCAAGAATCACTCCATTCAGAGTTAATATGACTGAGTTATGAAAGTTCTAAATTTGGGCTGGAACTAGTGACAAAAATTAGGACAGGTTATAGTTTTCAGCATTTTAAGATATAAAGATGACATCAGATGACTTTTCTTCCTTCTTCAACGTTGTAGAGGACGAAAGTCTAATGAAAATAGGCTTTCAAATTACTCAATTTCAAAAAATGATGAATTTACTATGATTTTTCTAAAGAGCTGTTGTACATAAGAAAATTTCACTCGGGAATTCAAAGAAGAATGCAACAAAGACTTAGCTTGGAATGGCTTGGAATACAAATTTAGTACTCTAGCTGATATTTACCAATACTTGAGGTATCCTAGCATACATAGATAAAAACTTACACTAAGAAGTTTTTAGGGAGAGGAAGGAAGTATAAGTAAGGAAGTTATGAATTTTCTTATGATAAGTCTTTCTATTTATAGCCAAAATATCCCACATTTTATAAATATAGTTTTCATCCATTATGATTATCTTTAAATATAATGATTACTCATTTTTATCCATTATCTTTACTTTAAAAATAATGATTACCAATTTTCATCCATTATCACCACTTTAAAAATAATGATTACCCATTTTCATCCATTATCTTTATTTATTCAAAAAAAAAAATCCATTATCAATATTTATTCAGAAAGATAAATCCATTAAAAAGATTATTTCATTATCATTATTTATTCAAAAAGATTAATTCATTATCAAAAAGATTATTTCATTATCATTATTTTTAATTATATTATCCGTCTTCTACATTATTGACTTAAGGTATTAATATCACAAATATTACTGTTCTTCAAATAATGACTCGACCTAACTACTTATGTAAGACCCCAACTTTTTATGAATAAGATTTAATTTTAACTTTAAATATTATTTTAGATAGTAAGGTGTTGATTTAATAAATGTTATAATTATGGGTGATATATAAAAATTATATGAATTGAACAGTCTATCAGAGAATATTCTTTTTGTCGGGAAATATTCATACGGCGACGCCAAAATAACCAATCATTGGTGGGCCCCACAACGGAATAACTGTCGGATATAGAAAGCGACAAAAATAACCTTTTAAAAATTGACGACAAAACTTTTACCGTTAACTGTTGAAATATCCCGTAAAAAAGAACAGTAACACACGCGTTATTCTATAGTAGTACACGGTATTCCACAGTAGCACACGGTATTACACAATAGTTCTAATTATTGATTCAATAATGGCTACAGTAGTGGCCACTAAGTGTTTCATTTAATAATTACTACAGTATTAATTGCATAGTCTTTCATATTATTGATTCAATAATTGTTACACTAATAATTACATAGTCTTTCATATTATTGATTCAATAATTGTTACAGTGATAATTGCATAGTATTTCATATTATTAATTCAATAATTGCCACATTAACAACTGCACAATATTTCACGTTATTAAATCAATAATTGGCACGACACAGTAACTCATATTAAATGAAATGATATTATTAGTTAGCACTATTGGCAATGTTTATAAGTTCTGTCGAGTAAAGGGTTAGGTTATATAATTGCGCGTCAATAAGGAGAAATCTTTATCGGAAAGCCCCATCTTTTCTGGGAACGATCTGGTTGCCAGTATTGCAAATCTATTATATCTGTAATATTAATATATTGATACAATAATACAAAAAATGGATTTATAATAATAATGGTGAGTAATAAATAACAATCTTGGAAGTGTAAAATGTGTTTAGAATAGTTCTAAAATGTGTTTAGAATAGTTCTAAAATGTATTTGGAATAGTTCTAAAATGTGTTCTGAATAGTTATAAAATGTGTTAAGTTTTTGCTATAAATAGGGGAATTAAGCAGAAGGATTTTTATAATTCTCTTGTTTATACTTCCTTCCACTCTCTAAATCATTCGCGTGTCTTTGAAGTGCTAAGGGTATCTTAAGTTTTGGTGCACCAATTGTTCTGGTGAAGTTTTTATAATAGTTACATAAGCACCCACACACATTACACAGTTTTTACAACTCTTCTTTTAGAAGACTATTCCTTTGGAAGATTTATTTTGAAAAGCTTCTACTAGAAGATTGTTTTGAAATATTACTTATTCTTTTGAAAGTTATTTTGAAATACTCTATTTTGTACACTACACAAAGTTATACTATCAAGTCAATTTTAACAATTTCATCATACACGGGTTAGTGTACACCATGAAATTTATTGTGGTAATTACTAATTATATTATAAATATATATCTAGGTTGATAAACTTCATAGAAAATAGTATCCAGTCGCTTGCTAATTGAGGTAAGGGATATTATTTTCTTTTATACTCCATATTATGGTAAGAAATTGTTATTTATTTCGATAACTTTTTCATTAAACGGTGAAAAGTCCTAAACTTTTTAGAACTTTCTAAATAGTTTGCGTTTCATCTAATATCTTTTCACATGAATCTTCTTATTGACCTTTACACGTGCTTCACCTAATATCTTTTCACCTGAATCTTCCTATGTCATTTTACACGTAATAGTTGAATTGTGAATCTTATTTATTTTATTTTTGAACTCTAATTGAATTTCTGGATATCATGTTAACAATTTGGACATTATTAAACTTTGAATAAATTAAATGTCAAATCTCGGACGTCGATTCTTTTATCTTATTATTCTTACAACTTCCGTTCATCCTTTATATCACTTTTATTTGTACTAATCATCAAAGAATCAAGTTATGGTGAATATCTTTGGCCTGGGTGCAAAGACGATATGATTGTTGAGTGTCTTTGGTTGGTATGGCAAGGACACGTGGTGAAATTTATTTTTGGCCCGTAGTGCAAAGATGAACTGTTGATTGACATAATCATGACCATTGGTGTTGCAAATAAATATCTTTGGCCCGTAGTACAAAGATGAGTTGTTGATTTACAAGAACTATTGATTGGTGTTACAGAGATAAAATATTGATGATGAACTTTTAAAGATAGTAAACATTAAGGTTTATTTGACTCTTCTAATGGTTTGCTTGATCCGTTGTAGTTATTATTGGAAACTTGAATTATCTTTAAATCCTTGATTATCATTGTTGAAGGCTAAAAATAATTTACTATTCATTATCTTAGTTATAATATTCTTTATTGGGCTTTTTGAGCTCACACTTTTCCTTTTTGTTACATCGTTCTTCTCCGAAAATGAAAGTGTGACTGGGACTAGACGGGGAATGGAGTGATGGTCCAAAACTGTAAAAGTATCTCAATACATTATAAAATAGTGTGGTAATAATTATATTAAGAATTTAAGTTAAGTGTGGATATTGTCGTACCAGATACGGTACAATATTTGTATTGAAACTCACAATATATATGTTGTCGTATTTTACACGATAATTTAATAGTTATAAATAAGAAAATTTGAGTTTGAATTCTATAGTACGTATTTTGGCGACTCAAAATGGGTTGTGTGGACCTATTTTGGGGGCGTCACAGTTGGTATCAGAGCTTAGGGATATGATATCTAGTGGAGATCTGTGATTAGAACTAGCAGGAGAGAGACGAGTAAAATCCTTCGCTAGTGTACCTAAGCTAATTTTGTTGTTTTATTAGTTGGTTCGTTATAGAGACAAGAAATGACATATTATATTCTTTAACTAATCTTTGTTTTGTGGCTGTATTTCAGAATGACACCTGAAAATCAAGTAATGAACTATACGATAATTTTGGCTGAGAATCAGGAAGCTACAAACCATACTGTTGCAAACTCAGAAAATCATGATGCTAACAACATGATGAATGATGAGTTTTCCCAAAACTTTATGCGATTTTTGCAAAATCAGGCGAGAGGAACTAATGCTAATAGTACAGGTGTAAACGTGGGTAACTCACAAATGGTCAATGCCAAGCAATTCAAGGAGTTAGGACCACCTGAATTTCTCGAAAAGTCGGACTCACTCAAGGCGAAAACGTGGCTCAAACAAATGACAAAGATATTTGATGTACTGCGTTGCGCTGATGATCAAAAGGCTCCCTTTGCTACTTTCATGTTACGAGGAGAGGCAGACCACTGGTGGGAATCAGTGAAGCGTACACATCATTCAGCACCTGAAATGTCTTGGGTAGAGTTTCAAGAGATATTTAATGAAAAGTATTTTTCGGAGAGCATTCGTCATATGAAGGAAGTGGAATTTATTAAGTTAGAACATAATAATATGAACGTCTCATAATACGAGGCCAAATTTGCCGAGTTATCCCGATTTACGCTCCAACTGGTGGATAATGAAGAACATATGGCCCTAATGTTCTTACGGGGTTTGAAATTTGAGATTCGTTAACATCTTATTTCTCATAAACTTCGTTTATATTCAGATATCGTGGATATGACTCAATTAGTGGAATGAGAGAAAGAAACATTGCAACCAGGAGATAACAACCGACAGCGAGAGAGAAAATACGATAATAATCTTAACAGTGGCAATAATCATCGGAATAATGAGAACCAACGAGGAGGGAATCATCAGTCTAGAAATGGTAACCACTTCAGTGGTAATCCTGGCCCGGATAATAGAAGAAGTGAGTAGAGTGGAAACAACTCCAAGAAAAGAAGATTCAATAATGACCATGGAAAGGTACTAACATAAGCACCAGCAGCAATACCGGTTAGATGTTACAAATATAGACACGAGGGACACATAAATCCAAACTATACACAACAATACAAGGTGTGTTATAGTTATGGAAAATAAGGCCACATAAATCGATTGTGCCCTATAGCAAAATCAAGTCCATCTATAATGGTGACACCAAAGGCTGTTGTTGACAAGTCAAAGTCTATGGTTCAGGGGAGAGCTTTTTCGTAAACTCTCAAAAGGCGTGAAAACCAGATGAAGTCATAATTGGTAAGTTAATTATAAACTCTCACGAAGTCTATACCTTATTAGATACCGATTCTACCCACTCTTTTATTTCACCTGCTTGTGCTCAACGTTTAAACTTGACTCCTAAGAAATTAGATTTTGACTTATCTGTTGAAACTCTGTTAGGAGAAACTTTCATTACATCCACTGTTTATAAATCTTATTTGATTCAAATTGGCACCCTCACATTACCCGTTGATCTCATCTCTTTGAAAATACTTGAATTTGATGTGATTTTAGGAATTAACTAGTTAGCTACCCATCATGCTAAAATTGATTAATTTTGTAAGGTCGTTAGTTTTCATATTCTGAATCAACCTGCTATGTGAATTCAAGTAACCAAACCGTTGAAATCAATAACTGTCATCTCTAGCCATAAAGCCATTTGTTTATTAAAAAATGGATGTCAAGCTTTCTTATCCCATGTCACCGATTTGAACAAAAATACGTCAAATTTGAAT
Organism: Panax stipuleanatus; assembly: GCA_020205555.1. NCBI lineage: Eukaryota > Viridiplantae > Streptophyta > Magnoliopsida > Apiales > Araliaceae > Panax > Panax stipuleanatus. The sequence goes on from CM035117.1 coordinate 41,100,425, forward strand.
GATATTTCCACTGCTAATAAATTTCCTAATGTATTTCCCGAAGACCTTCCTGGCCTACCCCCAGACTATGAAATCGAGTTTTGTATTGACCTTGAACCTAGTACAAAACCCATTTCCAAGACTCCATATCGAATGACTCCTATTGAACTTCAGGAGTTAAAAGTCCAACTTCAAGAATTATTAGACACCGACTTCATACGTTAGACATCACCTTGGGGTGCTCTTATTTTATTCGTAAATAAGAAAGACGGGAGTATGAGACTCTGCATTAACTATCGGGAGTTGAACCATGTTACCATCAAAAATAGGTACTCGTTACCTCGCATTGATGACCTGTTTGACCAGTTGCAAGGTGGTCAATTCTTTTCAAAGACCGATATCCGTTCTGGATATCATCAGTTAAATATTAGAGCTAATGACATTCTAAAGCCTACTTTCAGAACTCGATACGGGCATTACGAATTCCTAGTCATTTCTTTTGGATTGACTAATGCTCATGCTGCCTTCATGGATATGATGAACCGGATATTCAAGGAATATTTGGATTATTTTGTGCATGGTTGTCTTTATTGATGACATTCTCATTTACTCCAAAAGCCGTGAAGATCATGAGCAACATTTGATGCTGACTCTCCAAAAGCTTTATGAAAATAATCTATATGCCAAGTTAAAGAAATGTGAGTTCTGGCTTGAGGAAGTAACATTCCTTGGTCACGTGATATCGAAACATGGAATATATAACGCCTGAGAAATTCAGACGTTTATGTAAATGAATTTTATTTGATTATTTGAATAAAATCATATTTAATATTTATTAAAGTGAGTAAGCTATTTCTAAGTCATTCTATGACCTAGAAGATGTGAATATGGTAAGGATTCTGGCTACGTGCTAGAAATAATTGATGTGAATTTATAAGACGAAAATAAAATATTTTTGAGAAAAAGACGAAATAGGCACTATTTACAAATAAAACCCTAAGGGTTAAGGTTTTAGACCCTAAGCCTTTTTGGGAGTTTGGAATGTCGGAATGACATTCCGTCGAAAGATTTGACGGTAATATACCGTGAAAAGTTAAGTTAGCCGAGAAAAATTTTGTCGGGAGAAAATCACTATTCATCTGTTTCTGCTCGGGAATTATAATTAAAATTCTGAGAAACGTGTAATGATAGGATTTCAAGACGGGATGGAATATGTAATAATATTTCATTTATGGCTCGCGAAATTTTCTCTTGCGGACTTAAAAACCGTAAGTGTTAGGGAAAGTGAAACCTAACGATAATTATGTAAATATAATAATAAATGATTATTATACGAAATGAATACGAGTATAATACAAGGTATTATACGAGTGTAATACGAAGAGGATACGAGAATTAATACGACATATAATATAAATTTTATACGAATTAAATACGTTTCATTGGAATTAATTTTCAATAACTAAACCCGTGGGTCGAACCGATGGGTTAACGGGTGGGTTAAACCCATGGGGCAACCCATGGGCACATGAGATGATAAGGGAGGCTTGTGGGGTGCATGTACTAGCACATAGCTTCACATGGCAAGGCATGTGACTAAGGAGGTTTGGTCCTAATGACCAAACTACCCTAAGTCTTGACAAGCCTATAAATAGAAAGCTTATTTGATCATTTGTTGGTTGACCAAATTGAGAGCATAAGAGAGAGCTAAGAGCAAGTGAAGCTAGTTATTCCTTTGATAACAATCAAGCAAACAAGAAGCAAGAAGTACTAACCTTTTGATCAATCAAAAACCAACTCAAGAACAACTAAGAACACAAGAAGGTATACCTATCTAAACCTTAATTTCAACTTCCTTCAATATCAAATTTGATAGAGAAATGAATTGGTGGAGCATGATTAGTGAGAAGTAATAAGGATAGCCTTATAGTGGACTTAAAACACTAATAAGCAATGAAGAAATGAAGTTATAATAATTGATTAAAGACTTAATAAAGAACTCATCAAAACCATGAGAAATTGAATGATAAACATGTAAAACCATTAAACATAGATGTTTAAAATGGTTAGAATCATTAATAATCAACCAAGGGATTGATTCCAATTGGTTTGAAGTAAAAATATTGAAGAACGAAGATTCGGCGAAAGTTACGCGATTAGACGTTAATCGTCGAAATCGTAAATTTTTTCGGAATAGAGGTCAAAAGTCGTCGAGTGATTTGGAAACGATGGTTTTTGATTACATCACGTGTAATTAGGTAAAAAAGACTTGCAGAAACAAGAACGAACCAATTCAGACTTAAAACGAAGAATTGAGCGTCGAACGTTCACGAACGTTCGACGAAAGTGTAAAAATGGAATAATCATCTAAATTCTCGCCGACGGATTCAGAAATGAATTCTGACTTGATGAAATGATAGAACATAACATTTATGAAATATTGGCTTTGGAACGAGCCAATTCCGAGTTAAAATATCATGTTACGAACTCGTTAAAAATCAAAGTTTTCAGAATCTGGGGGCCGGTGCTGCTGTGCCTCCTAGACCCTGCTTCCCAGCGCTGCAGCACCGAGATAGGGAAAAAGTTCTGCGAGACAGCGCTGCCTCTAGGCCTTTGGCCAGCGCTGCAGCGCCCTTAATAAAAAAATTCCCGACGTGTAGATTTCTTAACTTGGCTTTCTATATGGTAATTATAGGGCAACTAAATGATGAATATTCATGAAGAGAAATCACTTAAACAACCTTTTTAAGAATGGTTTTATGAATTAAACGTTGACAAAACGTATTTAAATTTAAAACTCAAAAACCGATAATGTAAACTGTGAATCGTAATCTAGTTGTGAGCGTGTCTTAAGGTTATATAATATGTAAAAAAGGTACATAATGCATGAATAACATCGAATGAATTTAAAACTCATGTAAATGCCATACGGAGTCCGATGACAGGAATCCAATGAGAATGTGGTTGATGTAACGAATCAATTAGGGCTTCGTCGGTCATTATGCATAACGATGATCGACGAGAGTCGGCTTGTGATTAATGAATGTAATCAAGCCGTAAAGAATGTTAAATAACTTGAACGAATGTTATTAGTTTAATAATTTGGCTAAGTTATACGAGAGGGAGAAGATAGTTACACAATGTATATCGATTATGATAACCTAATTGGTATGCTATGTGTTTATATCTTGTAGAAGTTGTAAAGACTGAGTAAAGTATACTTAAAAGGTTTAAAGACGTGAAGGCAAGTTTTCTAACCCTTGTATTAACGTCATGTTATGCAAGCTTTCTGAACTCTTGTCTGTACGTAATGTCGGACAAGTTGTCAATATGTATGGTTGCCTATGCATGAACTGTTGTTGAATAGTCGATGCCATTTACTTCGACTAGACGTATATGTAAAGTATTTTGATTGATTTCCATAAATCTTTCAAAGTATTCTTGATGTGCTATCCTATGCCAATTGCTTTGGTATGGATTCCGATGTAAACCTGAGTATGAATACACAAAAGTTTTAACGTCGTTAAATCGACGGGCACTTGAAGTTGCCAAAAAGCTTAAACGTGAAAATATTTAAGGATTGAGTGTTGATCAACATAGAGTACTACATGCTGATCACTTGGACGTGCTCGTAAGATTTGTTGGGCTTACGGTCTTGTACCGGTTTGTCCTTTTATGAATGGAAATGGAAAAGAATGTTCATGATCTTTGACCAGCTCAGATTCTTAAGTGACTATATGTCCTTGAGAATGATTTTAAAGGAATTCAAAACATTATATTGATTATTCCTATTACTTCATAACTATTGTAGAGTTATTAAAGACGAAGTCATATGATTCTTGATTTTGTAGTTGCAAAGTAAAATATTAAACTTGCGAGCTAGTTATGCTCATTCTTGCTTAAAATCATATGTTTCAGCTAAGAGCTATCGGACTGAAGGATCCGGTAAGGACAAGGGCAAGTCCAAGATGGATACTTAATTATCCTTGTAATAACTTAGCATTATTGTTGCAATAAATGATATTATGACACCGAATGAATGTAAGGGCTATGAAGAACTTGGGAAGGAAGTATTATAATGAAATATTAAGTAAACTTATACAGGTTGTGGAAGTATTCAATTGAATGTATGAGTAGGTAGTGGTACCGTGTAGCACCATATCCAGGGTTTGAAGGTACCCCGATTTGGGGGCGTCACAGAATATTAGTTGACCCGACAAAGATTGAAGCAATATCAAATTGGGAACAACCTAAGTCAGCAACCGAAGTACGAAGCTTTATGGGCCTAGCTGGTTATTATCGGAGATTCGTAGAAGGATTCTCCCGAATCGCCACTCCATTAAATCAACTGACTCAGAAAAGACCAAAATTCAAATGGAGCAAAGAATGCGAGAAGAGTTCTGAAGAACTCAAGAGGAGACTTATTTCAGCACCTGTTCTGGTAATACCATCAGGTTCGGGGGGATTTGTCATCTATAGCGAGGCTTCAGGAAGAGGTCTAGGTTGTGTTCTCATGCAACATGTGAAAGTCATAGCTTATGCCTCTCGACAACTCAAATAATATGAGAGAAATTATCCTACTCATGATTAAGAATTGGCAAAAGTCGTTTTCGCGTTAAAAATTTGGAGACACTACTTATATGGGGATAAAGTGGAGATCAATACAGATCATAAAAGTTTCAAATATTTCTTCACCTAAAAGGAACTCTGTGACGCCCCCAAAATAGGTTTAATACTCAACCCATTCTGAGTCGCCAAATACATGGTACAGAATCCAAATACAATCTTTTATAACATACGGTCGTGCAAAATAAGACCACACAAACTGTGAGTTTCAATACAAATCGTATATAATACGAAATATAAACACTCAAATTCAGTCCTCACTAATTACAATCATTATCACACTATTCTATAAAATAGTGAGGACTGTTATTGCTCTAACTCTGACCATCACCCCGATCCCCGACTAGTCCCTGCGACATTCTCATTTCCTGAAGAGAACAATGAAAGAAAAGGTGAGCTCAACTAGCCCAGTAAAGAATATTATGACTAAGCTAATGAAGAGTAAATTATTGTTAGTCTTCAACAAATCAGATAAAATATTATGGACAACAAGTTTTAGATCAACAACTGCAGCGAAAATAACAATTCATTAGAAGAGTTAAGTAGAGAATGATGTCTACTATCTTCTATGATTTAAAAGTCCATCATCAATATTTTATCCATGTAACATCAATCAATATATATCTCAAACCAAATATTCATCTTTGCACTACGGGCCAAAGATATTCATTTGTATCACCAGCGGTCATGTTTATCTCAACACATGTCCATCTTTGAACTACGGATCAAGATATTTATCAGGTAATCATTCATCTTTGCACTACAGGCCAAATATATTCATTAAGTAATCATTCATCTTTGCACTACAGGCCAAAGATATTCAATTATATCACCATTTAAGACTGAAGATGATGGAAACTAATATAAGGAACGAATCCAGTGAGATAAAGGACAAAGATTAGGGATTCGTAATTTAGTTTATCCAAGTTCAATAATACTATGTAATAATCAATTGTGGAGCAAAATTCAAGAATGAAGTTCAAAACTTGGATCCAATCAAAGATAATTTGGATAAAAAAATAATATTTTTTTACTGTAAATAGTAACTCGTGAATAGTAACTCGTCATGAAAAGATAAAAATTTCATAAAAAGTTCAGACCAATATTTCAGTGAAATGATATTAGATGAAGCGCAAAACTCAAAGAATTTCTGATCATTTCAGGAATTATAGAAGCAATACTTACCGTAGTAAGTTTAAATTTAGAAATATGAAATGAAATATTATCACTTTCATAATATGGAATATGAAAGAAAATAATATCCATTATGAATATTGAAAGGAAATAACATCATTTACGAGAAAAATAACATCCTTTACGAAACATAATAACATCCCCTACCAAAAAAATAACATCTCTTGCCAAAAAAATAACATCCCTTACCAAAAAAATAACATCCCTTACTATCCCTTATGAATATGAAAGTAATAATACCCCATACGAGTATAACATCACGTCCTTTACCAAAATATCTTTTCACAAAAATAATATCATTTACGAAAAAATAATATCATTTACAACAAATAACCTCCTTTACGAAACATAATAACATTCCTTATGAACACGAAATCAATAATACCCCTTACGAGTATAAAATAACATCCTTTACCAAAATATCCTTTATCAAAATATCTTTACGAAAATAATATTATTTACTAAAATAATATCATTTACGAAAAATAACCTCCTTTACGAAACATAATAACATTCCTTACCTCAGTAAAATACTAGATCTGACTGGAATATCGGATATTTTGTTGAGAAAAATCTTGCACCGTAATCCATACTCAAACTATATTTATACTCATAAGAAATACGCTCAATGTTATAGAGAGAAATTTTACTGATTCTGGTGTGTTTTTCAGTTCTAACTAAGCACCTTATTTATAGAAAAATGCTTAGCACACCAAAGCTGACAAAATATTTATTTTATTTTTATACGTATGATTTCAAATCCACTATATTTGAAAATTAAACTTCAACATTTTACAACAAACAAAAGACAAGAGTGGGGCCTGCACATTCTAGAAAATCCTCCACCAAAAATTAATTCAGATCCAATATTCCAGAACTTTAATAATTCCTAATAAATAGCCCTTTTATCAGAAAAATACGAACCTTATGTCCATTCCATATGAAATTTAATTCTCTACAACTTTGTAGAAGAAAGTTTTTCCAAATTCCGAACGAAAAAATGACCCAAATTTACATACGGATGATTTTTCCAAGCATGCTAACTTTGAAAAACTATGCAGCACACCAACAAGGAATTTCAAAAGCCTCCACCAAAATCCAACATGTTTATATATATATATATATATATATATATATATATATATCTAAACATTTATAATTATTAACAAAATTCCAAATTCAATTTTTCTTTCTTCCATCTCATTTTATTCATATATCGTGAATTTGTTATAAAAAATATCATCACTATTATATTATTATATTATCACATTATACATTTATAATATAATATTATAATAATATATTTGAATAAATTATTTTATCAGAACAGATAAAATATCCATTCTCAATAATTGTCACTTTTGCTATAAAAAAATCCCCCGTTTAAATCCACAGTGAATAAATATTTACTTATCATTTTTATCAATAATTATTATTCACAAATAATATTACAGAGCTACAATAATGATAAATAGGTTGTTCCCAGGATAGAAGGGGCTTTCCGATAAGAATTTCTCCTTACTGGCGCGTAATTAGATTAACTAACCCCTTTCCTAGAAAGAACTTCCCAGACATTGCCAATAATATTGTCTAATAATATTATTCAAATAATATGAATTATTGATTTGATAATGTGAAATGCTGTGCAGTGGTTACTGTGACAATTATTGAATCAATAATATAAAATATCAATAGTAATTATTAAATCAATAATATAAAATATTGAACAGTAATTACTGTAACAATTATTGAGTAAGTGACTTCTTACGTAAGAATCAATAATTCAAAATACTGTGCAATATTGTGTGCTACTGTGCAACAATGCGTATTACTGTATTTTTATCACCGGACATTTCAACAGTTTAACAGTAACTGTTTTACCATTATTTTTATAAAAATTTACTTCTGTCACTTTCTATATCTGACATTCATTCCGTTGTGGGGTCCATCAATGACTGCGCCGTCATACGAATATTCTCCGACAAAAAGAATATTCTCCGACAAAACGAATATTTTCCGACACAATGAATATTTTATAACCACTTGCTTACTTTAAAATATTTGCACATTCCACCCATAACTCACCACATTTATCAAATCGATACCTTATTATTTCAAAATAATATATAAAGAAAATTAAATCTTTATTCATAAAAGTTGGGATCTTACAACCTCCCCTCCTTATGAAATTTCGTCCTCGAAATTGACGTACGTACCTGGTATGTTGAAGAGGTGAGAATACCTCGCTTTCATTTCCGATTCTAACTCTCAGGTCATCCTCGATATCATGGTTCTTCCACAAAATTTTAACTTGAGGTATAATCTTTAAGCGTAGGACATGTTCCTTCTTATCCAAGATCTTGACAGGTACCTCTTTGTACGTTAAATCTTCGGCTATCTCGTCTGGTTCTATCTCAATAATATGGTTTGGGTCTTTCACATATTTATGTAGCACATATATGTGAAAAACGTTATAAACACGAGACATGCTTGGAGGTAAAGCGAGTCTATAAGCCACATTTCCTACTCGTTCAAGAATTTCAAATGGACCAATAAATCGTGAATCGGTGCCCATAGCTTTCTGCAAGCTGACCTTTTGGCACTTGATGCTCCGCCTTGACACGTTTACACGTTAAACACCTCGAGATAAACTCTGTGATCTCTCTCTTCATATTGCTCCACCAAAATGTATGTCGAAGATCATGATACATTTTGGTACTTTCAGGATAGATTGCAAATGGTGTGACCATCATGATTTTATACTTCAAATTGGAATCGTTAGGAACACAAAGTCTGGAGTTGACTCAAAGTATTACTTCTTCATCGATTCTTGCTTCTGGAATAGTACCTTCTTACACTTTCTTCTTCATCTTCATCAGCTCCGGGTCTGTAGCTTGAGCAGCTTTAACTTTATCAATTAAAGCTGGTTTTACGCGTATATTTGACATCATCACGTGGGTCCCTGGAGTCTTTAACTCTATCTCCATCCTTTGTAAGTCATGTAAAATGGGTATTTGTGTTGACAGCATCGCACTCGTTCCGGCATTTGATCTTCTACTCAATGCGTCAGCTATCACGTTTGCTTTTTCAGGATGGTATTGAATGGTATGGTTGTAATCTTTCAACAGCTCTAGCCAACGTCGTTATTGCATGTTGAGTTCATTCTAAGTAAGAAATATTTAAGGCTCTTATGATTCGTATAGATCTCCACTTTCTCCACATACAGGTAGTGTCTCCAGATCTTCAACGCCAAAACGACTGCTGTAAACTCTAGATGATGAGTAGGATAATTTCTCTCATATTCTTTGAGTTGCCGTGAGGCATAGGCTATGACTTTCCCATGTTGCATGAGAACGCATCCTAACACTTTGCCTGAAGCATCGCTGTAGATGACTAATCCATCTGATTTAGATGGTATTGTCAGAACAGGTGCCGAAATGAGTCTCCTCTTGAGCTCTTGGAAGCTCTTCTCGCATTCCTCATTCCATACAAATTTTGTATCTTTTCGAGTTTGCTGAGTTAATGGAGTAGCGATTCGAGAAAATCCTTCCACTAATCTCCGATAATAACTAGCTAAGCCTAGAAAGCTACGTACTTCGGTTACTGACTTAGGTTGCTTCCAACGGAGTTTCAACAGATAAGTCAAAGTCTAATTTGTCAGAGGTCAAGTTCAAACGTTGAGCACAAGCAGGTGAAATAAAAGAATGGGTAGAACCGGTATCTAATAAGGTATAGACCTCGCATTATGATTAACTTACCCGTAATAACCTCGTTCGGGTTCCTCGCGTTTTGGGCAGTCACGACAAACGCTCTTCCAGGAACCACCGACTTTGACTTGTCTGGGACAGTATTTGGTGTCACCATTCCAGCTGGACTTAACTTTGCCATAAAGCATATTCCACCCTCAACTACTTCGTCGCACTCCTGATCCATGATTTGAATCATTACTCTTCGATCCATATCAAATAGGGATTGACAACTCTGCACAGGGTAATTCCAAACTCGATGTTGGATTCTCCCAATTGCTGTCCAAAAAGTGAAATCCATATCCCTTATTCTGACCTTCTTGGATCGGGTGTCTCTTTGTAAAATATCAACGCGTCGTGCGGCTTTTACCCATGCATCCTCTATTCTTATTCGTTCAGTTGTTTCTTCTTTTATCAGAATTTTGACAATTGCATTCTCAGATTCCAGCTCTAATATCATATGATCTGCCAGAGAGAGCTTCTGTTCAAGCCTCGCATATCGAGTAGCAAAATCTTGAATTGCTATATCCCTTTGTTCCACGGCCGCCTGCCGTTCTTCTTCTCCTGTCATCACATTATCCTGGTTGGTGATCAACGGTGTCTCAATGGTCTCAAACGCTCCATTGTTTAGATTTTTAGCTGCCATTCTCAAATACTGCCATAAAACATAGGTTAACTAAATAAATTGACATATCACATATCAACCCTATGTTCCGACAGACCAATTAAATGCCAAATAAGCTTAGGTAGGACACACTAGCGAAGGATTTACTCGTCTCTCCCCTCCTAGTTCTATTCCCATATCTTCGCCAGAGATCATATCCCTAAGCTCTGATACCAACTGTGACTCATATCCCAACCTTGGATAGCACCTCACAATGATACCTATCAGTTTGCCACCGTTATTCACGGCGTCCCCCTACGGAGAGTCTGGCTTCGGTGCATCCCACACAGAGAGTCACCAGATTAAGGCTTGGGGCTCTTTACTTATGGCTCTGATACTAACTGTGACGCCCCCAAAATAGGTTCAATACTCAACCCATTCTGAGTCGCCAAATACATGGTACAGAATCCAAATACAATCTTTTATAACATACGGTCGTGCAAAATACAACCACACAAACTTTGAGTTTTAATACAAATCGTATATAATACGAAATATAAACACTCAAATTCAGTTCTCACTAATTACAATCATTATCACACTATTCTACAAAATAGTGAAGACTGTTATTGCTCTAACTCTGACCATCACCCGATCCCTGACTAGTCCCTACGACATTCTCATTTCCTGAAAAGAACAATGGAAGAAAAGGATGAGCTCAACTAGCCTAGTAAAGAATATTATGACTAAGATAATGAAGAGTAAATTATCGTTAGTCTTCAACAAATCAGATAAAATATTATGAACAACAAGTTTTAGATCAACAACTGCAGCGAAAATAACAATTCATTAGAAGAGTTAAGTAGAGAATGATGTCTACTATCTTCTATGATTTAAAAGTCCATCATCAATATTTTATCCATGTAACATCAATCAATATATATCTCAAATCAAATATTCATCTTTGCAATACGGACCAAAGATATTCATTTGTATCACCAGTGGTGATGTTCATCTCAACACCTGTCCATCTTTGCACTATGGGCCAAGATATTCATCAGGAAATCATTCATCTTTGCACTACAGGCCAAAGATATTCATCAAGTAATCATTCATCTTTGCACTACAGGCCAAAGATATTCAGTTATATCACCATTTAAGACTGAAGATGATGAAAAATAATATAAGGAACGAATCCAGTGAGATAAAGGACAAAGATTAGGGAATCGTAATTTAGTTTATCCAAGTTCAATAATACTCCGTAAAAATCAATTGTGGAGCAAAATTCAAGAATGAAGTTCAAAACTTGGATCCAATCAAAGATAATTTGGATAAAAAAAATAATTTTTTTATCGTAAATAGTAACTCGTGAATAGTAACTCGTCATGAAAAGATAAAAATTTCATAAAAAGTTCAGACCAATATTTCAGTGAAATGATATTAGATGAAGCGCAAAACTCAAAGAATTTTTGATCATTTCAGGAATTATAGAAGCAATACTTATCGTAGTAAGTTTAAATTTAGAAATATGAAATGGAATATTATCACTTTCATAATATGGAATATGAAAGAAAATAATATTCACTATGAATATTGAAAGAAAATAACATCATTTACGAGAAAAATAACATCTTTTACGAAACATAATAACATCCCTTACCAAAAAAATAACATCATTTACCAAAAAAATAACATCCCTTACCAAAAAAAGAACACCCCTTACCAAAAAAATAACATCTCTTACTATCCCTTACGAATATGAAAGCAATAATATTCCTTACGAGTATAAAATCACGTCCTTTATCAAAATACCTTTTCACAAAAATAATATCATTTACGAAAAAATAATATCATTTACGACAAATAACCTCTTTCACGAAACATAATAACATTCCTTATGAATACGAAAGCAATAATACCCCTTACGAGTATAAAATCACATCCTTTATCAAAATATCCTTTATCAAAATATCTTTACGAAAATAATATTACTTACGAAAATAATATCATTTACGAAAAATAACCTCCTTTACGAAACATAATAACATTCCTTACTTTAGTACAATACTAGATCTGACTGAAATATCGGATATTTTGTTGAGAAAAATCTTGCACCGTAATCCACACTCAAACTATCCTTATACTCACAAGAAATACGCTTAATATTATAGAGAGAATTTTTTTTTAATTCTGGTGTGTTTTTTATTTCTAACTAAGCACCTTATTTATAGGAAAATGCTTAGCACACCAAAATTGACAAAATATTTATTTTATTTTTATACGTATGATTTTAAATCCACCATATTTGAAAATCAAACTTCAACATTTTACAACAAACAAAAGACAAGAGTGGGGCCTGCACATTCTAGAAAATTCTCCACCAAAAATCAATTCAAACCTAATATTCCGGAACTTTAATAATTCCTAATAAATAGCCCTTTTATAAGAAAAATACGAACCTTATGTCCATTCCATATGAAATTTAATTCTCTACAATTTTTTAGAAGAAAGTTTTTCCAGATTTCGAACGAAATAAATGACCCAAATTTACATACGAATGATTTTTCCAAGCATGCTAACTTTGAAAAACTATACAGCACACCAACAAGGAATTTCAAAAGCCTCCACCAAAATCCCACATGTTTATATATATATATATATATATATATATAAATATAAAATAAAGAAATAATTACAAACAGACTTACGCATAACTAAGGTAGAAGGCAAGAGTGCTGAAGATTAGTTAGATAGGAATCTAAGTCTTCACAAGCTCTCTATTGGATATCTAAATCCTCCTTTATACAAATGACTGAGCCTCTCATATATAGGATGAGAAAAGGCGGAACAAATACAACTCAATGATTACTAAATATAAATGACTATTGATCAATAGTAATGCTTTATCAAAAGATGAAAGCATTATTACAACTTTTGACTGTAACAAATAACTTTTCACTATTACAGACGCGTTTTAAATAAAATACAGACTCAATAATACAAATACAGAATAACTTTTGACTAAAGAGGCCATATGGCCGACATACAGGACAAGACTCAAACAAGACGACAAACCGTCCTCAAAACTGCTTTTGGCTACATTTAACAAAGGAGCACGGGCTGCGCGGGCAGGAGCATCTTGTATCAAAGGTGACCAAAATAACTGAAGGCATTCTAGGCAAATGGGTCCTGAGCATCTTGGAGGGAGATGCTTCCGTACGGATCATTATGGCTTGAATGATGACTGGAATGAGACGAAGAGGATGAACAGACTGAGGGAACTAAGTCCTCACTGAGTTTATCCATTCGTTTTTGAATAAGCTTGGATAACTGTTTTAACTCAGAATTTGAACAATGCTCAATATCCGCAAAATCTAACTTTAAAACGGAAGATTTTTTGGATTTTGATTTATTAGAGGATGATTCCTTTGGGGGAGGAACCGCTTGAATAGGAGAAGGATTGGGAAATTCCTTCTGAACTTGACCGGCGATGCGATAAGGATCAAACTTATCCCACCATTTAACTGAGAATTCTCGAGTAACAAAAGTAATTTGACTAGAGTTAGAGCGGGAAACATCCTTTTCGGATGAAATAACAGAAGAAAGGGCAACATTAGCAACAGGAGAATAAAATCCATAGTTCCATTTGAGAATCCATGGAATTTTATATTTACTAACGAAATGAAGAATTACTGGAATGCAACAATTAGATTGAACAGCAGGAACCCTAGAACTAAAAACATTTAGAACTGACTGGAGCTCAATTAGAAGAATTTTATAGATGAGACCAAAACGTTCCCACCATAAAACAAACCAATGAGGGATTTGACTTTTAAACTTGTGGTCAAATTGTATGAACCACGAGTGACTAAACGATGGAGTTTAAAATAGAAAAACCCTGTTCCAGGCTTCCATGTAATCATAATAGCAGAACTGGCTATCATGACCATCTAACTGTCTTAAATCTGACGGATGATTACCCCAGTTTGGCATGGTGATAATCTATTTAATATAGAGCGAATGATAGATGATTTTCAAGGAATCATTTCTATCATAAATAGGTTTAATAAGAATTGACTGAGTTTGAAGCAAGACATCCTTATAATACATAAGAGATTTATAAGGAGCCAAGGAAAGAAAGTGTCAACCAGTTGGGAAGAACTGGGCGGCCAATTTGACTGGATCATCAATTGACTTCATATGTCTTTCAATATGAAATAAATTGGTGGAATAAACAGGGATGTACTCATATTGAGTACGTTGACCAGCAGGAGGATTACTGGATGAAGCATCAAGATCAATCATTTGAGGGGGCTGGGCCAAAGCCGAGCTGTAGGGTTTTGTTCCAGAAATAAGGGGAGCAAACCTATTAACTACAGTAAGGGGAGTGACTGGGTGTGGGATTACAGCTCCCATGGGCTTTTGACTGGGCGGGCCTGGGCCTGGAGGGCCAGGGGGCCGAATACTTTTACTGGATCCTCTCACACTCATTTTGAATTTGAGGGGTACCTGAATTAATAAATTCCCGAGTGAGAAAATCAGGAACTGAATTATCACTACCTTTAATATAATCAATATCAAAATCAAAATTACTTAAAATAGATTGCCATCTGGCAAAAATGTGCTTGGCAGCAATATTTTTAACATCTTTTTCAAGAATGTATTTGGCTGATTTACAGTCAATACGAACTAAAAACTTTCGATTTAATAAATCATTTTGAAATTTGCTAATACATAAAACTAAAGCTAAAATTTCCTTTTTAATTGTGCTATAATTTAATTGGGCTTGATTCCATGCGCCAGAGTGGAACCGAACAATTTGCTCAGAAGAAGCAGGAGTCAACTTCTGCTTCAAGATACCACCGAAGCCAATTTTGGAGGCGTCAGTTTCAACAATTTTGAAAGCAGATTCATTAGATATGCCAAGGCAAGGAAGAACCTTAACATATTTCTTGACTTGTTGGACGATGGCAGTATGCTCATCAGTCCAAGGAGGAGGACTTTTCTGTAAACGAAGGAACAAAGGTTTACAGATTTTTCTCAAATTTTGATAAAACTTACCGACGTAATTAAGGGAACCTAAAAAACGCTGGAGTTGAGTTTTATCAATAATTTTGTCAGGAAATTTATGAGCGAATTGGATGACTCTTTAAATGGGACGAACCAGACAGCGGTAAATATCATGCCCTAGGAATTTAACTCTAACTTGAAATAGACAATATTTGGTTGGGGAAAGAACCAAACCATTTACTTTAATAGCTTTGAAGAACGAGTTCAAGTGCTTGAAATGTTCATCAATAGACTTGGAGAAAACCAAAATATCATCAATATACACAATGATGAAATGACTGAAAGGATTCAAAATTTCATTGAGAATATTTTGAAATTCACTAGGAGCATTTTTCAAGCCAAATGCTTGAACAACCCATTCATAATGGCCGAAAGGGGTGGTAAAGGCAGTTTTATACCTATCACTAGGATGAATACTGACTTGCCAAAAACCCGACTTAAGGTCAAATTTACTAAAGATGGTGGCGTTACTAAGGCGACTAAGAAGGTCCTCTTTATTGGGTAGGGGATACCTAATCCATTCTAAGACCTTATTAAGCGGTTTGTAATTAATAACTAGGTGAGGAACACCTCTCTCTTTCTCAGCTTCATTGTTAACATAGAAGGCTGGGCAAGACCAAGGCGATTTACTATGTTTTATTAACCCTTTTGCAAGCAAGTCATTAATCTCTTGTTTGCAAAGTTCCATTTGCTGATGAATCATTTGGATAGGCCTAGCCTTAGTAGGAATCAAGTGTTCCTTGAATTCCTTAGCATAAGGTAGTCTAACCACATGTTTCCTACGATGCCAAAAGGCATTAGGAGAATCAGCACATAAATTTTTAACCATAAATAATCGAAGTTCTTCAATCTTATCTTGAATTTTATCAAGAAGGAGAAGATCTTCAACCTGCTTATATTTGATTTCTTGTTTTAAGAATTTTAACTGTGAAGTTTTACAGTTTAACAAATTGAGTGATTTTGAAATAGATTCATCCTGAATAAATTTTAAATCTCTTTCCTTAGGTTGAGTGATAAATTCAAATACCACCTTCTGACCTAAGTGCTCAGTTGTTAAACCATTGTTACTAGTAGTAAATGGATACAATAAATATATAAACGGTAATCCTAAAATTATCTTATCAGTCAAGTTGCGAATTAAAACAAAAGAAGTTTTAAAACACATATTATCCTGACAAATATGAACTTTAGGCAGTTTATATTTTATTTCCATACTACTACCATTAGCAGAGTTTAATCGTTCACTGGTTTTGACATAGAACTTGGTTGGGATCAAACCTTCCTGAATGCAATTAAGGTCTGCACCAGTATCAACAAGAGCAGGAAGTTGGATAGCAAAAGTTCCATCAACCATTAAACGAACCATGATATACCATTTTTGAATGGTAATATCTTTTAACCTTTTTAAAGAATTACCTTGAACCATAAGGAGAGATTCATCATCTTTGACTCCAGAAGATTCAGGTTGATCTTCATTATCTGAAGAATCAGAAATGTGAAGTTCTGAACCTTTAGAGGCCAAAGTAGTCATATCTTTTCTTAAGTCTGAAATTTCAGTCTTAAGACCAGAGATTTCTTTTTTAAGTTTATTGACTTCTTGATTTAATTCTGGGAGGGTAATTTTCCTTTCAGTAGTCTTAAATCTCTCAAGGGTTTTATTAAGACTAATAACAAGTTTTTCTTTACCTCTAATAACCTTACCCTTTCCCGAATTATTTTTAGTAAATAAGTCTTTTAATTGTTTCATATACTGTAATTTTAAATCTTCATCTGTAAGTTTACTAATTAACTCGATTAACAAAGAGCTTTCTTGGTCTTCTTTGTCAAGTACGTTAATAGTTTTACAGCAATCAGATCTACAATTATCAGTACAAAGGGTGACTTCATTATCCTCACTAAGGGTTTGACTATTTTCTTCATTACCAGAGGAATAAGGAATATCAGAATGATCATTATCATCATCAATCTGAATTCTTATTAACTCTAAAATCTTATCAGTGTCATCAGCAGAAATATTTCACTGACTCAATTTCTGCTTAAGCTTACATTCATTTTTATAGTGACCCTTTTTACCACAATTATAACATGTAATTTTATTCTTATCATTAGGTTTTGAAGTAGATTTTTTACCATGAGTTTTTTTTCTTGACTTAGGTTTGTCGTAATAATTATCTTTGTTATTAGACTGACTAGGACGCTTTTTATGATGCTTGCGTTTTTTGTGACTTTTAATTTGCTTTTTCCTATGCTTTCTTCTGGAAGGAGTAATAGGAGGCAAACCATATTGTTCACAAAATGTACCAAGCTCATATTTAGCTTTCTTTTTATCCTTAGCGGCTTGTTTATCAATTTTAAAGTCAATACACATTTTTAAACCTATCTTTTGAATATAGCTGATTATGTCACCATAAGTCAGGCTATCATAATCAATATATCCAAGAGTTTTACTAAGTTCTTCTCTAACCTTATGAGCAAATAAGTTAGGAAGACCATTAACAAATTTTTCCTTCCAAAAAGGTTTGTTACTATCACTGCGCATCATAACACGAGAAATAAAAACATCTTTGTACCACCTAAAGTCACTTAAGGTAGGACAAGTGAGATTACTTAATTGGTCATGAATCCTTTCAGTGATATTACTAGGAGTTCCTATAAAATGTTTTATTATGGTGAATATTAATGTATTAATACCATCAGGAATACCAAAACCAATATCTTCTCGGAAGATAGGCTGACCATTGTCATCTAACTGGCGAGCATGGATAATAGCATTCATTGCATCTTCGTTAAGGTATTTTTTTCACCAAGAACGAAGTACACCAGTGAAACCATTAGTTAATATCTCAATAATTTCAGGCTGAGTAAGACTGCTGAAAGCTGTGATATAACTATTGGCAACCATAGACAAATGGTTCATTTTAGTGAGAATCTGATGCTCACTAAAACCATCAATATTCCATTCATAAATTTTATTAGACGAAACAGAAAATTAATTATCTAGGTTTTTCTCCTCATACTGAAGATCAGGGGGAGTGGGTCTAGAATACCAATTTTTTGTTATACTAGTGTTATTAAAAGTTAACTTATTTATTTGTTCAGCAAGATCTGGAATAGAAGCGACTTCAGAAATTTCTTCTGAATCACTATTACCTTCATTGTCAGACTCTTCGACCTGATCAATGATAGCAACAGTTCCACTAGCTTCACCAGAACTTGAACCAATCTTTTTAATTAGCTTATCAATACTTTTAACTAGGTTAGAATTTTTATTTAGCAATCCCTTTCCTTCTCTGTTTTCAGGGAGAGTTAATAAAGGTTGATCTAGTTTCTTTTCAGGGTTTTTAACTAAAGTATTATCAAACTTTTCTTCAATTTTATCAAGTTGTTTACCGATTGTTGCTAAATACTGGTTGGTGAAATTATTTTGTTCAATAATCTTTTTATCATCAGTTTTACCATCCGCAACCTTAAAAGGGCTGGCAACAACTGAAGTGTTTTTAACCTGTAAAAGAACAGTTTCTAAAGGAGGATGAGATGCTAAAATCTTAGTCTTATCCCCTTTCATCCACTGACTTTTAGTAAGAACTTTACACTGTGAGTGATACTTATCATACCAATCATAGAATATAAGGTTCTCTTGATTAAGTTTAACATATTTTTTCCAATTATGAACAATTTTATCTCTGTCATGCTTATCATACATGTTACGAAAAGCATAACGTTTTTCTTGGTTAGATTTGGAATTAAAATCTGCTACCAGACTATCCCAATCTAACTTAACAGCTTTTGTTATGACTCTTAACTGATGATTAATAGGTGCTTCAAAATCAGAAGGGGTAGGACCAATAGAAACAGTGGGAGACACATCCTCAGAATAATCTTCTGCATTAGTTTCAGGAGTGTAACAAGGATGACTGGTCTGACCCTGATTAAGAATACCTTTCATTTTATTATCAGGAATAGAAAAATCACTTAAGACTTCAGTATCTCTTCTTGAAACAGAAGGAATTGAAGAGTTAGCAAATTCTTCTATAATTAAAGGTCTTTTAGTACGTTCGAAACTGACCCGAACAGTACCATCAGAAAATTATTTAATATTTTCCAAATTTAATAAATTATTATTAACTGGTTTTTGTGGAATCTCTTGAGGGAGAATCCACTGATTAGGTAACGTAATATCTTTCCAAAGAATAGTCTTTGGGGTTTGGATATTAGCGTTACTAGCACTGCTTTGAATTATCACAGTATGATCTTTAGGACTTTTATTAAGTGTGTGAATATTTAAATTAGTTTTCATTACCTTATAATAAATTCTGAATATTAAAGCTATAGGTTGAGAACCCTCAATCATTTGAGTTATCTCTCCTGCAGTTTTAATATTCAAAGTTAAAGCTTTTAACAAATTAATATCAGATAAACTCAATGGAAGGTCAGGAAAGCAATTAAAATGGATAGGACCATCATGCAGACTTGACTCCATAATATCAATTATACTTGGAGCATAATTAAGATATCAAGCATATCTTAAACATAAAAAGACACTTGAGTTTATTCCTTTAATAGTTAATGGTTTGACTGCGACCTGAACTAAACCAATATGAATAAACTAACCCATTTCCTAGAAAGAACTTCCTAGACATTGCCAATAATGCTGTCTAATAATATTATTCAAATAATATAAATTATTGATTTGATAATGTGAAATACTATGCAGTGGTTACTGTGACAATTATTGAATCAATAATATAAAATATCAACGGTAGTAATTATTAAATCAATAATATAAAATATTGAACAGTAATTACTGTAACAATTATTGAGTAAGTGACTTCTTACGTAAGAATCAATAATTCAAAATAATGTGCAATACCGTGTGCTACTGTGCAACAACGCGTATTACTGTATTTTTATAAAAATTTACTTCTATCGCTTCAATATCCGACATTCATTCCATTGTGGGGTTCAACAATGACTGTGTCGCCGTACGAATACTCTCCGACAAAAAGAATATTTTTCGACCAAACGAATATTTTTCGACACAATGAATATTTTATAACCACTTGCTTACTTTGAAATATTTGCATATTCCACCCATAACTACCACATTTATCAAATCAACACCTTATTATTTCAAAATAATATATAAAAAAAATTAAATCTTTATTCATAAAAATTGGGGTCTTATAAACTCAACATGCAGCAACGATGTTGGCTTGAGTTGTTGAAAGATTACGACCATACCTTCTAATATCATCTTGGAAAAGAGAACGTGGTAGCTGACGTGTTGAGTAAAAAATCATATGCGGGTACGAGTGCGATATTATCAACATAAAGGCCTATTTTTTATGACTTACAAAAGATAGAGATAGAGTTAAAGACTCCAGGGACCCAAATGAAGATCACACATATAAGAGTAGTACCGGCTTTAATCGACAAAGTTAAAGCTTGTAACGACCCCAAAATTCATACAATATAATTCTCATCCTCGATCGTTAGCAATACATCTTTAATCTATGTTTACATCATTATTCGATATTAAAATCACTAAAAATACGGAATATTTAACATTTTTTAAACTCTATCTTTATTGCCCTGAATCGCAACTTTTACATTACATCTATTCGATTCAAATCTATATCACGAATCTTTACAACAAAACGACTATACAAGTCTTACATCATAAAGCAATATCCAATATACATCGAATAGCTCAACTTTACAACTTACCAATTACGTTACAATCAAAACATCAAATACAATTTGATATTTAACATAAGTAATATTCTTGAACATTTATTCCTATAATTCACTTAACACGTATCTTTACCTTGCATCTTGGACCTGCAAAAATGGTTATTTGCAAGAGTGAGCTCAACAGCTCAGCAAGTTCTAACAGTTTTCATGTATCACATAGCACATAATTAACATGCTCAACATTAAAATAACATGGCATACATGCTTTAATCACATAACAAATATAAAGATTGAGTTCCTTACTCAATCAACAATATTAAATCAATCAATGTAGTCATAAATTGACTTTAATATTTCATGCTTGCAACATATATAACATAGCATACTCTTTGTAATATAATTTAAAACAATTCATAATATCATCAAGTTCATATAGAAAATAGGAACTGAAAGACTTGCCTGGCTCGTAGATTATCAATTATCGAAAAATAGCTTAATATAATTTGCTTCATGATCCTACATAACGTATTACCATACGCATCAATTATTAGTCACCTAGCAACGCTTATCAAACGTCTAAGTAAATATTACTTTATACTTTCTAATTCTCTTCTACTCGTTTGACACTCGCTGTCAAACCATATGTATAATTAACAATATCAGTTAATTATCACATAGCTAATCCTCATCGTTAGTTAACCAATCTAGGTTAACTCATTCCTTATTAACTATTAAATTAATAATTATTACCACATAATAATTTACATCACATACTCACATTACATTTTCTCATAATCATATTATATATCACATGATTAATCAATTAATAATTACATACTCATATTAAATTATAATTAAATAAATTATAATTTAAACATCCACTTTAATCACATTATAATTAAACAATTTATAATTGCACTATTTATAACTTACTTTAAACCATTACTCTAATTAATCAAATTATAATTAAACAGATTATAATTTATAATTAATCAAACTACATCATGCATTAAATTATAATTAAACCAATTATAATTTAAATTTAAACATTTACTTTGATTAAATAAATCAACTCAATCCATTATAATTTAACAATTACAATTTACATTAAACCTTTACTATAATTATTTCAAATTACAGTTACACATCATGTTAACTAAATTATAACTAAATAAATTACAACTTAAGTTAACCATTTAGTTTAATAAATCAAATACTAATTTAAGGTTTTCACAACCTTCTTTCTTTTAAACTTTGAAATCGTCAAATACCTATTAACAATATCTTATTGAAAATCTTGGTTCATGTGTAACACATAACCATTATCATTAACCTATACAATTTGAGTTTTAAAAATTGTACAATTAATTAAAGTTTTCTGCCTCTGTTCAGGGTCCGGCGCAGCTGCACCACTCATTGCCTTAACACCGGCGCAGCTGTGCAGGTGTCAAATATGAGGAACCCAGCGGCGCAGCTGCGCTGCTTCTGCCCTTGCTGCCTGCGCAGCTGCGCTGCTTCTGCCCTTGCTGCCTGCGCAGCTGCGCCAGCACGCGGGCAGAAACAGAGCAGCAATGGCACTGTCAGGCCAACAAACGACAATTACAAGCAATTCCCACAATGCAAGGTACTCACATGCACTAATACACATGCTATACATGATCCAAATCACAAAATTTGTCTAAGCAACAATAATCAAAAGGTTTTAGAAACCAATTTTACTATTTTCATAAAGTCCATACCTTTATCAATAATTCACCGTAAATCCAATTCTCAACCAATTAACTTCATAATTCATGTATTATCTTCGTTATTGAAGATAGTATCATACAAAAATCTAAATATGCATATATCACATAAGTAATTATAAATTTTTCATTCTAAACTTAACCAAAATATGAAAATTTCTTAAGAACACAAATTCTTCATAAAAACTTGTTTTATAACAAATTTTGATTTTTGAAAATCGTACGTAGCATACAATTCACTTATATGAACACAACTTATATATTCAATTCATGGTTATACAAATTTCTCGTTAACTTACAAACACAGAGAACTAATACTTATGAATAATCATAAAAACATATTTAAAAACACGAATTGAGATTATAACCTTGTTTTGCTTAGAAGAACAAGATGAAGATGGTGGTGTGTTTGACTCTCTCAAACTTCATCTTCCTCTTTCTTCTTTCTCCCTCCTTCTCTTTTCTCTCTATCTTTTCTCTGTGTTTTCTCTTCTCTTTCTCTGTATTTATTTTTGTTTCTAACACTGACTATTTTCTCTAACTCTTGTTTTAATCTAACGTATATTGTAATATACATATATCTATATACATATAATACAATCATAAATATAAACATAATAACCCTTAGTAACTATAATAATTACAATTCATATATAAGTTAAAAATTTGAATTTTAAAAGCATTAAGGCTTGTTTGGCAAAACAAGTTATTTTAAAAACAAGTTTTAATAGTTAAGGCCCCGTTTGGCAAAACGGATTTAAAATAATGCAAGGGCCTTGTTTGAAAAAACGGTTTTAAAAACTCTTTTTATTCTTTTAATAATTCCTTTAACACGTCTTGTTAATGTTATACTTTAATCAATTAAATCCTAACATTCTAATTTAATTAATTAAACGTCTAACATCAATTAAGCACATAAAATTGTCACATAATTATAATTAATTACTAATTATACTTGCATGTAACACTCATCACATTACTCATCTAATTTAATTATCTCTATTAAATTAGAACTATAACATAAAATCATTATATCAATTAAATTAAATACTAAATATTCATTTAATTAATATACTACACTTAATTACATTACTCCATAATAATCACATAATTATTTATTTAACTCAATAAATAATTCAATTAAAATATTTATTTACTCCAATAAATATTAAAATTAACATTTAAATTATCTTCACATAAATTCATATTTTTCACCATATATGACACGTATTCACATACTCAAACTCAAAACATCAGATAATAAGAATTTTATTTATTAAATTCTCATTTATAACTTCTAAAAATCTGGGATGTCACAAAGTTGCCAGAACTGGTGAATATGAAGAAGAAAGTACAAGAAGGTGCTATTTCGGAACCAAGAATCGACGAGAAAGGGATACTTCGAGTCAACTTTAGACTTTGTGTTCCTAACGACCCTGATTTAAAATATAAAATCATGATGGGGCCACACAACACACCATTTTTAATCCACCTTCGAAGTACCAAAATGTATCATAATCTTCGACATACATTTTTGTGAAGCAATATGAAAAAGAGGTCGCAGAGTTTATCTCAAGGTGTATAACATTTCAGTGCGTCAAGGAAGAGCATCAAGTACCAAAGGGTCCATTGCAATCACTCGAGACTCTATAATGGAAATGGGAACACATCAATATGGATTTCGTGACGGGTCTTCCTAAGGTTTCTCAAGGTTTAGACACAATGTGGGTAATTGTCGATAGATTAACTAAGTCTGCTCATTTCTTGTCTATACGAGAAAATTATTCACTTGAGCGTCAGGCTAGTATGTACATAAGTGAGATTATAAGATTGTATGGAATGTCAATATCCATAGTTTCTGATCGAGACCCTAGATTCACTTCACGATTTTGGGACATCTTGCAAAAATCTATGGGCACTGAGTTACAATTCAGTTCGGCATACCATCCACAGACGGACGACCAGTCAGAAAGAACGATCCAAATTCTTGAAGATCTATTAAGACTCTGCATATTAGACTTCAAAGGAAGTTAGGAAAAGTACTTATCATTGGTGGAATTGTACTACTACAACAGTTATCATGCAAGCATGGGCATTGCTCCATTCAAGACATTGTATGGACGAAAGTGTCATTCTCCAGTATGCTAGGACGAGGTGGGTGAAGCAACATTGTTGGGACCAGAGTTGGTACGTATGACTATGGAAAAGATTCAAATGATCCGAAAACGTATACAAACAGCACAAGATCGACAAAAGATTTATGCTGATCTTCATCGAAGGGACGTGGAATTCAATGACGGAGACCATATATTATTACGTGTTGCTCCATGAAAAGGAGTTACGAGATTCAAAAAGAGAAGAAAGGTCAACCCTCAATTTATTGGTCTATTTGAAATCATCGACTAAGTAGAAACTGTAGCCTACAGACTCACCTTACCGCCAAGCATGTCTCGTGTTCATAACATTTTTCACATATTCATGCTACATAAATATGTGAAAGACCCAAACCACATTACTGAATTAGAACTAGAAGAGATAACAGAGGATTTAACGTATAAGGAGGTATCTGTCAAGATCTTGGACACGAAAGAATAAATTCTACGCTCAAAGATTATACCTCAACTCAAAGTTTTATGGAGAAACTATGATATAGAGGAAATGAATTGGGAGTTAGAATCTGAAATAAGAACAAGGTATCCTCATCTCTTCGAAATGCCATGTATGTACGTTAATTTTGGGGACAAAATTTCATAAGAAGGGGAAGTTGTAAGACCCCAACTTTTTATGAATAAGATTTAATTTCTTTAAATATTATTCTAAATAGTAAGGTGTTGATTTAATAAATGTCATAGTTATGGGTGATATGTAAAAATTATATGAAGTGAACAGTCTGTCAGGGAATATTCCTTTTGACGAGGAATATTCGTACGATGGTGCCGAAATAACCAATCATTGGTGGGTTCCACAACGGAATAACTGTCAGATATAGAAAGCGAAAGAAATAACCTTTTAAAAATTGACGACAAAACTTTTACCGTTAACGGTTGAAATACCCGGTAATAAAATAACAGTAACACATGCGTTATTTCACAGTAGTACACGGTATTCCATAGTAGCGCACGGTATTGCACAATAGTTATGATTATTGATTCAATAATGGCTACAGTAGTGGCCACTCAGTGTTTCATTCAATAATTGCTGCAGTAGTAATTTTATAGAATTGATTCAATAATTTCTACAGTAATAATTCCATAGTCTTTCATATTATTGATTCAATAATTGTTACAGTGATAATTGCATGGTATTTCATATTATTGATTCAATAATTTTTACAGTAACAACTGCACATTATTTCACGTTATTAAATCAATAATTGTCACGACACAGTAACTTATATTAATTGAAATGAT
Organism: Panax stipuleanatus; assembly: GCA_020205555.1. Taxonomy (NCBI): domain Eukaryota; kingdom Viridiplantae; phylum Streptophyta; class Magnoliopsida; order Apiales; family Araliaceae; genus Panax; species Panax stipuleanatus. Next base: position 41,126,493 of record CM035117.1, read on the forward strand.
ATTATTAGTTAGCACTATTGGCGATGTTTATAAGTTCTGTCGAGGAAAAGGTTTAAGTTATATAATTGTGCGCAAATAAGGAGAAATCTTTATCGGAAAGTCCTCTCTTTCCTGGTAACGATCTGGTTACTAGTATTGTGAATCTATGATATCTTTAATATTAATACATTAATAGAGTAATATGGAAAATGGATTTACAATAATAATGGTGAGTAATAAATAACAATCTTGGAAGTCTAAAATGTGTTTTGAATAGTTCTAAAATGTGTTAAGTTTTTTCTATAAATAGGGTGGGTTAAGCAGAAGGATTTTCATAACTCTTTTGCTTATACTTCCTTCCACTCTATAAATCATTCGTGTAAGTGTTTTTGAAGTGCTAAGGATATCTTAAGTTTTGGTGCACCAATTGTTTAAGTGAGTTTTTATAATTGTTACATAAGCACCCACACACATTACACAATGTTTATAACTTTTTCTTTAGAAGACTCTTCCTTTGGAAGAATTATTTTGAAAAGCTTCCTCTGGAAGATTGTTTTGAAATATTATTTATTCTTTTAAAAGTTATTTTGAAATACTATATTTTGTACACTACACAAAGTTATACTATCAAGTCTATTTTAACAATTTCATCATACACGGGTTAGTGTACACTATGAAATTTATTGTGGTAATTACTAATTATATTATAAATATATATCTAGGTTGATAAATTTCATAGAAAACAGTATCAAATCCCTTGGTAATTGAGGTAAGAGATATTATTTTCTTTCATACTCCATATTATGGTAAGAAATTGTTATTTTTTTAATAACTTTTTCATTAAACGATGAAAAGTCTTAAATGATGAGTAGGTTTTATACCTACAAATCGGTAGTCGTTATAGCTTGATTTTGAATGTTTTCGAGTAATTTGCCTATCATTTCTACTGGGTGTATACATTTATGTGCAGATAATGTAATGGAGGCGAAAGTAGCTTTAAAGGACAAATTTACATGTTATATGTCAATTCCTTAATGCTTACTCTTTTTATTGTGTACCTAAATATACTCATTATTCTTATATTTTTATTTTAGGTACAATTGAAGGGGTCCGTGACATTGGAAATAATTTAGAGACAGATTGAGCATTATTGGACCAACGGAATTAGAGCTAAAACAGGACAGACTCAATTGGGTTGACACAATTCGACAGTAAGGAACCAAGGGATCAGCTCATCCATGCAAAATAATTATTAAGTGGGCCTTCTAATTACATGTTCATACATGCAAAGCTTTTCATGCATTCCTAATTTAAACGAAGCAGCTTGCAAAGGAATTGGAGCAGCCTATATTTTCTAGAAGTTACATACGAAATCATGCAAGTAAATTATATGGGGGCCACGGCTTGGGTTTCCATACAAAGCCTTTCACACATTTTAAATTGAGCAGCTAAAGGAATCAGCAAGCTTTATTTTTCATCCGGCTGAACTTGAAGGCTGAAGATCCCCCGCTGGGGCGGGGCATTTGGCAAGAGAACTCCCCACTGAGGCGGGGAGGATGCAGCGTGCAGACAAAGAGCTGACCCGCTAGGGCGGGGAGGCGCGAGTGGGCCAGCTGATTTTCTTTTCCTATTCGGATAATGGGGCTATCAATTGATAAAGGGGCTACGAATATATGCTATAGGGGGGACTAAAACCTGATGCAAGAGGGCTTAGTGGAGATATTATAATATATATTATATAGTTTTATAGGCGGCTAGTATAAAGCATATAAATGGACTTTTGATTATGCTGGTTTTTTCTTATTGTGACTCGGATTGAAATGATTAGTGGGTCGGCTGCTTTCTTTGTCCCATTCGGACTCTAGTGCAGTATTAGAGGAAGATGAGGGCCACGTATATATTATATATAAGGGCTGAACGTGAGAGAAGTGTGGTATTCAACTTGAAGAGAAGACACGGATTAGCTTAGGATTATTATTGAGATTAGTGTAGTTTAGTTTTCCATTAAAAATAACAAAACCTAGTTGTATTGAGGAGCATGAGATTTGTTGACTGACGACAGATTCAATTTCTCTTCTCTAATCTTATTATTATTTTTTAATGTGTATTCAATTGTGGATTCTTAGTTTTAATTCAATAATAATGAACTAAATCTTTTGTTTAAGATTACAATGGATCTTATTGTGTAATTTATTTTAATATGCTTCGCTATCAATTGTTATGATCTATTGTGGGGGATTGTCTATTGCGATTTGGAATTAATTTCTTAATTTCCTAGCTAACAATTACCGTGATAATCTCTATAAAATCGGAAGAGGACATGTGGGTTTAGATCTGATCATAATAGCATATGTTTGTGATTTCTGCGTAGATGGAATTCATGATTCACGTATATGATAGGGATATCTATGCGTCATATGTAATCTGATAGAGAACTTATGCGTGAAATTCTTTTTAATTGTAATTCACATAGAGATATAGTGGATTAGTTATTTAGGGTGTTTTGCTTAATTCTATCATCTATGGATGCGAGTGAGTTGGGGTATAATGCATCGGAAGGTGGTTATATCTGCTTTAGTGTTCTTGATTAACAATTCAGAATAGTGAGAATAATTGATAAGAAGTGTGTTACTTTAAATGAAGCAATAAGTGAAGTTGTGATCTTAAATCTTTGTAATCTTATCTTAACTAGTGGTATTTAGTAGTAGGTTAATTATATATATTGTTAATTCATTCGTTTAAATAAGATTGAGTTGGTTACAAGTTAGTGCTTGGTGATTTTTATTAAATAATTCCTCGTGAGATCAATACTTTACTTTCACTTTATTACTTGTTGACCACGCATACTTGCGTGCTGTGCGTAATTAGATTTTACCTAACAAGTTTTTGGTGTTGTTGCCGGGGAATTAATTTATTAATTATTTTCCAATAGTATTTCAATGAAATTAGTCTTAATTTAAATATTTTTTAAATTTAATTATCTTCCTATTTTACTCACTTCTCAGGTACCATGGCTGGATTCAATTATCAATGGCCATATACGAACATGACTCAACCAAGGGAAACAGGGATTGATGGACTTAATGCATTTTCTACAATATCAGCACAGATTGAGGAACTTTTGAGGAAGTTGGGCATTATTGACGCCCAACAGAGTCGAAGGATAGCAGTTACGTGTGCCTATTGTGCAGGCAATCATTTGAGTCATCAATGCACTGTCAGTTGTGAACCGGTACAATATAGTGGTGATTACCTCAACAACTATGCTTATCCTAACTATCACCAAGATTGGGGGTATCACCCGGATTCTTCATGGAGCTATAATTATGAAGATCAATACTACGCTCCAAATCCATCATACACACCGGAATTGTCATGTCCACCTCCATTGTCACAAGAAGAAAAGTCAAATCTGGAGGAACTCATGTCAAAAGTCATAGCAGACAAAGAGGAGAGGAAGATGATTCTGGAAGTGTCAAGCCAAAATCTTAATATGCAGATGGAACAAATCGTCACTACCTCAACTAATTGTCCTAAATACATGGGTTCCGAAATACAAACAGATAATTCAAGGATGTGGGAATTATTTTCCAAGTTCAGAGCGTTGAATGAGGAGTGGCGGATTAATCAAGAGAGGTCAATTCAAAATCAAGCGAGGTCAATTCAAAATTTTGCGAATCAGATGGAGCAAATTACCAAAGCCGTAAACAACCTTCCTCCAAATACTTGGCTTTATGACATGGATGACGAAACTGATGGAGAACTCGAACCAAATCTGCGACTGGATGAGCCACAAGATATCGAAAGTGAGGAGACAAATGGGGATAATGAGGTAGAGGTCGATGAAGATCTAAATGGGTCTCCACTAAAGATCAAAAAGTCAGTCAGATTTGCAAAACCATGACCTCTTGGTAGTCATGTCGTCGGCGAAGCTCTTTATGACATAAGAGCAAGTATAATGTTGAAGCCATGGTGGGACGAGAAAGAGAAGATAGACGAAGAGCCCATTGTGTTTGACAAGCTTCAATGCCCCAATGTGCTCACATACACAATGGAGAAAACACCTAGCTGTTGGACGTTCTTGAATGAGATCATACTGAATAAGAGCATGCTAGGTGATTTTGATGCACTGGCCATCGCGTGTGGGAACCTCCCAAAGGATTATTTGTTACTGATGGATGGAGGGTTCCTTAACTTTCGAAGAGGAATTCGATAGCGTTGACCAGAAAAAGTCCGGCTGAAGGACTATAAATCAAGCGCTTATTGGAAGGCAACCCAAGTTTAATTTTTAATTTTAGTTTTTCTAGGTTTCATATTATTTGATAGATTTTTCATTTTTTTAGGATTTAATAAACTTTCTTCTATTGTGTTCACAGGTTAGTCAAGTTCAACTCAAGTGTAGTGCCCGATTCATTCCAATGTGCCTAGCCTATTCTTCAGACTTAGCAGATAAGGAGGAAAATGCTATATTTTTAGGGAAGTCCTCTCTTTTAATTTTTCCTATCTTAGCCATTGAGGACAATGTATGCTTTAAGTTTGGGGGTATTTATCATGTGGTAGTTACTTGGGCAATGTTTTGATAGAATTTGAGTTTGGCCAATGATAAATGAGTGGTTAATGTTTTTAACTCTTGGAGCATTGATCAGCATGCTTAGTCTATATTTCAACTCATTAGTTGGTTTCACACTACTTGTAAAATTTTGGAACTTCAATACACATCCATTTGTTTAGCTAGTTGGGGTTGAATTTTTTTGGCTAAATGCTTATGAAAGATATCATTGTAACTTGAGGAATCTTATTTGAGCATCATTCAAAGTGAAAATTAGGCACTCACATAAGTTTGGGGGAAAGCTTGGGGTATTTTTGAAAAAAAAATTAGAACCTTCCCGAGTTGAATAATTGAATCTTTTGGTGGGTCGAGATGGAGCGTAAAACGCACTCCCCATAAACACGGGCACGAGATGGAGCGTAAAACGCACTCGTTCAATGGAAAATGGAAAGTGAGATGGAGCGTAAAATGCACTCACTAAAAAGATAGAAAAGATGTATTTTTAAAATACTTGGGAAGGGTTCATATGTGATTAAATGTGTAAATATCCGGCTGATCCTCAAGAAAAATTTATGCTTTGTCTTTATTAGCGGCGATTGATGTGACAAGAATTTTTGAGAGTCATTTTTGAAAATCTTTTACGAGTATTGGTTGATCTTATTTAAATCATGACTAGTTTGATCATTTGGATGCACACACGCACTTAAAGGATCATGAGTAGATGTGGAACTGATGAAAGTTGTTGAAATTTTAGACATGGCATTGTTTTGAAATTTTCTTTTGGTTGTCATTTGTTGTAACCTTTGAGGCCATTGTTCAAATTCATATTGATTCATTGCTTGAGTGGATCATTGCTAGAGAATGAATCTGTCTAATTTGTGTGTTTGCTTGAGGACAAACGAAGTCTCAAGTTTGGGGGTATTTGATGAGTAGGTTTTATACCTACAAATCGGTAGTTGTTATAGCTTGATTCTGAATGTTTTCGAGTAATTTGCCTATCATTTCTACTGGGTGTATACGTTTATGTGCAGATAATGAAATGGAGGCGAAAGTAGCTTTAAAGGACAAATTTGCATGTTATATGTTTATTCCTTGATGCTTACTCTTTTTATTGTGTACCTAAATATACTCATTATTCTTATATTTTTATTTTAGGTACAATTGAAGGGGTCCGTGACGTTGGAAATAATTTAGAGACAGATTAAGCATTATTGGACCAACAGAATTAGAGCTAAAATGTTGAAACAGGACAGACTCAATTGTGCTGACACAATTCGACAGTAAGGAACCAAGGGATCAGCTCATCCATGCAAAATAATTATCAAGTGGGCCTTCTAATTACATGTTCATATACATGCAAAGCTTTTCATGCATTCCTAATTTAAAAGAAGCAGCTTGCAAAGGAATTGGAGCAGCCCATGTTTTCTAGAAGTTACATACAAAATCATGCAAGCAAATTATCATGTGGGGATCACGGCTTGGGTTGTCATGCAAAGCCTTTCATACATTTTAAATTGAGAAGCTAAAGGAATCAGCAATCTTTATTTTACATCCGGCTGGATTTGAAGGCTGAAGACCCCCCGCTGGGGTGGGGCATTTGGCAAGAGAACTCCCCCTTGGGGCGGGGAGGATGCAGCGTGCAGACAGAGAGCTGACCCGCTGGGATGGGGAGGCGCGAGGGCCAACTGATCTTCTTTTCCTAGTCGGATAGTGAGGCTATCAATTGATAAAGGGGCTACGAATATATGCTATAGGGGGGACTAAAACCTGATGCAAGAGAGCTTAGTAGAGATATTATAATATATATTATATATTTTAGTAGGCGGCTAGTATAAGGCATATAAATGGACTTTTGATTATGCTGGTTTTTTCCTATTGTGACTCGGATTGGAATGATTAGTGGGTCGGCTGCTTTCTTTGTCCCATTCAGACTCTAGTGCAATATTAAGGGAAGATGAGGGCCACGTATATATTATATATAAGGGCTGAACGTGTGAGAAGGGGGGTACTCAACCTGGAGAGAAGGCACAGATTAGCGTAGGATTATTATTGAGATTAACGTAGTTTAGTTTTCCATTAAAAATAACAAACCCTAGTTGTATGGGGATTTGGAGATTGAAGCATAATGGAAGCCATTGAAGAGCAAGAGCAGGAGCAAGGAGGAGCATGAGATTTGTTGACTGATGACAGATTCAATTTCTCTTCTCTAATCTTATTCTTATTTTTTAATGTGTATTCAATTGTGAATTCTTAGTTTTAATTCAATAATAATGAACTAAATCTTTTGTTTAAGATTACAATAGATCTTATTATGTAATTTATTTTAGTATGCTTCGCTATCAATTGTTATGATCTATTGTGGGGGATTGTCTATTGTGATTTGGAATTAATTGCTTAATTGCCTAGCTAACAATTACCGTGATAGTCTCTATGAAATCGGAAGAGGACATGTGGGTTTAGATCTGATCATAATAGCATATGTTTGTGATTTCTGCGTAGATGGAATTCATGATTCACGTTTATGATAGGGATATCTATGCGTCATATGTAATCTGATAGAGAACTTGTGCGTGAAATCCTTTTAAATTGTAATTCACATAGAGCTATAGTGGATTAGTTATTTAGGGTGTCTTGCTTAATTCTATCATCTGTGGATGCGAGTGAGTTGGGGTATAATGCATCGGAAGGTGGTTATATCTGCTTTAGTGTTCTTGATTAACAATTCAGAATAGTGAGAATAATTGATAAGAAGTGTGTTACTTTAAATGAAGCAATAAGTTAAGTTGTGATCTTAAATCTTCGTAATCTTATCTTAACTAGTGGTATTTAGTAGTAGTTTAATTATATATATTGATAATTCATTCGTTTAAATAAGATTGAGTTGGTTACAGGTTAGTACTTGGTGATTTTTATTAAATAATTCCTCGTGGGATCGATACTTTACTTTCACTTTATTACTTGTTGACCACGTATACTTGCGTGTTGTGCGTAATTAGATTTTACCCAACATTAAACTATTTAGAACTTTCTTAATAGTTTGTGCTTCATCTAGTATCTTTTCACCTAAATCTTCTTATTGAACTTTACATGTGCTTCATCTAATATCTTTTTACCTAAATCTTCCTATTTCGTTTTACACGTGATAGTTGAATTGTGAATCTTATTTATCATATTCTTGAACTCTAATCGAATTTTTGGATATCATGTTGACAATTTGGACATTATTAAACTTTGGAGAAATTAAATGTCAAATCTCGAACATTGATTCTATTATCTTATTATTCTTACAACTTCCGTGCATTCTTTATATCACTATTATTTGTACTAATCATCAAAGAATCAAGTTATGGTGAATGTCTTTGGCCTGGGTGCAAAGACGATATGATTGTTGAGTGTCTTTGGTTGGTATGGCAAGGACACATGGTGAAATTTATCTTTGGCCCATAGTGCAAAGATGAACTATTGATTGGCATGATCATGACCATTAGTGTTGCAAAGAAATATCTTTGGCCCGTAGTGCAAATATGAGCTGTTGATTTGCAGGAACCATTGATTGGTGTTATAGAGATAAAATATTGATGATGAACTTTTAAAGATAGTAAATATTATGGTTTACTTGACTCTTCTAATGATTTGTGTGACGCCCCCAAATTCGGGCCGCCAATGCCTCAAATTCGGTTCATCACGTTCTCACAAAAATAACTAAAATTGTACAATCACAGCGGATAATCTAGAATAACATATAATGATCTATTATATTTATTCCCCCAAGTCTCGTAACCTACAGTACTTAATAGGTTACATAATAATATCAAATATAGACTTATTACATAACCCTACTTAAGTTTAAATATAGATCAGAATCAGTCTTAATACATTATTCTAGTCGTCATAATACAACACCAGAAATTTTAAAACATAAAGGGACAAGCTAGTCGGTAGCCTTGCCCTTGCCCTTATCTTTCCCAGAGACACCTCCCTATTCTGCCTTAATTGCAAAGTTTAAATAAGAAAGAATGAGCACAAATTGCCCAGCAAGTAATATACGATAAGGGTGAAGAGTTTTATAACACGAGTTTGAAATATCTAGGTATAATCTCGATGATAATTAAGAATTTAAAGAATAATATCATGAACAACGAGTATCAACAGTTCTCACATCAAATCCTTGGGATATGAAACGATAGTTCAACAGATATATAAATTCAAAGGCTATCAACGTATCCAACTAGATAAAACAATTTATACTGAGCAGTCACTAAGGACTATTGAACATCTACTAGAATTATCAATATTAAACTGATAACCCAAAAATAAGTACAATAGATGATCAGTCTACAATACTTCATATTATGCATAACATCACAATAATTTTCACGCCTGTGTTGGGGCTTCCAATAATATATACACTCTCCTTACCATAAGGGTTGTTCAACTCAGTTTTCAAAGATTTTCGCACCATTTAATTGGTTTGGATAGTTTTCTAAATATGCACATAGTCTAGCCGAATCAAATGGCATAGACACTTTCACGATATTTAAGAACAATACTAAGTTCAACATGAATAATAGCTTTCATATGAAATAAGAGTTTATTCAATAAGCATGCTAACTCAATTTAAACGAGTAAGTAAAACAGCTTGCTTTCACAAGGATCCATTGCAAATGTTAGGATACTTATAATAATATAAGAACGAATTTCAAGGAAACTTGCACAATAAAATAGTGTAAGTCAAAGAAACTTGCTTACAATATCCGTTGAATAAAGTAATACAAGGGTTTAGGATACTTGCCTTAAGCATAGTCTATCCACGTAAAGTTAATCAACACTTTCGAATCCTATTATAATATATTACAGGTATAGGATGTTCATTAGCTAAACACATTCGGTGTACAAGCTTGATATGTAAGTTAACTATACATAAGGTTCTTCTTTAGTCATATAATCTCTTATACGTTTGTCATTACGTACTTACACATATACTTAACACAACATCAGTATATAAGTCGTTACGAAATCAAGTACATAGTTGTATCATGTATTAATTTATAACACTAATTTAATTATGTCTTTCTTACTCATGGAGTTCCGTTTATGAATTAAACATCGTCATACTATAGTGTCATTGTGACGCCCCCAAAATAGGTTCAATACTCAACCCATTTTTAGTCTCCAAATACACTCAACAAAATTCAAATACAATCTTTCATATCACACGGTCGTGCAAAATACGACCACACAACTGTGAGTGTCAATACAGACATGTAGAAAATATTAACATTCAAACTAAGTCCTCATTACATTTATTATCATACTATTTTAAATAAAAAAAATAGTGAGGACTTCTACAGCTCTAACTCGGACCATCACTCCATTCCCCGACTAGTACCCGCGATATTCTCATTTTTTGAAGAGAACAATGGAAGAAAAGGGTGAGCTCAACTAGCCCAGTAAAGAATATTATGACTAAGATAATGAAAAACAAATTATCATTAGCCTTCAATAAATCAGATAAAATATTATGAACAACAAGTTTTAGATCAATATTCGCAGCGGAAATAACAATTCATTAGAAGAGTTAAGTAGAGAATGATGTCTACTATCTTCTTTGATTTAAAAGTCCATCATCAATATTTTATCCCTGTAACATCAATCAATATACATCTTGAATCAAATATCCATCTTTGCACTGCGGGCCAAAGATATTCATTTGTATCGTCAGTTGGTCATGTTCATCTCAACACCTGTCCATCTTTGCCCTACGGGCCAAAGATATTCATCAGATAATCATTCATCTTTGCACTACAGGCCAAAGATATTCATCACGTAATTATTCATCTTAACACTACAGGCCAAAGATATTCAGTTATATCACCATTTAGAACTGAGGATGATGAAAAATAATACGAATAACGGATCTAGTGAGATAAAGGACAAATATTAGAGAATTTATCCAGAGTTCAAGAATGAAGATCAAAACCTGGATCCAATCAAAGATGATTTGGAAGAAATTTTTTTTTACCGTGAATAGTAACTCGTGAATAGTAACTCGACATAAAAAGATAAAATTTTTATAAGAAAGTTCAGACCAATATTCTAGTGAAATAATATTACATGAAGCGCAAAACTCAAGTAATATCTGATCATTTCAGGAGTTATAGAAGCAATACTTACCGTAGTAAGTTTAGAGTTAGGAATCTGAAATGAAACAATATACGAAACTGCAATTGAATTTTCACCCGCCTGGCGGTAGTCATCTCAGAAAGATTATTTTCACAATTTAATAACAACTGAATACGAATGGTTATTCACCAGGCATGCGGTAGTCCGCGTAGACAGGTTATTCCCACAGAATAATAAAAAATAGAATAACAACAAGATTTCACCATGCATGCGGTAGTCCGTGTAGACAGGTTATTCCAATAGAATAATAAAGAATGGAATAACAACCCTTACGAGTATTGAAAGAAAATAACTCTCTTCATGAATACGAAAGAAATAATACCCCTTACCTTAAAATTTGGAGACTGCACTAGCGTAATAGCAGAATACTCTTCTTCTTTCTCTCTTATTCTCTCTATACTTTCTCTCTCTATAGCTTTAGTGAATTGGCGAGAAATAATGAAGAAATGAGCTTCTATTTATAGGCTCGGCAGAGTAAGGATAAAATAGTCTTTTCGTCATAATTTATAACATCATCGCTTACATCATCGATCTATGATATCATTGCTTACCTCATCGCTCCGATGACATCATTGTTTGCATTATAAGAGTTCAAATTCAATTTACACTCTTCCAACTTGTTTAACTTTTATACCATGAATTTACTATAATAATGTTACCATTCAAATTATAAAAATCATACTATTATATAATCACATCATACTACTATAATGTAATATTATAATAATATATTTGAATGAATTATTTTATCGGACAAGATAAAATACCAACTTTCAACAAATGTCACATGTTAAAAGTTTCTCCGTTTAAATCCACATTGAATAAATATTTTCTTATCATATATATCAAAAATTAATTATTCATAAATAATATTACAGAACTACAATATTGACAACTAGGTCGTTCCCAAGAAAGAGGGGGCCTTTCGATAAGGATTTCTCCTTACTGGCGCGCAATTAATCAACCCCTTTCCTAAACAGAACTTCCTTAGACATTGCCAATAATGCTATCTAATAATATTATTCAAATAATATGAATTATTGATTTGATAATTTGAAATAATGTGCAATGACAATTATTGAATCAATAATATAAAATAGCAAAGTAGCACTTACTGATATAAAATATCAACGTAGCAAATATTGAACTAATAAAATATTATGCAATTATTGAATCAATAATATAAAATATTGAACAGTAATTACTGTAACAATAATTGAGTAAGTGCCTTCCTACATAAGAATCAATAATTTAAAATACTGTGCAATACCGTGTGCTACTGTGCAACACCATGTATTACTGTATTTTAACCACCAAGTATTTCAACAGTTCTAACGGTAACAGTTTTGCCGTTATTTTTCTAAAAAGATTACTTCTGTCGCTTTCTATATTCGACATTCATTCCGTTGTGGGGTCCACCAATGACTGCGCCGTCGTACGAATATTCTCCGACAAAAAGAATATTTCTCGACCAAACGAATATTCCCCGACACAACGAATATTTTATAACCACTTGCTTACTTTGTAAACTTTGCACATTTCACCCATAACTTATCACATTTATCAAATCAACGCCTTACTAATTCAAAATAATATATAAAAAAAATTAAATCTTATTCATAAAATTTGGGGTCTTACAGTCATCTTATATAATCATATAACAGTAGAGGTCAAACCATGTCTAGAAGCTTTAAGCAACAATATGTGCTAACTAACACAATCAGAATCAAGCAGACTTCATCAGTTCTGTTTCCAGACTGGCGCAGCTGCGACATGGTCAAGCCTAGGGACGGCGCAGCTGCGCTGCCCCTGGCCAGACTAGGGTTGGGCTGTTGCCTGCTGATTCTGTCCAACATATTAGTATATATAGATAATTACATATTTCATGCATTCATATTAGAGGATTTTTCATACATGTATAACCATCCTAAGCTCACCTTTTCTTGTTAGGGTCTTAGTTTTTGGATTAAGGCCAAATAGGGTCATGGAATCACAAGGCCTACTAAATTAACCGTATGTATATGTGAGAAGGTCATATAAACTATATATATGCTCACAATTGTTCACCTCTTTTACTCATAGCTAGTATTGATTATCGTTTTAAAACATGCTTAACTCATGCTTGGTTAACATTTCATTATGTCTAATACACATGAATCATGTTTAGAGACAAAAAGAATGTAAACATGTCATATTCATGTCCAAAACATAACTACTCAAACAAATGCAACTTAGTTTAAAACTATTCGAGTTTGCTTCTTAAACTTTAAACAATACAGTACAAAACATCATTAAATCTCTTTTCATGTTTAGTTAAATCATGTTTTGTAAACTTACAAAGTCAGAACATACTCTATGTGATATTCATGGATATTAGTTTCAATATGTCAAGTTTTCTTTGAAAAAGTCATTTAGCTCAAAGCCCAAACAAGTTGGTCATGAGCAAAGGAACATTAAATCTCAACTCATGCTCATTGATGTTCATAATCAGTTATACGTGTACATTATCATGTTCGGAAATCAGAATGCAAACATGGTATGTATATATATATATATATATATATATATATATATATATCAAAGTTCATTTAAAAACTATAAGTTCTTTCTCAAACCATAAGTCTTTCCGTCAATAATATGTACTAACATAGATTTGAACATGCATGCTATATCAATGTTCTCATGGATGCACGCCAAGCTTGTTAGTATGTTTGTTTAGGTAGTATTAACACTTTAGCATATAACAGCTTTGCAACAGAAGCAGAAAACTGACACAGGGGCCTGGCGCAGCTGCGATGCGCCTTAGTATAAAGCTGGCATAACTGCGCCGGTTCCCGACCAGAACTAAAATAGCTCTGTTGTAGAATGTTGAACCAATAATTGATTTTCTTCGATTTTATCATGCTTAAACCCATTCTCTGAGGTTCTATACATGTATACACACTTCATAAACACTTTTGTAGCAAATTTCCAAACCCAATTCACAATAGTTAGTGAGAATTTCTATAAATTGGCTAAGCTTGGAATTAAGAAATGAAAACAAGAATTTATCTTCTAGGCAACTTAGTTAGTTAAGTTCCTCACTTCTGCAACTCTAGACTCCTTCTGAACTAACAAGCACTCACACTCTCAAACTTTGTAAATCAACATACAATTTTCAGCAAGGAGAAATGAAGAATAGAGCTGCCCTTTTATAGAAGAATTGTTATCTAGTTAATGTCTTTACACCAATGTCTGAGTCCATGGAGTAGAAGAAGAACACAATGGTTATGGAAGAGTTGTTGAACCACCACCCCCCAGATATTTGCATAGCAATGATCACCTAGTTTTAAGGTTTCTGTGCATAGCTTGGTAGTTTACGTAATGAAGATATAGGTTACTGTTTGGGCCAATTGAAATGGGACAAGGCTTCTAAATACCTAGCATTTAGTTCAATGTAGTTATCTTTAATTCCCATTTTGGTTCTCTCATGTAATTTTAATGCATAACATTACTATAAATGGAAGGTTAGGGATTATATATGTGCCCATATCATATAATCCATGTACATTGGGTCCTTTATAAAATAATATTTAATACAATTAAAATGAGACAGTTAAGTATTATTAACCGGGTGTTCTTCATAATTATTATTAATACTCACACATCATAAGTATTACAATATTTGATATTAAATGTTTATTTTTCTGACATTCAATACCTTTCAAAATTTCTGAGATGTATGGTTAATTAATTAATTCGACATTAAAATGTCACACATGATTTCATTGTGTCACTTGATACTTCATACTACTAAATGTACTCCTATCATATGATTTTAATAATGTTACACATTATAATAATGTCCCAATTAATTTCTATAGTAATAACCAACCTTTCCCAGACTGGCCACTGGCGCAGCTGCGTCAGTTTGTACTGCTGGGAGGGCGCAGCTGCACCGGACCCTGGCAGTGTCAGGCTAGTTTAGCTTCATGCCAGTTCCGTCCTTTATTGTCATACATATCATGAATTAAATCTCAAATGATAATACTATTAGTTAAGGGTCATATTTGTTTCATGCATGGGGATATACGATTACATAATGAATCTCTCCTTTGTTAAACGATTTCTCTTTTAATTCACTTAGTAATTTCTTAGTTCCTCATTATTCCACACTAGGCATTTCTCATAACTTTACGTTAAGATCTTCACTGGTCTCATCACAAAGCCTTGCTATCATATAGATCTCAATACTTCGCTTAATTGAATCGAGTTTCTATTACTCATGCCACAACAATACTTAATTATATTCAAATAAATATTTTACTTTCATTAATATATTCATTTAAAAATATTCAAAAATTTTCGGGCATTACAGTTTGTTTGACTGCAGTTATTGTTGAAAACTTGCATTATCTTTAAATCTCTGATTATCACTGTTGAAGGCTAAAGATAATTTATTCTTCATTATCTTAGTTATAATATTCGTATTGGGTTATTTGAGCTCACCTTTTTCTTTTTTGTTCCATTATTCTTCTAAGGAAATGATAGTGTGGCTGGGACTTGCCGAGGAGTGGAGTGATGGTCTGAAACTTTAGAAGTATCTCAATACATTATAAAATAGTGTGGCAATAATTGTATTGAGAATTTAAGTTGAGTGCAAATATTTTCGTACAAGATACGGTATAATATTTGTATTGAAACTCACAATATGTGTTGTCAAATTTTAACAACAGTTTAATAGTTGTAAATAGAAATTTTTTTATTTGAATTCTGTAGTATGTATTTTAGCGACTTAAAATGGGTTGTGTGGACCTATTTTGGGGGCGTTACAACTTAAAACCCGTGACTTTCATTTATGCAACTTTTTATTATTGCCCTTGCTATGATGTCAATTATTGGTTCAATAATATGAGATGTTGTGACAATTATTGTGACATCCCTAAATCCATGTGTTTGCTACAGTGGACTGGTGCTCACTAATTTATTCTGAGTATAATTATTATAGACTTACAATATTGACAACTAGATCGTTCATTTGAAAGAGGGGGCTTCCGTATAAACGACGTATAATTAAATAACACATTTCCTTAACAGAACTTTCTAGACATTGTCAATAATGTTTACAGGACTAATAATATCATATCAAATAATATGAGTTATTATGTCGTTTCAATTATTAATATAATAATATAAAATACTGTGCATTTGCTACTGTGATAATTATTGAGTTCAATAATAGAAAATACTATGCAGTTGTTATTGTAATAATTATTGAATCAATAATATGAAGTACTGTACAATGCTGTGTGATACTTTGGAATGTCGTGTGCCACTGTAGAATACTGCGTGCTACTGTACTTTTATCACTAAGTATTTAAACAGTTAAAAGTAATAGTACCGTTGATAATTTTTATATTGAAAAATGTTATTTATATCGTTTTTTGCATTATACTATATTTCGTTGTGGGGCCCACTAATGATTAGTTATTTCGATGTTGTCATACTTTTACCTATTATTCTCGAAAAAACGAATATTCCTCGACAGAACGAATATTCCTCGACATACTTTTTATAATTGCACATATTACCCTTAACTTATCATTTTATCAATTTAACACCTTACTGTTATGAATAATAATTACAAGAAAATTAAATTCTCTTTATTAAAAATTTAGGGTCTTATAAATAGTGTCGCTATTAACATCTTATTTCAAGCTCTAGATCGCTATCGCTAACAGCTACTATAGACACGTGAAGCAGAAGATGGAGAAAGAATGGTGTGGGCACGGAAATCGTATCTTGGTAGGGTTAGGGTTTCGTGTTGGTTGAGGAGGAGAGAAATCCACAAAGAGTATGAAATTGATTGATGAGTTGAAGGGGGGGGGGGGGGGAGAGGAATAGGTGAGTAATTATTCCAGTAACACGTGATAGAACTCTTAATATCCGATAGTCTTCTTGAGTATCAAGGATCCATAGAGCTTTCTTGAGTATCTAAAGTTCAGAGAGAGTCCAAAAGTCCTTTTTATTAGAATGGAGGTAGTATTTATAGAGTTTTCTAAAAAATGATCACATGCCTAGCACATGTCTGGGTCGTGTATCGGGTGTGTGGCTTAAGGATAAATTCTAGAAATACCCTTAGTTACCAGAGTAATGCCCAAATCTTCCTGTCCTTCTAGCCACCAATACAATTCCTCAATCAATTCCCAAAATAAATCGCCTCAATGTGTATTCAGCCTCGGGACTCGTGGAGACTGATCTTAGATCTTGCTTATTTATTTTTGACTTTTTCGTCTTTTCATTTAATTCTTTAGGTTGCATGCGAACAATAATTTGTATTTAGGCTCACAAAGGAAAAACGAGAAAAAGAGAGAAAGAAAGGGGAAAGGGAAAAGGAGGGAGGGGGGGGGGGGGTCGCTACTACTTCACCTTTCCGCCGGTGACCGATCCTGCACTTCATTTATCTCTCTAGTAAGTAATACCCAATTTTTTTTTTAGGTTTTGAAATTGTTTGGAATGATATATTGGTTGTATTAGCTACGTTGAATGTTGTTTATATGGCTTGTTAGGGAGAGTAGTTAAGTAATATAGGTCGTATAATTTTTTAGGCCAGAGGCCCATTATCGATAGGAGAAATGAGTAGAGGCCTAGTGGCCCATAAGGCGCTCAGGAATACGAACACCCCTTGGGAACACTAGTAGGTTGGACTCGAAGAGACCCCACCGATTAAGGCAGTTGACAAGATTGCAACCGCTAAAACCGGGCCACCTCACATGGGGTGAGGCTAAGCTCATGATGAGGACTGACGAAAAACTAGTTATTGGGAAGAACAAGTATAAATAGGAAAGGAAGGAGAAGGTAAGGAGTTAGACTCTAAAATACACACACACCCCACACCATAGTTATAGGACTTTGATACTTTGTCCTTCCTATCACTACCAAACACACCCGAGGCGCTCTCTAGTGGAATCATCCCTTGAATCACCGTGAGAGCGTGGATTGCAGGTAGAGTGCTATTCAAAAACTACCAAAGAACCAATGCAAAGGACGAGGCATCACCATGGCTCTATAGTCTTTTAATAATATACCATTTTGTTTAGAGAGAGACGTCCATAAAATTCATTTTTCGCAAATTAGGTCTTCAATTAAAGAGACATTGTTTTGGCATTTTCGTTCCTTTTACCCGATTTAACCCCATCCTAACCCATTTTGACCAAATCTTGACTCAACTCGACCCAGTTTGACCCAACTTCAATTTTAACAATTAATTTTTAAAAAAAAACTAAAAAGTTTTAAAATTATTTTAAAAATAATTATTCTTTTTAATATTTTAAAATAATATTATTTTTAAAAAAGTTTTAAAAATAATTATTGTTTTCAAGAAAAAATATTAGAAGCTTTTATTTTTCCAAAAATGATTAAATTTTCATAAAATATAGATTCAAAAAATTAAAGTTTAAAATTTTTAATTTTTAATTATTTTTATGAAATATTATACATCTTTTAAAAAAATAAAAAAATTTATATTTTTGTTTTATGAAAATAAAGATTTTTTTATTTACTTTTTTTTGAATCTATATTTTATGAAACTTTACTCATTTTTTAAAAATATTTTTTTTTAAATTTTTTTGGAAATAAAGTTTTAAAATAATAATTATTTTTAATATTTTAAACAAAAATATTATTTTTAAAATAATAATTATTTTTAAAACCTTTTAGTTTTTTTTTAAAAAAATTAATTGCTAAATTTAAGATCGAGTCAAACTGGTTCGGGTTGGGTCAAGATTTGGTCAAAATGAGTCTGGTTGGGTCAAATCGGGTAAAAGAAACGAAAACGCAAAAAAATATCACTTTAAAGACCTAATTGGCAGGTGTTAACGCCAAGATTTCGCCACGCGCTTCAATCACCAAAAGCGCGTCCCTGCATAGTAAACACGTCAGCACCGGATCTCGACGGCTTTGGCCGCCGGGGATCGCTCCGGTGTAAGAATAAGTACAGGCCGAAAAAAAGGATTAACAATGGAGATTGTATATTCTAGTGTCTGGAGAGTAAAATGTTTTTGTTGTTGTTACCTTCTTTGTGTAGTGCTCTGTATCCTTATATTATCTCACCACGTTGCATGTCACCTCTACGCTGATGTCATCTTATTTCATACAGGCTTTACCAAATACTTGTTCTCCACTAAGTCAATATTATTACAAGTCTTCATTAATGAAGACGGCTTAAGACGGCTTGGCATCACTCAATCAGCCGCCTGATAATCCCCCAGATTATGGCTAATCTTTACCATCTAAAGTATCGGACCCCGGTCAACAATTGTTTATTATTATAATATCCCACTCAAGCCCAAATGAATAATCCTTCAAATAAGGGCCTGGTACTCCAAAGGCCCAAGTAAACATGACCCGACCGGCCCGTATAACCACGGCCCAACATTGCCCCCAGTCTTTTATAACACAGTATGTTTGATGATAGAGTATAGGAGTCCGGCCCAAACGCCAAAAAGAATTCAAACCAATTTGGCAAAGCCCATTCAATAAAAAGCTCAGGACCGGGTACAGACCCCAAATTCAAAACACACGCTAACCCTTCAAATTCAAAAAGCAAACGACGGCTTCTCCATTATCAAGAACATACGTCAGCCTTTTCCATCATTACCCTCATTAAATGTGCAGCCTTTGGTTTCATGAATCACCAAAAAGACAACTCTATAAAGCCTCAAACCCTTCAGTTTAGACAACTTTACCTGTTCATTTGAAATTCAAAGAATTCTTGCTTCCTTCTTTCTCCAGCTTTCTCTCTCAATCAGTCTGTCAGCAATGGCTTCCCAAAACAATGAAAAGACTACTCTGACTTCTGAAATTCCTCCATCCTCTAACTTGGTTGCTCCGAATCCTACTCAAACCACGTCAGAAACAAATCCCAAATCCAAACCCTCATCTGGTAAGAACCCTTCTCACCCCACCCCTGAGATCCCTCCTTTTGACTTCAAGGATGAGGAACAACACCCCATTGCCAATAGCCCTTCTAATCTTACAGAGGATGACATCAACATCATTCGTGAGCATTACACCATCCCCGATACTCATCATCTGAAGGTGTCGGCCCCTACTGAAAGAATGTACTAGCGTCCTGAGGGTTGTACCGCTATGCCCCTCACCTTTTTAGAAAAGGGAGTTCGTTTTCCCCTTCATTCCTTCCTCATTACCCTTCTAGGGTTTATGGGTGTCGGGCTTGCGCAATTAGCCCCCAACTCCTATATTCACATTCTTGCCTTCATCGCTTTCTGTAGCGAAATAGGGGTTTCCCCTTCTATCGACTTCTTCTTCACTCTCTTCACTTCGGGTAAGTCTCGCGAACGAGGTTTCAAGGTGTTAGGCAAACATGCCCCAAAACCTAACTCTAAGTTCGAGAAAAGCCCCTTGATGGACACTCCATCGAGCAATAAGAAGTGGTATGAGAAATGGTTCTTCGTCAAAGGACCTGAGATCTCTTCTATCCCAAACTGGACCACTTTCGCTCACACTACCGCAGACCTTGGTGATATTCCAGAGGAACGGATGAGGGAGATAGCAAAGTTTATGGAGAACCTTCCAAAGGAAGAATGGAGGTTCGCCCTTATGAGCAAACAATCGTGGTTGTACGACCACAAATGTAACTCCGAAGTCAATATTTGTATAATTTCTCCAATCTCTTTTAATAATTATTCTGAAATATCTTTCTTCGATTTTTGTAGTATCTCCCATCAGACCCACCTCCTCCGATATAAAAGAATTAGAGGAATTCCTTTATGCCAAATCGACCCAAGATCCTTCCGAAGCTCAAGAAACCGAAAAGCAAACCGCCGAAGCCCAACATACCGAACCACCAGCGGCCAAATTAAACCCTGCCGAAGGGTCTAGCCAGCCTCGCCAAAAGAAGAGAGCTGCTAGAAAGCCCAGACATACTCCAACCCCGTCCTCACCGAGAGCCTCCTCGACATGCCTATTGCTGATCGTACCAAGGTGCTCCTTACCAAAAAGCGAAAGGCTAAAGTCAAAATTATCCCTCTCACAGCTGAAGAGTTAAGAGTACCTACTAGTCATTCCCATCCTTCACCGACCGAAGCCAATGAATTTGAGGCCGAACCCAGTTCTCCTCTTGTCCGAAAAAGAAAACCCTCTTCGGATAACCAGTCACTTCCACCAGTTGACCCTCCAACAGCATCCGACCCTCCTCTATTTGAACAACCAATAACTTCACCACCACGACCAACCCCTTCCTAATTCGGATCAACGCCTGGAGCGTCTCGATCACCCAGCCTATGGCCTGACCAGAACAAGGAATTCCCTCTGCACCTCTACAACTCTTTCGTTCTGGATACAGACAACCATCGGTTCGGCAACAGTTCCATTTCGGATCTAATGGAAGAAGGCCTAGCTAATCAAGCCCGAGTAAGTAATTCATTACTTATCCATTTTTATACATGAATTTCCTCATACAACTTTTCTCCTAATTCTGAATAATTGCAGGCAAATTAAAAGAACAATTAACTGCATCCGAAGCCCTTCAACAAGCAACTGCCCAATGGAACGAAGACTTGCAAGGGACAAACGAGCGGTTAATCCAACATAACCGAAGCCTAACCCTATCCGTAATCTAAGCCAAAAAATTAAAAGAGTGACATCTTGACCTTCGGGGCAAAGTCTAGAAGGAGCTTCATGATCTAAAATTAGCCGCCCCCACTTACCGAGGACCTCCGCAAACAAATATAAATTGACTATCACAAATATGCCGAAATTACAAACGAAATAGTTCAAATGTATACTGAAGGCTATGAGGCGGCCCGGAGCAGCTGCAAAGCTAAACTAGCCGTTGTTGCTGTAAACCCATTGCTCCTTGATTCTTCTAAAGACGAAGACAAGGAGTAATGCCGAAAACGACCCACCTTCACCTTCTAACTTTATGAACTTGTAAACTTTCAACAATATTGTAACTCCCTTTTTGGTTATTTAATGCAATATATTTTATTCCTTATCACTCCTTTTCAATTTAAGTTATATTGTTATCCAAACAACATATAATCTGAACTTCAAGACTTTAAGTAGAATCAAGTAACGATGTAAGGAAAGACTTACTCATTACCGAGGAATGATGTAAACCACCGTTAGAATGAACAAATCACCGAACTTCCAATAAGAATAGTTGTTCCAAAGAGCTTATAATATCATTTACCCTTAGGACTGGAAACCTCGTTCTCTCCGATAGTCGAACGGGTTCGACCAATCAATATTTTTCTTCGCTACGAGGAGACCAAGGAATCCAACCTTATTCTTAGCTGGCAATCTCGTTCTCTCCGAGAGCCGAACAGGTTTAGCCCAAAGATATTCCTCTTTGCTACGAGGAGTCGAAGGGATCCGTCCTTATAACAATTTGGTAACCTTGTTCTCTCTGTGAGATGAACGGGTTCGACCAATCAATATTTTTCTTCGCTATGAGGAGACGAAGGAATCTAACCTTATTCCCAACGGGCAACCTCGTTCTCTCCGAGAGCCGAACAGGTTTAACCCAAAGATATTTCACTTCGCTACGAGGAGTCGAAGGGATCCATCCTTATAATAATTTGGTAACCTCGTTCTCTCCGTGAGCCGAATGGGTTTGACCAATCAATATTTCGCTCCGCTACGAGGAGACGAAGGAATCCAACCTTATTCCCAGCGGGCAACCTCGTTCTCTTCGAGAGCCGAATAGGTTCAACCCAAAGATATTCCACTTCGCAACGAGGAGTCGAAGGGATCCATCCTTATCATAATTTGGTAACCTCGTTCTCTCCGTGAGCCGAACAGGTTCGACCAATCAATATTTCTCTTCGCTACAAGGAGACGAAGGAATCCAACCTTAATCCCAGCGAGCAACCTCGTTCTCTCCAAGAGCCGAACAGGTTTAACCCAAAGATATTCCACTTCGCTACGAGGAGTCGAAGGGATCCATCCTTATAACAATTTGGTAAATAAATCAGTCTTGATGAAAAAAGCCATCTTTATTGATAACTGCTATCATAATTATAGACTTCTGTACTTCGACACTAACCCTAATGGAAATATCTACGGAGTCTTCCAGCATGCCAAGTATTCTTTATCTCAGACCCATCTAATGCTCGCAATCGGTAAGTCCCTGGCTTTGGCACACCAACAACTTTATAAGGGCCTTCCCAATTTGGCATGAGCTTCCTCATGTTCTGGGGCGTAGAAGCTTCTACTTCCCGAAGAACGGAATCTCCAACTTCAAACCTTCGAAACTTTACCCCTTTATTGTAATGTTTAGCAACACGGCGTTGATATGCTGCCAATTTTATCAAAGCTGCCTCCCTAACTTCTTCAAGCAGATCCAAATTGACTTTAAGTCCCTCATCATTATACACTTCTTTGAACTGACTGACCCGAAGACTTGTAGATCCAATCTCCACAGGTACCAGGGCATCCGAACCATAGGCCAATCTAAAAGGCGAGTCCCCTGTTGTAGTCCTTGTCGTAGTTCTATAAGCCCACAGTACGCTGAGCAACTCTTCAGGCCATCTGCCTTTCGCTTCATCCAATCTTTTCTTAATTCCATTCAGGAGCGTTTTGTTGGTTACTTCTACTTGCCCATTAGATTGCGGATGAGCAACCGAAGTCTTTCTATGTTGTATACCCAATTCTTTCAAGAATGCTTCAAACTTTGAACCAACAAACTGACGTCCATTATCCAAAACTATCACCATGGGAATGCCAAAGCGGAACACCACATTCTCCTTTATGAACTTTAAGCATTCTTGTTCCATGATTAACCGAAGTGGCTTCGCCTCCAACCACTTAGTCATGTAATCAATTGCCACGATAACGAAGCTGACTTGCCCCTTTGCCATTGGTAATAGACCCAATATATCTACCCCCCCAGACAGCAAAAGCCAAAAGGTATGGGAGATAAAATCGAGTATAACTCTTCTGGTGGATGAGAGCTAATCAAAAAATACCAAAGAACCCATGCAAAGGACGAGGCATCACCATGGCTCTATAGTCTTTTACTAATATAACATCTTCTTTGGAGAGAGACGTCCATAAAATTCATTTTTCGCAAATTAGGTCTTCAATTAAAGAGACATTTTTTTGGCATTTTCATTCCTTTTATCCGATTTGACCCCAACCTGACCTATTTTGACCAAATCTTGACTCAACTCGGCCCAATTTGACCCAACTTCAATTTTAACAATTAATTTTTAAAAAAAACTAAAAAGTTTTAAAATTATTTTAAAAATAATTATTATTTTTAATATTTTAAAATAATATTATTTTTAAAAAAGTTTTAAAAACAATTATTATTTTCAAGAAAAAATATTAGAAGCTTTTATTTTTCCAAAAATGAGTAAATTTTCATAAAATATAGATTCAAAAAATTAAAGTTTAAAATTTTTAATTCTTAATTATTTTTATGAAAATTTATATATCTTTTAAAAAAATAAAAAACTTTCTATTTTTGTTTTATGAAAATAAAGATTTTTTATTTACTTTTTTTGAATCTATATTTTATGAAATTTTACTCATTTTTTTAAAAATATTTTTTTTTATTTTTTTTGGAAATAAAGTTTTATTTTTTTGAATCTATATTTTATAAAAATTTACTCATTTTTTTAAAATGATTTTTTAGTTTTTTTTTTCTGAAAATAATAATTATTTTTAAACCTTTATAATTTCTTTTTGTTTTTTTTAAAAATTGAATCATTTTTTTATTTCTCTTTCACCGTTTTTTGTATTTTAATTTCTATTTTTAAAAATTCTAATATTAAGAATACATATAATAATGGTAAAGACATAAACTTTTTTTTTCTGAAAATAAAATTTTACATAAAACATGAAATCTACTTTTTTTATGAAAATAAAGTTTTATTTTCTTAATTAATATTTTTGAATTTATATTATTTGAAACTTTACTCATTTTATGAAAAAATAAAATTTCTAATATTTTTTCTAAAAATAATAAATATTTTTAAAAATATTTAAAATAATAATTATTTTTAATATTTTAAACTAAAATATTATTTTTAAAATAATAATTATTTTTAAAACCTTTTAGTTTTTTTTTAAAAATTAATTGCTAAATTTAAGATTGAGTCAAACTGGGTCGGGTTGGGTCAAGATTTGGTCAAAATGAGTCGGGTTGGGTCAAATCGGGTAAAAAAAATGAAAATGCAAAAAAATGTCACTTTAAAGACCTAATTGGCAAATAATAAACTTTAAAAACGACTTTAAAAATGAATGAACACTTAAAGGGATAGAAGTGTCATTCAACAAGAAGGCAAACCACCTTTCCCTATTTATTATAAAACTTTAGGCTTTATAATTCTTAGATGGTTGAAGTTTGAATTCTGTTCATCAGGTACAAATAGCAAAGAGACAATGTTAGAAGACAAGTCAAATGTTGCAAGCTAAAGGGGAAAAGAAAGGTTTTGTAATGTTAGACTAGTCAACCCCATAAACAAAACTCACAAAAAAGTAGTGTTAGACTATTCAACCCCATAAACTTAAAACAGTTAAAACAGTCTCTTAAATTATGATATAAACAACTATTAATCATACATATAACAACAATAAGTCTACTCGGACTGCCAAATTGGACATTGGGAATTATTTTTTTTGGTCTTTCTTGTGACTCTCAAAAAATGTATAATATTTATTCTAACTGGAATTTTTTAAAAAAACATTATTTTAGGTGTAATTTGGATACATATACAAGAACAGTGTTGTATAGTCTGTGTAACACTGTTCTTGTATATGTATCCAAATTACACCTAAAATACTTTTTTTTATAAAAATTCCAATTGAAATAAATACTATATATTTTTTGAGAGTCACAAGAAAAACCAATAAAAATAAAAATAAAAATTCCAGTATCCAATTCCAATGTCCCATTTGGCTGTCCGAGTAGAAGGACTCAACAACAACAATAAGTCTTACCCTTAGCTTACAAAACAAACTACTCCATAAAAATCTTACAAAAGCATAAGCTTCGAAACTGATCCCGTCTCAAACTTACTTAATAATTAATAAGAAGCTAAGCATAATCATCATTATTGTATTCTTTTTCGTACTTAAACTTACTTAAAATTATGGTATAATATATATTAGGTATATACATACTTAAATATACGATCCGGATCTTAAACTCACTCTTTATCTAATATACATTGTTCACTCCCCTTTAGCGACGGACCGGGCGACGGTTCAGTCCGTCGCTATATATACAACCGTCGTCTTAGCTTTTAGCGATGGACAACATATAGCGACGGACAACATATAGACGACGGTTGTATATATAGCGACAGACCAAACCGTCGCCCCGGTCCGTTGCTAAAGAGGGTGAGCAAGAGATGTTAGATAAATGATGAGTTTAAGATCCGGACCGCTTAAACATAAACAGACAAACTTTAAAAGGATAACATATAATATATAATATACAATATATATTATACTATACAAACTAAAGAAACAAACTTTAAAAGGATATTATATAATATATATATATATATATATATATATATATATATATATATATATATATATATATAAAAGGTCTAAACATACTTAAACTTACTTAAAACTCTGTACATATAATATAAATAGGTATATAGGTATAATAAATAGCGTATTATAATATATTAGGATACCCAACATCCATACTAATTTTGTTGAAAAAGGAAATTAATATCAATTTAAAATCTCAAATTTATTAAAGAAGAAAAATATTTTAAACTGTGACTTATAGTATAGTGTTAGTTCTCAAAGGCACGTTAGTTATCTAGAAGGGGGGTTGAATAGATATTTTAAAAATTCTTTGTTTAAAATACTTTATCAGTATTGATTATACTGACAGCAGCGGAATATATGTTTTATTCCCCTTTAAGATATTGCAGTTATGGTTTGATAAGCAGTTATTGCAGTTATAATAGATATGACAGTTATAGTAATTAATGAGAGACAATGAGACACAAGGTTTTTAGTGGTTCAGAGCACACAAGGCTCCTAATCCACTCTTCTACTCCACGAGTAGAAAATCCACTAAGGATGTCTCTTACAACTAGATCACTTAGATCCCTTCAAGGCCAGCAGCCTTGGAACTTCTCTTAGTTCAATTTTGAACTCTTCAAGTCCTCTGACTTGGATCTGCTCTTAGTTCACTTTTGAACTCTTTAAGTCCTCTGACTTGGATCTTCACTTAGTTCACTTTTGAACTCTTCAAGTCCTCTGACTTGGTTCCTCACTTGGATTGACAGTAGTTGTTTGAGATGTGCTACTCAGTTGCAATTAAGCATTAGTTCTGAAGGACTGAGTAGCAAAGCAAGCTTTCTTCTTTCAGGATCGTAGAGTTGATCGTTGAGTGTTCTTGAGCTTTTCTCTTGATAATCTTTCTTTTTGTATCTTGCTTGCTTAGTCTGAATCTTTGTCTGATGTCCTTATAGAAGTGCCATTCAAAATATATCCATTTGAATGCTCCCGTTGCTGCATTTAATGCTTCAGACGTTTCTGTGCAGTTGATGTTGACATCTTGCTTTCCTGCGGCACTACAGACTGGCCCTTTGACACAGTAGACTGCAAACTCACCTAATACCTGAAAAGCTATTTTCTGCAGGCGGTTTAGTCCTTTCCATAGCTTCTTCAATACGCTTCTTTGATTTGAACTAAGGATGAATATGGAATCATTGGGACTATCAAATTGTTAACGGCTATTAGCCTTTCTTCATTTGTTGCTCTTCCTCCCTTCATCAGATTTATGATCTTTGATGCTGACTGGAGGAGCACTACGATTATGGTCATTGTACCACAATCGTTGTGTGTTATCTTGCACAGCTTGACTCAGACTTGATCGTAGAGAACACTACGATTTCTCTTAAGCTCTCTGGTAGACTACGATTCCTGCTTGCTTGTCTTGCAGACTTCACACTTCCAAGAGCACAATGCGTTTCTTGACTTGGCTCGGATTTTCTCCATGATTCTCAGTGTGACTTCTAAGGGCAGACTACGATTATGATATTTTCACTTAAGCTCCACGAATCTTGCCTTGGTCTCTGCAAGCTTGATTCTTTTGGCAGACTACGATTCTGGATATCTTCATTTAAGCTCCACGATTCTGCCTTGTCTTCTGAATGCTACCTTTGATAGACTACGATTCTGTCAAGGCTTTAACATTTACAGCACAAATAGATCAACCTAACAAATTTGATCTTTCCTTCTATACATTTATTTACATAAATGATAAACATTAAAGCTCAGATCAACCAAACATTTTTGATCTATCATCTAAGTCCTTGTACATATGATCATTGAAGGACTGTACACTTAAGCATTTATATTTACTTTCAATATCAAATATGAATATGTAATTCCCAACAATCTCCCCCTATTTGATGTTGACATAATCAAGGAGATTTGGATCATAGCATCATTTTCTAAGTGCAGAGTGCTAGAATGTAAATATGGCTTAGTGTTTCAGTGAGCAGCTGAAATCTCTAGAGAATAAGCATGAATTTATTGATGTTTAAAAAGATATTACAATCTAGCATAGAAACATCAATGCACAGTTAAGCTTAGACTTATCTCTATTTTCTTTGTCTCTTATTTCTCGGAGGGTTGGCATGCTCTGCAGCTCTTCTTCTTCTTGAGGCTTCATCTCTTCTTGCAATGTCTTCTAGCTCATGTCGGGTCAGTGGTTCTGAATGATCATGTCTGTTCATGAAAGCATAATCTCCAACTGGCAGACTAAATCCAGTGGAGGTTATACCTTGTGAGCTAGAAGCTTGACTTTGACTCCTTTGAGTGGGTTTACCCATGAGAGAGCTTTGCAGATGTTGATCCAATCGTGGAGGTTGAGATCTTAGACTTCTGATATAGCCACCCGATGATTGGCCAATGTGAGTTTGTCTTTGCCTTCTACTTCCTCCTCTGCCTCTGCCTCTATCTTCTCTACTTCTTCCTCTGCCTCTGCCTCTATCTTCTCCTTCCTCATTATTCTCCCCCTTTATGTCAGCATCAAGGGTGCGAACATCTTCTGAGAGGCGTTTGATTCCTTCAACCAGCTCATGCATCTGTGAGTGGTTTTGAGAAGTATCACTATGATTTTCAATAACTTTAGCCTCAGTGTGCCTTTGTTGTTGTTGAATCCGCTCCATTGCACTGTGATTCTGATTGAGTTAAGTTATGTTGGAGGTTTGGAAGAATTGAAGTGAAGTGCGCAGTTCTGAAATTTGGTTGGTCAGCCTTTCATTTTGAGATTGCTGATTTTTTTGCATTATCTCCATAGCTTCTTTATGCTTCTCTGTGGAAGCAAAGTGAATAACATCCTTTTGATTTAGACTTTCAGCCATTTCCTTGACAATCTCTTTCAGCTTCTTTGACAATTCAGTTTCCAACTTCTCTGGTAGAGGCTTGACTGATTCGATTAAGCTCTCCAGATTCTGACCCTATTTGGTTTAATGCTCCAGTCAGCTCTTCCTTTGTGGGCATGAGAGACAGCTGATTGAGAATTCGTTGTGTCTCTAGGGGAGGAGGAGCTGTCGTAGTGTGTTCACCTCTCCTTGACGTGCTTGTGATGGCAAGTGTCATGTCAAAATACTCGTTGTTGGAGGATGAGGGGATATCTGCTTGGGTTAGGGGTGTGGCCATATGGTGTATGGGTGAGATGTTTGGTCCAGGTGCATTGATCTGTTCTTGGGACTCTACGATTGCCGATTCAGATTGATCATTTGGCATAGATCGTAGTTCGTCATCTTGAACAGATGTCTCAATGGTTGATCTATCGAGCATCTCTTCGACCATTTTGGTGACGTGCTCAATAACCCTTGGATCATAGGTAGTTTGCTCGACAATGATAATTTGGTTATTTGGTCCATCAGTCACAGAGTTTTGGGACTCTGTAACTGGAAATTGGTTGAGTGTGTGAAGAACCACTTCCATCCATTTAGGTATTTTATAGAATTCATTAAAGTGTGATGATGGAGAGTGATTCATAATAAATGAAAGAGGAGTAGAATGTACCTCATGCTCATACTCTAACGTTGAAGCATTCTTGATTAGTTTTTGGGCAAACCTCCTTTCTCTTGGGAATCCATGGCCAAGCACTGAGATTGCTGGATATGCCTTGAAAGTCCAGAATATGTGATCCCAGGAGTTGAGAATCATAGCTCTATGATATGACATCATGGGCAAGTAATTGAACATCTGATTGTAGTTTGCTGTTCTTTCGCCATCTTGTCCCACATATATGACCTCAAGATCATCATCTTCTTCTTCATCACTCTCTGCATCATCATCAACAATATACACCATTCCTGCAGTATCAGACTCTACGAATTCTTTTCGAACTGAGGGGACTTTTAGAATTTCTTTTGGTGGCTCCCTCTTAGCTTCCGCATTCTCTGTCTCCATTTCTTCTAACAGAGATTCATTAGCATCAACACTAGTATCAGGCATCTCCATATCATCTTGATTTATAGTCTGATCAGGTGCAGCAGAGTTGTGAGTATCTCTGATGTAAGTTAGTACATCTTCAATGATTTTGATCTCTTGTGAAGTTGGACCAGATGGTTGAGGCTCGATAACCTGTTCAGCCTTCTTAGTAGTCTTTCTTTCATCATCTTCTTCCAATATTTCTTTATTGGTAAGACCACCTTTCTTAGCCATCTTCTTCATCCTCTTCTTTGCCTTGTGCACATCCTTTACATCTTTCTCAGCTTCAGCCCTTATAATCTGTTCAGGCTGAGGGGCTGTGGTGGCTTTTCCTTCTTCAGTGGCAGTCAATCTAGACTCTACGATTGGAGATGATTCCACAATTGTAGTGAGTGAAGACTTCTTTGCTCTTTTGTTGTGTTTCTTCTTTTGTTGAGGTTTAGAGCTATCTTTAGCCTTATCTTCACTCATCTCCCTCTTTTTCTTCTTCTTCTTTTCTTTCAGAACCTTCTCTGGTGATTCAGAAGTGATGACTCTGTTGGATGTAAGACTTATGAACTCCACATCAGTACCAGGATCCTCTTGGAGTGCATCAGTGGTTGAGCCTTGGTGCTCTTCAGTTGCTTGAACATTTTCATACATTTTTTCCCTTTACTCTTTTTGGTCAAAGCTACAGTCTCTTCTTGGTTGACCTCTTCTTCTTCTTCTTCCCTAGCCTCCCTTACAGCAGATGAAGTTGCAGACATCATCTTCACATTTTCTGCTGGATTCCTCTTCCAGTTCTAGAACAGCTGCTGGGACATCTTCCTATTGGGATTGATTGAAATGCCTTCACTGTCCCCAATTTTGTCACTAGTGCATACTGAATAATGATGCTGATAAACCTCCCATAGGGCATTTTGGCAGTGCTCTTGGTCTTCTTTGGGCTTTGCATCCATTTTCCAAACTATTCCATCAGCAGGGCTCCATAGTTGAGTTTGATTCTGAGGCGGATGGCTGTCATGAGCTTCAGTTGCTTTTCGTTGACTGAATCGTGATCGGAGCTCTTGCAGCACATGCACTTCCCAACAATGTCAGCTAGGAATTCATATTCTTGGGGAAATTCTTTCTTCTTGTATCCATTCTTCCCTTCAGTTTTTGTATAGTCCATCTTCTTCAGACCCTTATGGAAGTCAACAACCTCCATGGATGAAAGACCTTCATTTTTGAAACCTAGGGCTTGGTTTATGCTTTCAGCGTTGAGTCAGATTTGCACATCGTTGACTTTGGTAAGAATGAAATCTTCCATTGCAATAGAACTCCTTCACCAGCTTTGGATATATCAGTGTGCTGGTGCTCAGAGCATTTTTGAGGCCTGCTTTCTTCAGGAGTGAAAGGATTTTGTGTATCTCAGGTTCAGCTTCCTTGAATTCGTCAAAGCATAGTTGGTAGCCAAAAACTATAATGGAAGCAGCCATTTATATAGATTGATTTTCCTGTAATAAACGATTTTGGCTTAGTTTTCTGAAACTTAGGGGTTTACTTGAGAGAGAGAGAAAGAGAGAAATAGAATTGTTTGGAATTCAAAAAGTAAACTGCCAAATGACAGTTTAAAATTAATTTAAAAAACTCCCCTCCATATGTTCTGCGTAGTGGGACACGTGTTAGATTTTATAGAACTCTACGATTTTAATCCATGTGGAAATCTCCATTTTTCCCGTAGCTCCCCCTGAGCTAGTGAGTCCTTGTGAGAGGACTATGATTGCCGAGAACCACTTCACGATTGTTGAGTTCCATCCTTTGCTTGCTCCTTGACCGTAGACTCTACGATTTTCTGCGATGCCTTCTGAAATGACATACCCTCTTGTTTAAAGTTGCTCAGGAAGGGCCAACCTCTTAGTTTGCCACTAAGGATCAGGTTTGTCCCTGAGAAACTTATCAGAAAGGTTGTTTGGCTGGATGATGCTGCTATCACAGTGAGCTTTTCTGTCTTAACTGGATCACTCCACGATCGTGGTTTCTCTTAGTCATATCTACAATTTTAACTTAGCCTTTATATCTGCAAGGTTAGCACCATCTAGAGCATAGAATTTATGGTTACAAATTCAACATACCTAACTCACTTATCAGTTTATTAAATCTGGATTCATCTAAAGGTTTTGTAAACACATTAGCAAGTTGATCTTCAGTAGGGATATATTGCAAAGATATTGTTCCATTTTGAACATGATCCCTAATAAAATGATATCTTATCTCTATATGCTTGGTCCTAGAATGCATGACAAGATTATTTGTTATTGCTATGGCACTTGTGTTATCATAGTGTATGGGTATAGATTTGAAATCAAACCCATAATCTGCTAGCTGGTTCTTCATCCATAGGATTTGAGCACAACAGCTCCCTGCAGCAATGTATTTAGCTTCTGTTGTTAAAGTTGATACTGAGTTTTGCTTCTTGCTGAACCAGGACACTACTCTATTTCCTAGCAGTTGACAAGTGCCACTGGTACTCTTTCTGTCTATTTTGCATCCTGCAAAGTCAGCATCTGAATATACTGTTAGTTCAAATGAGGACTCCTTGTGATACCATAGACCCAAGTAGGGTGTACCTTTAAGATACCTGAAAATCTTTTTTACAACAGTTAAGTGTGATTCCTTAGGATTAGCTTGAAATCTAGCACATATACATGTTGCAAATATTATATCTGGTCTACTGGCAGTTAGGCAGAGAAGAGAGCCTATCATACCTCTATATTGAGTAATATCAATACTTTTACCTTTCTCATCTTTCTCACGCTTAGTTGCTGGAGCAATTGGTGTTTTCATGAGAGAGGCTGATTCCATGCCATACTTCTTAAGTAAGTCTTTGATGTACTTGGCTTGGCTTATGAAGATACCTTCATCAGTTTGCTTTACTTGCAGTCCAAGGAAGAAGTTCAGCTCACCCATCATGCTCATTTCAAACTTGCTCTGCATAAGCTTGGCAAATCTCTTACACAAATTTTCATCAGTAGAGCCAAAGATAATATCATCTATATATATTTAAACTAGTAAAACTTTATCTTTGTGCTTCCTAAGAAATAGCGTAGTATCTACTTTACCTCTAGTTAACCCTTTTTCAATAAGAAAGTTTATTAGTGTTTCATACCATGCTCTAGGTGATTGTTTAAGTCCATATAAGGCTTTATCTAATCTATAGACATAATCAGAGAGGGTTGGATTAACAAAACCTGGGGGTTGTTCCACATATACTTCTTCTTGAAGTTCGCCATTGAGGAAAACACTTTTGATATCCATCTGGAATACTTTGAACTTCATGTGAGCAGCAAATGTAAGGAATATTCTGATTGCTTCAAGTCTGGCAACTGATGCGAAGGTCTCATCGTAGTCTATGCCTTCTTCTTGAGAATAATCTTTGGCCACCAGTCTAGCTTTGTTCTTTGTGATCACCTCATCTTCATCCATCTTGTTTCTGAAGACCCATTTGGTGCCGATGACTGGGTGATTCTTTGGTCTTTGAACTAATCTCCAAACTTTGCTTCTCTCAAATTGATTTAGTTCCTCTTGCATGGCTTCAATCCAGCTTGCATCTAGCATTGCATCTTCAATCTTCTTGGGTTCTATTTGAGATAAAAAAAACTCAAATAAAACACTCATTCTGAGTTGGAGATCTTGTTCTGATTTTGGCGGTTAGATCACCAATGATCAGATCTTGAGTGTGATCTCTTGCCCACCTGTTCCCTGTTGGAACATCTGTTCTGGTGCCTTCTTGTCTGAACTCCTCAAGATTGACTTCTGGTTCAGTTCTCTCTACGATTTCTTCTTTGGACACTACGATTCTTTGTTCAGGAACTACGGTCGTAGTGCCAGGCTCGACCACTTCATTCGTAGTGTCGATATCGTCAATCGTAGTGCCTTGTGGTGCAAACTTGTCCAAGTCTGATTCATCAAAGATGATGTGGATTGAGACTTCAACACTTAATGTCTTCTTGTTGAACACTATGTATGCTTTGCTGTCTGTGGCATATCCAAGGAATATTCCTTCATCTCACTTGGGTTGGAACTTAGTCAGATATTGCTTCCCATTGTTAAGAATATAGCATGAATAGCCAAACACATGGAAGTAACTGACATTTGGCTTTCTTCCTTTCCACAGCTCGTAAGGAGTCTTCTTCAACGTAGAGTGTACAAGAGATCTGTTCTATGTATAGCACGCAGTGTTGATGGCTTCTACCCAAAAGTATTCAGGCAGACGAGCTGCTGCTAGTAGAGTTCTTCCAGCTTCTATAAGTGTTCTGTTCTTCCTTTCAGCTACTCCATTTTGCTGAGGAGTTCGTGGTGCTGAACTTGTGACTGATGCCATTATCTCTACAGAACTGATCCATTTCTGAAAAGTCAAACTCTCTGCCATGATCACTCCTGATTGCCTTGATAGTCTCTCCTTTTTCATTCATCGCCAGCTTGAACATCTTTATCAGTTGGGATCTCATCTCATCTTTTGAGTTGAAAAAGAACACCCATGTGTATCTAGTGTAGTCATCCACTACGACCAATGAGTATCTCTTTCCACATAGGCTCACAGTTGGAATTGGCCCAAAGAGATCCATATGTAGTAACTGTAGGGGCCTATTAATTGAGTTGACTACTTTGCCTTTGAATGAGCTCCTTGTTTGCTTTCCAAGCTGACATGCATTACATGGTCTTTCTTTGATGAAGCTGAACTTGGGTAAACCTGCTACCAGATCTTTGGAGGCCAGCTTAGACATACTCTTGAAGTTGAGATGAGATAATCTTCTATGCCAAAGCCAACTTATTTCTTCTGATGCTTTAGCAAGAAAACATACTGTCTCATCAGAACTGAGCTGAGTTAAGCAAGGTTGACAATATATACATTTTCTTCTCTTGTTCCTGTCAGCTTGATAGAGGATGTCTCCAGATCTCTGACTTGACACTGATTGTTGAGAAAGGTGACTTGATGGCCTTTATCACAGAGTTGGCTGATGCTAAGAATATTGTGCTTTAGTTCATCAACATAAGCCACTTTGCTGAAGGGTACCACACCATTTCCAGCTGATCTATAGCCTCTTGTCTTGCCAGAGCTGTTATCTCCAAAGATAACTGTTGGTCCCTCCTCTGTGTAGTTCGACAGGAGGGCTTTATTTCCGGTCATATGTCTTGAGCAACCACTGTCCAGATACCATGTTGTAGTTGTGGTGCTTATTTCCTACAGACAGATTCAGCTTTCATGTTGGTACCCAGACTTGCATGGGTTCTGCAATGTTAGTACCCTTACGGACCCAAATCTGCTTGACTTTGGGTCTCCCATGCACAGTATTATGAAAGCATGATGCAGCTTTATGACTAAATCTTCCATATGCAAAACATCCAATATAATTTATGTTTGTGTGTGTGTGTGTTAATTATTTCTCCATTTGGAATTGTGTGGGTATTTGTTGGCCTTACCCTTATATTGCATCTTCCTTTTCCATGCAGCCTTGGAGTTCATGTTTTGTGCCGAGTAAACCTCAACATCACGATTCCTTCCAAGTTGATCCGTGGAGTCAATTTTACTTGACTCTACGATTCGTCGAGGTTGGGAAGTGGTGACTGAGTTACTATTCACCTTTCTGAACCCTAGGCCAGCATGAGATCCGTAATGTTTAGGAACACGTCTTAGATCAGAAGAGCAAGGTTGCATTGGTTCATTCTTCTATGTGGAATTTACAAATATGATACTTCTATTTGGGTTAGAAGCACTACTCATGTTAGTTTCTTTTGTCTTTTCCACGCTGGGTTCTGAGGTAGATTCTCCAAACCCTAAGCCTGTTCTATCAGAGACACTTCTCTGATTGGATATCAAGGAGTCCATGGATGAAGAAGATCTATTCTATGTAGAGATAATTTTTTCTAACTCTTTAATTTTAGAGTTTAGATCTGACTCTCTTCGCATGCTCAGTTCATTTGTCTCTCTCAAGATTTTATTCTCATCTTCAAGCTTAGAGAGAGAGTCAAAACTTAGTAGAGCAGCTTCCAACTCTTTCTAAACTTTCTCTTTCTCCTTTTGAAGATCAGTATAATCTTTAGATAGAACTCTTAACCATGTCATATTTTGATATAGATCAGTTGACATGTCACGAATGCCAGTTCTTAAACCATCAATGTCTATATCAGGAGAGTTGGAAGTCAAATACCTTGTCTATGACTGCTTCAGCATCTTTCCTACTGAGTGCATCTTTGGCCATCAGACATATGTTTGCTTTTTGAGGTGCTTCATCATCTTCAGACTCAGTGTTAGTGTTGTTGTCTGAATCACTCCAAGAGCTTCCAGCTACAAGCCCTTTGACTTTCTTCTAGTTCTTTTTGTAGCCTTTGAGCTCCTTCTTTGGATTTGACTTTCTTTTCAGCTCTTCTCTGATAGGCTTGTTGCAGTTTGCAATGAAATGCCCAGGCTTCTTGCAGTTGTAACATAGGTCACTGATCTGCTCCTGACTGCTGCTATTGTTGAACCTTTTAGGTTTGCTTCTTCTGCCTTTGGGCATAAGCCTTTTGAATCTTCTAGCAAGCATTGCAGCTTCATCATCATCATCGTCATCATTTTCCTCAAAGTCAGACTCATCTTCAACCTGTGCAATAGAGATCTCTTCTTTTGCTTTGAGAACAACTCCTTTATCCTTCTTTCTTCCTTCTAATAGAGTTTCTACTAGTTGAGTCAGTTCTAGCTCGTAGGTAAGAAGGTTTTCGTAGAGTTGTTGAACTGTCATCTCATGCAGATTCTTTGACTCTCTGATTGCAATGGTCTTGGCATCCCACCTGCTTGGCAAGGACCTCATGAACTTAATGACTAGATCCTTGTTTGGATAGGTCTTTCCATAAGCTCTAAGAGAGTTGAGCAACATTGTGAATCTTTCATAGGTTGAAGTGACATTTTCTCCAGGAACATGGGCAAACATCTCATACTGTTGAGTCAGTAGAGATTGCTTGTTTCCTCTAACTTCTTCAGTTCCTTCATGCAT
The DNA here is from genome assembly GCA_020205555.1 of Panax stipuleanatus. NCBI lineage: Eukaryota > Viridiplantae > Streptophyta > Magnoliopsida > Apiales > Araliaceae > Panax > Panax stipuleanatus. The sequence goes on from CM035117.1 coordinate 41,163,630, forward strand.
GATGAGCAATGCATCCCAGACTTCTTTGGCAGTTTTGCAGTTAACCATGTTCTCGAACAGATTGTCTTCTAAAGACTGGAACAAGATGTTCTTAGTCTTCTTGTCAAGCTGAACATCTTTCTTCTCATTTTCAGTCCATTCAGATTTGACCTTGACCACCATTTTGTTTGCATCTTCTGGAGTTGGTGCAAGCCTTTTTGGAATATAGGGTCCATTCAGAACAGTTTCAAATAGATCATCATCTATTGAATCTATGTAAGCCTGCATCCGAACTTTCCAGTTGGCAAATTTATCTTTGTTGCACATTGGTGGTTTGCTTCCTCCACCTGTCTTGGTCTCGCTTATCAGTTGTGCCATTGGATCTACTCAAGCTTATATGCTTAGATGTGAGAACCTGCTCTGATACCAATTGTTAGTTCCCAAAGGCACTTTAGTTATCTAGAAGGGGGGTTGAATAGATATTTTAAAAATTCTTTGTTTAAAATACTTTGTCAGTATTGATTATACTGACAGCAGCGGAATATATGTTTTGTTCCCCTTCAAGATATTGCAGTTATGGTTTTGATAAGCAGCTATTGCAGTTATAACAGATATGACAGTTATAGCAATTAATGAGAGACAATGAGACACAAGGTTTTAAGTGTTTCAGAGCACACAAGGCTCCTAATCAACTCTTCTACTCCACGAGTAAGAAATCCACTAAGGATGTCTCTTACAACTAGATCACTTAGATCCCTTCAAGGCCAGCAGCCTTGGAACTTCTCTTAGTTCAATTTTGAACTCTTCAAGTCCTCTGACTTGGATCTGCTCTTAGTTCACTTTTGAACTCTTTAAGTCCTCTGACTTGGATCTTCACTTAGTTCACTTTTGAACTCTTCAAGTCCTCTGACTTGGTTCCTCACTTGGATTGACAGTAGTTGTTTGAGGTGTGCTACTCAGTTGCAATTAAGCATCATTTCTAAAGGACTGAGTAGCAAAGCAAGCATTCCTCTTTCAGGATCGTAGAGTTGATCGTTGAGTGTTCTTGAGCTTTTCTCTTGATAATCTTTCTTTTTGTATCTTGCTTGCTTAGTCTGAATCTTTTTGTGATGTCCTTATAAAAGACCCATTCAAAATATATCCATTTAAATGCTCCCGTTGCTGCATTTAATGCTTCAGACGTTTCTGTGCAGTTGATGTTGACATCTTGCTTTTCTGCGGCACTGCAGACTGGCTCACTGACACAACAGACTGCAAACTCACCTAACACCTGAAAAGCTATTTTCTGCAGGCGGTTTAGTTCTTTCCTTAGCTTCTTCAATACGCTTCTTCGATTTGAACTAAAAATGAATATGGAATCATTGGGACTATCAAATTGTCAACGGCTATTAGCCTTTCTTCATTTGTTGCTCTTCCTCCCTTCATCAGAACTATGATCTTTGATGATGACTGGAGGAGCACTATGATTATGGTCATTGTACCATAATCGTTGTGTGTTGGCTTGCACAGCTTGACTCAAACTTGATCGTAGAGAACACTACGATTTCTCTTAAGCTCTCTGGTAGACTACGATTCCTGCTTGCTTGTCTTGCAGACTTCACACTTCCAAGAGCACACTTCGTTTCTTGACTTGCACAGATTTTCTCCATGATTCTCAGTGTGACTTCCAATGGCAGACTACGATTCTGATACTTTCACTTAAGCTCCAGGAATCTTGCCTTGGTCTATGCAAGCTTGATTCTCTTGGCAGACTACGATTCTGGACATCTTCATTTAAGCTCCACAATTCTGCCTTGTCTTCTGAATGCTACCTTTGACAGACTACGATTCTATCAATGCTTTAACATTTACAGCACAAATAGATCAACCTAACAAATTTGATCTTTCCTTCTATACATTTATTTACATAAATGATAAACATTAAAGCTCAGATCAACCTAACATTTTTGATCTATCATCTAAGTCCTTGTACATATGATCATTGAAGGACTGTACACTTAAGCATTTATATTTACTTTCAATATCAAATATGAATATGCAATTCCCAACATATAGTAATCCTAGAATCTCGTTCAAGGTTCAATCATTAGGAGTGAATCTTGAATAATCCCCATTTTGGGACTATTCTTGTATGGTCCGCCACCACTTGGTCGGTGTTAGTGACTTAAGCATATGTATCAGTTATTTTTAAAGAAATATTAATTTGTTTATCTTCTATTATTCTCTAGGTGCATACTTAGACTGTATAAATCATGGTCTATTTCGTGTACTTGGAGACCGGTTAGAGATGCTGTCGAAATTTCTTTAAAATAAAAGATGCAAGTGTTTAAGTTTGTTGACATCAGTGGAGCATCGTAAACTTAAATGGGATAGAAGTCTGACTGATGTAATAAGGGTGGAGATATATTAAAATATGATTCATGCATACCAACCGATGACACAATGTAATCATGTAATTCGAGTCAAAATAGGTACCATAGTATCATGGATTTCTATTCAGACCGTAGTTGGATGAGACGACAAAAGATGAATAACTAGATAGGTGCTACAACTTAATTTAGAACTGGTTGTGAAGTGTTTCTGGATTATGCGTATAATCACAAAGAATGTGTCAATGCTGAAAACAACATAAGATGTCCTTATTTAAAATGTACGAATGTTAATTATTTGAATAGAGATATGGTTGCCTATCATTTGTTTGTTAAGGGGTTCATGCATAATTTTGAAGAGTGTTGGCGGGCACATGAACATTGAAGGGATAATGACAGTGAATATCTAGATAACAATATGAATCGTATAAATGACATGGTTTAGGATATTGCATGACCATAATTTAATTGGGAACAAGACAGAGATCAACTTATGAATTCTGACGCAAGGGCATTCTTTATGTTGTTGGAAGAGGGAAGCGAGTCGTTCTGGCCTGGTTGTAGAAAGCAAACTACTTTGTCTGCAGTAGGGATGTTACTTAATAGCAGGACTAATCAGAACATGAGTCATGAATATTTTGAGTCGCTCATGAAGGCTATTAAGAGTATGTTAATTACCTGACAGTGAAAAATTGCCCGATAACTTTTACTTTTGTAAGAAAATGGTAAAAAAATTGGGTCTTAGATACCAAAAGATTGATGAATGTCTAAACTATTGCACGTTATTTTATAAGGAAGATGAACAAAAGAAAAAGTGCACGTTGTGCAATTATAATTGGTTTAAGACTAATAAAGAGGGTTTGACTATGAAAACCACAAACATACCTTTCAAGATCCTAAGTTATTTTTCAAGTACATATTGGCTTAAGAGGTTGTACATGTCTTCAAGAACAGCTAAACGTATGACTTGGCATACGAGAAAGATAAGGAACTAAATCATCCTACAGATGGGAAGACTTAGAAAGATTTTGATAAGTGGTTTTTATAGCCACTTATTTAGATATTAACTAACTTGTTTTGTTGCTTAAACTCAAGTATTATTATTGATTTTCATGCATTTTTACTTTCTTTTGTAGTTTTCTTGATTGGGAACTTTCTTGGTGGCGTATAAGCTAAAAGAGATGCAGTGATGGGAAAAGGAGCACTGAGCAGCAATAGCAGAGAAGAGGCATGATGCTGGACAGAACAAAGCACGGCGCAGCTGCGCCAGCTTCATGCGTATACCCTATGCAGCTGTGCCAGAAGACTTGGCCTGATCCCTTGCAGCGCAGCTGCGTCAGTTTTGAGATAGCAAGGAGGGCAGCTGCGCCAGTCAATATTTATGCAGTTTGACTTTTATTAAAAGGCCAATTAGAGTATTGCTTGGGGAAGGAGGCAAACAGACTTGGAACGATATATTAGACCTATTTTGTTATTATTCATATATCTCTCGTGGGAGATCACTTAGCTTAATATTGTTCTCTCTTTTCTTCTCTTTAATTTTGATATTAGATTAGAGTAGATTTAAGTAGCTAGATTCTAGAGTTGATTAGATCTGAAGGTTGAAGCAATTGGATAACATAAAAGATTCAATCTTGGAGCTTGAGAAATCAAATTTGCACTTTCTATCTTTATTTTCTCTTGGATTTATATTTGTAATCTTATGATGTTTATTCAACTTGTGGATGATAGATTTGATTCAATCATTATTTAAACCATATTTTGAGATTGCAATGGAACCTATTGAGTAGTTTAATTTGATATACTTTCATGTTGGTCTTAATGATTGTTATGAGATTGTCTATTATGATTCATGCTTCAATTACTTAATTGCCTAGCTATCAATTACCGTGATAATTCATATGAACTTGGAAGACGAAGTATGAGTTTAGATCTGATCATAATAGCTTGTGTTTGTATGTTCTACATGGCGTTGGAATGTATGATTCGTGATTAGGATAGACATATACCGAAGCACCACTTGTAGTCAATTGAGGAGTTGGGCTTAAACCCTAATTATTTATAAATCACATAGACATATAGTGGTTTAGGTAATGTGGGTGTTCATATATATTCTATCAATTGTGGATTATATGTGATATGGATTAGGTACATTGAAAGATGGCCTTGTCTCACTTTCGTGTTCTCGACTAACAATCTGTGATAATTGATTTGGCTTAACAGGAAGTGTGTCGATGTAGATGAATTAATAGGGAGAATTGGGATCTCATATCTTCATTATCTAGTTTATTCTAGGGTTAATTAGTTTTAGTTTAATTACATAGTTTTATTCAAAACACTAAATCATTTGTTTAGATAAGACTGAAATGGTTATGGGTTAGTGCTTGGTGAGATTTATTAGCTAATTCTCCGTGGGAACGATACTCTACTTACTCTTTATTACTTGTTGACCGTGTATACTTGCATGCATATATTGATCGGTAAAACGACCAACAAGTTTTTGGCGCCGTTGCCGGGGAATTAGTTTAATAAATTTTTGCCAACATTAGTTTCAATTAAATTAGTCTTAATTTAAACATTTTTATTTTGTTTTTATTTCTCTTCCTATATTCTCTCTTTTCAGGTACCATGGATTAAGTGCTTATCAATGGTCATATACGAGGATGAATCAACCAAGGGAAACAGGGAATGATGGACTCAACCCAATTGCTACATTATCAGCACAGCTATAAATACTATCGAGGGGACGTTATTGCAGCCCAACGAAGTCGAGAGATAACAGTTACTTGTGGATATTATGCTTGCAACCATCTGAGTCATCAGTGCACCGTCAGTTATGGACCTGTGCAGTATGAGGGTGATCACTTCAACCATGATGATTATCCCAATTATCATCAAGATTGGGGGTATCACCTAGATTCTTCATGGAATTATGATTATCAAGAACAATACTGTGATCCAAGTCCAACATACGCACCAGAATTTACATATCAGACTCCAACCAATGATCCTCATTACATGGATTCTGAGGCTGAAACAAAAAAGGCAAGATTGGAGGAAGAATGTTGCATGGCATCAATGAAGGAGACCTTGATTTAGCAAGGGAAGTCAATTAAGAATCTTCAGAATTGGACGGATCAAATTTGCATGGCTTTAATGAAGGAGGAATTGATTGAGCAAGGGATGAAAATTCAAAATCTTCAAAATCAAGTATCTCAATTGTTTGAAGCTGTGAACAATTGTCCTCAGAATAATTGGTGCTATGACCTGGATGCTGAAACTGATGGAGAGCCCGAAGTGTACATGCAACTGGATGAACTGAAAGAAGTGGATATCGAGGAGACAATTGGGGACATGGAAAATAATGAATGTGAGCAAACCGTGATAATACCCCAAGTGCCTTCTCCGATAAAGTTGAAAAGTCCAGTCCATTTTGCACATCCATGCCCCCTTGGTAGTCACATCGAACGCAAGGATATTGATGATATGAGAGATTCCACATTTTTGAAACCATGGTGGTTCGAGGAAGAGAAAATTGAAGAAGAGCCCGTTGTATTGTTCATACCTCAATGCAAAAATCTATTCGCAAATACAACAGAAAAAGTGCCTAGCTATGCGATGGAAATGGGGAATTCATGTACTAGAAATATGCTAGATAGCTTCAATTCGATGACTCTCGCGAAGGGGAACCTCCCAACGCACATTGCGATTCTAATGGATGGAGGGTTTCTCGCTTATCGTAGAGGGATCGGATAGCGGTGTCAAGTAGAAAGTCCAGCTATCGAACTATAAACCGAGCGTTCGTTGGGAGGCACCCCATCAAATCTCTCTCTCACTACTTGTTTAATTCTCCATTACCTACCTTCTATCAATTTTTCCCTCTCTATGTTTAATTCTTCTTAGTTGTCAATAGTTCATAGAAATTTTTGGTAATCTTAGTGATGTAATAAATGTTTGTTTGCCTTAATTAGGATCAATTCAGTTGGTGCAATATATGGTCAATTGCAAATGAGAAGCTGCAGAACAAATTAAATAAAATTTTTGAGTATTGGCGCGACCACACCAATATAAGCCTAATGATCAAAGCGGCCGCTCCAATACCCAGACCAGAAGCTGAAACTCACATGGCCCAGCTGCGCCATCTTTAAGGGCAATACAAGCGCAGCTGCTCCAGAATCTGTCGAATTTTTTGTGTAAGTTAAGACCGGCCCACGTCTTAATTCATTCCCAACTTCAATTCAATTTCGGCAGTCTTCCTTCTAAACCTCAAAACCACCAGAGCTTAATCGTATCTCTCAACCTTGCTACAAAACCTAATACACAAACCCCCAACTCACATAAACAAACTCCATCTCCAAACTCACATTCGATATCCTTATACACTCCATCCCTACATAAACCCTAATCTTACCGTATCTCACTCCCATCCTAAATCAGAATAGCGAAAAACACAGAGAAAGAGGGTGGAGATTGTGCATTGTTTGCTCAATCCAATTTGGGAAGAAGGTTGAAGTGTTATATAGCAAGTTTGAAGGTGATTACACACAAAAGTCAAGACATTCAAAATCCTTTGTTACAATGACAGGCTGAAACCGGGCAACAATGACAGGCTGATGAAGAAACAGATTGTCGAACATGGCTGGGCACTAGTTGTGGCCAAGCCACTGTCAACCCCTATACCCCTCATCAAAGAATTCTATGCCAACGCACATGAGACGCAGAATGGTATATCATACCTGCGGGGAAAGCAGGTTCCTTACACAAAGCAGGAGATTAACAAAATATTTAAAGTGGACACTGTTCCTTCTGGTCCAACAAATTGGGCAGAGTCCCAGAATATGGGAACTGACTTAGACAAGCTGATCAAAGAACTGTGCAAGTCAGGCTCTAAATGGACGACTTACTCAGGCACAGACAAAAAAGTTAGCTTCCCACAGACTGCCTTGAGTCGCTATGCAAAGGCTTGATATAGTTTCATATGCGCAAGCATACTCCCATCCAGTCATCATACTGAAGTCACTATTGATCGAGCTACCCTGCTCTATGGCATCGTGAAGAACAAAGTAATTGACACAGGCCACATCCTCAATCAGTCTATGCTTAGATTCATGAGGGGTAGCACTTCAAGAGGAATCCCGTATGCTTCATTGATTACATGTCTATGCTTAGCTGCAGGAGTAATCTAGGACAATGAGCCTCTGCAGCTCCCGATAAGGGACATTGATCATACAGCTATCTAGTAGTTCACCATTTGGGAAGGTGCAGAGTCTCACCCTCGAGGGCTTGGATTTATGTAGGGAGATGCTGATGATGATGAAGAGGAAGAAGAAGAAGAAGAGAAGGTGCTTCAGTGCAGGCAGTAAGGCCAACCTCTGCAAAATATGCTGCTCAGCAGAGGGAGATGCTCCAGCTGAGGATACGGATGGACACGATGTACATGGACTTCCAGACTAACACATCCGAGTTCTCCCAGGCTTTATCTCGTGCTTTCGGGATGTCTGGTGTGCATGCAGAGTTCCCTACCTTTGGCACAGGCAGCCAGTACCCTCCTCCAAACACACCACCTGAGCAAGATGATGAGGAGGACGACGATGAGGACACCTAGGGGAGTTCCCTTTTCCTTTTACCTCCAATGAGGACATTGCAGTTTTTAAGTTTGGGGGTATTAGGTTTATTTTGCATTTAGTTTAATTCATATCATATTGCATATTGTTCAGTTCATATAGTGCATGTTAGGAAGTATTTTGGTTAAATTTTCAAAAAAAATTTTGTTTTGTTTTAGTTGATTGTGTTAGGACACATTGCATGAATCCAGTTATCAGTCGGTTTGTTAGTTATTTGGCCTATGAGGAAACTGAAATTACTTGCCTTTTGAACTGATTTGAGACTTAAGCTTGATTATAATGTCATATCATAGTGTAAATCCTTGTCTGTCGGATACTGATGTCACCGGATAGCACTTTAGAGTAACCACCATGATTTGCTTAGTTTAAATTCTCACATACTTGTCTTCTAGTGGAAAATCTGTGTTTTAATAAAAGAGTTCCAGTAATCAAGTGGCAATAACTAGAACTGTAATAAGCTTAAGTTTGGGGGAAACAAGGGGTGTGCATGCTATATGTGGAAAAATAATATAAAAAGAGAAAAAGTGAAAGAAAAAGAAGAAAAAAAATAGATTGTGAATAAACACTTCGGCTACGTCGAGTCCTGTGGCCTTTGATACTCGTGCAAGTAAGCCCTAGGGGTGTCTTTACATCCAGCACCCTAAGGCCTTTTGGTCTGGGAGTCGTTGGTCGAAAGCTCGTTACGTGGATATCATTAAAAAGCCTAAGAGGACTAGGCATTGCACAGGCAAGTGTGTACACAAGAAAGAGCGAAATCGCCCTCGTGAGTCAATAAAATGCATAATAAACCCCCTGTGGACTCTTAGCTTAAGTGATGCATGGTCTTGGTTAGAACTTATCTGATTTACTGCTTTTCTTGAGTTTAAACTGGTTTTTCCCTTAAGAAGCATAGTATGTGATATATTTGTTCATAAGCATGTTTAATGGTTGCTTCACACACACAATACATCAGTGCTGACAGATTTGGATTTGAAGAGGATATGCCTTATGATCTTGTCTTGGGTAGCTTTTCTGTTTGATTATCATGTAATTTCTCTAAGGCATTTCATATGAATATCAATTCTGACTAATTCCTGAATTCATTTTCATTTTAGTGTAGGTTGCATACATGGTAGTTATTGCATTGCATCTTTTGTTTAGTTTTGTTTTTGTTACTTGAGGGCAAGCAACTGTTTAAGTTTGGGGGTATTTGATAAGTGGTTTTTATAGCCACTTATTTAGATATTAACTAACTTGTTTTATTGCTTAAACTCAAGTATTATTGTTACTTTTCATGCATTTTTACTTTCTTTTGTAGTTTTCTTGATTGGGAACTTCCTTGGTGGCATATGAGCTAAAAGAGTTGCAATGATGGGAAAAGGAGCACTGAGCAGCAATAGCAGAGAAGAGGCATGATGCTGGACAGAACAAAGCACGACGCAGCTGCGCCAGCTTCATGTGTATACCCTACGCAGCTACGCCAGAAGACTTGGCCAGATCCCCTGCAGTGCAGCTGTGCCAGTTTTGAGCTAGCAAGGAGCGCAGCTGCGCCAATCAATATTTATGCAGTTTGACTTTTATTAAAAGGCCAATTAGAGTATTGCTTGGGGAAGGAGGCAAATAGACTTGGAACGATATATTAGACCTATTTTGTTATTATTCATATATCTCTCGTGGGAGATCACTTAGCTTAATATTGTTCTCTCTTTTCTTCTCTTTAATTTTTATATTAGATTAGAGTAGATTTAAGTAGCTAGATTCTAGAGTTGATTAGATCTGAAGGTTGAAGCAATTGGATAACATAAAAGATTCAATCTTGGAGCTTGACAAATCAGATTTGCACTTTCTATCTTTATTTTCTCTTGGATTCATATTTGTAATCTTATGATGTTTATTCAACTTGTGGATGGTAGATTTGATTCAATCATGACTTAAACTCTATTTTGAGATTGCAATGGAACCTATTGAGTAATTTACTTTGATATACTTTCATGTTGGTCTTAATGATTGTTATGAGATTGTCTATTATGATTCATGCTTCAATTGCTTAATTGCCTAGTTATCAATTACCGTGATAATTCATATGAACTTAGAAGACGAAGTATGAGTTTAGATCTGATCATAATAGCCTGTGTTTGTATGTTCTATATGGCATTGGAATGTATGATTCGTGCTTATGATAGACATATACCGAAGCACCACTTGTAGCCAATTGAGGACTTGGGCTTAAACCCTAATTATTTGTAAATCACATAGACATGTAGTGGTTTAGGTAATGTGGGTGTTCATATATATTTTATCAATTATGGATTATATGTGATATGGATTAGGTACATTAAAAGATGGCCTTATCTCACTTTCGTGCTCTCGACTAACAATCTGTGATAATTGATTTGGCTTAACAGGAAAGGTGTCGATGTAGATGAATCAATAGGGGAAATTGGGATCTCATATCTTCATTATTTAGTTTATTCTAGGGTTAATTAGTTTTAGTTTAATTACATAGTTTTATTCAAAACACTAAATTATTCATTTAGATAAGACTAAAATGGTTATGGGTTAGTGCTTGGTGAGATTTATTAGCTAATTCTCAGTGGGAACGATACTTTATTTACTCTTTATTACTTGTTGACCGTGTATACTTGCACGCATATATTAATCGGTAAAACGACCAACAGATTTCAACATAGTGCATCTTGGGTTTGCATTAGAACCGAGAAATGTGAGACTTGGACTATCCACCGATGGTTTCAACCCTTTTGGCCCCTTAGTTGTTTCATACTTTTTTTAACCTGAAATTGTTACTTTGTACAATTTTTCGCCTTGGATGTGCATATCTGTTTCTCTCATTGATGATTCTCGGTCCTAAGAATCTTGGAAATAATCTATATGTTGACTTAAGACCGTTTATAGATGAGGTGAATGTAATATAGGAGGATGGAGTACAAATTAATATAAGATGTTTCGACGAAAATATATTTCAACATTCAGGTAGTGGTTATGTGGACTATCAGTGAGTTTTCTGCGTATGGTATGTTATCTGGGTAGAGTACACATGTGAAGATGTCTTGTTCATATTATACGGAGCATAAAAATTCTTTGAACCTATCACCTAGTCAAAAGTCGTGCTGGTTTGATAGTCATCGTTGTTTCTTCCCAGCAGATCACTCGTTTTAAAAAACTAGAGAAAATTTTAGAAGAGAGAAAATAGAGAATGATTCTTCGACACCATGGCTGTCTGGGGCAGAGGTGCGTGACTGTGTGATGAGATTGCTTGTAATCCCATTCGGTAATAGTGCTGCCTCAAAAACAATTAATGGGTTTGGTGATTCTCATAATTGGGTTTAGAAAAGCATCTTTTGGGAACTGTCTTATTGGTCTACAAACTTGATTCATCATAATCTAGATGTAATGCATATTGAGAGGAATGTGTTTGACAATGTATTTAATACCGTGATGGATGTTAAGGGAAAAACGAAAGATAATGAAAAGGTACAGATGAATCTGAAAGACATTGGTAATCATTCTAGATTAGAATGATTGGTCTCCATCTTTTAGAAATATTTTAATGATAACAATAAAATTAGTAAATAGGATAGAATCCTCTCTATAGGATTTATATGTTATAAATGTTTTTAATTATCCTATATATTTTGACCAAAAATGTTTTTTCATCCTAATTGAATTAATATTTTTTTGACCTTGATAATTTAATATCCAGTGTTTAAAATATTAATTCACACATTAATATTTCCTAAAGTAAGGAGAGTCCCTATTCCTTAACTTTTTTTTACTAAAGTTTTTCAAAATAAATATATGATATATATGTAAGTTATTTTGAATAAAAGCCTTAGCCATTATTCCCTCCTTTATCCGAAAATTATCTTCGTGATTAGAATAAATGAAGTAATGGGCCCATGTGATTAATTAAGAGAAACGAACTTGCTAAAGCATAAAGCTTTGTCTGTTGCTTGCATGAAATGGAAGTATAATTATGGGGCCCATATGAATTAAGTAGAGAAAAGGAAATTGAAAGGCTTGAAGCCTTGTCTGATCGAGTATGCTCGCAAATTGAAAAATTGGTGCATTAATTTTGGGAACAATTAAATATTCTAGTACATTTTTAGAAATACTTACAACAACAGTGCATCCATAAAATAATTACAAAAGTAATACATTTATTTATTTACAAAATTAATGTAATTAGGATTCCTTTAATTTAGGTGATTAGTATTAGAGTTGCTGACATGACAAATTAGTGTCCCAATTAAAAAATTATTCCCGTATTTTCGCTGGGATCAGGTTTTTTGAATTGCACGATAACCGCCCTGGTAAGTTATATGTTTGGTTTACCGTAGGCTCTCTCAGTTGGAAACCCATATTCTGTAAGTTGGAAACCCTTGTTCTTTTCTTCTATCTTTGATTTCTGATTGAATAGTGATCGTTACTGGTTGCTTTCTGACTATCTTTGGTCTACTGCTATCTTTGATTTCTTCTATCTTTGGTTTACTGGTTGCTTTCTTCTTCATCGTGGTACTCACTCTATGTCGGCGTCGGTGGTCTGCAGGGAAGGACTGTTCGAATTCTAATATACTCGCTACAGGTGAGTACTTGAGTCACTAGTTTAATGTATTATGTATGAAAGTAGTGTATTAACAGAACGTAAATTTATTTGTTTCGGCTTGTTTCTTATTTATGTTTTGTATAGGATGGTTGATACAAGGAAGAAGGATGGCAAGAGGAAAAGAATCACGGTGGGTGATTCTGTTAAGGATTTGAAGAAGTTTGCTATGGTGAGGAAGGGGAAGAGTGTAGGTGACAAATCCAGTACGAAGTCTAATAAGTTGGTGATACATGGTGATATAAAGTCTAATGAAGTGCAGTTGGAGTCTGATTTTGAAGTTCCGGCAATTAAAACTGAAGGTGAAGTTCATAGCCGGGAAATTATCCCAAGACAAAAAATTCTAAAGGTGTGCTAATTTAAATTTTGTTCTTGTTACTATCATATTATGGTTTGGTTACTTCTTTATTATGTTTTGGTTACTGTTATATTATGATTAGGCTACTATTATTGTGCCCTCAATGTGGGATTTTGGTTACTTTTATATTTTGTTCTAGTTACTATGTAATTATTTAGTATACATGGGTTGCCTAAACTGGGTTTGATTACATGTTGTTTATGTATTAGTTACTATTAAATTATGTTCTGGTTACTATCATATAACTGTTTGGTTAATGCTTTATTATGTTATGTTACTGTTATATTATGATTTGGCTACTATTATTGTGCCCTCAATGTGGGATTTTGGTTAATTTTATATTATGTTATGGTTACTATGTAATTGTTTAGTATACATGGGTTGCCTATACTGGGTTTTATTACATGTTGTTTCTGTTTTGGTTACCATTAAATTCTGTTCTGGTTACTATCATAAAACTGTTTGGTTACTGCTTTATTATGTTATGGTTACTGTTATATTATGATTTGGCTACTATTATTATGCTCTCAATGTGGGATTTTGGTTACTTTTATATTTTGATTACATGTTGTTTCTGTTTTGGTTACCATTAAATTCTGTTCTGGTTACTATCATATTATGGATTGGTTACTTCTTTATTATGTTATGATTACTGTTATATTATGATTTGGCTACTATTATTGTGCCCTCATTGTGGGAGTTTGGTTACTTTTATATTTTGTTATGGTTACTATATAATTGTTTAGTATAAATGGGTTGCCTAAACTGGGTTTGATTACATGATGTTTATGTTTTGGTTACTATTAAATTCTGTTCTGGTTACTGCTATATTATGTTCTGGTCAATATTATATTATGTGGTGGTTACTATTAATATACATAGGTTGCTCAAATTGGGTTTGATTACATGTTGTTTCTGTTTGGTTACTATTAAATTCTGTTCTGGTTACTATAATATTATATTTTGATTACTGCTTTATTATATTCTGGTTACTGTTATATTATGATTTGGCTACTATGATTGTGCCCTCAACGTGGGATTTTGGTTACTATGATATTATTTGGTGGTTACTAGGTAACTGTTTAGAATATAAATATTGATTAGATTGGTTACTAATGACTGTTTAATTCTGATTTTATTTATATGCAGATATGGGATCTTTATTCTTAGGAACGCAATAGAAATTTCACTGGGAAAATAATATATTGGTGTGACATGGAAGTCCCTAGTATTATTATGAAGAAACTGAACCAAAATCAGTTGAAAAAGTTTAAGATGTCATATTTTGGGAATTTTCTTGATTTTGGTGAACACCAAATGTATTCACAGATTATTCACCATGCTTTTGTGAGGGAGGTTCACCAAAGGGATGACGGCGAAATGTGGTTTCTGTTCGGGGAGAAAAGGATCAGATTTGATTTGTCAAAGTTCTGTTTGATTTCTGGTTTGAGATGGCAAGGGGAGGATGACATATCTGCATACAAGGGAATGGAAAATCTGTTGGTGGAAAAGTGTTTCGGGAACGAGGCTGTGACACGTAGTAGCATAGGGAGGATATGCCGGGGGGGGGGCAGTTTTTGATGATGACGATGAGGCTATGAGGATGTCGATTATTCTGTTGGTGTGTAATTTCATACTATCGAATGTTTCTGATAACTACGTGGATGACGCATTGATTAAATTTTTATTTTTTGGCGATGTTAATAGTTATCCTTGGGGGAAAGTGGCATTTGAGCAGACAAAGTACTCTTTGTCGAATGCTTTGAAGGGACATTTGAAGAATGGAACGAATGGGGGTTGGATATATAATTTTTATAAGAAACATTATACTAAATCTTACAAGTTGAATGGACTGCCTTATGTCTTCCAAATTTTCTTGTTTGAAACCATTCTGACATTCAAAGTTTGGGGTTTATGTAATGACGAGCATCCGTCGGATGTTCGATTATTTAGATGGAAGTAACTAGTGAAAGCCCCACAAATGACAAGCTGAACGATCTAGTATTTGGTTCTGGACAGGTATGCAGGTTACTAATAACAATGTAGTTGGTTACCTTTATATATACAGTTGGTTACTGATTATATTTTATGCAGGTTACTAATAACAATATAGTTGGTTACTTTTATATACACAGTTGGGTACTGATTATAGTTTATGCATGTTACTAATATCAATATAGTTGGTTACCTGTATATACACAGTTGGTACTGATTATATTTTACGCAGTTAACTAATAACAATGTAGTTGGTTACCTTTATATATACAGTTGGTTACTGATTATATTTTATGCAGGTTACTAACAACTATGTAGGTGGTTACCTTTATATATACAGTTGGTTACTGATTATATTTTATGATTCTTTATGTATTAATTTTTTATTTTAATTGTCCAATGTTTGTTAGATGCTATATTAAAGTGTACTTAATGGTTTTCAGCTGAAGATACAAAGTTTGATTCCTACGGCTGAGGAGAAGGATCGTTTGGATTTGGGCGGTGTTCACTTTTTCAATGGGAATGATGTTGATAAGAAGGTGGAAAAAAATTTGAAGGTTGAAGATGTTAGATTTTCTATTTCTGATGTTAAAGATGCAATTGATGCACGGTTTAGGCCGTTAGAAAAAAAAGTGTTTGAACTTAAGAAAGACATTGAACATTTGGGGGCTGATCTTAGGGATGAAATGCGTATTTTACAAGTTGAGATATGCAGGGACTTGAGGTTCATTATTAGAGAGGAGTTAGATGGGAACAAAGGCGATGAGGACGGTGATGACAATAAAGATGATGATGATAATGATGATTCTGATGATGATGTTGTTGGTGATGATGCTGATGCTGATGATGATGCTGATGAGGATGATGATGTTTCAAAAGGAAAGGAGAATGACGATGATGACGATGCTTCAAAAGTGAATGAGATGGATGATGATGACGATGGGTCGAAAGTCGATGAGAAGAAGGATGGGGATGAAACTGAGACTGTTAAAGAGGTTGATCATGATGGGTCGAAAGTCGATGAGAAGAAGGAGGTTGATCATGATGTTACGATGGAAGAGCCCAATGATGTAGGTCATGGTTCGGATGTGTCGAACCATTTTGAAATAAAAAATAATGATGATGAAGATAATGTCAAGGTTAGACATATTTATTTATTTTTTATGTGTTATATGTGTTTTGTTTTAATGATTAATTAGTTATTTTTTATTTTTCACAGATTGGAAAGAACAATGACATGTCATCTTTTGATATATTAAGCCAATCAACTGGGAAAGAGCTTGTTATTTATGTTGTTGCTAAGGTTAGTGTTACAAAGACATGCCATCATTTTATTACATGTTGTTTATGTTTGGTTACTGTTATAATATGTTTTGGTTACTATGATATTATGGTTTGGTTACTATTATATTATGTGGTGGTTACTTTTATATTATGATTTGGTTACTATTATATTATGTGATGGTTAGTATTATAATATGTTCATTATAGTCAGTCTGCTATTGTTCAGTCAGTTTGTTATTGAATATATTAGTTAACTGTATGTATTTGGGTTGAAAATCTAATTGTATCGGTTATCTTTTCTGTTAATTGATAAAGGGGGATAAATTCGAGACAGAAAGCAGGTTTGCACTTGATCAGATGGTATTAACCACTCAGGACATAGCTCAGTGTGCTGAGGTGGAGAGAAGCGCCCATAAACCCGATGGTAGACCGGTTCGTGAACCTGCAAAGAGTGCCGTTTTGAGGACTCCATATAGGACAAAGTTTGGATCTGCTGGTTCATCTTCTATCGCCGTGGGTGCTACTCAAATACGTACAGGTCTTTCTGCATTCCCCAAAGTATGCATGGCCATGCCATCAAAATATGAAGATGCATTGTTTAATCAATGGTTTAAGATTGTCCTAAACAACAGGAAAATGTTTGTTATTTGTGGTTTAACAATGATGTAGTTTTTTATAAAACAAATAAATTTGTTTTCCTGTAGAAACAAATGGTTACTATTAAATAAATGTTTCTGGTTACTATTATGTTAGGTTCTGATTACTGCTATATTCTGTTCTTGTTACTATAATATTATGTTTTGGTTACTATTAATGTGCACTCAAAATGGGGTTTTGGTTACTATTATATTATGGTTTGGTTACTAGGTAATTGTTTAGTATACACAGGTTGCTTAAATTGGTTTTGATTACATGATGTTTATGTTTGGTTTACTATCATATTATATTCTGGTTAATATTATATTAGGTCTTGGTTACTATTATATTATGTTTTGGTTACTATTATATTATGTTTTGGTTTCTATTAATGTTCTATCAAAGTAAAGTTTTGGTTACTATTATATTATATTTGTTTATTATGTATTTGTTTAGTACATTCAGGTTGCTTAAATTTGGGTTGATTACATAATGTTTCTGTTTTGGTTACTATTAAATTATGTACTGGTTACTATTATTTTATGTTTTGGTTACTATTATGTTATGTGTTGGTTACTATTTTATTATGGTTACTATGTTATTATTTGTTGGTTACCAGGTAACTGTTTACAACAAATAATATGGTTACTATGTTATGTGTTGGTTACTATTTTATTATGGTTATTATAACTGTTTGTTGGTTATTATTTTATTATTTGTTATTATTTGTTGTGTAGTGTGTATATTAATATGGTAATTTTTAATGTTAGTGTGTATAATAATATGTTAGTCTGTCCCATTATCATCCAAAATGTGGTTCTACAAATTGAAGGCTCCTGGACAGTGGCTGTAATAACCCAATATTTTTATATAATTAAATAAAAAAATTTGCATATAATTTTTTTTAATATTATTTCTACCAAAAATAATATGTAAGAATATGTGCAAGGTAAAACATATGTGAATGTGTAATAAATATATATTTATTTATTGCATATATGATTTCGAATATATTTTTTGAAAAAGGAATTGTTAATTATTATAAAATATATTCTTATAATAAACTAATTTTGATAGTCAAAATATTTTATTATTTATTTTCATGAAAATGTGATTAATATATTATTTAAATAATATATGAAATGATTTCTAGAATTATCGTAATAATTATTTTATTATATGAATTAATCAAGATTAATTAAGTTAATTATTTTAACTTAATTAAGAATGGAATATATTAGGTAAAGTGTTATTATAGATCAAAACCCTAATTTTTGATCTAGGTTATGAAATTTCATGAATTATACAATTATTGTATAATTGTATTTAAAAGGAAAGTATATTTATGTTATAAATAATAAGAAATTTGAATATTAAATATGATTATTAATTATATTTGTATTCAAATATATGTAAGTATGTTAATACAAGATATGATTATGAATTATATATATAATTATGATAATTAACATAATTATATAAATATATATTAAGAATTTATTTATTTTTAGAATTTAAATATTAAACATAATAATTGATTATATTGTATTTAAGTGAAAGTGTGTATATTATGTGATTAATGATAATAATTAGGAAACCCTAATTTATAATTTGGGGACCCTAATTATAGCCAAAACCCTAATTGTTATGTTAAAAACCTTAATTTTATTAAAAATCCTAATTATTAAATTAGTGTGATTTAATTTCATTTTTATTAAATTCCTAATTTATTTTGCAAACCCTAAGAATTATTTAGGAAATCCTAAGGGTTAAAACCTAAGGGTTAAACCTTAGATTCAAGTGTCATGGACAATACCCCTAATGGTTTGGTTAATTACAAAAATAATTAATTTTGTTTTGTTTTATTAGCTTACTTGCAAATCTTGCCAAGATCTTTGGATTCACCAAATCTAGATTACCATGTGCTATACAATCAAGCCAAATCTGATCCATATCTTACCACCTTGCATTATTTACATATATGGTATCAAATTATAAATAGATTAAGAGAGAGAAAAGTTCACATTTTAGCTCATTTGTTCACATACACTCAACCAAGTTCTTCTCTCTCTAGCACGAAATACATTAGCATTTCAGTCCCAAATCAAGTCCCTACCACTTCCATAACAGATTAAGAAGCCCAGATTCAAGATAGATCAAAGTGAGGTATAAACCCTATTTTAAAATTTGATCTTTAAAGCTATGTTAGATCTTGTGTTTTTGTGTTTAAATATGTTGTATGACATGTTAATAAGTGATCTGGGTTGGTATATTATAGATTTATAACATCTAGATACACGAAATTGAAGATTTCAAAAATCTGGAAAAACATTAAAAAAATTTCTGACAAGCATATGTCAGAGGCCATAGATTGCTACCTGTTAATGATTTGTTGTGTTTTATGTTTTAGATTTGTAGTATGTCATGTGGACTGTAATCTAGAACTGGAATCATGGTCATACCATGTCCAGATTACAAGTTATTGATGGTCAAAGTCGGTTGACCGACTATGACCAAGCAATTCTATGTAACCTAGAAACTGCCCAGAAAGGCCTGACAAGATTTTGCTAAGCCGAGATCTGTCAGGTGTTAGATGATTTGTGTGTGTTGTTGTAACCAAGTTGTAGCCTGTTATATAGACTATAGATCCATGCCTTTAGATCCCTTAAACAACAAACAGAATGAATTTAGTGGGTGGTTAAAATAGGCCAGATGATCACAAAATCTGTTTTCTGGGCAACCCAGAAAACTTAAGAACCTTATTTCTGACATGGTTTGACCGGACCATATCTGATGATTGTGTTGTAGTTAGACTGAGTTAATGTAATAGATTTGTACCTTTACATGTGGACTACAAACTGAAATCATTAAAACACCAAAACATTACATAGATTGCAAGTTGTGGAAGGCCAAAAGTGGCTACTCGAACTGTTCTTATTTTCTAGGTAACCCAGAAAATGAAGAACAGCTCTGACAGCTACTTTGCACACCTAGATCTCTTTGTGTGTTGATATCTAGATAATATAAGTGCTTCACTAGTGTACCTTGGTAGTTATACTACAAGGCCAAACGTCTAGATCATCAAAAACATTAACTGATTGAAAGTTATAAGGCCACCAAAAGCGTTGACCGGCCATGACTTTCCGTTTCTGGGGCTGCCCAAAAATTTAAGAACATGTCTGACAGCTTGTTCAATGGCTTATATCTTCTTGATATGTTATGATCTGACCCAGAGATTGTTATACACTTGTATTATTACATCAATACTACAAGACTGATCATTAACTAGCCTATAAACATCTTTAACAGTGAATTATTGTTAGTCAAAGTAGGTACCTAGAAATTGATTATGAATATTCTTGAGTTACTCAAGAACACCTATAGTGACAGATTTCGTCGCTATAGGCCTTTAGCGACGGTTTTGAATTAAAATTAAATAAAATAAGTAGAAATAAATAGAAATTAATTATTAAAAAATCATAAAATTATTTTAAATTATAAAAAATAACTTTTTATATTTTGACATAAATTTTATTAATATTTTAATTTAATTAAATATTAATAATATTTAATTTATTTAATAATTATATTAAATAAATTAGATAAAAATGATTTTTATTTATTAAAAATTATATTAATAAATATTAAAGTATTAAAAAATATTTTAAGATATAGTAAATGACTTTTAATATTTTGAGATAAATATCATTAATAATTTAATATTAATGATAATAAGTTTATTTAATAATTGTATTAAATAAATTAATTAAAAAGGATTTTAATATTTAAAAATGATATTAAATTTTTAAAAAATATTTTAAGTTATAATAAATAACTTATAATATTTTGATAAGAATTTCATTAATATTTTAATATTAATGATAATAAAGATATTTAATAATTATATTAAATAAATTATTTAAAAATGATTTAAATATTTTATAAATCATTTAAAGGTGAAATAAATATTTTAAAAATATTTTAAGTTATAATAAAAAAAACTTTTAATATTTTGATATGAATAACATTAATATTTTAATATTAATGATAATTATTTAAAAATAATTTTTATACTTTAAAAATCATTTGAAAGTAATATTGATGTTTAAAAAATGTTTTATGTTGTAATAAATAACTTTTAATATTTGGAAATAAAATATATTAATATTTTAATATTAATGATAATTATTTAAAAATGATTTTAATATCTTAAAAATTATTTAAAGATAATATTAAGGTTTTAAAAATATTTTCAGGTTATAATAAATAACTTTTAAAGTGTTGACTTGAACTTCATTAATATTTTAAATTATTTAAATATTAATGATAATGATATTAATTGACAATTAAATCATTAAAAATGATATAAATGTTTGAAAAATCATTATAAGTGATGCTATTGTTTGGAAAAATATTATAAATGATAATTAAATTATCTAATATAATATTTAAGTTCATGAACAAAGTTTCATTAAAAATAAAGTCGTTAATTATCCGATAATGCAATCTAGATGCCGAAACTATGCCGAACTCAAACTAAATTGACATAGTTTGACTAGGTATACGTTCTTATGTATTTTAATGACTGATATGAATATGTGACAACGCGTTTAAGCTGTATAATGACTTAAAATAAGCAGTATTATGTGTTAAGTTGTATTATTCTAATTAAAAGAATAATTCTATTGATGATAGGACTTCATAGTAAAGATAAAAGTATAAGCTATACTACGTAGCAGTAATCAGCTATCAAGGCAAGTTCCTTAACCTTACTCAAATTTTATATTGAGCAAGTATTCTATCTGTTGCAAGTACTGTATGAAATGAATCTTTGTAGGCAAGTTTCTTTACTCAAATTCTTATTCTTATTCATATTTGTAATGAAATCCATGATTCGTTTATTTCTTATTAATATCTCATTATTGTTTGTTATCATATAAGTGTTCCCACTTGTATGAGCTTTGTATTAATGCAAGAACTCTTGAACTAGAAATTTCCTTGTTATGACAAATCCTGTTACATCCTATTAAAACTTTGGTAGGTGTTTACGGTTTAAAGATTGTCTAAGCTATTTGACTCGGCTAGACATAGTGTAAATTGTACTGTTGAATAGTATTGGTTATGATAAGGTCGTAAAACTGAATTGTTTAGTTAGGACACCAGACTGAGTATGAAAAACCATTAATGGGGAAATTATTTTTGTGCCCAAGGCGAACACAGATAGTATTGATCAATACAGGACATAACGGGGCTGATCACCCTACATGTCCTTAAGACCAGAGCGGTATGCAAATGAATTTCTGTTTAAACCTTTTCGAAAATAAAAAATAAAAGTTCATGGTCCAGTGACCGCTCAACATTTATAGTCACTACGTCGTTTTAAAATTTTAAACGATTTGATATGTTATTAAGATATGTTTCGAAAGACTTCACAACTATTGATTCGTTATAGAATTATACCTCAAAGAAAATAGTTACTTCTTTCAGCTAAAGTTTATTAAATGCTATTACTTGCTGAGCAATTGAATGCTCATTCTTGCTTTAAATTAAATGTTTTCAGCTAAGCGTGATCAACCAGAAGGCTCTGGCCAAAAACAAATGGAAAGGAAAGCTGCAAGAATAAGTTTTATAGTATCTTATGTAATAATTAGACTCTATTAGGACGATAATATTTACTATCTATCATGCAATGAATGATTTAAAGGTCGTGTACCTGGGATTAGACAACTCTGATATGTAAATTAAGTTTGTTTATCTATTTTATAATATTATTATGCTCAAAGAAATGATATCGTGTAGTACCAAGTTCGGGTTTCAAGTACCTGGATTTGTGGACGTCACAGGTTGGTATCAAAGCTTTAGGTTAGAAACCTTAGGTGGGGAAATACCTTAGGCTATAACCTTAAGCTAGATAGAAGCGTTGAAAAATAAATAACTCAAATAGAGTTTAAAGGAGATGAATTAAGAAAATTCATCGTAAAATGAAATAAAAGTAACTTATATAAACGATTGTTTGTTATATGTATATATATTATGTGCTAATCAAGACAATTTGTGTATAGATGTCAAACAGGAAAGGATTAGAAGACTCTCATGTTGTAAAGAAGGAGAAAATCACTCGACCCGAAAGCAACCAAGATGAAGTCATCATTTTGGAAAACATAGAACCAGAATCAGAAACGGTGTTATTGACATATAGTGATTCAGACACTGAAGTTGGAGCTGGCCAAGCATCAACAAAAGTGCAGAATCTAAAGAATAAGTTGTTATGTTTGGAAAGGTTGTTAGAAGTGGAAAGGTTATTAAATAGCCAGTTGCAAAAGGCGTTAATCAAAACAATGGAAGAACAAGATAAGTTAAAGGTTTAAACTAAACAGATGGGAGCCAAATGCAGCAAATCGTGTGCAGCTCCAAGCCAGAAAGGGAAAAGAAAAAGGAATAATTGTGATTTAGGAAATTCTGATTTTAATCAAGAGAACTTCAAGAAAATAGGAACGTGTGCTGTTGCCTATTTTATTAACAGCAATTAAACACGTAAGTATACGTGTTCATTTGTAATATTTAGCAAGCAAGGATATCGTTCCCACGAGGAAATAGATCAATATTATCAACTACCAATTTCAATTCAATTAATCCTAAATTAAACTACGAATAATGATTGTGATTTTGAGAATTCTAATTAACAACTAAAATATAACGTCACAAGAATGAGTGCAGATGGAAGAGGTTAAGATCACAACTTCCCTTAGCATTTCACTTAAACCAATACACTCATTTAATTATTTAATCACTATGAATCACTAACCAAGAATTCTTTATAATATTCAAGCACTTCTTCCGAAGACACGTAAACAAATCCTTATACATCCAGCAGTTACCCAACAGATTTACAAGGAACACCCTAACTAATTAATCCACTATATTCCTATGTGAATTAAAATAATTAGGGTTTTCAAGCACAGATTCTTTCAATGGTTGCAAAGACATATAGATATATTCCTATCCTATATGCTAAACATATTAACCTTATTCAGATTATATGAACAGATGCTATCATATCTAGATCTAACTCATACTCCATTTTCCAATTTCGTATAAATTATTCCAGTAATTGTTGATCAGGCAATTAATCAATAAACACGGGATATGATAAACTATTCAAGAATAATTAACTTAAATCAAATAAGGAGCATCAATTCAAATTACATACTAAGTTCCGTTGCGATCTTAATGAAAAGTTAGTTCATAAAAACAAAGGAAAACATCATCCAAATTAATATTCCAAACATCCCAAAGATTACAAAATTAAAGATAGAAGAAAGGGATAGAAGAAACTATTAGGCCGCTCCAAATCTCTAACTTGATCTTCAACCTTTTATAGATCTCCTTCGTGTTCTCCTTTGACCTATCTCTGCAAATCCTTGTCGTCCAAAATTCCACGATACGTCTTTTCTCAAGTCTTCTTCCTTTTGTATTGGACCAAACCCTCCTGTCGGTTACTCTTCTCTTCCAAATCAACTTAGCAGCAAAATAACCCAACATTGGGCGTGGCCTAGCGCACTAGGCGGTAGGTTTAGTGCAATCCAAGTGCACTAGGTGCTAGACAAGGACCAGGTAATTACAAAAATACCAGTCAGCTCTAATTTTAATGATTTTTAATTCTTTTCTTCTCCCAAATGACCAGTTTATCCCTCCAGCTCCATCCTACAAGAAATAAACACAAAAATTAATAAAAAGATACTAAAAACACTTAAAGATAACAATAATTAAGCTAAACAATATCTGATTCATAAGTATAAAACTCACTCATCAAATACCCCCAAACTTAATCAATTGTTTGTCCTCAGCAATGCACTGATGCAAATATAACCTAACTATATGCCTACGAATCAAACAACCAAATAACACAGCATCCAATTTTAGGCCTCAAAGATACACATAATACTCAATTTAGAACATCCAACCAACATAAATTTTCCAACTCAAATCACTTAGTCAAATTATGCCTATCGTCACTCATGCTATATGTGTGTGTGTAAACCAACTATTTTAATCAATCACAACTCAAATCACTCACCTAAGCAACTTCTTAGAAAGAAACTCCAGTTTTTATTAAACTCAAACAGTTAATACAACCAATTCGACTAATGCAAGCAATTACTAAGCATAGGGGTATCACCAAGGGTTATCATACACATACTTTATTATTGTACGAGTGCGTTTTACACTCCATCTCGCTTTTTAACTTGACTTGTGCAATGTATAGTTTTCTTAGACTTACAAAGCTACCCATGTATCGAGCTTTCGACCAGTGACTCCCAAGCCAGTTGGCTTTAAGGCACTAGGTGTTAAGACACCCCTACGGATCTAATAACCCAAGTAGCAATGACCACGAAACTAAACCAATCAAGTTTGATTATGTATTCCTATTTTTCTGATTTTTCTCTTTTCTCTTTTTTGATTTTTTTTTCTTTTTATGATTCACCCCAAGATTCCCCCAAACTTAGTTTTTTGCTTAACTTCCGCCTTCATGAATGTTTCACTGATTTCATCAAATATTATCCCAAATTTTCTTACCAAAAATAGATTATGTAACGATTTAACTCAATTGATCAAACAGTCAGTTATGTGCTTTCCTTGCTAATTATGAGTTTCAGACAAGCATAATTGACTTCACAATTTAAGTCATTACTCCACATTAGTGTTCAATCCTATTTGAGTTTCAAACTATCCCTTCAGTCTTATCATTGGCCAAAATTAGATAACTACATCATACCCTGCTTGATTCATGCAACTAGATGCGACACATTCAACATAACTCTAACGAAACATGCATAAGTACTACTAACATGAGTAAACTAAGCAACATGCTCCTACTCTATATGCATAGACTATTAACTACAAAATATAATGCACCCCTAAAATTAAATGACACAGTGTCCTCATTGTGTAAGCGTAATTAAATTCAGAGCTGAGGACTTCCCTGATCAACGCTTACACCTCTCCGGCATCTTCATCTTCGACATTAGGAGGAGGTAAGTCTGGAGGTGGATACACTGACAGAGGTCGAGGGAGTGTGAACTGGTACGGAGTCCCGGCTGGATTCATTCGGTGAAACATATCTGCCAACAACGTGGTACAATGAGAATAAATTTCTGCTTGACAGTGGGCAAGACAAGACTGCTGCCGATCCATACAGTCAAAACCCTGGTGTATCTGGGTTGCCACCAAGTCAATCCGTCTCGTATGATGTTGTAGGTCCCTCCGTATATTCTCAACCCAATTAGGTGGTGGCATTGAACTTGGGGCCTCAGGAGGATGCTCAACAGGCTGCTCAACATGTACTGGGGGAACGATAATAAATCCCAGTCCCCGTGGGTGTGATTCAGCCCCATCCCATATCTTGTATTTAACCATTACTTTGTGATTAATTGGGGATAAAGGCATCAGAACCTCTTCCTTATCATTCCATTGAACCCCTGCTTGTCGACACAGTGCTGTAATTAAAGAAGGGTGAGGTAAACCGCCTGTAGTTCCTGGCTGCATTCTGTTCAAGATAGATTCATAGATCATCTACCCAATGTCAACTGATTTGTCTTTCGCAATGCAAAAGAACAAGGCCGCCCTTTGACTCATCACTTTGCTCATATGCCTACACGACATCAACTTTACACAAATGAAGGCATTCCAAGCTTTACCATATCGGCTTAGCTTTGCTATAGGGAAATGGCGTGCTTCTTGCTGATTTGTTAATGCCCATTCTGTCCCTGGTTCACATAGGGCTGCAATCACCTCACTATAATCCAAATCATGTTTCATATATTCCTTATAATCACTACTTTTGATCTTGGACAACCTATAATATGCATTGATTGTTTTTCGTCCCATGTTGACTGCTCGTCCTCGAACCATAACATTATTGCCATTAGCTGCAATTGCGTTGGCATAAAATTCTCTGACAATCTTAACCACCGTCGGCTCGGGTTGAGCAGTAAAATCTAACCAATTGCGGCTCGATATCATCAAGGCAAGTTCCTTATCTTGAGCTTTCGGGAGCAATCCTCGCTCAGGTATTAATGGTCTTCCAGCTAACCAATTCTTATAATGTTCAGATGCTTCATAGGTTTGGAATCGCTTCTTGTCAAATTTTCCTGTAGCTCCCGAACTCTCTCCTCTCTGTCGCTTGCGAGCCAAAGATGTGAGTGTCATTTTCTTGCCCAAACAAAAAATAGAGTTTAACCCCCTCAGAAGCCAAAATTTATCTTTGAGGCACAATATCAAACAGCTTGTGCAAAACTCTTCCCCCAAACTTATGTTTCACCAAATCTGTCAATTAACTAAGCACAATGTCCTTCCAAGACAATACAATCAACAATTAAGAATACCCGAACCCAATTGAGCAAAAACAAACTCAATGGGTGCTCCAACAAAAATAATCAATATTTTGTCAATGTATGTACTAGAGCAAACTCCAATCGAGAAATTACAAGTAATCAAAGATAATTCTTCGTTAAGCTTACTTGTTTATGTTCCTAGATTGTGTACCAATTGAATTGATAATTCACTTTGAATGCTTGAGCCGATGGTATCCAATCCGTGTGTGAGATGGAGGAGAGAGATGGGCAATCCGTGTATTTAGGAATTGGAGTTGTTGAGTCTTATCTGTGTTGGTGAAGGGAAGAGTTTGCTTTGTGTTAAAATTATGTGGGATATTAGGTTTGGTTTAGGAAAGGAAAGAATGGGGTGATTTTGTATGGGAAGAGGAGATTAGGCTGCATAGTTAAAGCTAATTTGGACTCATGTATATGTTAAAACCCGATCTGCTATGTAAAAGATTTTTTTTATGCGTATTGCCAAGCGCACTAGGCGCTAGCTTTTGTTCAGGTGAGGCGCACTATGCGCTGGCTACCAGGGAATGGATGTGTTGGGGCGCACTAAGCGCTCAAATTTGTGAAGGAGAGGCGCATTGTGCGCATCGAAGTGGGTGTGTGGTTTGAACAGGCACACTAGGCGCTGCCGTTTGGCCTGCTAGGGAGCACTAGGCGCGATATGGCAGGGAGTTGGCTGGCTTTGGGGCTGATTGAGCGCACTAGGCACCAGCTTGTGAGTTTGCTGAGCGCAGTAGGCACTGTGAGGCAAGGAGGTGATGTTTGTGCTTAGCTTTGCTTCCCAACTTCTTCATGCTAGTCCCTGCAATTTAATAGTACCCAAATCAAACCCCACGGTTGTAGAACAAATGAATACTATCGAAATTATTGAACTAACTAAACTAACAAGTTGATGTAAAAACAAATTAACTAAACTACACTAAATTAATCAAAACTAAACTCACTACACTATAAAAAACAAATTGACTAAAAATTTAAGGTTTTGACAAATGGACAATCTACAATTGCGCTCATAGGTGCATAGCTTCCAGGGGGCGCTACCCCTTTGCAACCCCCGCCAGCTCACCGGCGAGCTGGGCAGCCGCTCGCTCACCGAGGAGCGAGACCCCCGAATGGGTAGTCGTAGTGGCCATTGGTCGAACCTGCCAAATATAACCTTGGTTCCCATCCTGAAATAAATTAAAGACCATGTTAAAGAACATATGGGATGTAACTACTGAAATAAACTAACAGTGAAGCAAAAATAAAATAAAAAATAAAAATTTGGGTTGCCTCCCAGTTAGCGCTTGGTTTATAGTCTTTAGCCCGACTCTTTCTTCGCTTCTCTATCCAATACCCCTTTGATAATTAAGTAACCCTCCATCAATTAGTACCAATGTAACTTTCAAGAGCTTCCCATCAGTAAGGGTCATCAATTCGAATTTACCTAGCTTGTGCATTGTGGGTAGATTCTCTTTTAAATCCTTCAAATAACTACGCGTTTTCCCAATTATATCTGAGAATGAATTGTTGCATTGAAGCTTTTCCAGAACAACTGAGTTTTCACCTCTCTTTCCTTTCTCATCCCACCATGGCACCATTTTTAAGCTAGCTTCCATATCACATAGAACTTTATCGACAAAATGACTACCAATTGGGTAAGGGATTGCAAAACCTCCCGGAACCTTAAGCTTTGGTGGAGAAGGTACATGGGGCACTATTAAAATAAGCTCATCTGCGTTGAGACTCAAGGATGGATCTTCTCTTGCATCCCTTTGTGGCTCCCCACTTATCTCCTCCCTTTCCACATCCTCATCGTTTGGCACGTTCGATTTCAAATTTAGCACGGGCAATCCATCAGTCTCGGGAACTATGTCTCTTAACACTTCACCTTGAGGGTGATTGATGATGACATTGAAAAGTTGTCCCACCTGGTTCTCAAGATTTCGAATCGACAACTCCTGACTATTCGTCTGCTCCTCAATCAAAACCATGAACTTGGAAAGAAGTCCCTCCAAGTTTGACACCCTTTCTTCTTCATGATTAGGAGCTTGATCTTGTAAATCAGGAGTGTATGCTTGGCTTGGAGCAAAGGTTTGGACTTGATTATTATGGCTCCTTGAAAAATCTAGATAATTCCCGCACCTATAATGATACTCATCGGGATAGTCACCGCAGTTACAACCATACTGTACCGACTTGAAACTGATGGCGCATTGATGACTCGGATGGTATCCAGCACAATAATCACATATCACCGCTTCACTTTGAATAGGTTGTGCTGCTAGAGCGTCAATCTTCCTCGAAAGTGTATCAAATTGTGCTGAAAATTCATCGAGTCCATAATTCCCTACCTCCATTGGCTGAGTCATTCTCGAATAAGGCCATTGGTAATCAAATTCAGTCATGGTACCTAAAAAGGAATTAATCTAGAAAGAGAAATAAAATAAAATAAAAATTTAAATTAAGATTAACTTTATCAAATTCAATAATGACAAAATATTAAAATAATTTCCCTGGCAACGGCGCCAAAAACTTGTTGCCTATTTTATTAACAGCAATTAAACACGCAAGTATACGTGTTCGTTTGTAATATTTAGCAAGCAAGGATATCGTTCCCACGAGGAAATAGATCAATATTATCAACTACCAATTTCAATTCAATTAATCCTAAATTAAACTACGAATAATGATTTTGATTTTGAGAATTCTATTTAACAACTAAAATATAACGTCACAAGAATGAATGCAGATGGAATAGGTTAAGATCAAAACTTCCCTTAGTATTTCATTTAAACCAATACACTCCTCATTTAATTATTTAATCACTATGAATCACTAACCAAGAATTCTTTATAATATTCAAGTACTTCTTCCGAAGACACGTAAACGAATCCTTATACATCCAGCAGTTACGCAACAGATTTACAAGGAATACCCTAACTAATTAATCCACTATATTCCTATGTGAATTAAAATAATTAGGGTTTTCAAGCACAGATTCTTTCAATGGTTGCAAAGACATATAGATATATTCCTATCCTATATGCTAAACATATTAACCTTATTCAGATTATATGAACAGATGCTATCATATCTAGATCTAACTCATACTCCATTTTCCAATTTCGTATAAATTATTCCAGTAATTGTTGATCAGGCAATTAATCAATAAACACGGGATATGATAAACTATTCAAGAATAATTAACTTAAATCAAATAAGGAGCATCAATTCAAATTACATACTAAGTTCCGTTGCGATCTTAATGAAAAGTTAGTTCATAAAAACAAAGGAAAACATCATCCAAATTAATATTCCAAACATCCCAAAGATTACAAAATTAAAGATAGAAGAAAGGGATAGAAGAAACTATTAGGCCGCTCCAAATCTCTAACTTGATCTTCAACCTTTTATAGATCTCCTTCGTGTTCTCCTTTGACCTATCTCTGCAAATCCTTGTCGTCCAAAATTCCACGATACGTCTTTTCTCAAGTCTTCTTCCTTTTGTATTGGACCAAACCCTCCTGTCGGTTACTCTTCTCTTCCAAATCAACTTAGCAGCAAAATAACCCAACATTGGGTGTGGCCTAGCGCACTAGGCGCTAGGTTTTGTGTAATACAAGCGCACTAGGTGCTAGACAAGGCCCAGGTAATTACAAAAATGCCACTCAGCTCTAATTTTAATGATTTTTAATTCTTTTCTTCTCCCAAATGACCAGTTTATCCCTCCAGCTCCATCCTACGAGAAATACACAAAAAATTAAAAAAAAGATATAAAAACACTTAAGGATAACAATAATTAAGCTAAACAATATCTGATTCGTAAGTATAAAACTCACTCATCATGTGCGAACTGTAATCGAAAATATGAAGGCGTGTGTATGAAAGGACAGAATGTATGCTATAATTGTCGACGTGAAGGACATATCTCATCTCATTGCCCTGATCCGAAGCAATGCGTATGTTTTGTATGTGGATTGGTAGGTCATCTGGCAAAGGCTTGTCCAGGTTCTAGGTAAGGCGCAGAAAATGAATAGGATAAGTAAAATAGGATTATGTATAGTATGTATAGGTGTGAAATGTATTACTTTTGCATAAGTATTATGTTGAATCCCGACTTTTATTGCCACTAAGGGATAGTAAATGACTATGGCAGTCTGTATTGTGTAAGAAAAAGTACTATGTATTGTTTGAATATGAACATAAATGTTATGATATTATTATATGTCAAGATAGTATGTTGATTAAATGACAATTTGTTAATTCGGCAAGCTGAATTTGGGAATCCAGCAAGCTGAATTGGTCTAAATTTAGAATTTTATATTCTATTTTCTATAATACCATTAATAATGGTATATAAATGATAAGATAATAACATTAAGGTTTTGTTTAACCAGATAATGCCGCCAAGACGTAGAACTCGAAACCAAAGGGAGGAAGAATCTGTAAACAACGCAGAAGGCCAAGCAGATCCAATGCAGAATTTTGCGAATATGTTGGCACAAGCAATGAGTAATCCAGCACCGGCAGCAAGAAGAAATCGGCCAGATAATCAATTAGCGAACATCAAAGATTTCAAGGCAGTAGGACCACCTGAATTCAAAGGAACAACTGACCCTATAGAAGCCCAAACTTGGGTAAAAGAAATAGAAAAAGCGTTTGTTATTGATAGGGTAACGGAGGAGCAAAAGACATCTTTTGCTACCTATATGTTGAAAGGGGAAGCGAACTTCTGGTGGGAGGCTAACCAAACTCGAGCCGGAGTAGAAGTGGTAACATGGACAAGGTTCAAAGAACTGTTCAACGAGAATTACTTCTCGTCCAGTATGCAGGACAGGATGGAGGTTAAATTTTAGGAATTGAAACAAGAAAATATGACCGTCTCAGAATACGCCGCCAAGTTTAACGAATTAGCTAGGTTCGCTCCACAACGAGTGAACACTGAGGCAAGAAAAGCACGAAGGTTCGAACATGGTCTAAAGCCCTGGATATACAACAAGGTTGCAGTGCTGCAGATTAACTCGTTTGGAACGCTACTGGAAAAGGCTATCATTATCGAAGGAGGAAGTGAGGCCATGAGTCTCTATAACAAGGAAAAGAAGAATAAGAGTGGGATTGAAGGAAAAGTTAAGGTGGGAGGGAACAGTGGAAGTGTAAGTGGGAAAAGAAAGTGGATAAGTTCGGGAAATACTGGAAATAGTCAGGGAGGAATAAGGAAGAAGGTGGAACCATGTGAAAATTGTGGGAAGAGTCACTCAGGTGAGTGTCTCAAGGGAAAGTTTGTGTGCTACAAGTGCGGGGGGCAGGAGGGACACATCTTTCATAATTGCCCCAACCCAAGGAAGAATAGTGGTTGTTTCATCTGCGGATCAACCGATCATATGGCAAGGGATTGTCCAAAAAGAAATGCCGATGGGGGAAACGTGAATGCTGGAAAAAGTAGTGAAAAGTTGGCGATCACGTATCCAACTCCGACATACAAGCCAACTGCAATGACCTTCAATATGACGGTTCAAGATACGGTAGTAGCCGGGGATGAAATTTCAGGTATTGTTCGAATACATTTTTATTTTTCGTATATATGATTTTCTTATAAAAAATAATAATATAAATCGTTTTAGTAAAAAATTTTGAAGGAGGAATTTGAGCTTTTTTAAAATTTAAATTTTCGTTTAATCAGACAGATAAGCTTTATGCTGAATAAGTTAAAGATCAGTCGATCGAATCAGATCAAGATCTACTTGCAATGAATGCGTATGTGTATTTATCCTTGTGTGTATAAGTTTTGAAACGGTGTTTCCGGGGACGGAATCCTTATAAGGGAGGGTGAATGTAATAGCCTAATATTTTTATATAATTAAATAAGAAATTTTGCATATAATTTTTTTTTATTATTTCTATCAAAAATAATATGTGGGAATATGTGCAAGGTAAAGCATATGTGAATGTGTAATAAATATATATTTATTTATTGCATATATGATTCCGAATATATTTTTCGAAAAAAGAATTGTTAATTATTATAAATTATATTCTTATAATAAACTAATTTTGCTAGTCAAAATATTTTATTATTTATTTTCGTAAAAATATAATTAATATAATATTTAAATAATATATGAAATAATTTCTAGAATTATCGTAATAATTATTTTATTATATGAATTAATCAAGATTAATTAAGTTAATTATTTTAACTTAATTAATAATGGGATATATTAGGTAAAGTGTTATTATAGATCAAAACCCTAATTTTTGATCTAGGTTAAGGAAATTCATGAATTATATAATTATTGTATAATTGTATTTAAAAGGAAAGTATATTTATGTTATGAATAATAAGAAATTTGAATATTAAATGTGATTATTAATTATATTTGTATTCAAATATATGTAAGTATGTTAATACAAGATATGATTATGAATTATATATATAATTATGATAATTAACATAATTATATGAATATATATTAAGAATTTATTTGTTTTTAGAATTTAAATATTAAACATAATAATTGATTATATTGTATTTAAGTGAAAGTGTGTATATTATGTGATTAATGATAATAATTAGGAAACCCTAATTTATAATTTGGGAACCCTAATTATAGCTAGAAACCCTAATTGTTAAGTTAAA
This sequence comes from Panax stipuleanatus, assembly GCA_020205555.1. NCBI lineage: Eukaryota > Viridiplantae > Streptophyta > Magnoliopsida > Apiales > Araliaceae > Panax > Panax stipuleanatus. The sequence goes on from CM035117.1 coordinate 41,197,482, forward strand.
AACCCTAATTTTATTAAAAACCCTAATTATTAAATTAGTGTAATTTAATTTAATTTTTATTAAATTCCTAATTTATTTTTCAAACCCTATGAATTATTTGGAAAACTCTAAGGGTTAAACCCTAGATTCAAGTGTCATGGACGATAATACCCCTAATGGTTTGATTAATTACAAAAATAATTAATTTAGTTTTGTTTTATTAGCTTACTTGCAAATCCTGCCAAGATCTTTGGATTCACCAACTCTAGATTACCATGTGCTGTACAATCAAGCCAAATCTGATCCATATCTTGCCACCTTGCATTATTTAGATGCATGGTATCAAATTATAAATAGATTAAGAGAGAGAAAAGTTCACATTTTAGCTCATTTGTTCACATACACTCAACCAAGTTCTTTTCACGAAATACATTAGCATTTCAGTCCCAAATCAAGTCCCTACCACTTCCATAACAGATTAAGAAGCCCAGATTCAAGATATATCAAAGTGAGGTATAAACCCTAATTTAAAATTTAATCTTTAAAGTATGTTAGATCTTGTGATTTTGTGTTTAAATATGTTGTATGACATGTTAATAAATTATCAGGGTTGGTATATAATAGATCTATAACATCTAGATGCACGAAATTGAAGATTTCAAAAATCTAGAAAAACTTTAAAAAATCTCTGACAAGCATATGTCAGAGGCCATAGATTGCTACCTGTTAATGATTTGTTGTGTTTTATATTTTAGATTTGTAGTATGCCATGTGGACTGTAATCTGAAACTGGAATCATGGTCATATCATGTCCAGATTATAAGTTATTGATGGTCAAAGTCGGTTGACCGACCATGACCAAGCAATTCTGGGTAACCCAGAAACTGCCCAAAAAGGCCTAACAAGGTTTTGCTAAGCCGAGATCTATCAGGTGTTAGTTGATTTGTGTGTGTTGTTGTAACCAAGTTGTAGCCTGTTATATGGACTGTAGATCCATGCCTTTAGATCCCTTAAAAAAAACAGAATGAATTTAGTGGGTGGTCAAAGTAGGCCAGATGATCACGAAATCTATTTTCTGGGCAACCCAGAAAACTTAAGAACCTTATTTCTGACATGGTTTGACCGGACCATATCTGATGATTGTATTGTAGTTAGACTGAGTTAATGTAATAGATTTGTACCTTGACATGTGGACTACAAACTGAAATCATTAAAACACCAAAACATTACATAGATTGCAAGTTGTGGAAGCCCAAAAGTGGCTACTCGAACTATTCTTATTTTCTGGGTAACCCAGAAAATGAAGAACAGCTCTGACAGCTACTTTGCAAACCTAGATCTATTTATGTGTTGATATCTAGATCATGTAAGTGCTTCACTAGTGTACCTTGGTAGTTATACTACAAGACCCGACGTCTAGATCATCAAAAATATTAACTGAGTGAAATTTATAAGACCACCAAAAGCGTTGACCGACAATGACTTTCCGTTTCTGGGCTGCCCAGAAATTTAAGAACATGTCTGACAACTTGTTCAAGGGCTTATATCTTCTTGATATGTTATGATCTGACCCAGAAATTGTTATACACTTGTAGTATTACATCAATACTACAAGATCAGATCATTAGCTAGCCAAGAAACATCTTTAACAGTGAATTATTGTTGGTCAAAGTAGGTACCTAGAAACTGGTTATGAATGTTCTTGAGTTGCTCAAGAACACCTATAGTGACAGATTTCGTCGCTATCGGCCTTTAGCGACAGTTTTGAATTAAAATTAATTAAAATAAATAGAAATTAATTATTAAAAATTCATAAAATTATTTTAAAAATTATTTTATATTATAAAATTTAACTTTTTATATTTTGACATAAATTTTATTAATATTTTAATTTTATTAAATATTAATAATATTTAATTTATTTAATAATTATATTAAATAAATTAGATAAAAATTATTTTTATTTATTAAAAATCATATTAAAAAATATTAAAGTATTAAAAAATATTTTAATATATAATAAATGACTTTTAATATTTTGAGATAAATATCATTAATAATTTAATACTAATGATAATAAATTTATTTAATAATTATATTAAATAAATTAATTAAAAATGATTTTAATATTTAAAAATGATATTAAAGTTTTAAAAAATATTTTAAATTATAATAAATAACTTATAATATTTTGATAAGAATTTTATTAATATTTTAATATTAATGATAATAAAGATATTTAATAATTGTATTAAATAAATTATTTAAAAATGATTTAAATGTTTTATAAATCATTTAAAGGTGAAATAAATATTTTAAGTTATAATAAATAACTTTTAATATTTTGATATGAATAACATTAATATTTTAATATTAATGGTAGTTATTTAAAAATGATTTTTATACTTTAAAAATCATTTGAAAGTAATATTGATGTTTTAAAAATATTTTAAGTTGTAATAAATAATTTTTAATATTTGGAAATAAAATATATTAATATTTTAATATTAATGATAATTATTTAAAAATGATTTTAATATCTTAAAAATCATTTAAAGGTAATATTAAGGTTTTAAAAATATTTTCAGGTTATAATAAATAACTTTTAAAGTGTTGACTTGAACTTCATTAATATTTTAAATTATTTAAATATTAATGATAATGATATTAATTGACAATTAAATCATTAAAAATGATATTAATTGACAATTAAATCATTAAAAATGATATAAGTGTTTGAAAAATCATTATAAGTGATGTTATTGTTTGGAAAATATTATAAATGATAATTAAATTCTCTAATATAATATTTAAGTTCTTGAACAAAGTTTTATTAAAAATAAATTCGTTAATTATCCGATAATGCAATCTGGATGCCGAAACTATACCGAACTTAAACCAAATTGACATAGTTTGACTAGGTATACGTTCTTATGTGTTTTAATGACTGATATGAATATGTGACAACGTGTTTAAGCTGTATAATGACTTAAAATAAGCAGTATTATGTGTTAAGTTGTATTATTCTAATTAAAAGAATAATTATATTGATGATAGGACTTCATATTAAAGATAAAAGTGTAAGCTATACTACATAGCAATAATCAGCTATCAAGGCAAGTTCCTTAACCTTACTCAAATTTTATATTGAGCAAGTATTCTATCTGTTGCAAGTACTGTATGAAATGAATCTTTGTAGGCAAATTTCTTTACTCAAATTCTTATTCTTATTCATATTCGTAATGAAATCCATGATTCGTTTATTTCTTATTAATATCTCATTATTGTTTGTTATCATACAAGTGTCCCCACTTGTATGAGCTTTGTATTAATGCAAGAACTCTTGAACTAGAAATTTCCTTGATATAACAAATCCTGTTACATCCTATTAAAACTTTGGTAGGTGTTTACGATTTAAAGATTGTCTAAGCTATTTGACTCGGCTAGACATAGTGTAAATTGTACTGCTAAATAGTGTTGCTTATGATAAGGTCGTCCAACTGAATTGTTTAGTTAGAACTCCAGACTGAGTATGAACAACCATTAATGGAGAAGTTATTTTTGTGCCCAAGGCGAACAGAGTGAACGAATTATGGTTCAAACAGATAGTATTGATCAATACATGACATAACGGGGCTGATCACCCTACATGTCCGTAAGACCAGATCGGTTTGCAGATGAATTTCTGTTTAAACCTTTTCAAAAATGAAAAATAAAAGTTCATGGTCCAGTAACCGCTCAACATTTATAGTCACTACGTCGTTTTAAAATTTTAAACGATTTGATATGTTACTAAGATATGTTTCTAAAGACTTCACAACTATTGATTCGTTGTAGAATTATACCTCAAAGAAAACATTTACTTCTTTCAACTAAAGTTTATTAAATGCTATTACTTGCTGAGCAATTGAATGTTCATTCTTGCTTTAAATTAAATGTTTTCAGCTAAGCGTGATTAACCAGAAGGCTCTGGCAAAAACAAAGGGAAAGGAAAGCTGCAATAATAAGTTTTATGGTATCTTGTGTAATAATTAGACTCTATTAGGACGATAATATTTACTATCTATCATGTAATGAATGATTTAAAGGTCGTGTACCTGGGATTAAACAACTCTGATATGTAAATTAAGTTTGTTTATCTATTTTATAATATTATTCTGTTCAAAGAAATGATATCGTGTAGCACCAAGTTCGGGTTTCAAGTACCTGGATTTGGGGGCATCACAGTGGCTAGATGACGATGTGAGTTCTTTTTTTTTCTTTTCAAATTCTGTTGTGTAGTTATGGTTATCTTATTTAACTAGTTTAGTAACTAGTTTTAATTGTGCTGATTACCTTTAGCAAAGAGTTGTATTTTTCAGCAACTGTTAATATCTTATAGATTTTGGTTTTTTTTTTGGGTTCAACACATCAATATTTCATTATACTACTTCCGAAAATTGGCCAGACACTCTGACAGTATTCATATAATGGCAACGACCACATACTGTTGGTTTTATGGGAAGATGACTGCTCTTTATGATGAATACACATGTAAAAATGAAGATAAAAGTATCCTGTCTGGGGAGGGTGATGTTGCTGAATACATCCGTGGATTGTTCAGGGATGTGAACACACCATGGGTCAATGTTGATTATGTGTTGTTCCCCATTCACATGTCATCTCCGAAACACTGTTTTTTTTACATTTGATGTTCATCGCAGACTTTTAAAAGCTTACAATTCTCTGCAGCCAAACAGTTCACAAATGCGGACAAAAATTATGGATGTCTGTGAGCCTTATATCTTCATCCTACCGGTAATACTGTGTAAGAGTGGTTTTTGGAGGGATAGGTCTGATATTAACTTCAAGAGTGAATCCTATCGTAATAAGGAGAAAGATGATATAATTGAACTTGAATTTGCAGAGGGGGTACCAGAACAAACTGAGGGGTAATGTTTACATTGTTTACATTTCTTTAATTATTACATCTAGTATGATTTTAGTTTTGATTTTAGTTTTATTTTGTTTGTTTGTGCAGTGACTGTGGGATGTTCACGATTTGTTTTGTTGAGCATGCTATTCAACAACAGTTTGCTGAAATGCCTATTCCATTTCCCATCATGCATTACCGAAAGAAATTATGTGTAAACCTATACATGCATGCAAGGACCAAACAATTAGAGGGATACGAGTCTGACAGAGAATTTCCAGGAAGATTTGTACCAGATTATTATTAGTTTGGTTGTCATTGTCGTTTCCTTCTAAACTGTTTTTCATACATTGGTTTTTGTTGGATATCCATAACCATTTGTTATGGTTAATGAGTTTTTAATATTTATTGCAGCTTATGTAATTGGGATTACATATTTGATTATATTACCAGTGATTTGACATTGTTTGCTGGTTCGTATTTGTTATTTATAAGTTGTGTCTGATACATTGTTTGAAAGGTGCAGTTGGTAGCCCAACCTGCATAGAAGGGTAACCATTTTATTTTTTGTTAGTAACCAGATAGTTATAAGCTTGTATCAGAACAGATATCAAGTGTTAAATGTACATATGAGAGTGACCCATTTATCTAGCTGATGGATACTTATAAATTACATACTTATAAAATTATTTGGAAATTGTCCAGTTGGTAGCTAAATCTGCATATAAAGGTAACCATTTTATTTGTTGTGAGTAACCAAATTTATATAAAAATATTTCAGAATAGTATCCATCAGATATTTCAGTTGAAATGTTAGGTTGGTAGCCAAACCTACATATAAGGGTAACCATTTTAGTTTTTGTTAGTAACTAGATAGTTATAAGCTTATATCAGACCTATTATCAAGTGTTAAATATATATGTTTTATTTATAGTATGTCATCATAATGGAATCAGAAACTCCAATTAAGAGTGCCCATTTATATATATGATGGTCACTTATAGATCACATATTTTTAAAAAAAAATAGTTTGAGAGGTGCAGTTGGTATCCAAACCTGCATATAAGGGTAACCATTTTAGTTTTTGTTAGTAACCAGATAATTATAAACTTATATCAGAACATTTATCAAGTGCTAATGGATACTTATAAATTACATACTTATAAAAATTATTTGAAAATGGTCCAGTTGGTAGCTAAATATGCATATAGAGGTTACCATATTATTTTTTGTGAGTAACCAAATTTACATAAAAATATTTCAGAACACTTACCAATTGTTCAATGTATATGTTTGTTTATATTGATAAATCATGATGGAATCAGAAATCAAAATATTAATCAATATTGTGTAACACAATTTTGGTTACTTTACATCATCAAAAAGGTTACCAAATAATTGGTTAATGGTTACTCACAGTAAACAACAATATATTCCTGTATTTACACTCTTTTTGTTTATGTACTATATCAGACCTTTTTTGGTCTTAAAATCGGTGGATTATTGCATGTTTTTCTGTTGTGTCCTTTTTCTTGGTACCTGCTGAATTTGTTTTGAATTTTGTTTTCAGATCCGTGCTTGTACCTCCCTATCTTTGGTCTTCCCGCTGGTCTTCTTGTGTCTGGTGGTTTTACACATATGTTTCTTACTTCTTCCGGCACATCCCAATTCTCTTTGTCATTTAACGGCAGGGTGGAAGTTGAATATGTGTCTACCAAAGTTGTTTTTGAGTAATTTTTTGAGCAAAATTCATAACAACTCAAATTCCTCTTGCTGATAACAGCAGCAGTGTGTGGTAGGGCATCTCATGGTACTAAAATTTACGGCATGTGCATGTCCTTTGTTCGATGTCCACAATATATTATTTGGTGACATCGTAAATAGTGAAAATCACTAGGTTTGATGTCTCAACGTACAACATAAATTAAGTGTGTTGTTAGTATGTATAAATATTTTGTTTGTTTAAATCGAAAGAATGACAGTTATATGTAATGTTGGTAACATTCTCAGCATATACAGGTAACTAATAATGAACAATGAGGTTTCCATAAAATTCAAATGCAACTTTTGATGTAATAATTTAAAAGTTGTATTAGTTACCTTAAGTTTCTTTGATTTAGTGATATTAGATTGCAATCTTCCCTCAGCTGTTGTGGAAAGTGTAGTGAATGTTGATATGGCTGCTTGTTTGTTTGTGAAATACCATCTTGGAATCATACAACGGATGCATTCATCATTGTTGTAACTGGAAGTTCCCTGATCCCCTTAATTGCATTATTGATAGATTCTGCTGTGTTTGAAGTTATTGTCGAGTCCCTGCTTACAGTCCCATGGAGCCTTGTGCACTTCTCCAACTTATCCTCTTCCTCCAAATATGTCCTTATTCGAGCATCAATTGCATCAAGTTAACCCATGTGTTTGTTGAATTGTTTAATAGTGTAAGCTCTACAAGCCCCGTTGTATGCCTGTTTGAGTTCTTCTCCTCTCTTTCTTAATCTATTTTTTATATTTTTTAGTACATGATATGTACATGAACCATGCATGACATCTGAGAACACAAAATTCAGTCTCTGTACAATGGCTTCATGTTTATTTGAAACAATACATTGGCCTTCCCTAACTCCACAAACATTTCTCAAATTTACGAAAAATCATCTCTAAGATAATTCATTTTTGCTGTCAACCACGGCAAAAGCAATCGGAACAATATTTTTGTTTGCATCCTGTGTGCTTGGTATCAGGAGTGTCCCCCCCGTAGGTTGATTGTATGAACATGCCATCAATTACAATGATTGGGAAGCAATGATTCCATGCTTGAATGGATGCTCCCATGGCAAAGAATAGATACTTGAAACGACTATTTGTTTCCAACTCCAGGGCTGTGATGGAACCTGATATGAAATTTCAGTAATATCAATATAATTATAAGTAGCAGACAGTATCCAAACTTGTAGTAAAGGGTAACCATTTATATGGTTAATGGTATCCAACTAATTATCATATTAATATTTTTAATATGGTGCATATGGTGTCCAGAATGTCATTAAACCGTAACCTTTTGTGTAGATATTGTTCATATACAAAAAATTATTTTAACATAATTTCATTGTATAGTACAGTTGGTAACTAAACCTGCATAATAAGGTAACCAAATCATTTGACTTGGGTAACCAACTAATTATGGAAAATAAATAAACTGTTTTAAAGTGTTACCTGGATTTGTTTTCTTCAACATGTGCAACCATGATGGGATCAGTGAGTAGTCGTGTGGATTTCCTCTCACTTTTCGAATGCTTTCTCCTTTGATCTCCATGCTTTTTGGTAAGAGATAGACACATTATACTCTGTCATCATGTCCTCCACAATATCTGTTGGTGTGTATATTTTCTTCAGATTTGTTAATCTGTGCATTATGCATTCACTAACCAACTCACTATTTGCCTGTCTGTGGTCTCCTAGCAATACGTTGATTGAACATGTGTGGATGTTATTGAATTCTCTCACCTTGAACATACTAGTTTTTCAAAACTTTGGTGCTCTCAACTTTCATCTGCAATTTCTATTATCTATGCACACTAGCACAAAGTCTCTACAACTTGTTCGTTCAACTTTGTGTTGTCTATTTTTCCTGATTGAATGCAGCCTCATTGCTTGTGATAGGATTTTTTTGTCTTTGTAAGTTTGATGTAATTTTACTTCATGTTCATTCGGATCTGTTATGACATCATCATATCGATCTTCTATGTATGATCTGTCATGTTGTATGTCTTGTTGTTGTTTAATAACTTCCATGGCAAGTTGATCAGCTTATTGCGTTCCAATTTGGCAATCTTGTGTTGCTAGTGGTACAAGTTCTGAATTCCATTGTGTTGATCTGATTGGCGTTACATCGTGAATCCTATTTTCTTCTACATTTATAAAGTTCTGCAAGATTGTTGTGCGTCCCCTGCTGTGTACATTCTCTATAATCAGTGGAAACTTGCATTGTTCATCAGATTTTCTACTGACTTCCGTAAAGAATCTAAATGTTGCTTCATCTGATATAATGATCTGTGAAATGTTGCTTCTAATCTAAAATTTGATTGACAATGTTGTTGTGTTTGTATCTAGCATTATTACACTGCATACCAAGTTTTGCATTTCTCTGAACGAACTAGTTGATGGAACTAGTAGGCCGGTAACTTCAAATTTGTTGTATTGGTTACTGTCAGTCCATGTTCCGTTGAAATAAAGTACAACTGGAATCATCTCCATTGTCTGACAATTAAATCAACATTGTACAGTAACCAATTCAAGATCAGACAGTAACCAAGATATATATACTTAGTAACCAGAACATAAAACACATTTTTCAATGTATTTTACAATCAAAACACTCAGTGTAATGACTTTGTTACCAATTAAAGATTAACAGTTGTATAAAAGTAACCAATGTAGCTAAGAAGTAACCTTCAATATAAAACACATCGATATAAAACACATTAATATTATATAGTAACCAAATCAACATTATAAAGTAACCGAACCAAGATTAGACAGTAACCAATACATATACTTAGTAACCAGAACATAAAATACATTTTTCCATGCAGCTTACAATCAAAACACTCAGTATAATGACTTTGTGACCAAATTAAGGCCGAACAATTGTATGAAGGTGACTAATACATCTAATAAGTAACCATTAATATAATAATCATAAGTAGAAAACACATTAATATTATACAGCAACCAAATCAACATTATACAGTAACCAAATCAATATTAGACAGTAACCAATATATATACTTAGTAACTGAAACATAAAACACATTTTCCATGCATTTTATAATTAAAACACTCAGTATACTGACTTTGTGTCCAATTAAAGATCGAAAAATTGGATGAAGGTAACTAATATATCTAATAAGTAACTATCAATATAAAAAATATTAGTAACCAAATCAACATTATACAATAACCAAATCCAGATTAGACAGTAACCAAGATGTATCTACTTAGTAACCATCAATATTAAACACATTTTTCCATGCATCTTACAATCAAAACACTCAGTATAATGACTTTGTGACCAATTAAAGACAGAAAAATTGCATGAAGGTAACCAATATATCTAATAAGTAACCATCAATATGAAAATCATCAGTAGAAAAAACATTAAAATTATACAGCAACCAAATCAACATTATACAGTAACTAAATCAATATTAGACAGTAACCAATATATATATTGTAAGACCCCGAATTTTATGAAATAAAAGTATTCAATTTTATTATTATTATTATTCTATTCAGTAAATGGTTAAATTGATAAAAGGTTAAACTTAAGGGTGATATGTGCAAATTTTACAAAGTAAGTAAGTTGGCATACAATATTCATTATGTCGGGGAATATTCGTTTGGTCGGAGAATATTCTTTTTGTCAAAAAATATTCGTAAAACAGCACAGTCATTGGTGGACCCCACAACGGAATAACTGTCGGATGAAGAAAACGACAAGAATAAATTTTATAAAAATAACTGCAAAACTTTTACCGTTAATTTGTTTAAATACCCGATGGTTAAAGAACAGTAATACGCGTTGTTGCACAGTAGCACACGATATTGCACAGTAATTCTAATTATTGATTCTTACGTAAGAAGTCACTTACTCAATAATTATTACAGTAATTACTGTTCAATATTATATATTATTGATTCAATAATTGCTACGTTGATATTTTATATTTTTGACTCAATAATTGCTACATTGATATTTTATATTATTGACTCAATAATTGTTACGTTGATATTTTATATTATTGATGCAATAATTGTCACAGTAACCACTGCACAGTATTTCACATTATTAAATCAATAATTGTTACACATATTATTGAAATGATATTATTAGATAACATTATTGATAATGTCTAGGAAGTTCTGTCGAGGAAAGGGATTAGTTATATAATTGTGCGCCAATGAGGAGAAATTCCTATCGGAAAGCCCCCTCTTTCCTGGGAACGACCTGGTTGTCAATATTATAATTTTATAATATTAATTATGAATAATAATTGATTGTTGATAAATATGAGAAGTAAATATTTATTCAATTATGATATAAAGGAAAGAATTTTTAGTAAGAGACATTTGTTGAAAGTTGACATTTTATCTTCTCCGATAAAATAATTCATTCAAATATATTATTATAATATTATATTATAATATGATAATATGATAATATAATAGTATAATTTATAATTTTAAGTGGTAATATTATTATAATAATTTTGTGGCATAAAAATAAAATGAGGTGGAAGAGAGAAAATGAAATTAGGAATTCTTTTTAATAATTATAAATGTTTTAATATATATTATATATATAAATATTTGCTTGGTGGAGGTCTTTGAAATGTCCTTTTAGTTGGCTGAGATTTTTCAAAACATGTGTGCTGAATAAGGGATTTTCAAGGATGGAATGCTGTAAGATTTCATCCGTATGTAAATTTGGGTCATTTTTCGTTCAGAATTTGGAAAATATTTTTTCTACAAAGTTGTAGAGAATTAAATTTCATATGGCATGGACATAAAGGTTGTATTTTTCTGATAAATAGGTTATTTATTATGAATTATTGAAGTTTCTAAATATTGTTTAAATTTAAAATATTTTGGGTGGGCCCCAGTGTCCTTTTGTGTTGTTTTTTTTGCTGGAGGATTTTTTTTCAACATGATGGTGCTGATTTCTTTTATTTGCTTCTGTTAAAAATGGAAGGCAACGAATATTTATTTAGCCAACATTGGTGTTCTGCCATTTTCCTATAAATAGGGTGCTTAGTTAGAAATGAAAATCACACTAGAATCAGAAAATTTTCTCTCTATAATATCGAGCGTATTTCTTGTGAGTATTTAGATACTTTGAGTGTTGATAACAGTGCAAGTTTTTCTCATCATAATATCCGATATTCCAATCAGATCGAGTATTCTTTTGAGGTAAGGGATATTATTTTTCTTGTAAAAGATGTTGTTTTCGTTCAATATTCGTAAGTATTATTATTTTCTACCATACTCTATAGTATGTAAGTAATAATATTTCATTTTATATTCCTAAATTTAAACTTACTATGGTAAGTATTGCTTCTATAATTCCTGAAATGATTAAAAATTCCTTGAGTTTTGCGCTTCATCTGATATCATTTCACCGGAATATTGGTCTGAACTTTATTATGAAAATTTTACCTTTTCATGTCGGGATACTATTCATTCAAGTACTATTCACGAGTTACTATTCATGAGTTACTATTCATAAACTATTATTCACGAGTTACTATTCATAAGTTACTATTCATTAGAGTACTAATCACGAGTTACTATTTATGAGTTACTATTTATGGGGTACTATTCACGATAAAAAAATTGGTTTATTTTTTTATCTAAATTATCTTAGATTTATGAATATTATTCCTGAAATTGGATTCATATTTTTATCTTCATGTTGATAATTTGGATATTCTTGAACTCTGGATAAATTTAATTATAAATCTCTAATATTTGTCCTTGATCTCACTAGATTCATTCTTTATATCATTGTCATTATCCTCATATTTAAATTATGATGAAAGTTATCTTTGGCCCGTAGTGTAAAGATGAACTGTTGATTGATGAATATCTTTGGCCCGTAGTGCAAAGATGAACTGTTGATTGATGAATATCTTTGGCCTGTAGTGCAAAGATGAACAGTTGATTGATGAATATCTGTGGCCTGTAGTGCAAAGATGAACAGTTGATTAATGAATATCTTTGGCCTGTAGTGCAAAGATGAACAGTTAATTGATGAATATCTTTGGCCTGTAGTGGAAAGATGGACATGTGTTTGGCATGATCATGATCATTGATGTTACTGTTGAATATCTTTGGCCCGTAGTGCAAATATGGACAAGCGTTTAGCATGATCATGACCATTGATGTTACTGTTGAATATCTTTGGCTCGTAGTGCAAAGATGAATTGACTAACATGATTATGACTAAAGGCTATAAACTAGTATAATCATGATTATTGATGTTACAAATGACTATCTTTGGCCTGAGTGCAAAGATGAATTTATTAGCATGATTATGTAAAGGAACTGTGATTTGGTATAACCATGATCTTTGGTGTTTCAGGTAAAGACAGGTGATGAAAATTATCTTCGTCCTGGGTGCGAAGAGGAATTTATCAACATAATTATGATCATGAACTATTTACATGATTGTGGGCAGAAACTATTGATTGATGTTACAGGGATGAAATATTATTGGTGGACTTTTAACATGGAGAGGATTGTAGACATTATGTTGTACTTGACTCTTCTAATGGATTGCTTGTTCCGCTGCAGTTGTCAATCTAAAACTTGTTGTCTATTGTATTCTTTCAAATTTTTTCCTGTTGAGGGCTAAGGTTCTAAAGATCTGATTCATTACTGATGAAGGATATTGATAATTTAATTATCTTTAGTCATAATATTTTTTACTGTGCTATTTGTGCTCACCCTTTTGCTTCACAATTTCTTTCAGGTAATAAGAGTGTAGCTGGGTCGAGCGGGGATAACAAGAGAATAGAGTGATGGTCGGTGACCGTTGAAGTTTCTCAATACATTATAAAATAGCATGACAATATATAATTGTATTTAGAACTTTAAATGTGTGTGTCGTATTTTATACGTCATTTAACAGTTGATTTTGGTGACCCTACTTAAGTGAGGTGAACCCGACTTTGGATGGGTGTGTTGCCACTATCATACAAGATGTCTAACCACATACAACTTCATATTATTATAAGACATGGATGTGTGCATCCACTTGTTGATTATATTTATGAGCACTACCTATATAATCTTGGAGTATGGTTGGAATATAATCCTCAAATTGAGAAAATTGAGATAATTGTATAGCAAGAGAATACCCACTATTGGAATGAACATGTTAGTAATCTTCTCGTTCTTCTTTGGGGTCTATTGGGTCAACCAAGGTTAATTCTCAAGTCTTATGATATCTATTATAACTTAGAAGCATGGCCTCCCATGTACGAAGGTTTTCTTGAGCATTCTTCAAAGATTTTAATTCTTAAAACAGTTATTGACTGTACTTTTATGTAACATATCATTGATAAGGAGTGTGATCATTGTTATTCATAGTTTATGTGTGATCGTATTGTGTACGACAATTGGATATAAAATATTTGTATTTGGATTCTGTACCATGTATTTCTTGGCGACTTAGACTAGGTGGGTTGTGTATTGGACCTATTTTGGGGGCGTCACATATATACTTAGTAACCAGAATATAAAATCTTTTCATGCATTTTACAATCAAAGCACTCAGTATACTGACTTTGTGTCCAATTAAAGACCGAAAAATTGGATGAAGGTAACCAATATATGATTATGTAGTGACTACGGGTAAATATATGCATATAAAGTTGAAAGTCGCATACCTCATTATACAAATATGTAACCAATCAATAAACAACAAATAATCATTATAGTAGTTTTGTCTCTGGTTACTTATGGTAAACCGAAATCAACGCCGATTTGAAATTTCCTCTTGATCTTGATGTTCGGCTGCTATGGAAACTTCGGAATATGTTTTTGGAAACTCCCGCATCGTCTGTTGAGTTCTTCTTCTCCGATATTGAATGTTCGTTTGATTTTGTCTTCTCCGATTTGAAAAATTTGTTCCCCTTTTTTCTCGTTAGTTTAAATTTAGGATATTAGTTGGTTGCGGATATCTCAAATTCAGTAGCTGACGTGTAGGGAGTTATTGCTCCTTAATTTTAGTTTCGTATTAATTGTGAAATTGAGGGATACCAATTTATTGCGTTATTTTTGTAATTATTTTGTGGATGCACTAATGTTGTAATTACTTTATAATTGTTGTATATAGTAAAGGACCCTTAATTTTGCACACTTTACAAATGTTACATGGGCTAAAATGATTAAAGTTGTCTGCTAAGTATTTTTCATCATTCCATCCGTGTGATGCTAATTTAAATTCATCTAAACCTTCCATTTTCAAAGCAATCCATCTGAGTCCTTGATTTCAAAACAAAAATCAAAATTACAAGTTTACCCTCGCCCGAAAATCTCCTATAAATAGGGATGTTTTTCTTCACTTCCATTTTCACTAATTTTCAAATACAAGGAAAACTTACTCGCTCTTTGCTTACATAAATTCTCTCTAAAAAACTTTCTCTCTTCTAATCAAAGTTCTAATCATTTGAAGAAGAGAAAAATTGGTCAAATTATTTTGAGATAAATTCTTGAATTAATTTACTGTTATTATATCATACTTGCGTATACATATAGATATACAAATATACATTATTATACATATATATATATATATATATATATATTTCATCTATTCATATCAATAAAATGTCAGTTTTAGATACCCCACTTTAGAGATATTGTATATCATTCAAACGATATTTAAAGTTCTAAGTGGCTCTTTATCGATATAAAATTTATATATATATATATATATATATTATAAAGTAGATCAGATTTAAATAACGCACTTTGGAGGTATTCCTTAAAAAGGGATATCATTCGAACGATGTTTAAAGTTCTAAAGTGTTCTATCAAAAATATTTATAAAAAGAGTAAAATACAGTGACACATTCTATAGACAATCATAATAACACTCACATCCCCTCTAGTTTTTGAAGTAACAATTAGTACCCCTGCAACTTTTTAGGGTTGACTAAATAGATAAAATTACATATTTATCCTTGTATATTGTCAAATTTTAATTCAAGAATAATAGATATATTTTTAATGACAAAATTATCTTATTTTAATACAATACATTTTAATTATAGTTTTATTTTTAATTAAGATCATCTCATTCAAATTGTTAGCAACTTATAAAAAAACTAATTTATTTTAATTAACACATTTATGGATAAATGATACAAATATTAAGAATTTTAAATTAAATTATTAATGGAGTTATTCTAATTAGAGTGAATTGGGTATGTTGATAGTTTAGTTTTTAGTGTTTAATAACAAAAATTATTATTTGAATTCTTATATAGTTATATATTATGATTTTCATATGTTAATTTTTTTGAGTATATGTCAAAATATGGGATGCTTATGATTTTAATTAATTTTTTTACTATATAATTGGTGTTGTCTTTTAGCAATGTTGAGTAAAAGAAAATGTAATAATATTTATTATTACTTTTATCTTGTAAAAATATTTTTCTTTTAATATATATATATTTTATTTGAGTAACAACATTTGTCATTTTTATTGTAAATAATTATGTCTAAGTGTGACTTATGTTTAGTTTAATATTTGAGAAAAATAATTAACATAATTTTGAATACCTTTTTATATGAATTATAAGATTCGTTCATTAACAAGTTTTGTCTAAGTTTGTTTTACGTAAATTTTAATATTTGGAAAAATATAATTATAATTTTTTGTGTTAATTTGCACTTGTTATGGGTATTAAAATTTTACTTTTTAATTAGAAAAAATTATATTTGAATGTATATTACGTAAATTTTAATATTGAGGAACTTAATTAACAAAAAGTGTAAGAATATATTTTCTTTATAAAATGAATATTTGTTAATTTTTGTCATTTATGTTATTTATTGCACAAATTTATAATTTAGTTAATTAGATCAAGTTAAGTGAAAATTAATGATAATATGCATATTTATATTTGGTGGATATATTAAACATTATAATTGAGGGGTGTATTTGACATTATATTAAACATATTTGTGGATATTAGTTATTCAACCACACTAGGAGTAGTGAATGTTATAAATTGTAGACTAGAGGTGTCATGACTGTTACTTTAAAAACTAAAGGGGTGGTAAGTGTTATTATAATTATCTAGAGGGGATGTTAGTGTATTTTACTCTTATAAAAATATCAACAGTGAAAATTTAAATTCAGTCAGTTTTAGATACTGCTATTTGGAGGTATTCCTTAAACAAAAATATCTTTCGAACGGAGTTTAAAGTTCTAAGTGACCTTATTTAATATTCACATGATAGATAAAATATATCATTATATATATTTTTGAGTTTAACAAATTTATTTGTTATATCAAGTAATATTTAAATTGTTTAATTTATTATAATTAATATTTATCATTACAAGTATTTAAATATAAAATCATTTACACTTGTTGCATAATATAAAAGTTATTTAAACTTTTATACCACAAACTTATGTGAATTTAGTTGCTTAACAAGAAGCATAACTATAAAAGTATACCTGTAATTAAAGATAAATTTATTTTCCATAAAAAAATATTCGTTATTATATAAAGAAAATTAAATCTTTATAAATATGAACAAAATTTATAATCTACTTTTAAAGAAGTTTATTTAAATCAAGCCTAAAGATATACACTTGCTTACTCAGAAGTATTTTTTTTACAAAATATAAAAGTTATATAAACTTTTATAACAACTCATAAATTAACATATTTTCTTACACAGAAGCATTCTTTGATCAAAGCACAAATTAATATTTGCTTACAAAATAGCATATTTACTCAAGTATAGAAGTCTTTGAACTTTTATAAACATATCTGCTCTGTAAACTGCTATCTGCTTATTTTAGAAGCCTTAAAATATAAAAGTTATTAAAAGTATTATATCTGTACTAAATTGTATCTGCTTACTTTAGAAGCAAAATTCTGTCAAACACTTTGTAAAAAATAACTTTGAACAAGATCAGTCTTAGAAAGATTAGTTGGGAGTTGGGTCTCTAGTGTACTTGTGAGATGAGGAAGATGTTATCGTTTCAAGATCAGATCATAGAATATAATTGAATCCAAAAGATGGTACAACTAAGCTTGAGAAGGGAGCTGGTGTGACACCCCCAAATTCGGGTACTTCATTTCCACAGGAGTTGGTGTTCACTGTCCAATATAACATATCTATCTACCCATAATAAATGCAACTTATAAAATAAATAGAAATCTTCCCCTTAAGGGGTTACAACATCTGAATAAATAAATAATGAATCCCAGGTTGAACTAACCTTAAACATCAGTGCGAAAACATAAACAAATAAATAAGTCTTAACAAACATCATAAGTTTTTAAACACAACATCCATAAATAAGTAACAAGTCTTCATCATTTGTTAGCTTTGCACTTGCCTTTGCTAGTGGAAGGCTCGTTAGTCCTTTCAATCTTAGCTGCAATGTTATTATGCAAGAGTGAGCAACGATTTCCCACAAGTATAACAATATAACAATAATAATAACATGCGAGAAATCAAAGAGTTCTGAATAATAAAAAGCTCGACTTTTGAATCAAGAAATGAATACAAGAATCAAAAGTATGTCTGAGGGTCATAAGACCAAGAACTATGTCCCAGGTTGTCAAGTATGCCTACTTTAAACCTTTAACAGTCGTAAGACTATATGGACTCTACTTCTCGTACTTAGGGAGATCAGCCCTTAGTACTATGAATGTGCTCATCTCAATGCTAACGCGTAAATAATTCCCTATAAAGGATTGTTCATCTCAATTTGACATCAGAGTCCGCACCAAAGGAAGTTTGGTTTGGATAAGTTCAATAATAGTTCTAGAATTTAGAACGTTCATCAACTATGGACTAGTTGACTCAATAAAGGTTCACTAGTCTTACAAGGTTCAACAATAAAGCTGATACTTAAATGAAATAAGGAATCTCGAAGGTATACAATTGAATAAGCATTGTGATAGGTCTTTAATTTTGGGTATTTTATTTTGATGATAACAAATTAGGTAAAAAAAGTCAAAAGGGTAGAATCCTCTCCATAGTATTAAAAATATTATAACATGATTTTAATTACGTCAAATATTTTGACCAAAAATATTTATTTTCTAAACTTCTTTTTAATTTATTTTATGAGCTTGATAAATCTAATATCAAGTGTTAATAAAGTGAGTTCATATAGTAACATTTCCTAAGGCAAGGAGATTCATATTTCTATTCTAAATTAATTTTAAAATCTTCATGGGCAAAAACTATTTCTAAATATATATATACTAAAATATAGTATATATGTTAATATATATATATATATATATATATATATATATATATATATATATATATATATATATATATATACACACAAATCTTGTGTGCATGTGTTGGTGTGTGTGTGCGGAACACTTGTGTGTGCATGGGAATGTGTGTAATAACCAAGAATTCTAAGTCACTTTGTAAATAGATATATTAACTAAATATTAATGATATTAAAAACCTTGTGACATGTGTGGAATGAATAATGGGTTAAATGAATATGTAT
Organism: Panax stipuleanatus; assembly: GCA_020205555.1. Classification (NCBI taxonomy): domain Eukaryota; kingdom Viridiplantae; phylum Streptophyta; class Magnoliopsida; order Apiales; family Araliaceae; genus Panax; species Panax stipuleanatus. The sequence goes on from CM035117.1 coordinate 41,216,669, forward strand.
ACTTTAATTATGTATATGTGTTCATTTATTTTATAGAAAGTAAATTAAGAAGAAAGATTACATAACCTAATTTTACATTAGGTATGAGAATTGAATAACCTAAGAGTTATGGTATGGGAGAATGTTAGTATTAAAAATATATACTAACCCTAAGAGATTTATTTTATATATATCTCAACTAATTAATTTTATAACCTAATTAAAGCAAGTCTAATTGGGTTATGAAATTAAATGAACATGAGTAATAAATTAAAGTACAAATGTGGGGAATGAAAATCCTAATTAATGATTAAGGTAAGAGAAATTAAAAGAGTAATGGAACTATAGTGAATTACATGGCTCAAATTTAATTAAATGTCAGCCCAAAACATTAAATACAATGACCCAAGTCTTGGCCCAATTAGAGAATGACATGTTGGGCATTTACTTAGCTAAATAAAGAAATAAAAACAAAACCAAATTGGGAGAAAGAGAGGCCATGTGGCCGGTTATGATGAGGAAGATAAGGAGAGCAAGTAATGTGTCATTTTGTCAAAAAGTGAATTACCTACTCCAACAACTCTCACATGTGTCACACTTGTAAGAAAGCCACCATTTTACTCTTTCTTGCAAGTAATAACTTAATAAATGAGAGAGAGAAAAGGGAATGATTGTGGTGAATGAATCTAAGTATACATATCATAAGTATATCTGTTTTACAAACCAACAAAAATCTATCTTTTTCTTGTCATTTTATTTAACTAACAAAAGCTAGAAGGAGAGAGAGAGGGAGAGAAAATTCGGCGGAAAGAAAAGAAGGAAGAAGAAGAGTTCTACTCTTAATGCATCCTAGATTCATTACATATTGTGGTTGGACAAGAAGGGTAGCTCACAAATCAAGGTATAAACCTTAATTTTAGAACTTTTGATCCATTCCTTTTTATAGATAAATGGAATATGGAGTTTGTGTTTTCCAACTTTCAAACCATAGATCTTCTTATTTATAAGTGTTATATGTTTAGATCTATCACTTTTGAATGTCAAAAGTTATATCTGAAGCAAGAAATAGAAACTATGTTTTGAAAAGTTAGAAAATCCTATTTTTCTTAGTATTGATTATGTTTTGTTTGTGTTTAATGGGTTTTGATGTAATAGATCATGGATCGTGGTAGATCCATGATTTTATGATGTATGGGTATGTATTATGATGGTTTATGATGACCAATGTTAGATTAATCAAGAGATCATGAAAGTTTTCTTACAAAACACAAAGTTAGAAAATCAGATTTTTGAGAAAACGGAACATGAAATTCAAACGACTATATCTCTCATTGTGTTTTGAATTTTTGAGTGCGGTTAATTTCTGGAGTTAGATCTATAAGTCTTCTAACTTTTTCAAGTAGAATCACCAAAAAATTCCTTGAAGATTTCCGTATGGACTATTTTAGCAAAGGACGCCAAAATTGAAAATGACTAGAAGTAGGCTGTTAGGAAATTTAAAGGACTGTTTCAGCGACTTAATTTATGAAATAAAATCAACCCTTTTGGGACATGAAAATATATGGAATGAAGTAGGTTTTGTCCAAAAATGAGCTCATTCCGACTTAAATTGAGCAAGTTATGACCATTTCAATATTGGCATTTTTTCATCAAAAATCGCTATAAACGGAGTTGTATAACTCTGATGGCCACGAAATTTAAACTACAGACTCATGTTAACATGTGTAAGATCCCACCAAGAGTTGGGAATTTTTGGAGTTAAGCATGAGGTAGTTATTTTCTTAAGGAATTAAATAGAAATTAATTTTTGAAAAATACTAAAGAAAATTGAAAAATTCCTGAAATATTATTTTTGTGTGTGGAATACATGTATTCATGTGTGGACAAAAGATAAAAAAATAATAAAATGATTCGCTTAAGAATGGGGAATCCAGCTTGCTGGATTGCCATCTAGATTGTTGGATTGGAGTTAAGTGAATCCAGTCTGCTCGATTGGCGTCTGGGTTTTTGGAATTGTAATCCAGGCTACTGGATTAGAATCAGTTTGAATCCAGGCTATTGGATTGGCATCTGGGTTACTAGAATTGTAATCCAGGCTGCTGGATTAGAATCCAGTTTGAATCCAGGTTGCTGGATTAGCATCTGGATTGTTGGAATTAGAATCCAGTCTGCTGGATTGGGGTATTTAACTTACTAAGTAATAAAGAAGAGCTTATATAAGAAGGGATTAAGCAATGAAGTGATTAAAAAGTTATTAAAAAGTAATAATAACACTAAGACTTTAACGTAATGTCTAGTACTTAACTATATGATTAAATGTTAGACAATTTAACATGGAATACTGAGATTATAAGTGAGTATATGCTATGACTGATTGAAAGATCTATTATAGGTCTTTTCTCTAAGAAGCTAAACTAAATTGCGTAGCAGTAGATCGCGATTGAGGCAAGTTCTCTAACTCAAACTCGAGTTATATTCCAAAGCATGTTAGTGAATAGTTATTGATGATTATTCACATTCTTACTGATGGTTGATAAATCGCACTTTGTGCAATTAAATTCATGTTCCATTATTATTGAACTGTGAATTAGTTAAAGTTCTTTCATTCATAAATTGTTTGTGATATGGATCTATACTAGTTGTATCAGCTAGATCAAGCATGTTTAAATTTGTTAAATTAAATAGGTTTTGAAAGCGGTGCCTAGCCAATTGAAATGGTAAAGACTATTGACTGAGAAAAAGAACAATTTTACTAAAGCATTATTGGAAAACAATTATTGCTAGTATATTGAGTGATTATGCATATTTCACCGGGTAGGAAAGGCTGATCCCCTTGACTACCAAACTTTATTAAAAGGACCAGTTTAAATACTGACAACCTTTGTATATGTTCATGGTTATTTAAAACCACTCAGCATCTGTTATTCATTTATTCGAATATACAGTCATAGAGATGTAATTCATGTTCTTTCACAATCGATTATTTTGTTGAACATTGAAAGCTAAATTCTTTTCTAATCAGGATATATCTCCTTTGAATTTAAACTTGCTAAGCAAATTAGTTGCTTACCCTTGCTATATCATGATAATTGTTGCAGCTAAGCCAGTGTCGTCCAAGAAGGACAAGGGCAAAGAAAAGGTTCATGAATAGTTAATATAAATGTATATGTATCGTGAGATACTATGTTTGATGGGTTATAAATTTTTTTGTTATTTTATGTAACTTAAGTAAGGTATGTTTAAGTTAAGGAAATAGACCTTGGGATATGTTTGTAAGACTTTATTATAATGAACAATGTATGTTTATTATTCCGCAATAGTATATAGAATGCTTATGATGATGATGTATCGTGAGCACTGAATCAGAGGATAGAGAACCCGGATTTGGGGGCACCACAGGTTGGTATCAAAGCTTTAGGTTATAAATATTAGGATGCGAAACCTAGGTTATAACCTTAGAAGAAAACTCGTATAGAGTATACTAGGAGATGGATTGGGGAGATTCATCTAGTATAGATTGTACATAATAAAATATTATTTCATTTTATCAATGAATATATTTTATTGTGATACTGATGTTGTGTTTGTTTGGTTATAGGATGCCTGAGGAAGGACAAGGCAGGCATACAGTCAAACAGGAGCCGATAGATCCGATAGAGGATCAAGAGGATAGTGATGGGAATGACGAGAATATGATGGAGGACCTGTTCGAAGAGAACATGGCACTGGAGAATAGAGTGACACAGTTAGAGCAGGAGAATGCTACTCATCAATTCACTGAGACTCAGTACAAGGAATTGGCATATCAAGCTCAGACCGAGCTTGCTGAGATGAAGATACAGTTGCAGGGGCAGACCACCTTGGCTACACAGATGGTTGCCATGAATGCTGAGCTAAGAGAGAGACTAGAACAAGAGGAGATAAAGCTGGGTGTGTTAAGAGTTGAGCATGAGGACATGCGATTTGAGTTCGATCTAGAAATTGCCGATAAGATTAGGATTGAGCAAGCATGGATTAGAGTATCCAATATGGTGGACCAGCTTGAGGAGAAGCTGGAGGCTAGTGAGGTCCGAGTGGATACTTTGGGACGATCACTAGATGCCGCTTATATGGCAGGAGTGATGAGATCCTCAGAGATAGGTGAGTCGAGTCGATCTGTTAGACGTCGACTTATGGATGGATTCATTCCACCAAAGGAGCATGCAAGCACACCCCCTCCAGAGGCGCAATAATAGTTTAGTATTTCTCTATTGTTTATAGATGCAGTAGAACCCCTTTTATTTATTAGGGTTTTATGCTTGATGTAAACCTCAGACTGTGTGAGGTAGTATGTTTGTTTGATGTATCCCCATTTATGTGTATAGGGGAGTAGGCCTTTTGATAAATCCCATCTCTGGATGTTTATAATGGGATAGTTAGCATTTATAGAAATATTCCAGGCATGTAAGTGTGAGACACTAAGAATTGGGATATGAATATAAATGCAGTATTATGATATGGGTTTGATGAAGTAAATAAGATATGAGAAAGTAAGGTAGTAAGCTTTATATCTGATTATTGTTAATCCAGTAATCCCAAAATGTAAATCCAGCAAGCTGAATAGTAATCTAATAAAGCTGAATTGTAATCCTGCAAGCTACATTGTAAAATAGTAAAACTGAACTGTGAATGCAGCAAGCTGAATTATTAATCTAAAACCATTATGATTACCTGACTTTAAGTTATGCTATACGTTAACACTAATAAAGTATGATATATAAAGAAACTCAAGGAATAATGTATGGTTTTGTTTAACCAGATAATGCCGCCAAGACGTCAAAATCGTAACCCGAGGGAGGAAAGTTCTGTGAACAATGAAAGGGATCAAGATGACCCAATAAAGAACTTCGTAAATATGATAGCTCGAGCTATACAAACTCGTACACCTGCAGCGAGGAATAAAGCTGATAATAGATTAGCAAACTTTAAAGATTTTAAGGCTGTAGGACCACCAGAATTCAGTGAAACCACGGATCCCATAGAAGCTCAGACATGCATGAAAGAGATGGAAAAGACCTTTATCATTGCTAGGGTAGCCGAAGAAAAAGATGACTTTTACTACCTACTTGATGAAAGGTGAGGCTAATTACTGGTGGGAGATGAACCAAGCTAGAGCCGGAACGGAGGTAGTAACATGGAACAGGTTTTAGGAGTTGTTCTTAGAAAGTTATTTCTCGGAGGCCATGCAAGCCAGAATGGAAGTGCAGTTTCTTGAATTGAAGTAAAAAAATATGACAGTTACCGAATATGCAGCAAAATTCAATGAGCTAGCCAGATTCGCACCTCATCAGGTGGATACAGAACTACGAAAGGCACGTAGGTTTGAAAATGGGCTGAAGTCGTGGATACACAGCAAAGTCCTGCTGCTACAAATTGCCATTTTCAGCACTGTTAGAAAAAGCTATCATTGCCGAAGGTAGTAGTGAGGTAGTATCTAGATTCAACCGAGAGAAGTACAAGAAGAAAATTGAAGGTGGAAACTAGGGTGCCAGCAGTGGTGGAAGTAACAGTAAGAAATGCAAGTGGAATAGTGGCAACGAATCGGGAACTTAACAAGGGAGTACACCACAGAAGAAGCCAACATGTGTAAAGTGACGAAAGAATCACTCTAGGGAGTGTATGAAGGGAAAGAATGTTTGTTATAACTGTGACCAGAAAGTACATATCTCACCGAATTATCCTAAACCAAAGAAAGGAGGTTGATTTTCTTGTGGGGAATGGGGCATCCATTTAAAGATTGTCTTTTCAAGAAGAATATTGACGGAGGAAGTGGAAACAAGAGCAGCACCACAAAGTTAACAATTAGAGGGCCAACGCAGCAAAGTAAGCCGACAGCCAGAACTTTCAACATCACTGTGCAAGACGCAGTTGCATTGAAGGAGGTGGTGTCAGGTATAATTCTGATCAATAATATAAACGTATATGTATTATTATATTCGAGAGCTACCTGTTCATTTGTGTCTGATGAATTTGCTAGAAGATTAAACTTACCCTGTGAAAAGTTAAAGAACCCAATGAATATAGAAGTTGCAAACAAAGAAGTGATCCCTGTAGAGTTTATCCATAACAATTATGGTGTGGAAATAAGGGGACATAAGTTAAGTGTGAATTTGATTCCGATACGCTTAGGATAATTTAATGTCATATTAGGGATAGATTGGTTGTTTAACCACGAGACAGTTATAGATTGCCAGAAGAAGAGTATACGCCTTAAGACACCAAATAAGTCTAAGGTGGTATTTTATGGTAGCTAGTCGCCAAGACAAACGAGTTGTCTAACGATGATGCAGGCCAAGAGAATGTTACAAAAAGGATGTGAAGGTTATTTGGCTCATGTAGTGGATACACGAGTTGTGAATTCGGACATGGGGCAGATACCTATAGTTAATGAGTTTGGGGATGTCTTTCCAGAAGAACTTTCGGGACTTCCACTAGACAAAGAGATAGAGTTTGTGATTGATTTAGTACCGGGGACAACACCGATATCGAAAGCACCGTATCGAATGCCTCCGGTAGAAATGAAAGAGTTGATAATCCAGCTACAAGAGTTGTTGGACAAGAAGTACATCCAACCGAGTGTATCTCCGTAGGGAGCACCGGTGTTATTTGTGAAGTAGAAAGATGGTTCGATGAGGTTGTGTATGAACTATAGAGAGTTGAATAAAGTGACAATCAAGAACAAATATAGGTTACCAAGAATAGACGATTTGTTTGATCAACTTAAAGGAGCGAGATGTTTTTCTAAGATTGACTTAAGGACTGGTTACCATCAGTTAAAAGTGAGGACGGAGGATATACCGAAGACAGCATTTAGAACTCGTTACGGCCATTATGAGTTCTTAGTGATGTCATTTGGACAGACGAATGCACCAGCTGCTTTTATGGACTTGATAAACAGAGTATTTAAACCGTACTTGGATAAGTTTGTAGTGGTGTTCATTGACGACATTTTGGTGTATTCAAAGACTGAAGAGGAGCATGCCGAACATTTACGAATTGGATTGGAAACATTAAGAAAAGAGAAATTGTATGCTAAATTTTAAAGGGTGAGTTCTGGTTGAAAAGGGTTCAATTTTTGGGACATGTCATCGACAACAAGGGAATTTCTGTTGAAGTAGTGAAAAATTTGGGACAATCAAAGACACCGACAGAGATTAGAAGTTTCTTGGGATTGGCAAGATATTACCGAAGGTTTATTCAGGATTTCTCGAAGATAGCGACACCGTTGACTAATCAGATGAGGAAGACCGTTAAGTATGTGTGGACAGAGAAGTGTGAACAGAGTTTTCAGGAATTAAAGAAAAGATTGAGTGAAGAACCTGTGTTATCTTTACCAGATAGTACGGGAGGTTTTACAGTGTATAGTGATGCATCACACAAGAGACTAGGTTGCGTATTAATGCAGAATGGTAAAGTCTTTGCGTACGCGTCACGATAATTAAATGACTATGAGAAGGGATACCTTACCCATAACCTGAAATTAGCTGCGATAGTGTTTGCCCTTAAGATTTGGAGACATTATCTCTATGGAAAAAAGTGTGAGATATACACAGACCACAAAAGTCTGAAGTATATCTTTACACAAAAGGAGTTAAATATGAGGCATAGGAGATGGTTAGAATTGATCAAGGATTATGATTGTGATATTCTATATCATCCAGGAAAGGCCAATGTAGTGGCAAATGCTTTAAGTAGGAAGAGCCGAGAAAAGTTATTCGTACTGACAGACCAAGAGGAATTAGTAAGAGAAATGGAAAAAATGGAGTTGGAGGTGAAAAATTCGAAGGATTCGGATAGAGTAATAGAAATGGAAGCAAGACCGATTTTATTAGACATGGTGAAAGAATCACAAGAGAATGATGAAGAATGCGATAACATAAAGAAGCGGTTAGTTGAAGGCGAAGAGTTGAAGTATAAGATTGACGATACTGGATTGCTGAGATTTGAAGGAAGAATTACCAGAGTTAAAAGAGGAGATTTTGCAAGAAGCGCACAATACGAGATACTCAATACACCCAGGAAGCACGAAGATGTATCAAGATTTGCGTCAACATTATTGGTTTCCAAACATGAAGAGAGAGGTTGCTGAATGAGTCAGGAGATGTTTAACTAGTCAACGAGTCAAGGTAGAGCATCAACAACCAAGTGGACAATTACAGCCGTTGGAAATTCCGAAATGGAAATGGGAGCACGTCACGATGAATTTTGTGGTAGGACTTCCAGCGACGCAGAAGGGTTATGACGCCATATGGGTGATTGTCGATCGTCTTACAAAGTCAGCACACTTTTTGCCGATCAGAATAAGGTATACTTTAAATCAGTTAGCCAAATTATATATCAAGGAAATAATTTCGAGACAGGGAGTGCCAGTTAAAATTGTGTCTGATATAGATCCGCGCTTCACGTCGAACTTTTGGAGGAGTCTACAAGAAAGAATGGGGACACAGCTAAGGTTAAGTACCGCATATCATCCACAGACAGATGGGAAAAGCGAGAGAACGATTCAAACACTAGAAGACATGCTCAGAGCCTGTGTGATGGACTTCAAAGGAAGCTGGGAAGATCATCTTCCATTAGTAGAGTTTGCGTATAACAATAGTTATCATGCAAGCATTGGAATGCCACCGTATGTAGCCCTATATGGAAGGAAATGTAGAACGCCCTTATGTTGGGACGAGGTAGGTGAACGAAGACTGTTGGGGCTAGAATTGATGCAGCAGACCGTAGAGATCATCAAAATGATAAGAGCTCGACTGGTAGCAGCTCAAGATCGACAAAAGAAGTATGCAGATCTTCATCGCAAGAAAAGAGACTTTGAAGTGGGAAGCTATGCATTTCTTAAGGTATCTCCCTAGAAGGGGAAGATAAGATTTGGAAAGAAAGGTAAACTGAGTCCGAGATTTATTGGACCATTCGAAATACTGAAGAAGATAGGTGAAGTGGCGTACGAGGTAGCTCTACCTCTTGGACTGGAACATATTCACCATGTGTTTCATGTGTCAGTATTACGTCCGTACAAGCCAGATTATAAGCATGTAATATCATATGAGCCAATTCAAGTCGAGAAGGACTTATCATACGAGGAGGTTCCTGTAGAAATTTTAGATAAGAAAGAGCAAAAGTTAAGAAATAAGGTTATACATTCTGTCAAAGTTCTATGGAGGAACCACAACGCTGAGGAAGCTACGTGGGAACTTGAGGAAAAGATGAGGAATAATTATCCGAATCTTTTTGAGTAACCTTATGTGAAATTCCGGGGATGAAATTCTTATAAGGAGGGGAGAATGTAATAACCAAGAATTCTAAGTCACTTTATAAATAAATATATTAATTAAATATTAGTGATATTAAAAACCTTGTGACATGTGTGGAATGAATAATGGGTTAAATGCATATGTGTACTTTAATTATGTATATGTGTTCATTTATTTTATAAAAAGTAAATTAAGAAGAAAGATTATATAACCTAATTTTACATTAGGTATGAGAATTGAATAATCTAAGGGTTATGGTATGAGAGAATGTTAGTATTAAAAATATATACTAACCCTAAGAGATTTATTTTATATATATCTTAACTAATTAATTTTATAACCTAATTAAAGCAAGTCTAATTGGGTTATGAAATTAAATGAATATGAGTAATAAATTAAAGTACAAATGTGGAGAATAGAAATCCTAATTAATGATTAGGGTAAGAGAGATTAAAAGAGTAATGAAACCATAGTGAATTACATGGCTCAAATTTAATTAAATGTGAGCCCAAAATATTAAATACAATGGCCCAAGTCTTGGCCCAATTAGAGAATGGCATGTTGGGCATTTACTTAGCTAAATAAAGAAATAAAAACAAAATCAAATTGGGAGAAAGAGAGGCCGTGTGGCCGGTTATGATGAGGAGGATAAGGAGAGCAAGTAATGTGTCATTTTGTCAAAAAGTGAATTACCTACTCCAACAACTCTCACATGTGTCACACTTGTAAGCAAGCCACCATTTTACTCTTTCTTGCAAGTAATAACTTAATAAATGAGATAGAGAAAGGGAATGATTGTGGTGAATTAATCTAAGTATACATATCATAAGTATATCTATTTTACAAACCAACAAAAATCTATCTCTTTCTTGTCATTTTATTTAACTAACAAAAGCTAGAAGGAGAGAGAGAGAGAGAGAAAATTTGGTGGAAAGAAAAGAAGGAAGAAGAAGAGTTCTACTCTTAATGCATCCTAGATTCATTACATATTGTGGTTGGACAAGAAGGGTAGCTCACAAATCAAGGTATAAACCTTAATTTTAGAACTGTTGATCCATTCTTTTTGATAGATAAATGGAATATGGAATTTGTGTTTTTCAACTTTAAAACCATAGATCTTCCTATGTATAAGTGTTATATGTTTAGATCTATCACTTTTGAATGTCAAAAGTTAGATCTGAAGCAAGAAATAGAAACTATGTTTTGAAAAGTTAGAAAACCCTATTTTTCCTAGTATTGATTATGTTTTGTTTGTGTTTGGTGGGTTTTGATGTAATAGATCATGGATCGTGGTAGATCCATGAGTTTATGATGTATGGGTATGTATTATGATGGTTTATGATGACCAATGTTAGATTAATCAAGAGATCATGAAAGTTTTCTTACAAAACACAAAGTCAGAAAATCAGATTTTTGAGAAAACGGAACATAAAATTCAAACGACCATATCTCTCATTGTGTTTTGAAATTTTGAGTGTGGTCAATTTCTGGAGTTAGATCTATAAGTCTTCTAACTTTTTCAAGTGGAATCACCAAAAAATTCTTTGTAGATTTTCGTATCGACTGTTTTTAGCAAATGACGCCAAAACTGAAAATGACTAAAAGTAGGCTATCCGAAAATTTAAAGGACTGTTTCGGCCACTTAATTTGTGAAATAAAATTAGACCTTTTGGGACATGAAAATATATGGAATGAAGTAGCTTGTGTCCAAAAATAAGCTCATTCCGACTTAAATTCAGCAAGTTATGACCATTTCAATATTGACATTTTTTCTACAAAAATTGCTATAAACGAAGTTGTAGGACTCCGATGGCCACGAAATTTAAACCAGAGACTCACGTTAACATGTGTAAGATCCCGCCAAGAGTTGGGAATTTTTGGAGATAAGCGTGAGGTAGTTATTTTCTTAAAGAATTAACTAAAAATTAATTTTTGAAAAATACTAAAGGAAATTGAAAAAGTCCTGAAATATTATTTTTGTGTGTGGAATACATGTATTTATGTGTGGACAAAAGATAAAAAAATAATAAGATGATTCAGTTAAGAATGGGGAATCTAGCTTGCTGGATTGCCATCTAGATTAATGGATTGAAGTTAAGTGAATCTAGTCTGTTGGATTGGCGTCTGGGTTTCTGGAATTAAAATCTAGGCTACTGGATTAGAATCAGTTTGAATCCAGGCTGCTGGATTGGCATCTGGGTTACTAGAATTGTAATCAAGACTGCTGGATTATAATCCAGTTTGAATCCAGGTTGTTGGATTAGCATCTGGATTGTTGGAATTAGAATCCAGTCTACTGGATTGGGGTATTTAACTTACTAAGTAATAAAGAAAGCTTATATAAGGAGGGATTAAGCGAGGAAGTGATTAAAAAGTTATTGAAAAGTAACAATAACTGTAACGATTGTGATTTTATATAATAATTTTAAATATTTATTTAGTTAAACAAATATTTTATGTGAATTATTTATTGAGTTAAATAAATAAATTATGTGATTTATGGAGTGATTTAATTAAGTGTTATATATTAATTAAATGAATATTTAATATTTATCTAGTAGATGTATATTAATTTTATATTATAGTTCTAGTTTAACTGGGATAATTGAATTAGATGAATTATGTGATGAAGTGTTACATGAATTATAATTAGCGAGTAATTATAATTATGTGGTAATTTTATGTGACTAATTGATTTTAGATTTTAATTGATTAAATAATAATATTAACTATTTAATTAATTAAAGTGTGACATTAAGGTAGGTGTTAAAATAAATTATTAAAATAAAGAAAAGAGTTTTAAATAGTTTTAACCAAACAATGCCCTTACATTTGTTTTTAAACCGTTTTACCAAACAATGTCTTAATATTAAAATCTGTTTTTATAAAGTACTCTTGCCAAACAAGCCCTAGTGGCTTTTGATTTTTAAAAATTCTGTAACCGATGAATGTTTATTAGGGGAGTTAATTGTCAGTTATATATTATATGTATATCCTATATCTATTAGTGTACGCTTACATGATACGTTAGTCTAAACTACGTTAGAGAGAATATCTATGTAAGAGAGAAAAGAAAGAATAGAGGAAGAGTTAGAGAAGAGAGAAGAAGAAGAGAAGGAAGAGCTTAAGCAAGCATCATCATCTTCTTCACTAATGATTAGCAAAAATGTTATAATCTATAATTTTACTCTTACAATTATAGAACTCAATCTATAGGTTCCTTGTATTTTATTCTCTGTCAAAAGTTGAGTTTTCATGGAAGTGTGTAACCATAAATTATATATATATGTATTGTGTTCATGTGTTATTATTGGTGATTGTATGCTATAAAGGATTTTAAGAAATCAAATGGTTGTTAAAATATGTTTTAATGAAAAATTGATGATCTTGAGAGTTCATATGTTTTGGTTGAGTTTTAGAATGAAAATTTATGAAAATTTTATGTAGTAATATGCATGTTTAGAATTGTTTGTGATGCTATCTTCAATCATGAATATAATGCATGTGTTATAAGTTTAATTGGTGGAGAAATTTTTACAGTAAATTATTTTGGGGAAAAATATGAGTTTTATAAAAATGTCAAAATTGAGTTTTAAAAACCTTTGATTTTCATTAGACAAATTCTGTGATTAGTATCATATATATAACATGAGTATTACTGCATATGTATGCTTTACGTTGTCTGTGTTGATGTGTGTTGCCGATTGTTGGCATGTGGGGGATGAACAGTGAAGCAGGGTGCCGTGGCTGTCTGCCTCTGTTCGCGTTCCGGCGCAGCTGCGCCTGCTGAGTTTCTCAAGTTTGACACCTGCGCAGCTGCGCCGGTGTTAAGGCAAACGATGGCGTAGCTGCGCTGTTGCCTGATCAGAGGCAGTGAGTTGGTTTGATTGGATTGTGCAGTCTTATTTGATAGCCTAAATTAAGTTAGTTATGATGATGAGCATGTATTCAGTGACTATAACATGTGATTAACATGAGGTTGACAATTTCATAATTTGAGAAAAATAAGTTTTGAAAACCTTAATATAGTATTTAAATTAAGCTATAATTGTTTAATTGTAAAATAAGTTACTTAATTATAATTTGATTAATTATAATTAAGAGTAAATATTTAATTTAAATTATAATTCTGTGAAATTATAATGTATAGAAGTTAATTTATTTTAATCAATTAGATGTTAATTTAAATTATAATTTATGTAATTATAATTTAATAAATGCATGATTATTATAGATTATAATTGATAAATACATGATTAATTGTAAATTGTGTAATTATAATGCATGATGTAGTTTAATTGATTTTAAATTATAATTGTTTATAATTTAAGAGATAATTATAATTTAAGTAATTATAATTAGATTAAGTGTTTAAATTATAATTATTTAATTATAATTTAGTTAAACATATAATTGATTTAGTTATGTGAGCATGCATATGTGATGCTTAATTGTTATTTAATTAGAATGAGTTAACTATGAGGGTTGACCAATTATGTGAGTTAGTTATGTGTTAACTAATTTAGGTTATTGCGATTAAATATATATGTGTAGGATGTGTTAAGAACGTGATTGAGTTAAGTAGCTTGCGCTTAAGGCAAGTCTTCTAAACTCTAAACTCGCTATTTCTACGCAAGTTTCTTTGAGTTCATATATTCATTGATGAGAATGTCCTTTTCATTTCTGTACTGGACAATTAATTACTTGACCGAAGAGATCTTGACTTATTGTTCAAGTAAGATCCAGTTTATTATTTTAATGCTATAAGTTTACTTCTAAAGCATATGTTAATTCATAATTCTTTTATTTATGAATTATTGAAAGTCGATTCAACTAATCCTTAGTTGATGAACGTGAATTCTAAATTACCCTTGTAAGCTTATCCAAACCAAACTTTCTTTGGTGCGGACTTGAATTCAAATTACTGAGTTGGAGGTTATTACGCATAGTGTTAAGATGTTTGTGCACAATACATGGTACAAAGAGCTGATCCCCCTAAGTACGAGTTAAGGTCCATAGTCTTATTGACTGTTAAAGATTTAAATAGAAATATTTATAACCTCGGACAAGAGTTCAAAGGTCTTATGACCCTCAGACAAATTCCATATTCGAATTTTAATGTTGATAGATAATTATTATTCAATTCTTTATTATTGAAGCAAACTAAGTTGTTCAGATTCTTTAAAAGATATTCTTTCATGTAGTTATTATTGTTAAACTTCAATGAGCTGTTGTTTGCTCACTATTGCATTAAATAACAATTGCAGTTAAGGTTGATAACGTTGATGCCCCGTCTACGAGTAAAGGCAAGGGAAAGATTAACAAGTGAAGACTTGTTTAATTATTTTGAAATGATTGTAATAAAACTTCTATGTCATGTTTTTATTCCGCACTTTATTATTTATGTCAACGTTAGAGTAACCCTGGGATTGATTTTTGAGAAGGTTGTAACCCTTGTTTTAAGGGAGATTTTATTATTTTGAATAAAGGTTGTAATTTATTTTGAGATATATTGGGTAGATGTTTCTTATAGTTAGAAAGTGAACACCAAATCATGTGGAAGCGAAGTACCCGGATTTGGGGGTGTCACAATAACACTAAGACTTTAACGTATTGTCTAGTACTTAACTATATGATTAAATGTTAGACAATTTAACATGGAATACTGAGATTATAAGTGAGTATATGCTATGACTGATTGAAAGATCTATTATAGGTCTTTTCTCTAAAAAGCTAAACTAAATTGCGTAGCAGTAGATCGCGATTGAGGCAAGTTCTCTAACTCAAACTCGAGTTATATTCCAAAGCATGTTAGTGAATAGTTATTGATGATTATTCACATCCTTACTGATTGTTGATAAATCGCACTTTGTGCAATTAAATTCATGTTCCATTATTATTGGACTGTGAATTAGTTAAAGTTCTTTTATTCATGAACTGTTTATGATATGGATCTATGCTAGTTGTATCAGCTAGATCAAGCATGTTTAAATTTGTTAAATCAAATAGGTTTTGAAAGAGATGCCTAACCAATTAAAATAGTAAGGACTCTTGACTGAGAAAAAGAACAGTTTTACTAAAGCATTATTAGAAAACAATTATTGCTAGTATATTGAGTGATTAAGCATATTTCATCGGGTAGGAAAGGCTGATCCCCTTGACTACCAAACTTTATTAAAAGGACTAGTTTAAATACTGACAACCTTAGTATATGTTCATGGTTATTTAAAACAACTCAACATCTGTTATTCATTTATTCGAATATACAGTCATAGAGATGTAATTCATGTTCTTTCACAATCGATTATTTTGTTGAACATTGAAAGCTAAATTCCTTTCTAATCATGATATATCTCCTTTGAATTTAAACTTGCTAAGCAAATTAGTTGCTTACCCTTGCTATATCATGACAATTATTGCAGCTAAGCCAGAGTCGTCCAAGAAGGACAAGGGCAAAGAAAAGGTTCATGAATAGTTAATATAAATGTATATGTATCATGAGATACTATGTTTGATGGGTTATAAACTTTTTGTGTTATTTTATGTAACTTAAGTAAGGTATGTTTAAGTTAAGGAAATAGACCTTGGGATATGTTTGTAAGACTTTATTATAATGAACAATGTATGTTTATTATTCCGCAATAGTATATAGAATGCTTATGATGATGATGTATTGTGAGCACTGAATCCGAGGGTAGAGAACCCAGATTTGGGGGCGCCACAGGTTGGTATCAAAGCTGTAGGTTATAAACATTAGGATGCGAAACCTAGGTTATAACCTTAGAAGAAAACTCATATAGAGTATACTAGGAGATGGATTGGGGAGATTCATCTAGTATAGATTGCACATAATAAAATATTATTTCATTTTATCAATGAATATATTTTATTGTGATACTGATGTTGTGTTTGTTTGGTTATAGGATGCCCGAGTAAGGACAAGACAGCTATACAGTCGAACAGGAGCCGATAGATCTGATAGAGGATAAAGAGGATAGTGATGGGAATTACAAGAATATGATGGAGGACCTGTTCGAAGAGAACATGGCACTGGAGAATAGAGTGACATAGTTAGAGCAGGAGAATGTTACTCATCAGTTCACTGAGACTCAGTACATAGAATTGGCATATTAAGCTCAGACCGAGCTTGCTGAGATGAAGATACAGTTGCAGGGGCAGACCACCTTGGCTACACAGATGGTTGCCATGAATGCTGAGCTAAGAGAGAGACTAGAACAAGTGGAGATAAAGCTGGGAGTGTTAAGAGTTGAGCATGAGGCCATGCAATTTGAGTTCGATCTAGAAATTGCCGATAAGATTAGGATTGAGCAAGCATGGATTAGAGCATCCAATATGGTGGACCAGCTTGAGGAGAAGCTGGAGGCTAGTGAGGTTCGAGTGGATACTTTGGGACAATCACTGGATGCCGCTTACATGGCAGGAGTGAGGAGATCCTCAGAGATAGGTGAGTCGAGTCGATATGTTAGACATCTGCTTATGGATGGATTCATTCCACTAAAGTAGGACCATACAAGCACACCCCCTCTAGATGCGCAGTGATAGTTTAGTAGTTTTCTATTGTATATAGATGTAGTAGAACCCCTTTTGTTTATTAGGGTTTTATGCTTAATGTAAACCTCAGACTGTGTGAGGTAGTATGTTTGTTTGATGTATCCCCATTTATGTGTATAGGGGAGTATGCCTTTTGAGAAATCCCATCTCTAGATGTTTATAATGGGATAGTTAGCATTTGTAGAAATATTCCAAGCATATAAGTGTGAGACACTAAGAATTGGGATGTGAATATAAATGCAGTATTATGATATGGGTTTGATGAAGTAAATAAGATATGAGAAAGTAAGGTAGTAAGCTTTATATCTGATTATTGTTAATCCAGTAATCCCAAAATGTAAATCCAGCAAGCTGAATGTGAATCCAGCTAGCTGAATAGTAATCCAATAATCCCAAAATGTAAATCCAGCAAGCTGAATATGAATCCAGTAAGCTGAATAGTAATCTAATAAAGATGAATTGTAATCCAGTAAGCTACATTGTAAAACAATAAAACTAAACTGTGAATGCAGCAAGCTGAATTGTTAATCTAAAACCATTATGATTACCTGAGTTTAAGTTATGCAATATGTTAACACTAATAAAGTATGATATGTAAAGAAACTCAAGGAATAATATATGGTTTTATTTAACTAGATAATGCCGCCAAGACGTCAAAATCGTAACCCGAGGGAGGAAAGTTACGTGAACAATGAAAGGAATCAAGATGACCCAATGTAGAACTTTGTAAATATGATAGCTCGATCTAGACGAACTCGTACACCTGCAGCGAGGAATCAAGCTGATAATAGATTAGCAAACTTTAAAGATTTTAAGGTTGTAGGACCACCAGAATTCAGCGAAACCACGGATCCCATAGAAGCTCAGACATGGATGAAAGAGATGGAAAAGTCCTTTATCATTGCTAGGGTAGCCGAAGAGCAAAAGATGGCTTTTGCTACCTACTTGATGAAAGGTGAGGCTAATTACTAGTGGGAGATGAACCAAGCTAGAGCCGGAAAGGAGGTAGTAACATGGACCAGGTTTAAGGAGTTGTTCTTAGAAAGTTATTTCTCGGAGGCCATGCAAGCCAGAATGGAAGTGCAGTTTCTTGAATTAAAGTAAGAAAATATGATAGTTGCCGAATATGCAGCAAAATTCAATGAGCTAGCCAGATTCGCACCTCATCAGGTGGATACAGAACTACAAAAGGCGCGTAGATTTGAAAATGGACTGAAGTCGTGGATACACAGCAAAGTCGCAGTGCTACAAATTGCTACGTTTTCAGCACTGTTAGAAAAAGCCATTATTGCCGAAGGTAGTAGTGAGGCAGTATCAAGATTCAACCGAGAGAAGAACAAGAAGAAAATTGAAGGTGGAAACGAGGGTGCCAGCAGTGGTGGCAGTAACAGTAAGAAATGCAAGTGGAACAGTGGTAACGAATTGGGTACTCAACAAGGGAGTACACCACAGAAGAAGCCAACATGTGTAAAGTGCCGAAAGAATCACTCTAGGGAGTGTATAAAGGGAAAGAATGTTTGTTATAACTGCGGCCAGAAAGGACATATCTCAACGAATTTTCCTAAACCAAAGAAGGGAGGTTGCTTTTCTTGTGGGGGAATGGGGCATCGATTTAAAGATTGCCCATTCAAGAAGAATACTAACAGAGGAAGTGGAAACAAGAGCAGCAGGACAAAGTTAACAATTGGAGGGCCAACGCAGCAAAGCAAGCCGACAGCCCGGACTTTCAACATGAATGTGCAAGACGCAGTTGCATCGAAGGAGGTGGTGTCAGGTATAATTCCAATCAATAATATAAATGCATATGTATTATTCGATTCGGGAGCTACCTGTTCATTTGTGTCTGATGAATTTGCTAGAAGATTAAACTTACCAAGTGAAAAGTTAAAGAACCCAATGAATATAGAAGTTGCAAACAAAGAAGTGATCCCTGTAGAGTTTATCCATAACAATTGTGGTGTGGACATAAGGGGACATAAGTTAAGCGTGAATTTAATTTCGATACGCTTAGGATAATTTGATGTCATCTTAGTGATGGATTAGTTATTTAACCACGAGGCAGTTATAGATTGCCAGAAGAAGAGTATACGCCTTAAGACACCAAATAAGTCTAAGGTGGTATTTTATGGTAGCAAGTCGCCAAGACAAACGAGTTGTCTGACGATGATGCAGGCCAGGAGAATGTTACAAAAAGGATGTGAAGGTTATTTAGCTCATGTAGTGGATACACGGGTTGTGAATTCGGACATGGGGCAGATACCTATAGTTAATGAGTTTGGGGATGTCTTTCCGAGAGAACTTCCGGGACTTCCGCCAGACAGAGAGATAGAGTTTGTGATTGATTTAGTACCGGGGATAGCACCGATATCGAAAGCACCGTATTAAATGGCTCCGATAGAAATGAAAGAGTTGATGATCCAGCTACAAGAGTTGTTGGACAAGAAGTACATCCAACCGAGTGTATCTCTATGGGGAGCACCGGTGTTGTTTAAGAAGAAAAAGGATGGTTCGATGAGGTTGTGTATGGACTATAGAGACAAATATTGGTTACCAAGAATAGACGATCTGTTTGATCAACTTAAAGGAGTGAGATGTTTTTCTAAGATTGACTTAAGGACTGGTTACCATCAGTTGAAAGTGAGGACAGAGGATATACCAAAGACAGCATTTAGAACTCGTTACGGCCATTATGAGTTCTTAGTGATGTCATTTGGACTGACGAATGAACCAGCTGCTTTTATGGACTTGATGAACAGAGTATTTAAATCGTACTTGGATAAGTTTGTGGTGGTGTTCATTGACGACATTTTGGTGTATTCAAAGACTGAAAAGGAGCATGCCTAACATTTACGAATTGTATTGGAAATATTAAGAAAAGAGAAATTATATGCTAAATTTTTAAAGTGTGAGTTCTGGTTGAAGAGGTTTGGGACATGTCATCGACAACGAGGGAATTTCTGTTGATCCAACAAAAGTAGAAGCGGTGAAAAATTGGGGACAACCGAAGACACCGACAGAGATTAAAATTTCTTGGGATTGGCAGGATATTCCTGAAGGTTTATTCAGGATTTCTCGAAGATAGCGACACCGTTGACTAATCTCACGAGGAAGACCGTTAAGTATGTGTGGACAGAGAAGTGTGAACAGAGTTTTCAGGAACTAAAGAAAAGATTGAGTGAAGAACCTGTGTTATCTTTACCAAATAGTACAGGAGGTTTTACAGTGTATAGTGATGCGTCACACAAGGGACTAGGTTGCGTATTAATGCAGAATGGTAAAGTCATTGCGTACGCGTCATGTAACACCCCCTTCCCGAAATAGAAAGGGAGGTTACTCAAAACACAACACAACGGAAGAAATAATGATAAGGCTCTAAGACACAAAAGAATAATCCAATAAATATCGAAATGGTCAAACCAGAATAAACACCAAACTGTCCCAAACCATAAATCTAAAATAATTATTACAACCTCAATAAATCAATGTATCATAGCCTAACAAAATATATCTAAATCTTTGGGTCGAATGGAGCTCTCATCACACTTGCCCTTGATCCCCCTGGTTACCTGCCGGAAGAAAAAAATACAGCATGAGCCAAATGCCCAGTACGGATATAGAATACAAGAATAATGAAATAAAATAACTAACTCACATAAATGAACTGAACTGTAACGAACAAAACTAATACAATGAAATAATAGCCTGAATCAAATGGCTGGGTGTTATTTCATACCGAGCTCATAGAAATTTATTTTGCCACACAGGCAAGTCAAATCATGCCACAAAGGCAAGTCAAAATAATGCCACACATGCATAACATACATCGGACCGGCCGGATCCAGATGCATGCAATCGGAAGGCGTGCTTGGCATAAACTTCGCCAATCCGTAGAACAAAACAAAACAGAAAACTAGGGTCGACCCATACGCCTCCCACAACAAAACACCAAATGGCCAACTCCCACCGGAGCACAAAACGGAGACGCCGTGGACTAATCACACCGCCACGGAAGGTGTCATATCTCTCCTGCCAAGACAACATGCATGTGGTACCCCCACAGGTGGTTATAGCTCAGGTATACCCTACGGTATATTCTAACAATAATACTATGTCACAACACATGCGACACAATATCAACACAAAGGGTTCTAACGTGTACATATTAAATCGAACGAATCATCAACACAAGTCTCCAAAAATATAGTAACATGTACTGTCCTACCAATATTAAAATAAATACTAAAGATGATATACTAGATCAAAGAGTACAAACACGAGTTCTAAGGATCAATATCAAAACGAAACTATCACATGAATTTGAGAACGAACAATCATGTGAAACAATAATAATTTCAAAACGAGAAACACAACGAACAAATTAAATTTAATAAGAGAATCGCTGAACGAGTACGGAATTCGTACTTGGATTAAGCAATGTAATACCCAAAGTATTATATTCCAAAACTGATTTGTTAAACTCCTTCCGTTCGAACTAAACAAAAGATTAAATAAATATAAATACGTTTGCACAATATTTCTTCCATCTTTAATCCGTTAATAAACTCATTTTATTATTATTATTAATATGTTCCTGTAGATTCCCAATTTAAACTTCCAAATAAATTCTATATAATACCATAATAATTATTATAACAATAAATTTCTAGTTATAACCATATTAAAAATCTAGATTATATATCTAATCTGGCAAAATTCCTTTTATATATATATATATAAAATAGAAATACAGTACCTCCGTTTCAAGTCACTGGAGGTCTATTATATATATATAAAGGAACCTTGCAAATAAACACATACAACTTCCTGCTAATATATATATTATTTATATATATAACGTTCCTGGTAATATATATGTGTATTATTTCAATCAGTATGCTTAACATATTTATATACTAATTCCTGCTAATAAGCATTGCAAAGCTCGTTGATAAAAAAAATTGATCAAACCTGGTGGAAGCAAAAGTGAATATTATGGGATCCTTTCTCATTAATTAAAGGTATACCGGAATTCTCAACCCATCACGTGCAAGCCGAATTGGAATTCCTTCTCTATTGGTGAAGCGGCAGCCTCTTCTCTCTTTCTTTGCCTCTCGGTTTGTATAATGAAATAAAATTAGGTTTAGTTATTTATTAAGAGATCTCTTTAATTTCTCCTAATTATAAAAGGATTTTAATATAAAATAAATATAAAATTAGACCCAATAAACTTAAAGGCCCAAATTAATGAAATTCTTTACTTATTATATAGTCCATATAAATTAAATACAATGTTTGACCCAAACATAAGAAAAGCCCAATTAAAATATTTAAAACAAAATTTTAAAATGTCATTTATTTATCCTTTTTTTTTCTGGGTATTAAATCACTTACCCCTTAAAAAGGATTCCGTCCCCGGAATCAAAAGAAAAGAACGAACCTAATTATCTAAAGATGTGGATATTCCGCTCGAATAGACCCCTCCATCTCCTATGTAGATTCTCGCTCCGAATGATTTCTCCACAAAATGTTAACAAACGAAATAGATTTGACGATCCAAAATCGCCTCGGATTGCTCCACACAAGTAAGATCATCTTGAATCTTATCGAACGGATATTGTACCACATGCAACGGATGATATTGATAACACTCCTCAACACCGACACATGGAACACATTGTGCACATGAGCTAGCTGTGGAGGCAAAGCTAACAGATATGCAACCTCACCAACCCTCTCCGAAATCTCAAATGGGCCAATATAACGCAGACTAAGTTTCCCTGTCAGACCAAATCGCTGAATACTCTTCCAAGGAGAAACTTTTAGAAACACATGTTCACCAGGTTCAAACTCTAAAGTCCTCTTATGTTTATCAGCATAACTCTTCTGTCATGATCGAGTCGACTTTAATTTTTTTCCTTAGCCACCGCTACCTTCTCCGTAGTGATTTGAACTAACTCAGGCCCTTCTATAACCCTCTCGCCAACCTCATCCCAACACTTGCATGCCAACTGTTGTTATATGGAAACTTAACTAGGCTCATATAATGATCCCAATTACCTGACCACTCAGTGCACAAGACCTCAACATATCCTCCGACGTTTGAATAGTCCGCTCGGACTGCCCATCGGTCTGCGGATGGAAAGAAGTACTAAAGTTGAGCTGAGTACCCCAAGCTCGTTGAAACCCTTTCCAAAACCGTGAAGTAAATCATTGGTCCCGATCTGAAATAATAGACACCAGAGTACCATGAAGTCTAACAATCTCCTGCTGAAAGGTTTATTCCAACCTATCTACCGAGTAACCCTCATGGATCGCTAAAAAGTGTGCCGATTTGGTCAATCGATCCACCACAACCCAAATGGCATCATTCTTCCAGAAAGTATTTGGCAGCCCAGTCACAAAATTCATCATGATATCCTCCCATTTTCACACTGGAATGTCTAACTGTTACAACAAATCACTATCTCGTTGATGTTCTATCTTCACTTGTTGACAAGTGAGGCACTTCCCAAAGTATTCAGCCACATCTCGCTTTATCCCATTCCACCAAAAAAATTTCTTCAAATTCCTGTACATCTTCGTAGAACCTGGATGAATAGAAAATGGCGAACTATGAGCCTCTGCCAAAATCGCCTCCCGAATGATTGGATCAGACAGTACACACAACTGCTCACCCAACCAAATCACACTATGGTCATCAATACGAAGGTCGGGCTGCTTGCCCTCCTCCAGATTCTGCGCCATACTCCACAATTCCCCATCTTCTTTTTGAGCTTCTTTAACCCTAGAAATAAGAGAGGCTACACTCTCATACCCGCCAAATGCACATCTGAACCTTGCACATACAACCCCAACTCTAGCCGCTCCATATCCGAAATAAGCTGAGGTTGTGTAATAAGAGCTGCTACACTTCCTAAACTCTTTCGGCTAAGAGCATCTGCAACTACATTTGCCTTCCCCGGGTGATACTGAATTCTCGTATCATAATCTTTTAGATGCTCCAACCAATGCCTCTGCCACATGTTAAGCTCCTTATTCCACACAAATTAACTTCATACCCTTTCTCATCAACTAAGTCAATGGTAAAGCAAGCAAAGAGAATCCTTCCACAAATCTCCTATAGTACCCTGCCAAACCCAAGAAACTCCTAATTTCTGTCACCGTAGTAGGTCTTGACCATTTAGTGATAGCCTTAACCTTCGCAGGATTCACCTTAATGCCTTTAGCAGAAATAACGTGGCCCAAAAATGCAACTTGCTGCAACCAAAACTCGCATTTAGAGAATTTAGCATACAGTTTCTCTTTCTGCAAAATTCTTAACACTATTTGAAGATGCTCCTCATGATCCTCCCTAGACTTGGAGTAAACCAAAATGTCATCAATAAAGACTAAAACATATTGGTCCAAGTACTTCCTGAACACCCGATTTATCAAATCCATAAACACTGTCGGAGCGTTAGTCAACCCTAATGGCATGACCAGAAACTCGGAATTCCCATAGCTAATGCGAAAAGATGTCTTAGAAATATCTTCATCTCTCACCTTCAACTGATGATAGCCCTACCTCAAGTCTATCTTTAAAAAAATACTTCGCCCCCTGAAGTTTGTCAAACAAGTCATTAATCCTCGGTAATGGATATCGATTCTTGATGGTGGTCTTGTTCAACTCCCTGTAGTCTATGTACAGCCTCATAGACCCATCTTTCTTCTTCACAAATAAAACGGGCGCACCCCACGGTGAAACACTCGGTCAAATCACACTATGATCTAACAGCTCTTGCAACTGCTCCTTCCACTCTTACAACTCCAAGGGTGCCATCCTATACGGCGCCTTAGAGATAGGCTCCGCACCAGAAACAAGCTCAATAGTAAACTCAATTTCCCGCTGCGGTGCCAACCCTGACAACTCATCAGGAAACACGTCGGGAAAGTCACGAACAACTGGAACATCCTAAATACGACTCACCCTTAGAGAAATCCTTCACAAATGTCAAATACCACTCATAACCCTTTGCCGCGAACTTCTCAGCCTTCAAAGCTGAAATCAACTTCACCACTCTACTTGGCTGTGAACCCTAAAACACGAATTACGGAGACTTCACATCTCCCAATATAACCTTTCGCGCCGACAGTCGATAGTGGTCTGGTGCTTATCCAACCAGTCCATCACAAAAATCACATTGAAATCTTGCATATACATCGGAAGAAGATTAGCCTTACGAATCTGATCTCTAAAACTGATCGAACACCCTCGGTATAAATCAGAAATAATAACAGAAGTCCCCATCGGGGTAGAAATAGACATAACAGAATCTAAGGACTGAGATAGCATACTCAGGTACCGAACAAAAGATTGAGTAACAACTGAATGAGTAGAACTAATATTGAACAGAATAACACCCACACGACTGCCAACTAAAGGAATATCAGAAACAGTACATGACACACCTGCCGCCTGGTTATGTATCAAGGCAAACACTAGACTACATTGACGATGACCTCCATTGCCACCATTATCACCGCCTTCATCGTTACCACATGGACTGGTACAATCTCTAGCAATATAGCCCATCTGTCAACACAAAAAGTATGCACCGTAAGACACTGCCTTCCTGGATGATGACCCCAATAAGTAGCCTAAGGAGCTATCAAAAAAAAAATATTAGGGTTACCCCCACCAGCTTGTCTCAGATAACGACCTTAATTATGCCATAGTTGACGATTCTGCCACTACTGGCGATTCTGATCTTGATGAGGTAGTTGAAGCTGATGATCATGCCCTTATTGAGGCATCAGTTGATAACTTCTGTTCTGATTCTAGCTATGTCATTCCCACCATTATCACTCCCTCTAGCTTATAAGTAGTCGAAAACACCTTTTGGTTCTCCAAGCGCCCCAACAAATAAAAAATATTATCTAAATGAACAATCCAATTCTCTACATCAATTGGACAAAAGTTGAACTGAATGAATTAGGTTTTTGTTTTAAAAACCTTCTAACCACACGTACGTCAAAACCACATGCTGATCAACTCCATCTGCATTTCATTCTTCTCCGTTTATGTGTGGAACATTACTTCTCGGGTTTCCTAGATCAGGAATCTATGGTGGCGGTTGCATCGCCTGATCGACTTGTGCCACCAATTATGACAAAGTATGATTAACCGCCTAATTCATCAAGGTAACCAACGTCGTATTATTTTGCTTGTTAGGTTGCACATTGGGCTACTACTCGCCTTTTCCCCCCATCGTTGCCACCCAACAACTCTAGCGAATTACGAGCCATTTCACAAAGAAATCAACGAATAGATAACTAAACAGGTTAGAGATGGATTCGAATATAGCTGAACAGAAAAATCAAACGAAACAAAAACCTAACCCAGAAGTCTACCCATAACTCACATGTCAAACCTAAATAGGTTTTCTACAAGAAAGAACCTAAGCTTTGATACCAACTCTGTAACACCCCCTTCCCGAAATAGAAAGGGAGGTTACTCAAAACACAACATAACGAAAGAAATAATGATAAGGCCCTAAGCCACAAAAGAATAATCCACTAAATATCAAAAAGGTCAAACCAGAATAAACGCCAAACTGGCCCAAACCATAAATCTAAAATAATTATTACAACCTCAATAAATCAATGTATCATAGCCTAGCAAAATATATCTAAATCATTGGGTCGAATGGAGCTCTCATCACACTTGCCCTTGATCCCCCTGGTTACCTGCCGGAAGAAAAAAATACAGCATAAGCCAAATGCCCAGTACGGATATAGAATACAAAAATAATGAAACAAAATAACTAACTCACATAAATGAACTGAACTGTAACGAACAAAACTAATACAATGAAATAATAGCCTGAATCAAATGGCTGGGTGTTATTTCATACCGAGCTCATAAAAATTTATTTTGCCACACAGGCAAGTCAAATCATGCCCCAAAGGCAAGTCAAAATAATGCCACACATGCATAACATACATCGGACCGGCCGGATCCAGATGCATGCAATCGAAAGGCGTGCTTGGCATAAACTTCGCCAATCCGTAGAACAAAACAAAACAGAAAACTAGGGTCGACCCATACGCCTCCCACAACAAAACACCAAATGGCCAACTCCCACCGGAGCACAAAACGGAGACGCCGTGGACTGATCACACCGCCACGGAAGGTGTCATGTCTCTCTTGCCAAGAAAACATGCATGTGGTACCCCCACAATTGGTTATAGCTCAGGTATACCCTACGGTATATTCTAACAATAATACTATGTCACAACACATGCGACACAATATCAACACAAAGGGTTCTAACGTGTACATATTAAATCGAACGAATCATCAACACAAGTCTCCAAAAATATAGTAACATGTACTGTCCTACCAATATTAAAATAAATACTAAAGATGATATACTAGATCAAAGAGTACAAACACGAGTTCTAAGGATCAATATCAAAACGAAACTATCACATGAATTTGAGAACGAACAATCATGCGAAACAATAATAATTTCAAAACGAGAAACACAACGAACAAATTAAATTTAATAAGAGAATCGCTGAAGGAGTACGGAATCCGTACCTGGATTAAGCAATGTAATACCCAAAGTATTATATTCCAAAACTGATTTGTTAAACTCCTTCCGTTCGAACTAAACAAAAGATTAAATAAATATAAATACGTTTGCACAATATTTCTTCCATCTTTAATCCGTTAATAAACTCATTTTATTATTATTATTAATATGTTCCTGTAGATTCCCAATTTAAACTTCCAAATAAATTCTATATAATACCATAATAATTATTATAACAATAAATTTCTAGTTATAACCATATTAAAAATCTGGATTATATATCTAATCTGGAAAAATTCCTTTTATATATATATAAAATAGAAATACAGTACCTCCGTTTCAAGTCACTGGAGGTCTATTATATATATATATAACGGAACCTTGCAAATAAACACATGCAACTTCCTGCTAATATATATATTATTTATATATATAACGTTCCTGGTAATATATATGTGTATTATTTAAATCAGTATGCTTAACATATTTATATACTAATTCCTGCTAATAAGCATTGTAAAGCTCGTTGATAAAAAAAAATTGATCAAACCTGGTGGAAGCAAAAGTGAATATTATGGGATCCTTTCTCATTAATTAAAGGTCTACCGGAATTCTCAACCCATCACGTGCAAGCCGAATTGGAATTCCTTCTCAATTGGTAAAGCGGCAGCCTCTTCTCTCTTTCTTTGCCTCTCGGTTTGTATAATGAAATAAAATTAGGTTTAGTTATTTATTAAGAGATCTCTTTAATTTCTCCTAATTATAAAAGGATTTTAATATAAAATAAATATAAAATTAGACCCAATAAACTTAAAGGCCCAAATTAATGAAATTCTTTACTTATTATATAGTCCATATAAATTAAATACAATGTTTGACCCAAACATAAGAAAAGCCCAATTAAAATATTTAAAACAAAATTTTAAAATGTCATTTATTTATCTTTTTTTTTCGGGTATTACACGTCACGACAATTAAAGGACTATTAGAAGGGATACCCTACTCATGACCTGGAATTGGCTGCGGTAGTGTTTGCCCTTAAGATTTGGAGACATTATCTCTACGGAGAAAAGTGTGAGATATACACAGACCATAAAAGTCTGAAGTATATCTTACACAAAAGGAGTTAAATATGAGGCAGAGGTGGTGGTTATAATTGATCAAGGATTATGATTGTGATATTCTATATCATCCAGGAAAGGCCAATGTAGTGGCAGATGCTTTAAGCAGGAAGAGCCTAGAAAAGTTGTTCGTATTGACAGACCAAGAAGAATTAGTAAGAGAAATGGAGAAAATGGAGTTGGAGGTGAAAAATCCGAAGGATTCGGATAGAGTAATAGAAATGGAAGCAAGATCGATTTTATTAGACAAGGTGAAAGAATCACAAGAGAATGATGAAGAATGCGGTAACATAAAGAAGCGGTTAGTTGAAGGCAAAGAGTTGAAGTATAAGATTGACGACACTGGATTGCTGAGATTTGAAGGAAGAATTTGGGTACCTGCAGTACCAGAGTTAAAAGAGGAGATTTTGCAAGAAGCGCATAATACGAGATACTCAATACACCCAGGAAGCACGAAGATGTATCAAGATTTGCGTCAACATTATTGGTGGCCAAACATGAAGAGAGAGGTTGCTGAATGCGTCAGCAGATGTTTAACTTGTCAACGAGTCAAGGCAGAGCATCAACGACCAAGTGGTCTATTACAGCCGTTAGAAATTCCGGAATGGAAATGGGAGCACGTCACGATGGATTTTGTGGTAGGACTTCCAGTGACACGGAAGGGTTATGACGCCATATGGGTGATTCTCGATCGGCTTACAAAGTCAGTACACTTTTTGTCAATCAGGATAAGGTATACTTTAGATCAGTTAGCCAAATTTTATATCAAGGAAATAATTTCGAGACAAGGAGTGCCGGTTTCAATTGTGTCTGATAGAGATCCGCACTTCATGTCGAACTTTTAGAGGAGTCTACAAGAAAGAATTGGGACACAGCTAAGGTTAAGTACCGCATATCATCCACAGACAGATGGGCAAAGTGAGAGAATAATTCAAACACTGGAAGACATGCTCAGAGCCTGTGTGATGGACTTCAAAGGAAGCTGGGAAGATCAATCTTCCATTAGTAGAGTTTGCGGATAACAATAGTTATCATGCAAGCATTGGAATGCTGTCGTATGAAGCCCTGTATGGAAGGAAATGCAGAACGCCCTTATGTTGGGACGAGATAGGTGAACGAAGACTGTTGGGGCCAGAATTGGTGCAGCAGACCGTAGAGGTCATCAAAGTGATAAGAGCTCGACTGGTAGCAGCTCAAGATCGACAAAAGAAGTACGCGGATCTTCATCACAAGAAAAGAGACTTTAAAGTGGGAAGCTATGCATTTCCTAAGGTATCTCCCTAGAAGGGGAAGATAAGATTTGGGAAGAACGGTAAACTGAGTTCGAGATTTATTGGACCATTCGAAATACTGAAAAGATAGGTGAAGTAGTGTACGAAGTAGCTCTACCTCCTGAACTGGAACATATTCACAATGCGTTTCATGTGTCAGTATTACGTCCGTACAAGCCAGATTACAAGCATAGAATATTATATGAGCCGATTCAAGTCGAGAAGGACTTATCATACGAGGAGATTCCTGTAGAAATTTTAGATAGGAAAGAGCAAAAGTTAAGAAATAAGGTTATACATTCTGTCAAAGTTCTATGGAGGAACTACAACGTTGAGGAAGCTACGTGGGAACTTGAGGAAAAGATGAGGAATAATTATCCGAATCTTTTTGAGTAACCTTATGTGAAATTCTGGGACAGAATTCTTATAAGGAGGGGAGAATGTAATAACCAAGAATTCTAAGTCACTTTATAAATAAATATATTAATTAAATATTAGTGATATTAAAAACCTTGTGACATGTGTGGAATGAATAATGGGTTAAATGCATATGTGTACTTTAATTATGTATATGTGTTCATTTATTTTATAGAAAGTAAATTAAGAAGAAAGATTACATAACCTAATTTTAGATTAGGTATGAGAATTGAATAACCCAAGGGTTATGGTATGGGAGAATTTTAGTATTAAAAATATATACTAACCCTAAGAGATTTATTTTATATATATCTCAACTAATTAATTTTATAACCTAATTAAAGCAAGTCTAATTGGGTTATGAAATTAACTGAACATGAGTAATAAATTAAAGTACAAATGTGGAGAATGAAAATCCTAATTAATGACTAGGGTAAGAGAAATTAAAACAGTAATGGAACCATAGTGAATTACATGGCTCAAATTTAATTAAATGTGAGCCCAAAACATTAAATACAATGGCCCAAGTCTTGGCCCAATTAGAGAATGACATATTGGGCATTTACTTAGCTAAATAAAGAAATAAAAACAAAACCAAATTGGGAGAAAGAGAGGCCATGTGGCCGGTTATGATGAGGAAGATAAGGAGAGCAAGTAATGTGTTATTTTGTCAAAAAGTTAATTACTTACTCCAACAACTCTCACATGTGTCACACTTGTAAGCAAGCCACCATTTTACTCTTTCTTGCAAGTAATAACTTAATAAATAAGAGAGAGAAAGGGAATGATTGTGGTGAATGAATCTAAATATACATATCATAAGTATATCTATTTTACAAACCAACAAAAATCTATCTCTTTCTTGTCATTTTATTTAACTAACAAAAGCTAGAAGGAGAGAGAGAGGGAGAGAAAATTTGATGGAAAGAATAGAAGGAAGAAGAAGAGTTCTACTCTTAATGCATCCTAAATTCATTACATATTGTGGTTGGACAAGAAGGGTAGCTCACAAATCAAGGTATAAACCTTAATTTTAGAACTTTTGATCCATTCTTTTTGATAGATAAATGGAATATAGAGTTTGTGTTTTCCAACTTTAAAACCATAGATCTTCTTATGTATAAGTGTTATATGTTTAGATCTATCACTTTTGAATGTCAAAAGTTAGATCTGAAGCAAGAAATAGAAATTATGTTTTGAAAAGTTAGAAAACCCTATTTTTCTTAGTATTGATTACATTTTGTTTGTGTTTGGTGGGTGTTGATGTAATAGATCATGGATCGTGGTAGATCCATGAGTTTATGATGTGTGGGTATGTATTATGATGGTTTATGATGACCAATGTTAGATTAATCAAGAGATCATGAAAGTTTTCTTACAAAACACAAAGTTAGAAAATCAGATTTTTGAGAAAACGAAACATAAAATTCAAACGACCATATCTCTCATTGTGTTTTGAATTTTTGAGTGTGGTCAATTTTTAGAGTTAGATCTATAAGTCTTCTAACATTTCCAAGTTTAATCACTGAAAAATTCCTTGTAGATTTCCGTATGGACTATTTTTTGCAAAGGACGCCAAAACTAAAAATGACTAAAAATAGGCTGTCTGAAAATTTAAAGGACTGTTTCGGCCACTTAATTTGTGAAATAAAACTAGGCCTTTTGGTACATGAAAATATATGGAATAAAGTAGCTTGTGTCCAAAAGTGAGCTAATTCTGACTTAAATTGAGCATGTTATGACCATTTCAATATTGTTATTTTTCGATGAAAATCGCTATAAACGGAGTTGTATAACTCCGATGACCATGAAATTTAAACTACAGACTCACGTTAACATGTGTAAGATCCCACCAAGAGTTGGAAATTTTTGAATTTAAGCGTGAGGTAGTTATTTTCTTAAGGAATTAACTAGAAATTGATTTTTGAAAAATACTAAAGGAAATTGAAAAATTCCTGAAATATTATTTTTGTGTGTGGAATACATGTATTTATGTGTGGACAAAAGATAAAAAAATAATAAGATGATTCGGTTAAGAATGGGGAATCTAGCTTGCTGGATTGCCATCTAGATTGTTGGATTGGAGTTCAGTGAATCCAGTTTACTGGATTGGCGTTTGGGTTTATGGAATTATAATCCAGGCTACTGGATTAGAATCAGTTTGAATCTAGGCTGCTGGATTGGCATCTGGGTTACTAGAATTGTAATCCAGGCTGCTGGATTATAATCCAGTTTGAATTCAGGTTGCTGGATTAGCATCTGGATTGTTGGAATTAGAATCTAGTCTACTGGATTGGGGTATTTAACTTACTAAGTAATAAAGAAAAGCTTATATAAGGAGGGATTAAGCAATGAAGTGATTAAAAAGTTATTGAAAAGTAACAATAACACTAAGACACTAACGTAATGTCTAGTACTTAACTATATGATTAAATGTTAGACAATTTAACATGGAATAATGAGATTATAAGTGAGTATATGCTATGACTGATTGAAAGATCTATTATAGGTCTTTTCTCTAAGAAGCTAAACTAAATTGCGTAGCAGTAGATCGCGATTGAGGTAAGTTCTCTAACTCAAACTCGAGTTATATTCCAAAGCATGTTAGTGAATAGTTATTGATGATTATTCACATCCTTACTGATTGTTGATAAATTGCACTTTGTGCAATTAAATTCATGTTCTATTATTATTGAACTATGAATTAGTTAAAGTTCTTTCATTCATGAACTGTTTATTATATAGATCTATGCTAGTTGTATCAGCTAGATCAAGCATGTTAAAATTTGTTAAATCAAATAGGTTTTGAAAGCGGTGCCTAACCAATTAAAATGGTAAGGACTCTTGACTGAGAAAAAGAACAGTTTTATTAAAGCATTATTGGAAAATAATTATTGCTAGTATATTGAGTGATTATGCATATTTCACCGGGTAGGAAAGGCTGATCCCCTTGACTATCAAACTTTATTAAAAGGACCAGTTTAAATACCAACAGCCTTAGTATATGTTCATAGTTATTTAAAACCACTCAGCATCTGTTATTCATTTATACGAATATACAGTCATAGAGATGTAATTCATGTTCTTTCACAATCGATTATTTTGTTGAACATTGAAAGCTAAATTCTTTTCTAATCATGATATATCTCCTTTGAATTTAAACTTGCTAAGCAAATTAGTTGCTTACCCTTGCTATATCATGACAATTGTTGCAGCTAAGCCAAAGTTGTCCAAGAAGGACAAGGGCAAAGAAAAGGCTCAGGAATAGTTAATATAAATGTATATGTATCATGAGATACTATGTTTGATGGGTTATAAACCTTTTGTGTTATTTTATGTAACTTAAGTAAGGTATGTTTAAGTTAAGAAAATAGACCTTGGGATATGTTTGTAAGACTTTATTATAATGAACAATGTATGTTTATTATTCCGCAATAGTATATAGAATGCTTATGATGAACATGTATCGTGAGCACTGAATCCGAGGATAGAGAACTCGGATTTGGGGGCGCCACAGTGTGCGACTTAAATGTGTAGTGCATGAGTGCCCATGTGTGTGTGTGCTGAAAATTAGAGCTTATATGTTTACTAAGCATTTGAGCTAGTTGGCAATATTTTTATTATATGTAATGAGTCATAGGTTGTAAAACAAATATTGTTGGGCATGTAGTGACTCACATGTACTAAACATAATTGTTGGGCCAAACCATTTCTCAAATCCGGCAAATCACATTTGATCCGAGCCCTTCATTTTGAAATCATGCAAAATGGACCTTCTATTTCAAAAATAAATTTCCAAAATTATGCTTTTGCCCTAACCTCAAAAATTCTATAAATAGGAAGCTTTTTCATTCATTTTAACTTACTAATTTTACATATCTGAAAAGCTTACTCTCACTGCCTATATTTTGTCCGATTAAGCTTTTACTCTCTTCTTCTAATCAAAGTTCTAATTCTATATTGAAAGAGAAAAATTGGTCAAAGTATCTTAGATAAGTTGTTAAATTATTATTGTTCATATCATCTCATACTTGCTTATATATATATATATATATATAATTAGATATAAACTGCGATACACATTTATATATATCTATATTTCATCTATCATATCAAGTAAAAAGTCAGTACTTAGATACCGATACAATTCGGAAGCTATTTCTTTGAATTTCTCCGAACGGTCTTTAAAATCATAAGTGGCCATTTACTGATACAAATAATCTATATAAATATTGTATAATATTTATATACGATTATCAAGTTGTGAATCGAAAAATTTAGTCAGTACTTAGATACCGATATTCAGAGATATTTCTTAACAAAGAATATTATCTGGACGGTCTTTGAAATCCTAAGTGGCCAAATTATTCACAACGTAGATCAAATATAATATAATATATATAAGTCGGTGAAACAAGTTTATTTAAGTATTATCTAAATTGATCAAATTTTTATACTTGATAAACAGTCATTAAATATACTGCTCGTATAATTGTTCATAAATTATTATTGCATTATATCAGCGTGTATGGTTATTTAAATCCAAAGTTACATCTGTTTAAAACTATAGAAACACATTCTTAATTAAAGAAAAAGAAAATCTTTCTTAAAAGCACTTAAATCTTTTATCTTCTTTCACAAAAGCACATCACATAAAAGTTTTTGAACTTTTATCATATACTTAAATTCTATATCTGCTTATCTGAGAAGTATCTGTTCTACAATTTTATCTGCTTACTATTAGAAGCAAATATTCAAACAAACTTTTTGTAAAAAGGAAAAGGTTGAGTTAGTTTATTTTATACTTGTGAGAAAGACGAGAATTCTTTGACCAAGACCAGAGTCTTAGAGAGGTTAGCTGGTAGTTGAGTCTCTAGTTTACTTGTGAGGTGAGGAAGAGATTATTGTTTCAAGACCAAGCTATAGAATAGTTCTAAGCTCAAAAAGAAGATTCAACTAAGCTTGAGAAAGGAGCTGGGAGTTCGCTGTCCAAGATAGTTAGTTGTGGATAGTTGTATGTTTATCTTTAAAACTTTGTAAAGGCTTCTCCGCCTATTGAATGAGTATTTATTATAGGGAGTAATAGGATCTCAAGTCCTGGAGAGGAGCTTGAGACTGAACGTAGCAACATACCCGAGTTGTATATTGTGAACCATATAAATATCTGTGTATTGTGTGATTGAATTTTAAACTGCTTATTAATTTCTTAAAATTAACCCACTAAAATTCAAAAAGGCTAAAGATAATTTTTAAACAGTGATAATCTATTCAACCCCCCCCCTTTTAGATTATTATTGGACTTTCAATTGGTATCAGAGCGGTGCTCTTTAACTTGTTTGTTGAGTAATTACAGACATATTTAAGAGTAGATCCATCTATGGCCTACACAAATGTTACCGGCTGCGGAGAAGGACTATCAATGTCCAGACCTCCACTATTTGATGGCACAAACTTTGCCACCTGGAAAAATAGATTCAAAATCTACGCCAAATCATAAGGAATCAAAATTTGGCTAGCAATAAAACGAGGTGTAAAGATTCCCACAAAAAATGAAGATGAAAATATCGTCGAAAAAGATGTCAAGGAATTCACTACCAAGGATGAGGAGATTATGAATATCGCCTCCAAGGCTGAACAAGTGATAACCAGTGCTCTTATAGAAAAAGAATATAAAAGAGTTAGCAACTGCAAAAATGCTAAAGAAATATGAGAAAATTTTATTTTAACCTATGAAGGAACCATTCATATCAAAGAAACCAGAAAAGATACTCTAATCCAAGAGTGTGAAAGCTTCAAGCTGGAAGAAGGTGAGAAAATCATTGATATGGAAACTCGTTTTTCCAGAATAATTGATGAGCTAGAATAACTGGGAAAAGCTTATACAACAAATGAGAAAAACAGAAGAATTCTCAAAGCCCTTCCATTTGTATGGAAACTGAAAGTTACGGCCATCAAGGAAATGCAGTATCTAACTGCTTATTCTCTTGATAGCCTCATTGGAAATCTTCATGCCCACGAAGTCGACATGCTAGTCGAAAAAGCAAGATCAGACACAGACCTCAAAAAGAAAGGAATCGCTTTCAAAGCCTTACTCGTTGATCAAGAAAGCGATGATGATGAATTGAATGAAGAACTCTTGAGTCTAGATAATAACGAAGTTGCATTATTATCAAGACAACTCAGGAGAGTAATCCAAAGCAAAGCAAAGAGATATGGCAAAGGCTTTATGAAAACAAATAACAACTTCAACAACTTCTAAAATAAGCAAGTCTTCAAGCCAAAAATTCCAGGAAGGAATTTCAAAGCTACCAACAGCAACTTCAGAAATGCTGGCTCAAATAAAAATTCAAATAACTATTTTGAATGCAACCAACCAGGACACTTCAAGAAGGATTGTCCAAAACTAGTCAACAACAAAGTTCTAGTAGCTGAAGAACGCTGGGATCTAAGTGATGAAGAAGAACCCACTGAACCAACAGAGGAAACAGATAATTTATGTTTATTGGCGGACAATGACTTATCACCAAGATCTGAGATAAATTCGGAATATCAATTACCTAGCACTTCATTTGTCACACATAATTTAGAAAACATAAATGAAGAACATCATGAATTACAAGAAGCATATAATTTTCTATATGAAGATAATGAAATTATTAAAGAAGATTTTATTAAATTAAAAATATCATTAGAAAAATTAATTAAAACCAATAGAAATCTTGAAATAGAACATTCAAATTTAATTATGATTAATGAAACCTTAAAAGAAGAAAATGAGAAACTAGAAAATGATTATTTAGAAAATCTTGCAACAAAAGAAGAACTAGAAAAATTAAGAAAAATAAATAGAAACATGAAATAGAAAATTCAACACTTATTATTTCTATTGAAAATCTTGAAATTAAAAATTCAATGCTTATTGTGATTGTTGAAGATTCTCAAACACCAAATCAAGAAATAAGTAAAAAGAAAAACTCATCTCAGAAATTAGAAAAACAAAATGAAGAATCTATTCTAATGTATCAAATTAGGATATTGACTCTAGAACGTGATGACTTAAACTCTACAGTTATTAAATTTACAAAAGGAAAAGAAAGTCTTGACGTTATGCTTAGTCAACAAAGATGTAGTTTTAATAAAGAAAGATTAGGGTATATCGGAGAATCCAGTAAAACAAATGATAAAAAAACTCTATAATGTTAAAAGTAAAGAAAAAGGTCATGCATCTCCTTTTGATAAATGTTCTTACTGTAACAGAAATGGTCATTCGATTTACTCATGTAATGCCAAGAATGCAAACTACAAAGGAAAAATGATTTGGGTACCAAAAGGAAGGTACACTACACCTATTACACAAGAAGAGAATTTTCTTCTCATGA
Organism: Panax stipuleanatus; assembly: GCA_020205555.1. NCBI lineage: Eukaryota > Viridiplantae > Streptophyta > Magnoliopsida > Apiales > Araliaceae > Panax > Panax stipuleanatus. The sequence continues at coordinate 41,254,278 of CM035117.1, forward strand.
AAGACCATCTAGAAACTCTCGTCAAAATCCTTCAAATAAAAGAGTTAATCATACATATTATAAATCTGCTACCCATAGAACATATGTGTCTACTAGTGACTATTATCATGTACCAAACTTTGTAAAGGAAAACACGAATGATCCTTATACAAAATGGAAAACTTACCCAAAGGACCCTTCTTATTAAAGGGTACCAGTTTGTGAATTTAATATATGTTGAAGGTATGTCTCATAGCTGACTCTAGTAAAAATAAATGGTACCTTGATAGCGGTTGTTCAAGACACATGATAGGCGACAAAACAAAATTGAGCAATCTACAAGCTACAGACTGTAATGAGGTAACGTTTAGAGATAGCAACAAAGGTAAAGTTGTTGGAATTGGAAATGTGTACAGTAAAAACATAACAATCTCTAACGTTCAATTAGTCACATGACTCAGGTACAATCTTTTATCCATTAGTCAACTGTGTGATAGTGGTTTTAAAATAACACTCAGTCCTCATAACTGTTCAATATATGATTAAACTGGGAAATTAATTTTACTTTGTCCTAGAAGTCAAAATGTGTACACGTGTGATTTAGATACATACTCACACCTGGACAATGTGTGTCTTATATCTGCAAATAACGATCCTTGGCTTTAGCATCGTAGACTAGGACACACTAACATGAAATTAATTAACAACATATCTTCTAAGGAACATGTTCGTGGTCTTTCTAAACTTAAATTCCTTAAAGACCATATCTGTGAAGCCTATGAATTAGGAAAACAAATTCATGCATCTCATAAACCTAAACTCACAGTATCAACCTCTCAGCCACTAGAACTCTTGCATATGGAATTAGTAGGACCTATCCCTAAACATAACATGGGTGGTGCTGTCTACATTTTAGTTCTAGTTGATGACTATTCAAGATTCACTTGGGTTGACTTTCTAAAATTCAAAAATGAAGCGATAAACTCTTTCTCTACTCTATGTAAGAAATTTCAGAATCAACAGGGAAGCTCTATTGTTTATATTCAGTCTGATCATGGAAGAGAATTTGACAATTCTGATTTCATAATGTTCTGTGATGAGCACGGTATAAGTCATAACTTTTCTGCACCTTACACACCTCAATCAAACGGTGTTGTTGAAAGAAAAAATTGTACTGTACAGGAAATAGCCAATACTATGCTTAATGATTATCGACTTCCTAAATATTTTTGGGCCGAAGCAATTGCAACATCCTGTTATATTTTAAATCGAGTCTTGCTAAGACCAATGTTACTCAAAACTCACTATGAACTTTTTTATAAAAGAACTCCAAAAATAAATTATTTTCGTGTCTTTGGGAGTATTATTCTAAATACTAAACAATATCTAGTGAAATTTGATCTCAAATTTGATGAAGCAATATTTCTGGGATATTCACTAAATAGTAAAGCATATAGAGTCTTTAATAAAAGAACTCTAGTCGTGAAAGAGTCAATGAATGTAACCTTTGATGAATCCAAACTTCCTCCAAAATACGAAGAACTGGCAGAAAAATGATACAGTCATTGAAGACATTCTCAAAAATATGAAAGAACTAAAAATAGATGATATATCTCCACCTGTCACTATTAATCCTCTTGAAAATCTTAATCCCCAGTTAAATGACTTACCCAAAGAATCACATGCTATAAGAAATCATCCAATAGAAAATGTAATTGGTGATATTGATAAAGGGATTCTTACAAGATCACAAACACAAAACATGGGCAGTCATCTATCCTTTCTGTCACAAATTGAGCCTAAAATTATAAAAGATGCATTGCCTGATGAAGACTGAATAATAGCTATGCAAGAAGAACTTGAATAGTTCACAAGAAATAAAGTCTGGGAATTAGTTCCAACTCCCGAAGAAACTTTCATTATTGGAACTCGATGGGTGTTTCGTAACAAATTAGATGAAAATGGAACTATTATACGTAATAAGGCACGATTAGTTGCACAAGGGTATAATCAACTTGAAGGAATAGACTATGATGAAACATATGCTCCTGTTGCTAGAATTGAGTCTATACGTATGTTATTAGCTTTTGCATGCCATAAAGATTTTAAATTATTTTAAATGGATGTGAAATCTGCTTTTCTGAATGGTGTTATTGAAGAAGAAGTCTATGTTAAACAACCCCCTGGCTTTGAAGACTTTGATCATCCTGATTATGTGTATAAACTACACAAAGCTTTATACGGTCTAAAACAAGCTCCCAGGGCATGGTATGAGAGACTAAGTAAATTTTGTTAGAAAATGGTTATAAAAGGGGCATAGTAGATACTACTCTTTTTACAAGATATAAAAATGATGATATTCTTATTTTACAAATATATGTTGATGATATCATTTTTGGATCTACTAACATGACTATGCATAATGATTTCTCTGAATACATGAGTAAGGAATTTGAAATGAGCATGATGGGAGAATTAAATTTCTTCCTAGGACTACAAATCAAGCAAGGAGAAAAAGGTATTCACATCTCTCAATCCAAATATTTCAAAGAAATGATTAAGAAATTTGGTCTAGAATCTGTGAAACCTCTTAATACTCCTATGTCAACTACTGATAAACTAAATACTGTTGAAAATGGAAAAAGTGTTGACATAAAGAAATATCGAGGAATGATTGGCAGTCTCGTATACATTATAGCTAGTCGACTTGACATTATGTTCAGTGTCTGCAAATGTGCCAGATTTCAAGCAAACCCTAAAGAATCTCATTTAGTTGCAGTAAAAAGAATATTTTGATATCTTAAAGGAACTATAGACTTAGGTCTATGGTATCCTAAAGGTCAACCATTTGACCTTATGTGTTTTTCTGACTTTGATTATGCCGATCATCATGTTGATCGAAAAAGCACAAGTGGCATTTGTCAGTTCTTAGGCGGATGTTTAGTTTCCTGGTTCTCTAAGAAACAAAACTCGGTATCTATTTCAACCACCGAAGCCGAATATATAGTTGCTGCACGATGTTGTGCACAAATATTGTGGATGAAACAGACTCTTGCCGATTATAATATAAAGTTTAACTGTGTCTCAATCTTATGTGATAATACAAGCACTATTAACTTGAGTAAAAATACCGTATTACATGCTAGATCAAAACACATTGATGTTAGACATCATTTCTTACGGGATCATGTAAACAATGGTATTATTAAACTAGAGCATATTGACACAGAATTAAATATTACTGATATATTTACTAAACCACTAAGTTCTGATAGATTTTGTAAATTATGTTTAGATTTGAGAATGTTACATATTATCTCATAAAATATTAAATCTTTCTCTTATTTAAAATCTATTTTTTATTATTTTTTTAGTAATATATAAATATAATTTTCTTGAGTTATATAGTCAAAATTATTAATATTATTAGTTTTATCCTTTTATCATATTTTTAACATATATTTAATCACATTATTAATGATATAAAACATGTTATGAACATATATTAACACATACAACCATATAATCAACAATCATTCCAAAACTTCGTTTACAGAGAACTTAAAATATACTTTAACGGAGAAATATTAAAAAAACATCAATTTAGGACTCAGATAAGGGAATTACCCCTTGCTTGTTTGTTTAATTTGCTAGAATTCTCTCTTTGGTTCTCCAAATCTCTTCCTCAATCCACAAGTTTTCTCTCAAATTCTCTCTAACTCTCTCTTAAAGCTTTAGACTTATGAAAAAGAATGCATACAAGACTGATGATATAATACGTATAACAATTAGCCGTAAAAGTCATGAGTAGCAGTTAGGCGCATCAGACCTTAAATGCTCCCATGATCTTTAGTTGTTTGTTTTGTCCAATATTAACTCCTTTCCCATTTAATTTAATTAAAGTGTTTATTATATAGTTTATTTGTCAAACTTTAATTAATCAAATAATCTCATTTAAATTCAATAAAATAAAAGATAATATTACACAATAAATCACATCATCACATAATTAAAATACTCATTTATTAATTATGACAAATCATTTAATCTCTAATTAATTATTAAACTAATTAGGATAAAATTATAATTATTAAATAATTCATTTAATTACATAATCTCAATTAAATTCATACTTTGAATTATAAAATTATTCCACATATAATTAAATTAATCTATCATAATACCATCAAATATTTATTTAACTCAATAATTAAATCATTAAAAATATTTATTTAATTCAATAAATATTTAAAATAAATTATAAAATTCTCGTTTGTCACATCTCCCCCCCCCCCCTTAAAAGGATTCTGTCCTTAGAATCACGATTCAATTAAATTCGTCCCGTTATATTCTCCCTCCTTATAAAGATTTTGTCCCCAGAATCTCTTACATATAGATTAAGCAAATAAAAGTGGGTAAATTTTCATCATATGGTCTTCGAGTTCCCACGTAGCTTCTTCAGCGTTGTGGTTCCTCCAAATTACCTTAACAGAAGGTATCACTTTATTTCTGAAAACTTGCTCTTTCCTATCGACAATCTAAACAGGAACTTCTTCATAGGATAAGTCTTTCTCAAATTGCAGGGGTTCATATTCTATAACATGTTTGTAATCGGGTTTGTACGATCATAAGACTGAAACATGAAAGACGTTGTGGATATGCTCTAGCACCGGAAGTAGAGCTACCTCATACGCAACTTCTCCGATTCTTCGCAGCACCTCAAAGGGTTCAGCGAACCTCGGGCTCAATTTCCCTTTCTTGCTTAATCTGATCTTTCCCTTCCATGGAAACACTTTCAGGAAGACAAAGTTACCGGATTCAAATTCCATGTTCTTGTGGTGTGGATTGGCGTATTTCTTCTGCCTGTCCTGAGCAGCTACCAATCTTGCCCGGATCACCTTGACGATATTGGCTTTCTGTTGTACTAATTCTGATCCTAGCAATTGTCTTTCGCCAACTTCATCCCAGTATATTAGAGTTCTGCACTTTCTACCGTACAATGCTTCGTAGGGCGGTATACCAATACTTGTGTGGTAACTATTATTGTAGGCGAATTCTACTAACGGTAGGTGATCATCCCAGTTTCCTTTAAAATCCATGATGCATGCTCTTAACATATCTTCCAACGTCAGGATCGTTCTTTTGCTCTGCCCGTTTGTCTGAGGGTAATATGCCATACTTGTTCTTAACTGCGTTCCCATGCATTCCTGTAGTCGCTTCCAGAAATTCGATGTGAAGTGCGGGTCTCAATCGGAAACAATCGACATTGGAAGTCTGTGCCTTGAAACAATCTCTTTCACATACAGCTTCACTAACTGATCTAAGTTGAATCTGATTTTGATCAGTAAGAAGTGTGCTGATTTCGTCAGTCGATCCACGATAACTCATACTGCGTCAAAACCCTTCTAAGTCGTCGGAAGACCTACTACGAAATCCATTATAATATGCTCCCATTTCTATTTTGGGATTTGTAACGGTTGTAACAACCCACTCGGCCTTTGATGTTCTACTTTCACTTTCTGACAAGTCAGGCACTTGGCCACACAATAGGCAACGTCTCGTTTCATATTCGGCCACCAAAAATGCTGTCGGAGATCTTGGTACATCTTCGTAATACCTGGTAAAATGGAATACCGTGAACTATGAGCCTCGCTCAAAATTTCCTCTTTAATCTCTGACAATGGCAGTACCCAAACTCTGCTCTCGAATCTTAATAGTCCTTCAATGTCCACTTTGAATTTCAGTTCATCATCTTCTCACATTCCTCATCTTGGAGTTGTGCTTCCTTAACCTTATCCAGTAAAGTTATACTAGCTTCTAACTGGAACAGCTTCTCGTCAGACTCCTTAGGATATCTCACCTCTAATTCCAATTTTTTCATCGCTGAAATTAGCTCCTCCTGGGCAGTCAACAACATTAATTTCTCTCAACCCTTTCTACTTAATTCCAACCATCTCCTCTGGCGCATATTCAAATCCTTCTGTGTAAAAATATACTTCAGACTCTTGTGCTTTGTATATATTTCACACTTCTCCCTATAGAGATAGTGTCTCTAGATCTTCAAAGCAAATACTATCGCGACCAATTCTAAATCATGGGTCGGATACGCCTTCTCATAATCCTTCAGTTGTTGTGACGCATATGCTATGACCTTGCCGTTTTGCATAAGCACACAACCTAGTCCTTTATGCGACGCATCACTATACACCACGAAACTTCCTATGCTATCCAGGAGAGATAACACAGGTGCAGTACTCAACCTCTTCTTCAGCTCTTGGAAGCTTTCCTCACACTCCTCTGTCCAAACAACTTTCGCAGATTTTTTAGTCAAATTCGTCAGCGAAGTTGCGATTTTGGAAAAATCCTGAATGAATCTTCTGTAATATCCTGCCAATCCAAGAAAACTTCTCACTTCCGACGGTGTCTTCGGCTGATCCCAGTTCATCATAGCTTCAACCTTGGAGGGATCTACCAAAATTTCGTCCTTATCAATCACATGTCCAAGAAATTGCACCCGCTCTGTCTAGAATTCGCATTTCAAAAACTTGGCATACAACTTCTCACTTCTTAATGCCTCCAATATCACCTTCAGATGCTCTACGTGTTCCTCCTTGGTCTTCAAATACACCAGAATGTCGTCGATAAACACCACCACGAATTTGTCCAAAAACGGTTTAAATACTCCGTTCATTAGGTCCATAAATGTAACGATTGTGATTTTATATAATAATTTTAAATATTTATTGAGTTAAATAAATATTTTATATGAATTATTTATTGAGTAAATAAATAAATTATGTGATTTATGGAGTGATTTAATTAAGTGTTATATATTAATTAAATGAATGTGTAATATTTATTTAATTAATGTATATTAATTTTATAATATAGTTCTGATTTAATTGAGAGAATTAAATTAGATGAATTATGTGTTAAGTGTTACATGGATTATAATTAGCGAGTAATTATAATTATGTGACAAAATTTTATGTGATTAATTGATATTAGATTTTAATTGATTAAATTAGTTGATTAATATTTAATTGATTAAAATATGACATTAAAGTATGTGTTAAAATGATTTGTTAAAATAAAAGAAAAAGGATTTTAAATGATTTTTTTAAAAAAACAAGGCCTTGCATTTGTTTTTAAATATATTTTCCAAACAAGGCCTTAGCTAATAATCTGTTTTTAAATAAAGGGTTTGCCAAACATGATCTTAAGTTTTAAATTCAAAATTTTGTAACTGATATTAGATTTAATATAGTTATAATGCTTTGTCAGTTATATTATATATAATTAATCCTATATCTATTACTATGTATTATATTATACGTTAGTTTAGTTTACGCTAAGTTAGTCTAAGCTAAATAACATAGAGAGAAAAAGAGAGTAGAGAAAAGAAAAGAGAGAAGAAGAAGCAAGAAGGAGGAGAAAATTGTTAATCAAGCATACAATCATCACCATCTTCACCTTTCTCTACTAAATTAACAAGGTGCAATTTCTAGAACTTATTGTTTTGAAGTTGAATTTCATGTTCTTCGTATTTTCATTCTCTGAAAATATAAAATTTGTGAAAATTGTATGAACATGAATGGTGTATGCAATATATGTTATAAACATACTTATATATGAATTATATGTCATGTACGAGTTTTAGAAAATTTAAAATGTGGTAGCAACGAGTTTTCATGAAAAAAGTTTCGTTTACATGAGTTATATATTATGGTTGATTATAGAGTATAAATTGGTGGGTTATATATGTGAATTGTGCAAATTGGTAGTTGTTTATGTTACTAGCATCTATAACAGAAATAATGTATGTATATAAAGTTGAATTGCTTGAGAAATTTATTACAATTACTTATTTTGTTAAAATATGAGTTTTTATGAAAATAGCCAAATTGGACTTTTAAAACCGTTGATTCTTGTTGTTTAGATGGTTTTGTGTTTTAGAAGCATGTTATATATATGTATTATTATTGCATATGTATGATTTACAATGTCCACGTTGCTTGTAATTTCCGTTTGTTGGCTTGTTTGGGTTTGTTCGATGAAATAGGGAGGCTGCACTGCCTGCTTCTGTCTACGTACCTGCGCAATTGCGCTGGTAGCACAGCCAGAAGCAGCGCAGCTGCGCCACTAAGGTTTCTCAGTTTTGACACCTGCGCAGCTGCGCCGGTGCCAAGGCTGCTGGCTGCGCAGCTGCGCCGCTGGCTGTGCAGATGTAGTGAGCTGGGTTGGTTGTGCAGTTTGTTTTTATGTTTTCATTACATTATTGCTAAGATAATGAGCATGTATCTAGCTGCTATAACATGTGTTAACATGAAGTTGATAATTTCATAATTTAAGAAAAATGAAGTTTTGAAAACCTAATATAATATTTAAATTATAAGCTATAATTGTTTAATTGTAAAATAAGTTACTTAATTATAATTTGATTAATTATAATTAAGAGTAAATGTTTAATTTAAATTATAATTCTGTGAAATTATAATGTATAGAAGTTGATTTATTTTAATCAATTAGATGTTAATTTAAATTATAATTTATGTAATTATAATTTAATAAATGCATGATTATTATAGATTATAATTGATAAATACATGATTAATTATAAATTGTGTAATTATAATGCATGATGTAGTTAATTAATTTTAAATTATAATTGTTTATAATTTAAAAGGTAATTATAATTTGATTAAGTGTTTAAATTATAATTATTTAAATATAATTTAGTTAAATACATAATTAATTTAATTATGTGAATATGTAAGTGATGTAATTAACTATGTGATGGTTGATTATTATTATTTATTTAATTAGAGTGAGTTAACCATGAGGGTTAATCACTTATGTGAATTAGTTACGTGTTAACTAATTTAGGTTATTGTGATTGAATATGTATGTATGTAGGAAATGTTAAAGTACGTGGTTGAGTTAAGTAGCTTGCGCGTAAGGCAAGTCTTCTAAACCCTAAACTCGCTATTTCTATGCAAGTTTCTTTGAGTTCATATATTCATTGTTGAGAATGTCCTTTTCACTTCTATACTGGACAATTATTTACTTAACCGAAGAGATCTTGACTTATTGTTCAAGTAAGATCCAGTTTATTATTTTAAATGCTTTAAGTTTACTTCTAAAGCATATGTTAATTCATAATTCTTTTATTTATGAATTATTGAAAGTCGATTCAACTAATCCTTAGTTGATGAACGTGAATTCTAAATTACTCTTGTAAGCTTATCCAAACCAAACTTTCTTTGGTGCGGACTTGAATTCAAATTACTGAGTTGAACAACCCTAATTATTAGGGGAGGTTACTACGCATAGCGTTAAGATGTTTGTGCACAATACATGGTACAAAGGGCTGATCCCCCTAAGTACGGGTTAAGATCCATAGTCTTATTGATTGTTAACAGTTTAAATAAAAATATTTATAACCTAGGACATAAGTTCAAAGGTCTTATGACTCTCAGATAAATTCTATTTTTGAATTGTAATTGTGATAAAAGAATTATTATTCAATTCTTTATTGTTGAAGTAAGCTAAATTATTCAGATCTTTTTAAAGATATCATTTCATGTATTTATTATTGTTAAACTCCAGTGAGCTGTTGTTTGCTCACTCTTGCATTAAATAATAATTTAAGTTAAGGTTGATAACGTTGATGCCCTGTCTACGAGTAAAGACAATGGAAAGATGAACAAGTGAAGACTTGTTTAATTATTTTGAAGTGATTGTAATAAGACTTTTATGTCATGTTTTTGTTCCGCACTTTATTATTTTTGTCAAGGTTAGAGTAACCCTGGGATTATTTTTTTTAAGGTTGTAACCCTTGTTTTAAGGGAGATTTTATATAAAGATTGTAATTTATTTTGAGATATATTGGGTAGATGTTTGTTATAGTTAGAAAGTGAACACCAAATCATGTGGAAACGAAGTACCCGGATTTGGGGGTGTCACAATAAATGTAGCAGGAGCATTCGTTGGACCAAATGACATTTTTAGAAATTCGTAGTGAGCATATCGAGTCCTGAACGCTGTCTTTGGAACTTCTTCTGTCCTTACCTTCAATTGATGGTAACCACTTCTCAAGTCTATCTTTGAGAAGTATCTCGCTCTTTCAACTAGTCAAACAGGTCGTCAATCCTAAGAAATGGATACTTATTCTTAATTGTGACCTTGTTCAACTCTCTATAGTCAATGCAAAGCCGCATCGTTCCATCCTTCTTCTTTATGAATAACATCGACGCTCCCCACGGCGATACGCTCGGCTGAATATATTTTTTGTCCAAAAGTTCTTGCAGCTGCACCATCTATTATTTCATCTTTACCGGAGCCATACGATACGGGGCCTTCGATATTATAGCAGTTCCTGGCGCCAAATCAATCACGAACTCTACTTCCCTATCTGGAGGAAGTCCTGGCAAATCATTAGGAAATACGTCCACAAAGCCTCTCACGACAGGTATTTCCTCTAACTTCGGACTCTCTTTACGACTATCGACTATGTAGGCTAAATATCCTACACAACCTTGTCTCAACAACTTCTTGGCCTGCATCATCGTCAGACAACTCGCTTGTCTAGGCGACTTGCTACCATAAAACACAACATTTGACGGAGTCATAAGGTTAATACACTTCTTTTTGCAATCAATTATTGCCCCATAATTGAATAACCAATCCATCCCCAAAATAATGTCGAATTCCCTAAGTCTAATCGTGATAAGATCTACATTCATTACATTATCCTTATTATCCACCCTACAGTTCTTATGTACAAACTTAACAGGAATCACTTCCCTATTCGCAATCTCTATGTTCATAGGCTATTCTAAATCGTCCTTAGGCAATTATAAGCTCTTAGGAAAGTCATCAGATATAAATGAGCAAGTAGCACCCGAATCAAATAATACATAAGCATTAACGTTATTGATGGGAATGATACCTGATACCACATCGCGTGACTGCACAGCATCCTGCACGGTCATATTGAAAGTCCTGGAAGTAGGTCGGTTGGTTGGTGTCGGTCCTATGATAGTCAGAGCGTTGCCACCGCTGCTTCCTCTAGTCCCACCTGCTCCTGCCCCTCCTGATACCTACTTGGGGCAATCCCTTGTCAGATGGTCCTTCAACCCATATTTGAAGCAGGCGCCCTTCTTAGGTTTAGGGAAGTTCAGTGCTATGTGGCCTTCCTGGCCACAATTATAGCAGACTCTCATCCTTTTCATATAGATCCCCAGGTGATTCTTCCCGCAGGTCGAACAAGCTTCCACTCTCTTCTTCTGACTCCCTTATTGATTCCCAGTCGATGTGCTGTCATTACACCTTCTTTTCTGACTACTGCCTCCTCCCGTATTGCTACCAATAGTCTTATTACCTTCACCTTCACTCTTCTTCTTCTTCAACTCTTGGTTGTACTTGGTCATAGCATCGCTTCCACCTTCAGCGATGATTGCCTTCTCCAATACTCTTGCAAAAGTGTTTAACTAGAACATTGACACTTTGATGTACAACCAGGGCTTCAGTCCCTGTTCAAATCTCCTTGCATTCCTTTCACCGGTATGTACTTGGTATGTGGCGAACCTAGCCAACTCATTAAATCTCGCAGCATAGTCTGGCACAGACATGTTAACTTGCTTTAGGTCCAAAAAATGAACCTCCATCTAATTCTTTGAGCTCGTCGGAAAGTACATCTCGAAAAACATTTCTTCAAACATTTCCCAGGTTATCACGCCATGTCCTCCCTGGACCTTATTCGCCTACCACCAATAGCTGGCATCTGCCTTCAGCATGAACGTTACATAAGATGTCTTCTGAACCTCATAGACCCTAGCGACGTCGAATACCTTCCCAATCTCCATAACCCACGTCTGAGCTTCGATTGGGTTCATAGATCCCTTCAACTCTGGCGGTCCCACCGCCTTGAAGTCCTTGAACGATGTGTTCTGTGGAGCTTGTGGCTGATTAGCAAGTGCTCCCATTAAGAAGTTCATCAACTATTATACAAGATTAGTGTTGGCATTGGCGTCGTTGTTATTGGTTGACCCTTCTTGAGCTGGTTGATGGGTTGAGCATCTTCTTGGCCGCATATTTCTGTTTAAGATATACGCTTATTAGATCTCTACTCAACTCCTTAAATATTTAAGACTTAACTTAAATACTTTAAGATAGTCACTTAACACAAATCATCACAAATAAACTCCGATATTTTATTCATTCAAAAGTTTTATACATACGAAAGATAACATCATTGCTATTTACATCAACTATCCCGAGATAAAGAATCTTCAGGATTTAAATTATCATCATATTCCGTTGTTTATAATCACATCAGAATTTACATTATTAACTACCATAGAAATATTCACATAATCAAACTGTTCCTATCATGGTTTACTCAGGCGTCGAATAACTTTTCTACGGCCTTTTTCTATTATGCGGAACATCGTCCTACGGTCAAACATGTACCAAGGTAAGTCCTCGAACTGGACTGGATAATAGAACACTAGATCTTGAGCCCTATCAATCGCTATCTGAAGTGTGTAGTCCGTCTCCTCAATCTTAGCCTTCTTCGCCCGATCGTTGTCCTTGGCAAGATCTGCACGTCTAGAAGCCTTCATCCAAGTGTCCTCTGCTCTAGCACGCTTCGCTGATTCCTCTCACAATTCATTCTTCAACTTCTCTATCTCAGCTGAATTTTCTTTATTTTGGCCCTTTTCATGAACCAACTCCCACTCCACATCTCCAAGACGTGTATCCTGATTCTTGATCTCGCCATCCTTCTGCTCGATAGTAGTCCGTTGTGCAACAGTCTGCTTCTTCAACTCCCGAACAGTATCCTGTAACTCTATGTTACGATCATACAGTTAGTCGTAAATCTCAGCACTGATAGAGTTTGGTGGAAACTCATCAGGGTCCCCATCCTCCTCCTCAGCCTCAACCTCAATCTCAATCTCTTCAAAGTCCTCCTCTGAATCAAACATTGGCTCATGCTCCTGACCAACAACAGTGATTCATGGAGATGCCTCTCTCCGAACCAATTGCTCCCAGGTTGTATGAATGTCTCGGGGATCCTCCTCAATAGCCACTTGGGGCTCAACCTCTCTAGGCTGAATGGATCCTCCAACATCCGACATCTTGACAATTAAATTTTTTTTAAGTTTTTAGTTACTACGTGATGCTAATCGATACTACCGAGCACATAAGTAATCATATAAGCACATAAGGTAGTTTATTATCTTTCTTAGAACTCGATAAGAGTTAATCACCACTATGTTATCGATCTCTTAAGAAGGCTATTACCCTAAGATTTTCCCCCACCTAAGGTTCATAACCTACAGCTCTGATACCAACTTGTGACACCCCTAAATTCGGGTACTTCATTTCCACAGGATTTGGTGTTCACTGTCCAATATAACATATCTATCTAACCATAAAAATGCAACTTATAAAATAAATAGAAATCCTCTCCTTAAGGGGTTACAACATCTCAATAAATAAATAATGAATCTCAGGTTAAGCTAACCTTAAACATCAGTGCGGAAACATAAACAAATAAATTAGTCTTAACAAACATCATAAGTCTTTAAAGATAACATCCATAAACAAGTAACAAGTCTTCATCACTTGTTAGCTTTGCCCTTGCCTTTGCTAGTGGAAGGCTCGTCAGTCCTTTCAATCTTAGCTGCAATGTTATTATGTAAGAGTGAGCAACGATTTCCCACAAGTATAACAATATAACAGTAATAATAATATGCGAGAAATCAAAGAGTTCTGAATAATAGAAAGCTCGGCTTTTGAATCAAGAAATGAATACAAGAATCAAAAGTATGTCTGAGGGTTGTAAGACCAAGAACTTTGTCCCAGGTTGTCAAGTATGCCTACTTTAAACCTTTAACAGTCGTAAGACTATATGGACTCTACTTCTCGTACTTAGGGGGATCAGCCCTTAGTACCATGAATGTGCATATCATCTCAACGCTAACGCGTAAGCTGTTCATCTCAATTTGACATCAAAGTCCGCACCAAATGAAGTTTGGTTTGGATAAGTTCAATAATAGTTCTAGAATTTAGAACGTTCATCAACTATGGACTAGTCAACTCAAAAAGGGTTCGCTAGTCTTACAAAGTTCAACAATAAAATTGATACTTCAATGAAATAAGGAATCTCAAAGGTATACAATTGAATAAGCATTGCATAACCGAAGTATAATTTCAAAAGAATTAAGATATCTCATATGGAATCATAACTTGAATAGATAACAATAGGAACTTAATCGATCTTAGGATACGATTCAAGACTTGCATAATTGAAATCAAGATAGGATATGAATACTTGCTCGATTAAAAGTAAGGTTTAGAAACTTGCTCAATGTAAAGAGTATAGTTAAAAAACTTTCCTCGTGCACAAGTTACAAATATAATTCACATTCTTCAATTAACCCTACATATCATTACATTCACAATACTAATTAATTTTAAGCTTAATTATACTCATCGAATCACAAACATTAGTTCTTGAATGCGTTATTAGACTTTATGAATAACGAGTTTATATAACATATTTAACTTATCAATTATCTCATAAAACTTCATTGACAAGTTAATAACATCTCAATATATGCTTAACATGTCATCATGTTCATTACATTAGGTTTTAAAAAACATTTCTGAACTTTGAACACTTAAATGAAATTTATTGGGTCATTCTGTTGGACGGCGTTGCAGCGCCCATTTTGTATTGGAGACTGGCGCTGCAACGCTGAGCCCACATCAGCTAAGGCTTTGACCTAGCGCTGTAGCGCTGGGTTCCTTCATAGAACCAGCGCTGCCGCGCCATGCCTACGTCAGCCAAACTTTGAGCTGGCGCTGCAGCGCTGAACCAGTGCTGTCGCGCGATGAATACGTCAGCCAGCACTGACCTGGCGCTGCCGCTCCCAGTTTCTTCACAGAACCGGCGCTGTAGCTCCGAGTCATAGTGCAGTCTGACAGTTCGGCAAGAACACAGAGAAAAAACCAAATAATGCCAACTTAAGCTCAAACAAAAATTTTTACTATTACCCATGAGTTATAAACTTAACAGAAACATCATATAACGTTTCTAGCATATTTTTAACAACTTAAACCACATAATCAATCAAATTAGAACACATAATTTCCATATTTTTGATATTTTGCAAAGTTTCGTTAAAATCATAAAATCCTTCATAACAGATTCGTTATAACACTGAATTTGTCTATTTGAATTTCGTTTCTTCGTTTTAACATGCATAATCATAATCAACCATCAATTTAAAGTTTAATAAATAATTAAAGCATGAAATTTTGTACATATAGGACATGTTCATACTTTAGCACTCTATAACTTATGAATCTCTGATTAAAGTATAATTACATGGTTTTGATTACTCTAAAGTATGAATAAATGATATAAAACATGTTATGAACATATATTAACACATATACAACCATATAATCAACAATCATTCCAAAAGTTTGTTACAAAGAGCTATTAAAAAAACATGAATTGAAGACTTAGATAAGGGAATTACCCCTTACTTGTTTGTTTAAATTGCTAGAATTCTCTCTTTGGTTCTCCAAATCTCTTCTTTAATCCACAAGTTTTCTCTCAAATTCTCTCTGACTCTCTCTTAAAGCTTTAGACTTATGAAAAAGAATGCGTACAAGACTGTTGATATAATACGTATAATAATTAACCATAGAAGTCATGAGTAGTAGTTAGGCGCATCAGGCCTTAACTGCTCCCATGATCTTTAGGCCTTGTTTATTTTGTTCAATATTAACTAATTTCCCATTTAATTTAATTAAAGTGTTTATTATATAGTTTTTTTGTCACACTTTAATTCATCAAATAATCTCATTTAAATTCAATAAAATAAAAGATAATATTACGTGTTAAATCACATCATCACATAATTAAAATTCTCATTTATTAATTACGACAAATCATTTAATCTCTAATTAATTATTTAATTAATTAGGATAACATTATAAATATTAAATAATTCATTTAATTACATAATCTCAATTAAATTCATACTTTGAATTATAAAATTATTCCACATTAATTTAATCAATGTAACACATATAATTAAATTAATCTACTACAATACCATCAAATATTTATTTAACTCAATAATTAAATCATCAAAAATATTTGTTTAATTCAATAAATATTTAAAATAAATTACAAAATTCTTGTTTGTCACAGTTGGGAGATTGCTATCCAAGATAATTAGTTGAGAATAGTTATAAGTTTGTCTATAAAACTTTGTAAAGGCTTCTCCGCCTTTTGAATGATTATTTATTACTGAGAGTAATAGGATATCAATTTATTGAGAGGAGCTTGAGACTGGATGTAGCAACATACCAGGTATGTATGTTGTGAACCAAATAAATATCTGTATATTGTGTGATTGATTTTTCATTGACTTACATATTAATTTTATTCCTGTAAATTAATTAACTAAAATTAAAAAAGGCCTAAGATAATTTTTTTTTAAAACGATAATAATTTATTCAACCCCCCTTCTAGATTAATATTGGACTTTCATAGAACTTCATCAATCATATGCTAAAAAGATTATAAAACTTCACACAAAGTACACATTGTCCAAAAAGTAAATTGAAGATATGTGTGCATGGATTAAATCTTGGAAACTACTAGATGGATATGCGTCAAACATTGCAAGGTGTGTTATCGGTGGAAAACCACAAGCGATGAAGATTCATGACTATCACGTGTTCATGGAGTGACTGATGCCTATAACATTTCAAAACTTGCTTGATAAACTAATATGGGATGCTTTGATTAAGCTTAGTTATTTTTTTTCAGAGACATATGTTCAAAAACGTTACATGAAAAAGACATGGACATATTTGAGAAGAACATAATTGAGATCACGTGTAAACTTGAAAAGATATTCCCACCTGGTGACTCCTTGGAGTATTTGCCAATCCATCTACCCTATGAAACTCGTGTCGGTGGTACAGTTCAATATACATGGATACATCTTTTCAAAAGGGTGATAGGGAACCTTAAGAAGAAGGTGAAAAACAAAGCTTATATATGTTGAGGGGTCTATATGTGATACATACAATTTCGATGAGATATCTATGTTTGTCTCAGATTATTTTTTCGACAAAGTATTGGCAATGGCCAATCGGGTTCCGAGATATGATGATGGGGGCGTCATTGAACTTAATGGTCGAGTCTCGACATTTGGTTTATTAGGTCGCGCTTACGAAAAAGGGAAGCACATACTCTTTTCTGAGCAAGAATTACATGTTGCACATACTTACATTATTCTCAATTGTGACGATTGACGACTTTGTAATTAGGTATGCATGTAAATCTCATATCTAATTTATACTCCTAGCCTTCAATTTGAATATATATATATATATGAGAATGATCCATAGCACACGTTAGCTATGTGCACTATTCCAGCTAATTATTATCCAGCTGTCAAAAATTAGATCGAATGGCTGAGATGAGGGCCCAGCCGCTACTTCCTCTAGCGACCAAATTTTTTTTTGTTAGCCGCTACTCCCTCTAGTGGTCAAGAGATTTTTTTTGCTGACCACATGAGGGAGTAGAGGCCAGGAGAAATGTCTAAAATACCACACCTTGGTTAGATTTAAATAGTTTCAATGTACAAAATAGTTGTATAAATAATTTCTTAAGTAATAAAAACTAACATTATCAAGTAAATATAATGTATTTATTTCTATAAATAATTTTTATAAAATTTAAAATTATTAATTATATTCAATGTATTTATTTCTATGAACAATTTTTAAGTAATAAAAACTAACATTATCAACTATATATAATGTATTTATTTCAATAAATAAATTTTATAAATATTAAAATTTAAAATTATTAATTATATTCGATGTATTTATTTGTATGAATAATTTTTAGGTAATAAAAATTAACATTATCAACTATATATAATGTATTTATTTCTATAAATATTTTTTATAAATTCAAAAATATTAATTATATTCAATTATTTATTCGTATGAATAATTTCTTAAGAAATAAAAATTAACATTATCAACTATATATAATGTATTTATTTCTTTAAATAAATACATTGAATATAATTAATAATTTTAAATTTTAATATTTATAAAAATTATTTATAGAAATAAATATATTATATATAGTTGATAATGTTAGTTTTTATTACTTAAAAAATTATTTATACAACTATTTTGTACATTGAAATTATTTAAATCTAACTAAGGTGGGGTATTTTAGACATTTCTCCTGGCCTCTATTCCCTCTTGTGGTTAGCAAAAAAAATATTCTCCTGGCCGCTAGAAGGAGTAGCGGCCAACAAAAAAAATCTCTAGCCGCTAGAGGGAGTAGTGGCTGGGCCCTCACCTTAGCCATTCGATCTAATTTTGGACGACCGGATAAAGTTAGCTGGAACAGTGCCCATAGCTAACGTATGCTATGAATCATTCTGTCTCTCTCTCTCTCTCTCTCTCTCTATATATATATATATATATATATATATATATATATATATATATATATATAGCATATGATAACGAGTTAAGAACAAATTAATCAACACGACATCACTGATAAATATATTCAAATGAGCCGTGATCAAAATTTTGCAAAGAGGTTGAAGGTCAAAGTATTCTTTTTTAACTTAATTAAGCATGATCTAGTATTAAGAAATTAATTCGTTTAATTTAAATTAGTTTATAAAATAATCATTTACATTTGCAATGAAATTGCATGATCCATCCCACATCAATTTATCACCAATGCAGCGCACACCTGTGTAGATTGGCCAAATAAGCATTTTGGATCACCTCCTTACCTAAAAGGTTAACCTATTAGGTTGAGGCTCCACTATACTTATTAACCCATCTACACTCTTGAATTTATCCGGTGTGGGATTCATGTGAAATATCCCAACAATCTCCACCTTTCACTTGAATACCCATCACAAGTATCATATTAGAGTAGTCACACTATTAAGCACACCTTCTTTGAGTCCTTCAAGAGCTCTGCTCGACTCTAATACTACTCCACCATGCTTGATGCAAACGTGGGAGTACAACATTGCTCCTTGTGAACCTTTCACCCCGAGCAACTTTTCCAGAGCCATCCTGAGCCCGCTCCACCCGACTCAAATCATACTTCATTGCGTGGTGCCAAACATTTGTGTGATTATCTTGTGCTCCACCTGACTCAACTCTATTTGCTCCACCGTGCAGATTGAGTAACAAGCGATCTGCGAATGCTCCACCCTAGAGTGTCAACCTGATACTTGGGCCCATCGAACCATGAGCTTTGATACCACTTGTAGTGAAATTGCATGATCCATCCCACATCAATTTATCACTAATGCAGCGCACACTTGTGTAAATTGGCCCAATAAGCATTTTGGCTTACCTCCTTACACACACACACACACAATAGTAAAGAATTAACACATAGATTTATGTGGTTCTCCAATTTAGGTACTTCCACGGGAGCAACGTTCTTTTATGATTCACTAAGTTACATAGGGTTTTACAATAGAGAGTATATATAGCGGCTACTCCTATTCTAACTCTAATTCACATTATAGCCTAAATACCCATAATGTCCTTGTAACACTGAACTATTAAACTGTTGTCCGTAGTCCGGCGCGGCCAGCGCCAGTGCCACAAAACTTCACCGAGTGTAGCGCGCCCTGCGCCCCTCATAAGCCTATACTGGCGCTGCCCGCGCTATTGCTATAGAAACTCCATACCATACCACACCCCCCAACCTTCGGTTCACAACATGATGGGCCAGTGCTTCACTTTGCTTTGCACTTGGCCTTTTTCAGGAACTTCTCAGTTATCAGTTACAAGTATCAACAAACTCCACCTTGACGAATAACCTTGCCCATTCAGAAGATAAGCCACTTGTTCCAACCGATTTTGGGGGGGGATCCTTCTTACTAACATTTAGAGACATTAACCAAGTCCAAGCAATGCTTGAACTTATCCGCGATCACAATCTTTGTCAACATATCAGCTGCATTCTCAAAAGTGTGCACCTTTTCCAATATCACATCACCCATAGCAATCTACTCTCGCACTTTGTGAAACCTTAAGTCAATATGCTTGGCCCTTGCATGAACACTTGATGCTTTGCCAAGTAAATGACACTCTGACTATCATAATATAACTTTACTCCACCTTGATCTATGCCCACCTCCTTCACAAAACCCTTTAACCACAGTAATTCTTTCCCTGCCTTAGCCAATGCCATATACTCAGATTCAGTAGTAGATAGAGCCACTAGAGATTTTACCATGGATCTCCAACAAATCGGTCCACCTACTAATGTAAACACATACCCCACTGTAGACCTCAAATCATCCAACCTTCCAGCATAATCCGTATCTACATACCCCACAACTGATATCTGATTTTGTTGCCTTGTAAACATAATCCCATGATCTGCAGTACCTTTTAAATATCTAAATATCCACTTGGCCGTTTTCTAGTGCTCTCTGCCTGGATTTCCCATGTACTTGCTCACTGTGCTGACTGCATGAGTCAAATCGGGTCTTATACATACCATAGCATAAATCAAACAACCAACTGCACTCACATAAGGCACATTTGACATATCGTGAATCTCTTCAGCCGACTCCAGACACTGTAATGTAGACAACCTAAAATGACTCGCTCATGAAGTGTTGACCTATTTAGCATTAGTCATGCTAAACCTCTCTAACACTTTCTTAACGTAATTCTTTTGGGACAACCATAACTTAACAGCTAATCTGTCCCTGCGAATCTCCATCCTAAGTATTTTCTTAGCAGCACCCAAATTCTTCATGTCAAACTCCTTTCCTAACAAGGTCTTTAACCTATTGACTTCAACCATACTCTTCGCAGCAATAAGCATATCATCCACATAAAGTAACATAAAAATATGGGAACTATCCTCGAGGCTCTTAACATAAACACAACAATCATACTCACAGCGTGTGAACCCTATCCGGATCATGAATAAATCAAACTTCTTATACCATTGTCTTGGACACTGCTTCAGCCCATATATCAATTTCTTCAACCTGCAAAACATGTGTTCAGTCTCTGGCTGCTTGAACCCCTCAGGCTACTCCATGAATATAACTTCCTCCAAATCACTATGGAGAAAAGCTGTCTTCACATCGAGCTGCTCTAACTTTAGATCATAGCTAGCCACCAATGCCAAGATAATCCTGATTGAAGCATGTCTTACCACTGGAGAAAACACCTCATCATAGTCAATCCCCTTTCTCTGTGAGTACCCCTTTGTAACTAATCGAGCCTTGAACCTCTCCATTTTCTTTTCTAATATAGCCTCTTTCTTCTTGTATACCCATTTACACCCCACTAGTTTCTTTCCCTCAGGCAATTTTGACAATTCCCAAGTCTTGTTCTTCTTCAATGATTCCATCTCCTCCACCATGACCTCCATCCATATGTTCCTTTTCAGGACTAACAATGGCATCTTGAAAATTAGACGGATCCCCACTAGTGGTAAAGAGTGCATATGCAACCATATCCTCAAACCTATACCTTTCTGAGAGTGCTTCTTGGTCTCCTTGCAGCTATACTTTCCTGCTACTGCTGTTCAACTTGTTCCACTAGCGGTGGATTACCAGTTTCATAACTTTCCAGCTCAATCTATACATCCTACTGCTGTTTGCTAGTGTCTTCCTCAGCTTTGGTTTTCTGAACTTCCTGATGTTCCTTGACCATAGAAGCTTCATCAAAAACCACATCCCTACTGATCACAACTTTCTTTATTTTCGGATCCCAAAGCTTGTACCCCTTCACACCTTTCTTATACCTAAGAAAGATACATTATTTGGACTTTGCATCAAGCTTTGACCTCTCATCACCGGGAACATGAACATAGGCTGGACACCAAAAAAAATTTATACCTGAGTAATCTACCTCTCTTTCTGTCCACATCTTTTGTGCTACCTTACTATCAAGACCAGGACTCAACGACTTATTTATAATAAAAACTGCCAAACTCACTGCTTCTGCCCAAAAATCCTTCGAAAGCCCTGCATTCAACTTGATACACCGTGCCCTCTCTACTATAGTTCTGTTCATTCTATCTTCCACCCCATTCTACTGTGGTTTCTTTCTAACAGTCCAGTGTCGCTAAATTCCATACTCCTCAGAAAACTTCACAAATGGCTCATACTTGTACTCTGTCCCATTATCTGATCTGAGGCATTTAATTCATCTCCCTGTTTAATTTTCCACTTTAGATTTCCACACCCTAAATTTCTCAAAAACCTAAGACTTGTGTCGCATGAAGTACACCCAAACCTTCCTCGAATAATCATCGATAAAATCACAAAATATAGAGATCCCGATTTTGAAGCTACCCTCACTGGTCCCCAAACATCAGAATGCATATAGTCAAGTATTCCTTTTGTTTTGTTCACTGCATGCCTAAATTGCACCTTACACTATTTTCCCAGAACACAGAACTTGCAGAAATCAAGCTTATACGATTTTACCCCTTTCAACAGATTTTTTTATGTGTAATTCTAGCATCCCAAGTTCCCCCATATGCCCCAACCTCATATGTCACATCGAAGTATCATTAGTATCACCAGCTGTAGTGGCAGCAGCTCCACCTACAACTGTACTCCCTATCAAACAATAGATATTTCCACTAACCTTAGATCCTTTAATAATCACTAGAGCACCTTTCGTTACTCTCATGGCTCCACCACCTGTTTTATACTCACAACCATTAGAGTCTAAGGTTCCCAATGAAATCAGATTCTTCCTTAAACCTAGAATATGCCTAACCTTAGCAAGAGTTCTTAGAACACCATCAAACTTCTTAATCTTCACCGTGCCTATTCCAATGACTTTGCATGAATCATCATTACCCATTTGAATAATTCCACAATTCATAGACCTGTACGTGTCGAACCACTCCTTGTTAGGTGACATATGAAAAGAACATGTTAAATCCAGAATCCATGAGTCTGCCACGTCTGTGTTTATTGAAATCGATAATATATCCCCATCTTTCGATGACTCTTCCACAATGTTTGTAGATTTCGCTGATTCTATTTTCTTCCCTATTCCCGTTCCTTCATTCTTCTTCTTGTACGGACAGTCTTTCTTGAAGTGTCCTATCTCGTCACACTTGAAGCACTTGAACTCCTTTGGCTTAGGAGTCTTTCCCCTTGACTTCGATTTCCAATGCGCTCCTGATTTTCCTCTTTCTGATTTTCTGCCACGTTGTTCTCCCCCTTTTGCCACCAGCCCTTCACCCGAAACACCCTCGGTCTGTTGCCTGCCCTAGTTAAACATCAGTAGAGCAGAAGTGACTCCCTCTAATTTTAGAGTCTCTTTCCCCCTGTAGACACTCGAAATTTCGCTTTCTATGGACTAACCCTGTAGGAGGGCAAAAGCATAATTTCAACCAAGCTATAACCCCGCGAGAGGGCAAAAGTGTAATTTTACCTTGACAACAACATTATTCAGGAATGAATCGCCGAGCTGAGGATGAGGTCATATGAAGCCACCACAGTGATCCCCGAGCCACACACAAACTAGTCGACTGTCCTGCTGACTCCGGAAGATACTTGTCTGCTTTTTGCTTCATCTTCTCGGATCCAAAAATGGTCAAACTTGATGACATTGTGTATCCCTTAGAAAGAGCTTTCCGAAATAGTATGACACGTCTCCTAACTATTCCTGGATTGGAAGGAACGAACAACCGACTACAAAGCAAGGCGAATGGATAGCCGGCATCTACCTAGGAGCTTTTACCTATCATCTTGAACACATAATTTGGCGAATAATATATCATTATGAAGCTATCGGAAATATCTTTTCGGATTGGTATGGCACCTCTTATAACTCCTCCCGGATTGAGAGTTATGGACGTTTAAGCGGACATCACAAAAACTGACTTCGCGGCACAAACTTCAAGGCAGCTGGGGCCCACTCCTGGCATCCGCAGGTATACCTTTGGTTAGAGCAGGTACACCTGTGGCTGACCCGCATTTATCCCAGTAATAGCAACTCATTTACAAAAATATTGGAGCAATTCTAGAGAGAGAAAGGGATTTTTAGAGAGAGAAACCCTCAGGTTTGAGAGGTTTTGACCAACTTTGAATTATTTGATCTTCTATATTACATATATTGAGAGTCTTAAGTGTTCTAAGTTGATCTTGAGCCATAAAAAGCTTGTTCACGCTTCCCCTAAGGTGAAAAACACCCTTTTCGGGTCACTTTCTTTGTAAATGTTGCTTTAAATACTAGACTTATGTGATATCTTGTGTAAACATAGTTTAACTTGTTGTTTTATATATATATATATATATATATATTGTGTAGTTGGTGGTGGATATTGAGTTCCCACCGGTTATTATGTGATTTTATTGTTGTAGATCCAGTCTATAGGCTAGATATACCTAGATCTAAGCCGGATCTAGCCTTTTAAGTGGTTATTAAGCATGAAGCTTTAAGCCGTATGCTAGATCGGTTTAGATCCATGGTAAATCTACGTGTTTTATTGCTTTTGGTCTGTCCCGATCACTCTGTTGAGCCCTAGATCTATATCTAGAGGTGAGGAGGGTCCTAAGCTTTCGAGATGGGGGTTTCAACCGATGAAACCACCGGATCTTGAGCTTAAGACATGTTGTACATATGTTTGTTTCAATAAATATGAGCCTAAGAATCCCGGGGTTGAGATCTAATGATTAGATCTTAACTAGAGTCCCACGATGGACATTTTATTTAGTTCGTAATGTTTAAATAATATCGAGTCGATGTATGTGTAATTTCGGGTCTTAAAACGAGTTCGAGGGGTTAGTCTCGAGAAGTCAGATTTAAGATCCCATGATAGTAAAACTTGTGATTGGTGGTGTTCGGTTCATCGAGATGGCTTTCATGCCCGATGATGGTCCGAATCCTTTTTGATGTTTTTTTTTCATGCATATCACTAAAACATTTTTCCAATAAAACTATAAAGAGATTTCCTAAAGAAAAGGCGATTCGGGGTAGATCACCTTATGAACATAAAGATAATAAAAAGAAGTATCGAAGTCCTCAATTCCTAGTCGGGCGAAGGATTTGAAAACTTTATTTTCCAAAACATCATTTTAATTCATATATCTTGTTTAAAAATGAACTTTTTACTAAATCAAATCCTTCATACCTAGGCGCAAAAGAGGTACATCACTGCTTTCCCCTAACTCAGAAAAAGACTTAGAATAAGATAAAAAAAACTTAAAATAAAGAACACACACACACACATACTCACACACACATATACACACACTTTATGCATAGGAAATCAATAAGATGCAGTAACCACGTTTTCACAGAAGTCGAGGGCTGCCTAACACCTTCCCCTCGCTTAAGCAAGCCCCCGAACTCTATGAATCTCGGGTATCCAGATCAATCTTACTGAGTCACATATTGGACCACATTGCGAAAACCTTCAAAATTGGATGAGTTGGTACATCCATTTACATTATACCAATTGGCGGTTCTGTCTTATTCGGTCCAATCATAAAATAATAAATCAATCTTTTCAAAGTCGTCGACACTTATGTCGGTCCCATTTTCCTAAAATCTCACCCTTTAATAAAATCCATAGACATAGCGAACACAAAAGGGTAAAACAAAATAAAATATTTAGGAAGTCAAAAATTTTCCCGACGTCGATAGGTGGCGACTCTGCTGGGGACTATGGAGGGCTTAAGCCGCGTGTAATATTTTTGATTTCCATTCTGCATGTTCATCTTGTGTGAATGATCTTTGTGTGTGATAATTATCTCAATCTTTAAGCATTTTTTGTATTAGTGCCTCACACAATATATTAGTGCTTCGCACAATGTCATCATATTGCATGCGGTAACGATGTGAATTTATGTGAATGTATGTTGTGTGGTCCCTCTATTAGGAGGCAATCTCGTCGCTTGTTTACTACTGGACTCCTATGGATGTTTCCATTGTGAGGCTCAGGAAAGGCACCACTCAGATCCGCTTCAATTGAAAGATGGATCCTTTCATCAAGTAAATTATGAAGATATGGGAACTAATCTCAATAAGCCAGTGAGAGTAACCCTATGATAGGTCAGCCTTTGATAAACCAAACGCGCGGTGTGTCTCTTCATGCCCTATTTACTTTTCCACGTATGTAAATGTCATCCATCTTAAATTGTGATTTAAATATCTTCTTATCCTGTCATCAAGTCGACTAACCCCTTGTTTTACAGGAAAATATTTAAAAACCATTTAAATTGGTGCATAGCATATCACGCATCCATCTTTACCAAAATCCAAACTAAACTAGGTATCGATTTTATGCAGATTGGTCCAAGAACTTAATTTCGAGCCAAAAAGATACGATCACCACCCATCAAAATGGCTTAGGGTAGTTCGTCAAAATCCATTCCGGTATCTCGAGAAGAATTCGAGGAGTTTAAGAAACAGATTGCTGAGATGACTACCCTATTAAGAGAGCAGTGTAAAGTATCTCAAGAACCCAAACTGAAGAATCAGACAGAATCCTCCGCTCAGGGAGAAGTCCGAACACTAAGAAATGATAGTGATACTCGAGCATCTACTCTAGTGTCCCCACTCGACGTCGAAATAGACAAGGAGGACCCGGTCCAAAAGATGACAATGAAAATAGTAGACCTTTGAGAGGACAGAGAGATAGGAGACATCAGGAAGAAGATGCGATAGATGTAGGATGCTATCCGATCTATAAAGGGGGCAAGATCCCACAGAAGTGTTACTTATTCTGATTTATATATCTTCCCCAAAGCCAGATACCCTGATAAATTTTAAGTTCTTAAATTTGAGAAATACAATGGTTTAGGTGACCCTTACACCCATCTAAAGGTATACATAGACGAGTTAGGATCCTATGCCGAGGATGAGAACCTCCAAATACAGCTGTTCCAAAAAAGCCTTACTAGTGAAGCCCGAACTTGGTAAGCCCGGATTGATAACTCCAAGGTCTATGGTTGGGAAGATTTAGCCAATGCTTTCCTCAACCAATACAGCTTCCAATCCCAAATGGCTCCTAATCGCTACCAAGTGACCAAGGTTAAGAAACTGAGCAATGAATCATTCAGGGACTACGAGCAGAGGTAGAGGCGCATGGCAGCCCAGGTTAACCCGCCAATGGATGAAGCTGAGGTGGTGATGACTTTCATCGACATCTAAGAAGCGCCTTATTACGAGAGAGTCCTAACGGGAATAGGCAAACCCTTCTCCGAAATGATAAAACATGGGGAAATGGTAGAGATGGGTTTGAAGTCTGGTAAGATCAAAGACCTCACAGCCTTGGAAGCAGTCGCCGAACATATACAGTCTGGCAACTATGTCAGCGCTCCTAAGACGATACACAAGGAGAGCGATGAAGCTGTATCCTTTGTTTCACAGGGGTAATCTATGAGACCCGATAATAGTTCCTCTACCTGGAAAAAGGGAAGCGATTTGCCACAGCAATATGCCACATTCAACCAAAGCCAGGATAGACAGAGAAAATTTGAAAGAACAAAAAATAGAGTGTTTACTCCACTAGGCGATTCCCTCGAGAACGTATTGGCCTTATTGATCGACCACAAGAAAATTACTAATTTGGCTCCACCTCTAGATCCAAAGAGTAACATATATGATCCAAGTAAGAGATGTGTTTACCACTCAGATTCTCTGGAACATGATACACAAAACTGTTGGTCCTTAAAGCATAAAATCTAAAATCTGATTGAAAGTGGCGATATTGTGATCAAACAACCTGACCAACCAAATGTCAACACCAGCCTTCTGTGCCAGTACAATACGGAAGGAGTGAACATGATCGGGTCAGGAAGCACCGGAATGGATCCAAATCACAAGTATATACGAAGGATGGAGAAATAACCACCAAAGGAGAAGAGCAAATATCTTAGGGTGGGAAAGTCCGGAGGAGTGTATGACAGTAAGAGAAAAATTGGAGACGATCCAGCATCAAGTACCTTTGCTAGCCAAGCTGATAATGCACTAACATCAGGTTACAAGAGAGCTTTTCACTCAATCATCAAGAAACCTAGAGAAGAAAGAGGTTAGCTAGAATGCAAGCCAATATCCCTCCAAGATAATCCACCTGATTGAAGAAGATCAAAGCATGCTGAAAGGGCATAAAAATTGGAATAATACAATTTCCAGAAAATATCACCAGCGGAAAAATCGCCCGGAGGAATGCAAATTCTTAAAGAGGAAAGATCAAACAACATTTCAGACACCTGCAAACCCCCGAAATCCTACGACACCAAAATTCTGGGTGAATAGGCAAAGAAGGGTATTCACGCCTTTGGGAGACTCGTTAGAAAATGTATTAGTATTGTTGATTGCGCAGAAAAAGACCACTAAGCTCGCTCCACCTATGGATTCCAAAGGAAGGCAAAATGATGTCAACAAGAGGTATGCTTATCATACAATGTCCCAATTAAATATAAGACATGAAATTACTATCAAGTCTTATTTTATTTAATTATATGTATTTCGATCAGAAAATGCACAACTCCAAATAATGCAAATTAGAAACTCCTTTCTAATTTCATTCTGCCTTGGCCAAGGACTACTAGGTTGTCATTTAACGAATCACATAGGACATATCTCTTCTTTTACTAGAAGTGGTAGATTCTTTATTAATCATTCATTATCTCCGTACGTAACTTATTACACCTAAGCATACCCTTTGATATACCCTAAGGGTCTTAAGGAATAAGTCAAAGTAAAATTCATTACACACAAGATAATATGATGATCTCAAGTTCGAGGATCACTTGTACTACTATCACATTAGGAATTCCTATTGGCAAGCGAGTAAAACTGCATTAGGTATTCCTTAGCGAGTCATGTTCAGTGTACTTATTCTCCAATAAACACCTACATACTTGCTTTAGTGTCTCCACACAAATGATCATGAGATCAATTATCCTCATCCAATGAGCAAGCAACATATGTACCAATCTATCTGGATTTACTAATCCCCTTTTTAGTAATCCAACGATTGGGAACTATTTTAGTTTTAAGCTTTCTAAGAATTTAGATCTTATTAGCATGATCAACATCATGATTCTAAAAGCATTGCTTAAAATTATGAGTTTTTTACATATTATAAAAACAGCATCATGTAGATAATTAAATGCCTTTAATAAATGAATACTTTTATTAATAAATAAATAAGATCGTTTCTAAAATATATGCTTTATTATCATACATGATTGTCTTGTATGCATACTACTTTTAATCTCCCACTTGCACTAAAATCAATCGCCATGGTATCTCATACCCATCTTCTCTAAGTGACGATCAAACTGTTGTTGTGCTAAAGCTTTAGTAAATGGATCTGCAATGTTGTCTTGAGAGTCTACACGCTCAAAGGTGATGTCTCCTCTTCCAATGATCTCCCTGATCCAGTGAAATCGCCGCAACATGTGTTTGGATTTTTGATGAGACATGGGTTCCTTAGCCTGCGCAACAGCTCCAGTGTTGTCACAGTATAAAAGGAATGCTCCTCCAATGCTAGGAACCATACCAAGTTCTGTTATGAACTTCTTCATCCAAACAACCTCCTTTGCAGCTTTACTTGCAGCTATGTACTCTGCCTCTGTCACTAAATTAGCAACTGTTTGCTGCTTGGAATTCTTCCAACTCACTGCGCCTCCGTTCAAGGTAAATACATACCTCAAAACAGATTTACTGTCATCTTGGTCCGTTTGAAAACTTGAGTCCGTGAAGCCCTCGAGATTTAATTTAGACCCACTGAAGACAAGAAATACATCATTAGGTCTTCGTAAGTACTTTAGGATATTTTTCACTGCCTTCCAGTGTTCTTCTCCTGGATTCGACTGATATCTGCTTGTTACACTAAGTGCATGAGCGACATCCGGTCTAGTATATATCGTACCGCACATGATAGATCCTATTACTGAAGCATAAGGAATCTTACTCATACGGTCTCTCTCCTCAGGTGTCTTTGGGGCCTATTTTTTGGAGAGATGTATTCCATGGCTCATTGGCATGAGACCTCTTTTGGAATCTTCCATGCTAAACCTGTAATACCTGAGAATTTTTGAATATTATTAAATGAATATATTAATGAAAGTCGAATATTTATTTGAATATAAATATTTATGTGTTATGAGATGAGTTAACTCAATTACTTCAAATTGAATTTATAATAATTGAGAAGAAAATGTGGAGTTTATAATAAGCTCGAAGAATGTCTTGTGTGGCACAGTGGTGAGAATTATGGTGATTTAATTTAATTGAAGAAGGAATTAATAAGTGGATGATCAATTAATAATATATTGTTAATTAATGGTTGTTATGAAAAATAGCATGTTAATGAATAAATAATTGATTAATATTTTGGGGTTAATGCTTGTTCAATTAATTGCTTAGTATATGGTTATGTCATCACGTAGTATATAGTAATTCCTTCTATATAATATAAAGTATAGTGTCACATGTGGTTATGAATATGTAATATAGGAACTATATAGTAAAAGGTAGTAAGTCACATGAATTACATAGACCCATGTGAATCCATGTTATGTGTACATTGTGCA
Source organism: Panax stipuleanatus (assembly GCA_020205555.1). NCBI lineage: Eukaryota > Viridiplantae > Streptophyta > Magnoliopsida > Apiales > Araliaceae > Panax > Panax stipuleanatus. The sequence goes on from CM035117.1 coordinate 41,284,907, forward strand.
ATGTTGAACCAAACTATATTATAAAGTGTAGTGTGACACTTTAGTGAGACTATGCAATATAAAAACTATATTGTAAGAGAAATGAATTGTATGAGTTACATAAATGATGCTTATGTGACCATGTGGTAGGTATAATACATTAATGTATACTGTATGGAATATTAAATTAAAGTATGTGAATAATTAATATGTATTTCAATAAGTAAAATAATTAAAATAATAAGGTTATGATAATGTGACATTACTCAATTAAATCATAAATTGACATTATTAAAATGTACATGGATTATATATTAATGTGTGCATATGTACCCCAAGTTGCTACCATATAATATTGTAATGTCATTAAAGTCCATGGGTACACCCAAAGGAATTAAACCTAGGTATACATGTATGTACATTTGGGTAAGTATACTATATGTATGTGTAATAAAACCTTAAGTTGTAACATTACTTCATTTGCCCAATCCTGAGATTATAATTGTCCCAAAAGGAGAGTCACCTCATCCATTTCTCATTCACGTAAATGACAAAAGGCTAAGGTCTATTCCTTCTTCTTCTCCCAAGCTCAACAGCTAGCTCATCATTCTAAGGGGAGTGGCCTCAGTAGTAAAGCTTAACAACTAATCACCAACTATCTAATGTCCATTGATTTCTTCTTCCTTCTAATAGTTTAATTCATGGTACAATAACTTGGCATGGTTAACAATTCTTCTTTAAATAGAACCTTCCTCTACTCAATTGAAGTTGCTAGAAATTGTTGATAAGTGTTGTAAGAGTGAGTTGAGAGAGAGAATTCTGAAATTGAGGGGAAGCTCTACCCAATTTAAAGCTCAAGAGGTATAATCTTTAAACCCACTTTGAAATTCAATCAAATGAAATTGCATAATGTAGTTGGAATTAATGTGTGGGGAAATGCTAGCATGAGTTGTAGAGTGTATATATATGTTAGGTATGCAAAGTAGAAGTATGCAAGTATGCTAGCTGAATTATGTAGAAAGAATTTGCTGAAGCTCTGTTCTAGCAGAACACTGTCTAGGCTGGAACCGAAGTGGCGCGGCCGCGCCACTCCCTAGTACAAATAGGGCGCGGTCGCGCCTTTCTGCAGAACCAGTTGATGATTTGTTATGCTTTCTGATGTAGGGAGCATGCTGCTATAACTTCATTATGACTATTTAAGCCCTTGAGATGCTGACATAAGTGACCTTGCATAGAACTAATCACCACAACTTGGTTTTTCCAAAGGAAACTTAAAGTCTTCAAAACAAACTTGTCGAACTAGAACACTTTGAGTTCTGAAAATTCAAGCATGTTTATGTGGTCTATTTATATGTATATAAAAGCATGATATAACATATGTGGACTTACCTTGTATGCTTAAATGATTTTGATAGCCTTCTAATGGAAACTTAGAATTCAAAGGCGTACTTGATAAACTATATACACTTGAGTCATGAACTTGTAAGCATGCTTATGTGATCTATTTATGCATATGAAAGCATGACATATGATATATGAAGCTACATGGTATGTTGAATGGGTTAATATGAGATTTTCAAGAGAAACCTTAAAGAGTTGAAAACTAGTTTTGTTGATAACTACATTTTAAACATTCTGAAATTTATGACCATTGTGATAAGATATTATATGCCTCTAAACATGATTGCCATGTATGCGTAACTAGTTGAGCATGATTTAAAACAAGTTTCAAAGAAGTAAAACATAGAACATGAAATGCATGACTAAAATAGCGCGAACATGTGTGTATGATACTTAGTAACCTTATGGCATATGTATAGTGATTAAACATAAGAGATGTTACTTGAACACTTAAAGTCTCGATTAGATAAGGATGTATAACTGTAATGACCCCAAAATTCGTACAATATAATTCCCCTTCTCGATCGTTAACAATATAACTTTATTCTAACTTTACATCATGATTCGATATTAAAATCACTAAAAATGCGGAATAATTAAAACTTTTATATAATCCTTTCTTTATTACCCTGAATCTCAACCTTTACATAACATTTCCTTGATTCAAATCTATATCATGAATCGTTACAACAAAATGACTATACAAGTCTTACATCATAAAGCAATATCCATATACATCGGATAGCTCAACTTATAATTTATCAATCATGATACATTTAAAACAATTATATTACTCATCTAGAATAAATAATTCCTCGCATCGCTATTGATCTCAATTAAAGTTTAACTAGCACATATCATTACTTTGCATTCTTGACCTGCAAAAATAGTTATTTGCAAGAGTGAGCTCGACAGCTCAGCAAGTTCTAACAGTTTTCATGCATCACATAGCACATAATAACATGCTCAACAAACATCTCATAATAATTAAAGTAACATGGCATACATGCTTCAATTCACATAACAAATATAAAGATTGAGTTCCTTACTCAATCAACATTCTTTAATCAATCAATGTAGTCATAAATTGACTTTAACATTCATGTTTACAACATATATAACATATCATGCTCTTTGCAAAATAATTTAAAACAGTTCATAATATCATCAAGTTCACATAGAAATTAGGAACCGAAAGACTTGCCTGGCTCGTAGATTACCAAATACCGAAAAATAGCTTAATATAATCTGCTTCATGATCCTACATAACGTATTACCATACGCATCAATTATTAGTCACCTAGCAACGCTTATCAAACGTCTAAGTAAATACTACTTTATACTTTCTAATTCTCTTCTATTTACTCGTTTGACACTCGCTGCCAAATCATATGTATAATTAACAATATCAGTTAATTATCACATAGCTAATCCTCATCGTTAGGTATCCACTTTAGGTTAACTCATTCCTCTTTAACTAATAAGTTAATAATTAATTACCACATAATTAATCACATCACATAATCATATTATATTTCACATGATTAATCAATTAATAATTACATACTCATTTTAAATTATAATTAAACAAATTATAATTTAAACATCCACTTTAATCAAACTATAATTAAACAATCATAATTTATAATGAATCAACTACATCATACATTAAATCATAATTTAAACATATTTAAATTAAACCATTACTTAGATTATAAATACTCAATTTCTATTCATGTCCTCATTAAATTATAATTATATAAATTATAATTTAAATTACACTTTTACATTGATTATAATTATTCCAAATTATAAGTTATAATTAAACAAATTATACTTCAAGTTAAACATTTACTTTGATTAAAACAATCAACTCAATTCATTATAATTTAACAATCATAATTTACATTAAACCTTTACTATAATTATAATTATATATATCATATTAGCTAAGTTATATTTAAACAATTATAATTTAATATCTATTATAAACAATTCAAATAATACTTTAAGGTTTTCCAAAACCTCTTTTCTTTCCAAGTTATGAAATTGTCGAATTCATGATAACAATTGTAAGACCCCAGATTTTATGAAATAGAAGTATTCAATTTTTCTATTTAGTAAATGGTTAAATTGATAAAAGTTTAAAGTTAAGGGTGAAATGTGCAAATATTTTAAAATAAGCAAGTGGTTATAAAATATTCTTGTTGTCGGGTAATATTCGTTTGGTCGTGGAATATTCTTGTTGTCGGGGAATATTCGTACGACGGCGCAGCTATTTGTGGACCCCACAACAGAATAACTGTCGGATATAGAAAGCGACAAAAATAATTTTTTTATAAATAACGGCGTAGTTGTTACCGTTAGTACTGTTGAAATACCCGGTGGTTAAAATACAGTGATACGCGGTGCTGCACAGTAGCACACGGTATTGCATAGTATTTCGAATTATTGAGTTTTACGTGAGAAGGAACTTACTCAATTATTGTTACAGTAATTACTGTTCAATATTTTATATTATTGACTCAATAATTGCTACGTTGATATTTTATATTATTGACTCAATAATTGTTACATTGATATTTTATTGACTCAATAATTGCTACGTTGCTATTTTATATGATTGATTCAATAATGGCTACAGTTGATATTTTGTATTATTGATTCAATAATTGTCACTACACAGTATTTCACATTATCAACTCAATAATTCATATTAATTGAATAATATTATTAGATAGCATTATTGGCAATGTCTAAGAAAGTTCTATCTAGGAGGGGTTATTTAATTGCGCGCCAGTAAGGAGAAGTCCTTATCGGAAGACCCCCTCTTTCCTGGGAACGACCTAGTTGTCAATATTGTAGTTCTGTAATATTATTTGTGAATAATTAATTATTGATTTATATGAGGAAAAAATATTTATTTTGTGGATATAAAAGAAGGAATTAGCGCTGATGAGTTTTTATCAATATTTTGGGTGTGGATAATCATCTGTTTATGAATTTCGGATAATTTATGTTTGAAATTTGGAAAATCTTCCTTCTACAAAGTTGTAGAGAATTAAATTTCCTATAGAAGGACATAGAATTTGTATTTTTCTGACAAATGGGCTATTTATTATGAATTATTGAAGTTTCAGAAAATAAATATTTTTTAATGGGTGGGCCCCACTTTTGTTGAAAATTCTGAAATTTTGAAAGCCGCCAGGCGGCGAATTTTTTTTTAAAAATAATATATTTTATTATTTTAGTCTCCTTTGGCATCCTAAGTTTTTCCTATAAATAGGGTGCTTAGGTTAGAATTGAAAATCACACCAGAATCAGAAGTTTTCTCTCTCTATAATATTGAGCGTATTTTTGTGAGTATTTCAATACTTTGAGTGTTGCTATTCAGTGCAAGTTTTCTTCTGTATTATATCCGATATTCCAACTAAAAATACTATTCTTTTGAGGTAAGGGATGTTATTTCTTTCGTAAATGATGTTATTCTTTTCAATATTATTATACCGAAATATTGGCATGGATTTTGTTATGAAATTCTTACTTTTTCCGTCGGGGTTACTATTCACGTATACGGCACTATTCACGTATACGGCACTATTCACGTATACGGCACTATTCACAGAAAAATTAAAATTTCTTCTGTTTGTCCAAATTGTCTAGTATAGTTACTATCTTTGATTGCATCCAAATTTTGAGCTCTATTCTTGAATTTTGCTCCACAAAGTATTATTATGAAGTATTTTTAAATTTGGATAAACTAAAATGCGAATCCTTAATCTTTGTCTTTTATCTCATTGGATTCGTTCTTTGAAATGTTTTTCATCATCCTCGGTCCTAAAAGGTGATGTAACTGAATATCTTTGGCCTGTAGAGCAAAGATGAATGATTACCTGATAAATATCTTTGGCCTGTAGTGCATAGATGACAGGTGTTGAGATGAACATGACCACTGATGATACAAATGAATATCTTTAGCCTGTAGTGCAAAGATGAATATTTGATTCGAGATGTATATTGTTTGATGTTACAGGGATAAAATATTGATGATGGACTTTTAAATCATAGAAGATAGTAGGCTTCATTCTCTGCTTAACTCTTCTAATGAATTGTTATTTCCGCTGCGAATATTGATCTAAAGTTGGTTGTCCATTATATTTTATCTGATTTGTTAAAGACTAACGATAATTTATTTTCCATTATCTTAGTCATAATATTCTTTACTGGGCTAGTTGAGCTCACCCTTTTCATCTGTTGTTCTCTTCAGGAAATGAGAATGTTGCGGGAACTAGTCGGGGGACAGAGTGATGGTCCGAGTTAGAGCAGTAGTAGTCCTCACTATTTCTGATAAATAGTGTGATAATAATTGTAATGAGGACTTAGTTTGAATATTAATATTTTTTACATATTTGTATTGACACTCACAGTTGTGTGGTCGTATTTTTGCACGACCATATAATATAAAGTTTGTATTTGAATTCTGTACCATGTATTTGGCGACTCAGAATGGGTTGGATTGACTAGAATTATTCTGGGGGCGTCACAGTTGGTATCAGAGTTTAGGGATATGATCTCTGGCGGAGATCAGGGAATAGAACTAGGAGGGGAGAGACGAGTAAATCCTTCACTAGTATGTCCTACCTAAGCTTATGTGGTATTTAATTGGTCAGTCGGAGCATAGGGTTAATATGTGATATGTTAATTTGTTTAATTAACCCTTATTTTATGACAGTATTTGAGAATGGCAGCTGAGAATGTTAACAATGGAGTGAATGAGATCGTGGAGGCACCGCTAATCACCGACCAGGATAATGTGATGTCGAGAGAAGAAGAAATTAGAAATATCCATGTGGTAAGTGAAGAATTAATAGTTGCACCCGAGCTAGTCGCAGAGGTAGCAGCTGAGAGTGAGGAAGAAGAGGAACTTGAGGAGGAGGATTTATTAGGAGAATTTTATGATCGAAATGTAGAACTGTAAAATCATATTCTTGAGTTAGAAGAGCAGGGTGAAGAACAACAGACAGCCGTGCAACAAAGGGATACAATAATTCAAGAAAGGGATATAGAAATTCAAGATTTTGTTACTCGTTATGCGAGGCTTGAACAGAAGCTCTCTCTGGCAGAGCATATGATATTAGAGCTAGAATATGAAAATGCAAATGTCAACGATCAGCTGAAATAAGAAGCAACGGAACGAGTGAGAATTAAAAATGCATGGGTAAAAGCCGCACGACGCGTTGATATTTTAGAAAGAGACGTTCGATCTAAGAAGGCCAAAATAGACGAAATGGATTTTACTTTTTGGACAGCAATTGGGAGAATCAAACATCGAGTTTGGAACTATCCTGTGCATAGTGGTCAACCCCAATTCGATATGGATCGAAAAGTAATGATTCAAATCATGGATCAAGAGTGTGACGAAGCAGTTGAGGGTGGAATGAGCTGTATAGCAAAGTCAAAACCAGTTGGGATAGTGACACCAAAGACTATCCCAGACAAATCAAAGTCGGTGGTTCCATGAAGAGCGTTTATCGAGACTTCCCAAAATGCGAGGAACCCGAATGAATTTATCACGGGTTAGTTAATTATAAATTTTTGCGAAGTTTACACCTTGTTAGATACCGATGCTACCCATTCTTTTATTTCGCCTGCTTGTGCTCAACGTTTGAACTTGACTTCTGCTAAATTAGACTTTGACTTATCTATTGAAACTCCGTTAGGAGAAACTTTTGTTACATCCACAGTTTACAAATCTTGCTTGATTCAGATTGGTACCCTTACCTTACCTGTTAATCTTATATCTTTGAAAATACTTGCATTTGACGTGATTTTAGGAATTGACTGGTTAACCACTTACCATGCCAAAATTGATTGTTTTCGAAAGGTTGTTAATTTTCATATTCCTAATCAACCTGTTGTGCGAATCCAAACCACTAAAATCAGTCAATATCATTTCAAATCATAAAGCCATTCGTTTATTGAAAAACGGATGTCAAGCTTTCTTAGCTCATGTCACTGATCTAAATCAGAATACGTCAGATTTGAATAATATTTTCGTTGTTAATGAATTTCCTGATGTATTTCCTGAAGAACTTCCCGGTCTACCCCCAGAACGTGAAGCTGAATTCTTTATTGACCTTGAGCCCGGTACAAAGCCCATTTCTAAAACCCCATATCGAATGGCTTCTATTGAACTTCAGGAGTTAAAGATCCAATTACAAGAATTGTTAGACATCGATTTTATTCGTCCTAGTACGTCTCCTTGGGGTGCTGCTGTTTTATTCTTAAAGGAGAAAGACGGGAGTATGCGACTTTGTATTGACTATCGGGAGTTGAACCATGTCACCATCAAGAATAGGTATCCGTTACCTCGTATTGATGACCTGTTCGACCAGTTGCAAGGAGCACAATTCTTTTCAAAGATCGATCTTCGTTCTGAATATCATCAATTGAAGATTAAAACTGAGGATATTCCAAAGACTTCCTTCAGAACTCGATACGCGCATTACGAATTTTTAGTTATATCTTTCGAATTGACCAATGTCCATGCTACGTTCATGGACATGATGAACTGAATATTTGAGAAATATTGGGATCATTTCGTGATTGTCATTATTGATGGCATCCTAATATTTATCTATTTAGAACGAACTCAACATGCGACAACGACGTTGGTTGGAGCTGTTGAAAGATTACGATCATACCATCCAATACCATCCTGGAAAAGCGAACGTTGTAGCTGACGCGTTGAATAGAAGATCATATGTGGAAACGAGTGCGATGATGTCAAGTATACGCGTAGAACCAACTTTGATTGATAAAGTTAAAGCTGCTCAAGCTACGGATGCGGAGCTGATGAAGATGAAGAAGAAGGTGCAAGAAGGTGCCATTCCAGAAGCAAGAATCGATGAGGAAGGAATACTTCGAGTCAACTCCAGACTTTGTGTTCCTAACGATTCTGACTTGAAGCATAGAATCATGATGGAGGCACACAACACACCGTTTGCAATCCATCCTGGGAGTACTAAAATGTATCGTGATCTTTGACATACATTTTGGTGGAGCAATATGAAAAGAGAGATCGCGGAGTTTATTTCGAGATGTTTAACGTGTCAACGAGTAAAGGCGGAGCATCAAGTACCGAAGGGTCCATTGCAACCACTGGAAATTCCAAAATGGAAGTGGGAACATATTACGATGGATTTCGTTACGGGTCTTCCCAAGGTTTCTCAAGGCATAGATGCGATTTGGGTTATTGTTGATAGATTAACCAAGTCTGCTCATTTCTTGCCGATACGAAAGACTTATTCCCTTGAACGTCTTGCTCATATGTACGTGAATGATATTGTGAGATTGCATAGCATGCCAGTATCCATAGTTTCGGATCGTGATCCCAGATTTACTTCACGATTTTGGATCAGTTTGCAAAAAGCTATGGGCATGGATTTACGATTCAGTTCGGCTTATCATCCTCAAACGGACGGACAATCGGAAAGAACTATTCAAACTCTTGAAGATCTATTGAGACTCTATGTTCTAGACTTCAAAAGGAGTTGGGATAAGTACTTACCATTGGTGGAATTCTCCTACAACAACAGTTATCAGGCAAGTATAGGCGTAGCTCCATTCGAGGCATTGTATGGGAGAAAGTGTCGCTCTCCAGTATGCTGGAATGAGGTGGGTGAAGCAACATTATTGGGACCGGAGTTGGTACGTATGACTTCAGAAAAAATTCAAATGATCCGACAACGGATACAAACCGCACAAGATCGACAGAAGAGTTATGCGGATTTTCATCGAAAGGACATAGAATTTAATGTTAGAGACCATGTGTTATTACGTGTTGCTCCGTGGAAAGGAGTTACGAGATTTGGCAAGAGAGGAAAGCTCAACCCATGATTCATTGGTCCATTTGAGATTCTTGACCGAGTAGAAAATGTGGCTTATAGACTCGCTTTACCTCCAAGCATGTCTCGTGTTCATAACGTATTTCACATATCTGTGCTTCGTAAATATGTGAAAGATCCAAACCACATTATTGAGTTAGAACCAAACGAGATAGCCGAAGATTTAACGTACGAGGAGGTACCTGTCAAGATCTTGGATAGGAAGGAGCATGTCCTACGCTCGAAAATTATACCTCTAGTTAAAGCTTTGTGGAGAAACCATGCTATTGAGAAAATGACCTGGGAGTTGGAATCGGAAATGAAAGCGAGGTATCCTCACCTTTTCGACATACCAGGTACGTACGTGAATTTTGGGGATAAAATTTCATAAGGAGGGGAGATTGTAAGACCCCAGATTTTATGAAATAGAAGTATTCAATTTTTCTATTTAGTAAATGGTTAAATTGATAAAAGTTTAAAGTTAAGGGTGAAATGTGCAAATATTTTAAAATAAGCAAGTGGTTATAAAATATTCTTGTTGTCGGGAAATATTCGTTTGGTCGTGGAATATTCTTGTTGTCGGGGAATATTCGTACGACGACGCAGCTATTTGTGGACCCCACAACAGAATAACTGTCGGATATAGAAAGCGACAAAAATAATTTTTTTATAAATAACGGCGTAGTTGTTACCGTTAGTACTGTTGAAATACCCGGTGGTTAAAATACAGTGATACGCAGTATTGCATAGTATTGCATAGTATTTAGAATTATTGAGTCTTACGTGAGAATGCACTTACTCAATTATTGTTACAGTAATTACTATTCAATATTTTATATTATTGACTCAATAATTGCTACGTTGATATTTTATATTATTGACTCAATAATTGTTACATTGATATTTTATTGACTCAATTATTGAAGTTTCGGAAAATAAATATTTTTTAATGGGTGGGCCCCACTTTTGTTGAAAATTCTGAAATTTTGAAAGCCGCCTGGCGGCGGAAATTTTTTTAAAAATAATATATTTTATTATTTTAGTCTCCTTTGGCATCGTAAGTTTTTCCTATAAATAGGGTGCTTAGGTTAGAATTGAAAATCACACCAGAATCAGAAGTTTTCTCTCTATAATATCGAGCGTATTTTTGTGAGTATTTCAATACTTTGAGTGTTGCTATTCAGTGGAAGTTTTCTTCGGTATTATATCCGATATTCCAATAAGAAGTACTATTCTTTTGAGGTAAGGGATGTTATTTCTTTTGCAAATGATGTTATTCTTTTCAATATCATTATACCGAAATATTGGCATGAATTTTGTTATGAAATTCTTACTTTTTCTGTCGGGGTTACTATTCACGTATACAGCACTATTCACATATACGGCACTATTCACGAAAAAATTAAAATTTCTTCTGTTTGTCCAAATTGTCTAGTATAGTTACTATCTTTGATTGTATCCAAGTTTTGAGCTCTATTCTTGAATTTTGCTCCACAAAGTATTATTATGAAGTATTTTTAAATTTGGATAAACTAAAATGCGAATCCTTAATCTTTGTTTGTTATCTCATTGGATTCGTTCTTTGAAATGTTTTTCATCATCCTCAGTCCTAAAAGGTGATGTAACTGAATATCTTTGGCCTGTAGAGCAAAGATGAATGATTACCTGATAAATATCTTTGGACAGAGTGATGGTCCGAGTTAGAGCAGTAGTAGTCCTCACTATTTCTGATAAATAGTGTGATAATAATTGTAATGAGGACTTAGTTTGAATATTAATATTTTCTACATATTTGTATTGACACTCACAGTTGTGTGGTCGTATTTTTGCACGACCGTATGATATAAAGTTTGTATTTGAATTCTGTACCATGTATTTGGCGACTCAGAATAGGTTGGGTTGACTGGACCTATTCTGGGGGCGTCACAACAATATGTTATTGCAACTTGGTACATGATCATTATCATAGAAACAAAACAATTTAGGTTTTAAAACTTGAACAAATAACAAGAGTTCTCTGCCTCTGCTCAGCCAGCGACGCAGCTGCGCAGCCACAAGCCTTGGCACCGGCCCAGCTGCGCAGGAGTCGAAACCCAGAAAACCCAGCGGTGCAGTTGCGCTGCTTCTGCCCTTGTTGTCGGCGCAGCTGCGCAGGAACGCAGACAGAAACAGTGCAGCAACGGCACTCTGCTTCACTGCTAACCCGAACAATTCAACAACAAAAATTACCAGTCACTTAAACAATATAAGACATGCATACACAATACTACACATGTTACATAGATGCTACCAATCACAAAAATTGCCCAAGCAATGAAATCAAAGGTTTTAACAACTCAATTTTGACATTTTCATAGAAACTCATATATTTTCCAAAACCATTCATTGTAAAATAATTTCTTAAGAAATTCATTCATTTTCTTTCCATGATTCAAGATATCATCAAAAACAATTCTAACAAGCATATTAACATATACTAATTTCATCAATTTTACTCTAAAATTAACCAAAATATGAAAACTCCACTTGAACACATATTCTCCGATTAAAACATGTTCTGACAAAACTTTAATTTCTGAAAATCCTTGTTTATGGCATACAATTCATATATAAACCATTATAAACACAATTTATATATGTACATCATATATATATAACTTTCATGCTAAATCATATACACAGAGAACCCATACTCATGAACAATCATAAGGAAAACATATAAAAACATAAGGGAATTAAGACATACCCTTTCTGCTTAGATGTTTGAAGAAGAAGATGATTATTTTCTTAGGTTCTTCCTTTCTTTCCTTCTCTTCTTCTCTAATTCTTCTTTGCTCTTTTTTTTTCTCTCTAGCAAACTAACTTTGTTTTTCTAACTCTTGTTTTAATCTAACGTAATATACATATAATATACATATACATATATTATATAATTATAATACATATAACTTTCACTACATAATGGCATATATTAAATATAATAAGTACCATTAATATATAAGTTACAATTAGAATTTAAAAAGCCATAAGGCTTGTTTGGCAAAACAAGTTATTTTTAAAAAAAACAGGTTTTTAAATAGTTAAGGCCCCGTTTGGCAAAACAGACTTAAAAATGGTGCAAGGGCCTTGTTTGGAAAAACGATTTTTAAAAAAACTCTTTTTATTTATTTCATAAATCCTTTAACACATATTCTTATTGTTATCCTTTAATTAATTAAATCTTAACATTCTGATTTAATTAATTAAAAGTCTAACATCAATTAAGCACATAAAATTAACACATAATTATAATTACTTGCTAATTATGATTGTATGTAACACTCATCACCTTACTCATCTAATTTAATTATCTCAATTAAATTAGAACTATAACATAAAATCATTATATCAATTAAATCAAATACTAAATACCCATTTAATTAATATACTACACTTAATTACCTTACTCCATAATAATCATGTAATTATTTATTTAACTCAATAAATAATTCAATTGAAATATTTATTTAATCAATATATATTAAAATTAACATTTAAATTCTCTTCACATTAATTCACATATTTCACAATATATGACACGTATTCACATACTCAAACTCAAAACATCAGATAATAAGAATTTTATTTATTAAATTCTCATTTAAAAATTCTAAAATTCTAGGATGTCACAATAACGAACTATAACATGATATTGAACTTAGTTATCAAACTCCTGACATGTGTTTTGCATAATCCTTAATATATGTGCAAGTTGGGATGTGCTGGGATTCTACAGGAACAACTATGTCTTGGTCTACACCAGGAGCAGCGCGGCCGCACCACTCCTTAGTGTAAACCAAGCGCGACTGTGCTGAGATGCAGAATTTCCAGAACTTGTTTTATTATAATCTGAACTTGAGACATACTTGTGTGGTTGTCCTAATCTGTAATACGTGTCCAGAACGTTATTCAAGTGTCAATGAGCATGTTAAGCTATGAAACTATATTAAGTTGACAAAGTGTTTATAAACATCAAATGTTAAGTCTAAACGATAGTTACAAACTACGTCAATTGAAATCATAGTGACTTATAATCTGATTTCATGCTACATATGAATAAGTACGTAGTAACATACGTATAGGATTACATGACTAATTTAGAATCATATGTGCATACTTGAATTTCATATCAAGCTTGTGTATCGAATGTACATAGCTAATGAATATCCTATATACGTAAATATGTTATAATATGACTCGAAAAGTGTTGATAAGCTTTACTTTGGTAAACTACGCTTAAGCTAAGTTCCCTAACTTACACTATTTTATTGTGCAAGTATCCTAAACCATTGCATTACTTTATTCAACGGATATTGTAAGCAAGTACTTGAACTCTATTCTTATTGAATATCTATTGAACTTATTATTGTGCAAGTGAGTTATTCAAATCATGACTTATTGCTTCATAGTACGATAAAGTCGATTATATTCCTCGAACTTTAATATCAAGTATTGAACTTATAAAGAGTGGTCTATGCCATTTGATTCGGCTAGACGTATATCATGATTAGAAAGCTATCCAAACCAATTGATTGGTGCGGAGTCTTATATTGACTGAGAAGAACAACCTTCTTTGAAGGGAAATTATATATTGTCGGGAGACCGACGTGCGCACTTAAGTACGATTGAACGATATGCATACCGTAGGGTACTTTAGGCTTATCACCTGTTGTACTTGTTTTTAATTAATTAACAATATATTTCTGTTAATTCTAGTAGAAGTTCATAGTCTTTAGTGACTGCTCAGTATTCAATTATCTTGAAATCTTAAATTGATTTAGCATTGAATCATATTGCTACTATTCTGTCCTTAGCGACTGTATAGAGAACTGTTGATATTCTTGCTATCCTTGAACTATCATACCTTGCTATAACCTTTTTGGGATTCGAGAAATATATTACTCACCCTTGTTGTTATATTACTTGCTGAGCAAACTTGTTGCTCATTCTTGCTTTCCCTAAAAACATTTTCAGTTAAGGCAGAGCATGGTGGACCTTCAGGAGTCGATAAGGGCAAGGGCAAGGCTACCGACTAGGTAGGCCCTTTTGTGTTCTAAATATCCTTGTATTGTATTATGTCTATCACGATGTATTAAAACTGATTCAGAGCTATGTTTAAACTTAAGTAGGGTTATGTAATAAGTCCTTATTCGATATTATTATGTAATCTATTAAGTACTGTAGGTTGCAAGACTTGGGGGAATAAATATAATAAATCATTGTATATTATTCTAGATTATTCGCTATGATTGTATGATTTTAGTTATTATTGTTAGATTGTTAGAACGTGACGAACCGAATTCGAGAGACCAATGGCGGTCCGAATTTGGGGACGTCACAAAACCTCTTTAGCATCGAGTCAATGTACGTTCCTTGGGATAAGTCAAGCATCCTTTTAGATCTATCTCTATATATCTTTATTCCCAAAATATAAGATGCTTCTCCTAAGTCCTTTCATGGAGAAATGTTTAGATAACCAGATTTTAATCGATTGTAGCATAGGAATGTTATTCCCTATCAGTAATATATCATCAAAATATAATACAAGGAATGAAACAACGCTCCCACTAACCTTCTTGTATACACATGGTTCATCCTCATTTTTGATAAAATCAAACTCTTTGATTGTCTCATCAAAACGGATGTTCCATCTACGAGAAGCTTGCTTCAATCCATAAATGGATCGTTGTAGCTTACAGACTTGATTTGTTCCAACCTTTGAAACAAATCCCTCTGGTTATGTCATTTACACATCGTCCTCAAGTTCCCATTAAGGAAGGCCGTTTTCACGTCCATCTGCCAGATCTTATAGTCGTAAGAAGCTGCAATTGCAAGAAAAATTCGAATGGACTTGAGCATAGCTACTAGTGAGAAGGTTTCATCATAGTCAATTCATTATCTTTATTTGAAACCTTTTGCAACCAGTCGGGCCTTATAGTTCTCTACCTTGCCGTCCGCTCCATTCTTTCTTTTAAAGACCCATTTACACCCAATAGGCTTAATGCCTTCAAGTGGTGAAACTAAAGTCCATACTTGGTTCTCATCCATAGAGTCCATCTCGGATTTCATGGCTTCAAGCCATTTTCCTGAGTCTTTATTACTCATAGCCTGTTCATAATTCAATGGATCATCATCATTCATGATGTGTACCTCATCGTCATCCTTTATGATGAATCCATACCTATCAGGTATCTTCACTACTCTTTCAGATTTACAAATAGGGTGTTGTACAGAAGGTGTCTCTACTTGGACATATACATCTATTTGATCTGTAGTGGTTTGTGGTTCTTGAATTTCTTTAATATCTATTTTTGTCCCACTAGCCCCTTCAAGGATAAACTCCTTTTCCAAGAAGGCAGCGTATTTCGCAATAAACACCTTTTGCTCAGTAGGATTGTAGAAATAGTATCCCAAACTTTCTTTAGGATATCCCATAAACGTGCACTTTTTAGATATTTTCCCGAGCTTATCATTTTGAAACCTTTTCACATAAGCTGGACATCCCCAAATCTTAACATGTTTAAGACCAGGTTTCCTCCATGTCCACATCTCATATGGAGTCTTGGGGACGGATTTCGAGGGGACTTAGTTAGTAGATATGTAGCCGCTTCTAGGGTATAACCCTAGAAAGAAATTAGAAGATCGATAAAACTCATCATGGATCGAACCATGTCCAACAATGTTCGATTTCTCCTTTCAGATACTCCATTTAACTGTGGTGTACCTGGTGAAGTCCATTGTGAGATTATACCACTATCTTTAAGACAATTGAGAAACTCATTGCTTAATTATTCTCCACCTCAATTTGATCGAAGAATATTAATACTTTTGTAAGTTTGTTTCTCTACTTCACTTCTGAACTCTTTGAACTTTTCAAATGATTCAGATTTGTATTTCATTAAATATACATATCCAAATCTTGAGTGATCATCAGTGAAAGTAATAAAATAAGAATACCTTCCCCGTGCATTCGTTGTCATAGGTCCACAAACATATGTGTGAACCAATGCTAACAACTCTGTAACTTTTTCTCCTTTTCCACTAAAAGGAGATTTAGTCATTTTACCTATGAGACAAGATTCACAAGTTGGATATGATTCATAATCAGATAGCTCTAAGAGCCCATCCTTATGCAACTTGGATAATCTTGTTTTATTGATATAATCGAGTCTACAGTGCCACATATAGGTATAATTAACATCATCTCTTTTACTTTTCTTAGTTTGTTCTATTTAAAATATATTTTCATGCAAGTCCAGTATATAAAATCCATTTCGCAAATTACCAACACCATATAAAATATTGTTATTATAAATAGAACAAATGTTGTTCTTTATTATAATGTTAAATCCATCCATATCTAATACGAAAACAAAAATAATATTTCTAATGATATTCGGAACAAAATAACAGTTATTTAAATAAATGAACTTTCCCGTAGGCAGTGCTAAACAATAAGTGCCTACAGCTAATGCAGCAACCTTTGCTTCATTTTTCACTCGTAGGATAACCTCATCCTTGTTCAACTTTCTACTTCTGACCAGTCCATGCACAGTATTACATATGTGAGAACCACATCCGGTATATAATACGAAGTAGAATTTTGACTTTCTGAAAAATTAATTTCAATCATGAACAAGCCTTGATTGGAAGTCGAAGCTTCTCCTTTGCCAGAAACTTCTTGCAGTTTCTCTTCCAATGACCCCGCTCGTTGCAATGGAAGCACATTCATTTGCTAGCTGGATCAGGTTTCTTTTGATCCTTCCTATTCAACTTGGCCTTAGCCTTCTTAGATTTCTTCTTTCCAGAAGATACCTTGGGCCTCTTCCTTTTCTTAGATCATCCACCATTAAGATATGGTTCTTCTTGGATGGGAAGTGACCTTATGCAGTTTTTAACATGTTAAGTAATTCAGGCAAGCTGACATCCAACTTATTCATGTGAAAATTTAAAACAAATTGTGAGAAGGTCTCATGGAGTGACTGCAAGACTAAGTCTTGACTCAACTCCCCATCCATGACGAACCCAAGCTATCCAAGGCATTCAATCAAATTGATCACCCTTAGGACAAGAGTCTCAACGGCAGTGCCCTCGGTCATCCGAGATCGGAAGAGCTCCTTAGATATCTCATATCTAGCAGTCCTACTTTGTTCACCATACAACTCCTTGAGGTGAAGCAAAATAGTAGGAGCATTCATGTTTTCATGCTGACGCTGAAGCTCGTTATTCATTGATGCGAGCATGATGCATTGAGCCACAGATTCATCATCTTGCCACTTTACAATAGTGGCAATCTCTTTTTTAGAGGCTAGTTCTGGAATAGTTCCAGGGATATGTGAATTTAGGACATAAAAAATCTTTTCAGCAGTGTGAACTATTCTCAGATTCCTTAACTAGTCCGTGTAATTCGGTTCGGTTAGTTTATTAGCATCAAGTATGCTACGAAGTGAAATTAGTGATTTCGATAGTTTTAAATTTTTGCATGTGAAAAGACAATATTTTAGCAAACATTCATTTAATTAATTATTTACATACCAAGATAAATTATGTCTTATTTTAAATTGGTATCTCCCACTATTTTCTTCAAACTATACTACCCTCATTTATATAGTCCGGCAACATCTATTTAAAGATTTGCTAGTGAGAATAAGGATCCTATTTCAAATGTATATAGCATTGTGTGTGCACAACAAACTATACATAAGTAAATAAGTAGACAACTCTTGTCAATTACATCATCATGTAACTCCTTGTATTTTGCCTCTTAGATCATAATGGTCAAGTGTGTGCACATCCGAACTAAAACGATTTAAGTTAAGTCCAACCTAGCACTTCCATATATTCAAAAAAGAAAAATATTGTCCTTGTGTGTGCACAACAAAATAATATTGTTCAATTTTCTTTATAAGCATCAAAAATGATTAAATTAATATCTTAAATACTTAATACTTGCCTTGTGTGTGCACAACAAACTCATATTAAATATTTAATACTCTATTAATTTTATCATGCTAGAAGGAGACGTTCGATATTCTAAATATCTTTGAACGCTTTAGACTTAAAATAATTTCTTTGAGAGGTTTGTTATTATTAGTCTCATCGTGTTTAGCGTGCATTCACACACACACACACACACACACACACACACACATATATATATATATATATATAATACGCGTTATTTTATTAAAACATGCGAAGCATGTTTGCATAAAATATAATATATATAATATTTAACATGCACATATAGAATACTATATTCTACCCGGATTGATTATGGACTTTTATTCTAGTTTGGTTCACTAGAGCCACCAAGTGAACCAAAAGGTCAAACCTAGGAGTGCAAGAATTTAAATTTAAACGTAACTATTACATTTAAACCCGGACTCCATTACAAACGGGTCTTCACGCGCTCCTTGCTCCTTGGTTTCCAGTTTCTTCAAGATAATTCTAACTAGTCATATTACATAAACTATTTAATTTAAATAAAAATCTTGATCAGCAGTCAATGGGAAGTACATAGGAGACAGATAGAATTTTACGTCAAGAAAAAAATATAGAAGATGAGGTACGCAGACCCCATTTAATAAAACCCATTCATTCAAGCATTCAACTAAAATAAAATCCAATCACATTGGTCAATAGTCCATAATCAACCCCATTTATTTTCATTTATATTACAATATGCATCAATAAATAAAATATTTAATATATACATTGATATCGATTTAATGGGCAATCCTAGTTAGTTTTAGAAACTAATTTCAACTCTAATTAGTTATCATGAAATCCAATTCCAACTCTAATTAGTTAGCATGAAATTCAATTCTAATTAAAATAAACATCTTTATTTTAATCCAATTCCAAATCTAATAAACTCTTTTATTAATCTGGAATTACAGAAAAACCATTAATTTTAATTTTTAATTAAAATAAACCTTTTATCTGAAAAAATAAAATAATTTTTTTTTCTGGTGGGGTGGCGCTGCAGCGCTGCTAGTGAGCTAGCATCCGGCGCTGCCGCACCACGTCACCAAAAATGGGGACAGCAAGCTGGTGCTGCGGCGCTGCTGAAGTTGCTGCAGCGCCACGTCACCATCAGGAGCACGGAGCCGGTGTTGCGGTGCTGCTTCAAGGCCTGTGATCGGTGCTACAGCACCGCTGGGCAGTGTCCATTTTCTGGTTCGCGAATTGAGCAATTTTTCGCCAAAAACAAAATTCCTAGCTAACTATTATGCCCAATTAAATTGTTCAAAACACATATCAGTATATATATATCAAATCTAAACAATTAATAACTCGTATAAAGGTTTGGCTCTGATGCCACTGTTAGGTTTGTATGAAATCGTGGCGTAATCAAATAACACAAAATAGCGGAAGCATGGTATATCAGAGTTTAAAAATTTTCCGCAAACCAATTATCCCGATCATCCTTTATGCACAGTTATTATTAATTAAAATAAAATAGAAGGAGATTAGATTCATACTCTTGTAGAACTAAGTTTTCACAAGTACGAGTTCAACTCCTTGTTCTTCGTGATCTCCTTGAATCTTGGGGATTGATTCCTTCCTTTGATCAACGTTAGCCACCCAAGTGTTTGGCCTCTAGAGGTAATCCACCAAGGAAGATGAATTGTTCAAGAAAGAGGTTGGTTGCCTAAACCCTGGTATTCTATTCTCTATAGAAAAGGAGTACTCTCCAACAATTGGAATTGCATTATCTGATATCTAACATAAGACTCTTCTTATATAGATATTGCTCAATCCTTCTAATCCAATTAAAAATTGGGTTTCATTTAATTAATTAACCTCCTTTAATTAATTAGGCTTCCCAACATATTGGGAATAATTAATTAAATTCATTTAATTAATTAGACTTCCCAACATATTAGGAATAATTAATTAAACTCCTTTAATTAATTTGTCTCATAATCTTATTAATATTAAATTAATTCCTAAACTCCTTTAAAAATTAAAATAATAATAATTATAATAATATTAATAAAACTCCTCTTATTAATTTATATTTAATATTTCCAAAATATTAAATAATAAATATTAAGCTATTTAATTTATTCTATCACCATAGATTAAATTAATTACACTTAACATATTATTACGATTATGCCATTAGCTTCTTAAAAAATTATTCTTCCTTTTATGGTGTGACCATTTAGGTTCTCCATATTAAACCAGTTGTGAATAAATCAATTAGAACAATTCTAATCTTATTTAAATAAATAAATTAAACTAATAATCTATTTAAATAAATAATTTTAATTCTATAATAGGGATAAGCCTCCCTAGCGATCAATGACTTTCCAGATAATATATATAACGATTGAGATTTTACATATTAAATTTTAAATATTTATTGAGTAAATAAATATTTTATGTGATTTATTTATTGAATTAAATAAATAAATTATATGATTTTGTGGAATGATTTAATTAAGAGTTATATATTAATTAAATGAATATTTAACATTTAATTTAATTGATGTATATTGATTTTATAGATTATGTGGTGAGTGTTGCATGAAATTATAATTAGCGAGTAGTTATAATTGTTATGTGATTAATTGATGTTAGATTTTTATTAATTAAATTAGAATGTAAAGATTTAATTAATTAAAATATAACATTAAAGTATGTGTTAAAAAAAGATTTATTAAATAAAAAAAAAGAGTTTTAAAATATCTTTGCCAAACGAGGCCATTGCACCTCTTTTAATCTTATTTTTTCAAACAATGCCTTAAGCTCAAAAAGTTAATTTTTTAAAATAGTGTGGTTTTACCCAAACATGGCCTTATGGCTATTCAATTTTAAATTTTTGTAACTTATGTGATTATTAGTAGTTAATATAGTAATTAGTATAATACTTATTAATATTATAGGTTACATATATGTGATATATGTATATGTATATTATATCTATAATATAATACATGTTAAATATTAGTCAGTTAGTTTTAGAAGAACAAAGAAAGAAAACAGAGAAGAGAATTAGAGAGAATACTCAGAGAAGAAGGAGAGGAAGAAGAGAAAAGAAGAAGTTTTGAGAAAGCAAAAGGGAAGCAAGCCCCACCATCATCTCCATCTCTTCTCTTAATCCAAACTAGAAAGGGTATAATCCTAGAACTCCATGAATTTTTTTATGTTCTTCAATATTTTAATAGTTTCAAACTTCTCTGTAAAAGCTTTTTGAGTAAATTATTTGATCATGATGTATATATGTGATGTGTGTGTATATATATATATATATATATATATATATATATTGATGATTATAGATGAGTTATATTGTTGTTTCAGCAATTCAATCCATGTAATTTCTTTAAACAAGAAGAAATCATGTATACAGTATTTTATTGAGAACTAATTTTGAAGAATAGCCTTTTAAACAGTCAAAATTTATGTGTTTGTCAATTATTATTTAAATTGATCATGGAATATGTTAATATGTTAAAATTAGAGTTATTGCAATTGGAATTACATGAATTGATTGAAAAACGAATTCGTAATAGCAATTTTTGTCAAGAACGTTTGATATTGTAGTTTTCTTCAAAAATCATGAAAATTTTGGTTTTGATTATGTGTTGTAAGGATTTTATATGTTATAATCATGTTAAAGAGTCCAAAATATTGTTGTTATCAAGTTTCATGTTAATCATGTTGAGAAAAATCAAATTCGGTGTGAAGAAATAAGCCAAATTGGCTTATTTCTCTGCCAATTCGCGAACTAGCACTTCCACCAGAAGTGGGACCTGCCCCAGCGGGGATTATTGCCTTGAAGGACCTGCCCCAGCGGGTTAACCTACTATCTGGGTTTTTGTTTTGTGTGTCGTTGAGTTTTCGTGCGATGTTTGTTTAGCTAACGTATGTTCATGACTTGTTAAGTGTAATAGGTAATGAGATAACCTACTTTTGATGTGTTTAAGATAATTTGAAGCCTTATATGAATGTGTTACATGTGTGTGGGTGTATTACTTTCATAAGATACACATAATGATCTAAAGCGTTATAAGCTTGTGAAATGTATGTCGTGAATATAGACTCACGTATGTGACTAGTTAGCAACCTATGTTGTAAACAACGTTGTGAGTTGAACTTGAGTATGAAGTTCAACGGTTGGAACGTTATAGTTAGGTATTGATAGATGTTTTGAACATAATGTAACGTGTAGGGTAATTGCGGAAGTGATTATAATTATTAAAGTGTAGCTTGCGCTCGAGGCAAGTTCTCTAATCCTTATTCTTTTACGTTAAGCAAGTCTCTATTTCTAAACTTGTTATTTATTTTGTGCAAGCTTTCTAAACCATTCTTGTACGCTATGCAAACTTTATCATTGTATCTTTTTATTATGCAAGTTCTCTAAACCTTGCTCAATATATCATGAAAGTTCATTTTCGTTTCTTAACTTGTTATGTATTGTACAAGTTTTATTGTATTCAAATATTCGTAAAGCATAAGTATTGAAGTATTATTTAAGTAATGTGATCTTGACTTAGTTGTTCAAGCAAGATCTTTGTGATCTATCGAATGCTTTAAGTTATTTCCAAAGCATGCATAGTTATCATGAAATCTATTGTTGTATCTTACATTTGATTCATAATTCTTATATTATTGAACTGTTAAAGCATTGTGAGTCGATTCAACTACTCCTAGTTGATGATAGCTGAAACTCTAAAGTTCTTTTATCTATCCAAACCAAACTTTCTTTAGTGCGGACTTGTATTCAAATACTGAGAATGAACAACCCTATTTATTAGGGGACATTTATGTGAAAGCGTTAAGATGGTTGTGCACAATACATGGTACGAAGGGCTGATCCCCCTTAGTACGAGTTAAAGGTCCATAGTCTCAATGACTGTTTAAGGTTTTAAATAGAAATATTTATAACCTAGGACATAGTTCAAGGTCGTATGACCCTCAAATAAATTCTATACTCGAATTTTAAATATGATGAAAGAATTATTATTCAATTCTATATGTTGATGAAAGTAAAGTCATTCAAACCATTCGAAGTTATTCAGTTATGTCATATGACTGTTATATTTCATGTGAGCTTTTGTTTGCTCACTCTTGCATATTTTATAACCCCTTGCAGTTAAAGCCGAGAATGTTGACGTACCGTCAACAAGTAGAGGGAAAGGAAAGATGAGCAAGTGAAGACTTGTTGTCTTCAATATTGATTGTAATAAGACTAGTTTATGATATTTTATTTCCACACTTAATTGTTATGTTAAGGTTAGATAACCCTGGAATTTATTTTGGGCAAGATTGTAATCCTTTTATAAGGAAGATGTTTTTTTATTTAAGTAATTATGAAGGTTGTAATCTACTTTGCAATTATTTATTATTAGGTAGATACATGTTTTATTTAAAAAGTGCACCAAATCTTGAGGAAACAAAGTACCAGGATTTGGGGGTGTCACAGGTTGGGATCAAAGCAGTAGGTTATGAACCTTAGGTGGGGGGAAAAACCTTAGGTAGTAGCCTCATAGGAAGATCAAAAAGATAGTGGTGATAAGTAAAGATAATAAACTACCTTATGTTCTATGTGTTTACGTTTAAGTATTCGAAGAGTGACAACTCGATATCACGTAATAATAAACTTTAAAATTCTTTTGTCAGGATGACGAAAGTTGGAGAGTCCAATCAGGGTAGAGAGGAGTTACCTTAGGTGCCTAGAGAGGAGGAGACCCGAGACAACCATGTTGTTTGGGAGCAGTTGGTTAGGAGAGAGCCATCTCCAATGATCACCGTAGCTGGTCGGGAGCATGAGCTGACACCTATTCCAGAAGAAGAGGACGAGGATGAGTCAGAGGAGTCAGAGGAGGAAGAGGATCCTGAAGAGGAATTCCCACCTCACTCTGTTAGTGCAGAGATGTACGAGGCAGTCTACGATAGTAATGTGGAGCTACATGGTCGAGTTGGAGAGCTCGAAGAAACCATCTAGCAACGGGACGAGACTATAGAAGAGATGGATAATGAGCTATGAGAAGCGGAGTGGAAGCTAATTCACATAGAGAATGATAGAGACGAGGCTCGAGCCGAGATAGGAAAGCTGAGACAAGACATCTAGGAGGAGTCGATGAAGCGTGTCAGAGCTAAGGAAACAAGCTTGAGGGCTACTCAATGAGCTGATCGAGCTGAAGATGAGGCTGAAGCCAAGAGGGCCAAGTTGAGGGAAACAGAATACACATTCCATACTGCTATAGATAGAGCACAGGATCGTGTCTTCTATTACCCAGCTCAGTTCCAAGGTTTACCATGGTATGTGGTGGATCGAAGAACAGTGTTTAGGGTAATGGAGGAAGAACGCAGAGAGGCTGTTCGACATCTTAACATGCCTAGATAGTAGAGTCCTTAATTATGTGTTTCTTTTTGTAATAAATATAAATCCCATAATTTGAGATAAGAATGGGATGAGTTAATAATGTAATCCTGCAACTTGTTTCAGTTGAAGAAAGATGATGTAAATAGCAGAGATGCTATCTATTCTATGTTTTTAAAATTTACGAGTAATGAAAAAAAAGAAGTTTATTGATGTGTTATGTGTTCTATGTGAACTGAGTTATTTAAACGTCAAAGTATGAACTTGAATACTTAAGAATTGAATAAAAGATCTAATAATAATATTTTCTTAATAGAAAATGCCTCCTAGAAGAAGATCTACACGTCAAAACCCCGAGGGTTCGACGAACAACAACAATAATAACAATGGAACAAACCCCAACTCGGTTCAGCAGTTAATGAACCTACTGACGGGGGCACTTGCAAATCAGTCGCAAGTGCAGGGTACTACTTTTAAAGAGTTTAAGGCAGTAGGACCACCTGAGTTCAAGGGATCGGCAAACCCTATAGATGCCCAAACGTGGGTAATGGAAATAGAGAAGGTCTTCAACGTTGCTAAAGTCGGTGAAGACCAGAAGACAGCATTTGTGACTTTCATGTCGAAGTTGGATGCTAGTTTTTGGTGGCAAGCCAACAAAACCAGAGAGGGAGAAGGAACGATACCGTGGGAGCGTTTCAAAGAGATGTTCTTTGAAATGTACTTTCCTATGAGCTCGTAGGACCAGATGGAGGTCCAATTTCTAGAGCTTAAGCAGGGGGGAATGATGGTGTCGGAATACGCCGTAAAGTTTAACAAGTTGGCCAGGTTCGCTACTTATCAGGTCAGCACGGACGCTAGGAAGGATAGGAGGTTTGAGCGGGGACTGAAACCCTGGCTCTACAGTAAGGTCTCTATGTTCCACCTGAACACGTTTGCAGTCGTGCTGGAGAAGACCATTCTTGTTGAAGGAGGGAGCGACGCCGTGACTAAATTCAACCAGGACAAGAAGAAGAAGATTGAGACGGAAAATAAGGCTGGTGGTAGCGGGACTATCCATCAGGAAAGGAAGTGGAACGACAATACCTCTGCTAGGAGTCAGCAGGGAAGCCAACAGAAGAGGAAGCTCGAAGCATGTGCTACATGCGGGAAGACTCACACTAGAGTGTGCATGAAAGGGAAACGGGTGTGCTACAACTGTGGTCAGGAAGGCCACATCACTCCAAATTGTCCAAACCCGAAGAAGGGAGCTTGCTATATATGTGGATCCAAGGATCACATGGCTCGTAATTGCCCGAAGAAGCCAACGGCAGGGTCAACAGGGAATGGAGGAAATGGAAACGGCAGCACTCTGACTATCGCTGGACCATCGCCACTACAAGCCGTTCGACCCACTTCCAGAACATTCAACATAACGGTGCAGGAAGCTGTGCAGTCAAAAGATGTGGTGGCAGGTATTATTCCGGTCAATAGTATAAATGCATATGTATTATTTGATTCAGAGGCTACTTGTTCATTCATATCTGATGATTTTGCTAAGACCCTAGACTTACCTATAGAGGAGTTAGCTTACCCCTTGAACATAGAAATTGCGAATAGGGAGGTTATTCCTGTTAGGTTTGTATACAAGAATTATAGATTAGACATTAAGGGTCATGAGCTGAGGGTAGATTTGATTCCGATAAAACTTGGGGAATTCGATGTCATATCGGGGATGGACTGGTTGTTCAACCATGGGCCGGTAATCGACTGTCAGAAGAAGTCGGTAAACCTTACGACTCCGTCAAAAGTAGTGTTCTATGGTAGTAAATTGCCTAGACAAGCGAGTTGTCTGACAGTTATGCAAGCCAAGAAACTTTTGATGCAAGGCTGTGTAGGATATCTAACCTACATAGTAGATACGCGTAAGGAGACCCCAAAGTTAGAAGAGATACCAGTGGTTAGGGAGTTTGTGGAAGTGTTTCCGGACGATTTACCAGGGGTTCCACTAGATAGGGAGATAGAGCTCGTAATCGACTTAGCACCGAAAACTGCTCCAATTTTGAATGCTTCGTACCGAATGGCTCCAATCGAGATGAAGGAACAGATGGTTCAACTTCAAGAATTGCTGGACAAGAAGTATATTCAGCCAAGCGTTTTGCCATGGGGAGCGCCAATTTTATTCGTGAAAAAGAAGGATGGATCGATGCGTCTTTGCATTGACTATAGGGAATTGAACAAATTTACGATCAAAAATAGGTATCCTTTACCTAGGATCTATGACTTGTTTGATCAACTGATGGGGGCTAGATACTTCTCAAAAAATGATTTGAGAAGTGGATATCATCAGTTGAAGGTGAGGAGAGAAGATATACCCAAAACGGATTCCAGAACTCGGTATGGACATTACGAGTTCTTAGTGATGTCATTTGGTCTAACGAATGCCCCAGTTGCATTGATGGATTTAATGAATAAGGTGTTTAAGCCATTCCTGGATAAGTTCGTGGTGGTGTTCATAGATGACATCCTAGTTTACTCAAAAACCAAGGAGGAACACACTGAACACTTAAGGCTGACCGTAGAATCGCTGAGACAAGAGAACCTTTATGCAAAATTCTCGAAGTGAGAATTTTGGTTGGAACGTGTGCAATTTCTTGGCCACGTGATTGACAAAGAGGGGATTTCGGTAGATCCGTCGAAGGTTGAAGCGGTAATAAATTGGGATCAGCCGAAGACGCCGTCTGAAGTTAGGAGTTTCTTGGGATTGGTAGGTTATTACAGAAGATTTATCCAAGACTTTTTTAAGATCGCAACTCCGTTGATGAATTTGACTCGTAAAACAGTTAAGTTTGTTTGGACGGAAAAGTGTGAGGAAAGTTTTTAGGAGTTGAAGAAGAGGTTGAGTACTGCACATGTGTTGTCTTTGCCGGATAGTACAGGAAATTTCATGGTATATAGTGATGCCTCACATAAGGGATTAGGCTGTGTGCTGATGCAGAGCAGCAAGATCATTGCCTATGCCTCACGTCAGCTGAAGGATTATGAGAAGGGGTATCCGACCCATGACTTAGAATTGGCGACAGTAGTGTTTTCGCTGAAGATATGGAGACACTACTTATATGGAGAGAAGTGTGAGATATACACAAATCATAAGAGTCTGAAGTATATCTTCACCCAGAAGGATTTGAACATGAGCTAAATGAGATGGTTGGAACTGATCAAGGACTACGACTGCGAGATACTTTACCATCCGGGTAAAGCTAACGTCGTCACCAACGCTTTGAGCAGAAAAGGTCAGGAAAAGATGAACATGTTAACTGATCAGGATCAGTTGATAGAACAGATGGCTAGATTAGAACTGGAAGTGAAGTTTCTAAAGGAGTCGGATGAGAAGTTATTTCAAGTAACTAATGGTTCTACTCTAGTAGACAAAGTGAAAGAAGCACAACCTCACGACGAAGAATGCGAGAAGATTTGAAAGAGAATAGCCGATGGCGAAAAGTTCAAGTTCAAGATCGATAATAAAGGTCTGCTACGATTTGAAGGAAGAATCTGGGTACCGCCAGTACCAGAAATCAAAGACGAGATTTTGGGCGAATCTCACAGCTCGAGATATTCGATTCACCCTAGAAGTACAAAGATGTACCAGGATCTTAGGCACCATTTCTGGTTGCCGAATATGAAGAGGGATGTTGCTGAATGCGTTGCAAAATGTCTAACTTGCCAGAAAGTCAAAGCAAAACACCAAAGACCTAGCGGGTTGCTACAACTGTTCGAAATTCCAGAGTGGAAGTGGGAGTATATCACGATGGATTTTGTGGTTTGTCTTCCAGCGACTTAGAAGGGATTTGATGCGATATGGGTGATAGTGGATCGACTGACGAAGTTAGCCCACTTTCTACCAATTCGGATTAAGTATAACTTAGAACAATTGGCGAAGCTGTACATCAAGGAGGTTATTTCTCAACACGGTGTTCCGGTGTCAATTGTGTCCGACAGAGATCCGCGTTTTATGTCAAATTTTTGGAAGCGTTTGCAAGAGTGTCTGGGAACACAATTGCGAATGAGTACAACATACCATCCTCAGACCGACGGCCAGAGCGAGAGAACGATTCAGACGCTAAAGGATATGCTGAGAGTTTGCGTTATGGACTTCAAGGGAAGCTAGGATGATTATCTATTGTTGGTGGAGTTCGCCTGCAATAATAGTTACGACGCGAGTATCGGCATGCCGCCTTACAAAGCGTTATACGGCAGGAAATGCAGAACTCCCTTGTGCTGGGATGAAGTTAGTGAACGTCAGCTGTTGGGACCAGAATTGGTGCAATAAAATGCTGAAATTGTGAAGCTGATCAGAACAGGATTGGTTGCTGCTCAAGACAGATAAAAGAAGTATGCCGATCAACAACGACATAATCGAGAATTCTTACCAGGAAGCTTCGTTTTCCAGAAGGTATCTCCCTGGTAGGGGGATATTCGATTTGACAAGAAGGGAAAGCTGAGTCCCCGATTTATTGGGCCTTTTGAGGTACTACGAAAAGTTGGAGAAGTAGCTTACGAGGTGGCGTTACCTCCAGAGCTGGACTATATACACAACGTATTCCATATTTCCGTGTTACAACTTTACAAACACGACTATAAACATATAATAGAATACGAGCCTTTACAGTTTGATAAAGACTTGACATACGAAGAAGTACCTGTTCAAATAGTTGATAGGAAGTGTAACGCCACCAAAATAGGTCCAGTCCACCCAACCCATTCTGGGTCGCCACGAAATACACTCAACAAAAATTTTAAATACAAATCTTCAAATTCTATCTTTTAAAATGTCGTACAAAATACGACCACAATTAAACTGTGAGTTTCAATAAAATTACATTGCCCATACTTCAAATCAATGATAAGTTACAGAAAGGTACAGTCAATAACTATTTTAAAAATTAAAATATTTGGAAAATGCTCAAGGAAACCTTCGTACATGGGAGGCCATGCGTCTAAGTTATAATAGATATCATATGACTTGAGAATTATCCTTGGTTGACCCAATAGATCCCAAAGATAAATTAGAAGATTATTATCATGTTCTTTCCAATGGTGGGTCTTCTCTTGCCATATAATTATCTCAATTGTCTCCAATTGAGAATTATATTTCAACCAAACTCCAATATTATATAGGTAGTGCTCATAGATATAATCAGCAAGTGGATGTGCACAACCCTGTCTTATGATAACACGAAGTCGTATGTCATTAGACATCTTGTACGATAGTGGCAAAACACCCTTCCAAAGTTAGGTTCACCTCAGCCTATTTGGTTCACCAAAATCAACTGTTAAATGATGTATAAAATACGACACACACATTTTAAATTCTCAATATAATTCTTCTCATACTGTTTTATGGAAAACCACAATAGCTATAGACCATTGTTCTATTTCCCTGTTATCCCCGCTCGACCCCGCTATACTCTTATTACCTGAAAGAAATTGTGAAGCAAAAGGGTGAGCACAAATAGCCCAGTAAAGAATATCATGACTAAGGATAATTAAATTATCAATAGTTTTCATCAGTAATAAATCAGAGATTTAAACATATGGTAGATGATAAAACTTTTCAACCATAGTTGTAGCGGAACGAGCAATCCATTAGAAGAGTCAAATAGACCATAATGTCTCCAATCTTCTCCATGTTAAAAGTCCATCAACAATATTTTATCCCGGTAACATCAATCAATAGTTTCTGGCCACAATCATGTAAATAGTTCATGATCATAATTATGTTGATAAATTCCTCTTCGCACTCAGGACGAAGATAATTCTCATCACCTGTCTTTACCTGAAACACCAAAGATCATGATTATACCAAATCACAGTTCCTGTTCATAATCATGCTAATCAATTCATCTTTGTATTACAAGCCAAAGCTATTCAACAATTAATCATTCATCTTTGCACTACAGGCCAAAGATATTCACAAATCAACCGCTCATCTTTGCACTATAGGCCAAAGATATTCATCAATAGTTCATCTTTGCACTACAGGCCAAAGATATTCATATCTCAAAAAAATATCTAATCATTTCAGAATTTATATAAATAATAATTATAACCATGTTGATCAATTCACCTTTGCCCTTAAGCTAAAGATATTCAATTATAAATTCAATAGTCATGAACATACTAGTCAACAATCCATCTTTGCACTACTGGCCAAAGAGAATCTATAGTCATGATCATACAATTAATCTACCCATCTTTACACTCAAGTCAAAGAGAAATTTCATCACTAGGATTATAAAAATGTTATATATGATAATAAAAACAATATGATCAAAACATCGATCTAATTTCTAAAGTAAGATTCATAATCAATAATAATTTGGTTAGGAAAAAAACCAATTTTGTCGTGAATAGTATCCCGTGAATAGTAACCTGTGCATAGTACTCCATGCATAGTACCACGTATTCGTAAGTAGTACCGTATACATAAATAGTGACGTATACGTAAATAATGCCATATACATTAATAGTGTCGTATACGTGAATAGTACCCCCGACACGAAAAAGTAAGAATTTCATAATACAATCCATGCCAATATCTTGGTATAATGATATTGAAAAGAATAACATCATTTATGAAAGAAAACAACATCCCTTACAAATACGACAAAAATAATACCCCTTACCTTAGTAGAAGTTTGGATATTGCAATAGTGTAGTAGCAGAATACTCTTCTTTTTTCTCTCTTATTCTCTCTCTAAAGCTTCTCTCTATATAACTCTGTGAATTGGTGGTGAGAAATATTGAAGAATTGAACTTCTATTTATAGAAGAACTGAAAGTGGCCCTTGGCTTTAACGAATGTCCAAAATGACTCCTGATAATATTGAAGAGGCAACTACTATTTGCGAAAAGGCAAATAACTCTTGAAAAAACGAAGAGGCAAGTAACTCTTGGAAAAACAAAGAGGCAAGTTACTATTTGAGTTACTATTTACGAAAGTGACTCTTAGATGATGATCTATGGGTCCCAACTTACACAATGCCACATATCACCATAACTTCCTCTAATGGTTATGTTACTCATTACACAATTAATTAACGCTTTTTAATCCTTCCAAATTCCCAACCGAAAATGGCCAAAATTCACAAACGGATGATTTTCCACACCAAAATATTGATAAAAATACATCAGCACTAATTTTTTCTTTTATATCCACAAAATAAATATTTTCTTATCATATAAATCAATAATTAATTATTTACAAATAATATTACAAAACTATAATATTGACAACCAGGTCGTTCCTAGGAAAGAGGGGTTCTTCCGATAAGGATTTCTCCTTACTGGCGCGCAATTAAATAACCCCTCCTAGACAGAACTTCCTTAGACATTGTCAATAATGCTATCTAATAATATTATTCAAATAATATGAATTATTGAGTTGATAATGTGAAATACTGTGCAGTGACAATTATTGAATCAATAATTCAAAATATCAACGGTAGCAATTATTGAATCAATCATAGCAACGTAGCAATTATTGATATAAAATATCAACGTAGCAATTATTGAACCAATAAAATATCATGCAATTATTGAAACAATAATATAAAATATTGAACAGTAATTAATGTAACAATAATTGAGTAAGTGCCTTCTTACGTAAGAATCAATAATTCGAAATACCGTGTGCTACTGTGCACAACGCGTATTACTGTATTTTTATCACCGGGTATTTCAACAGTGTAACCGTAACAGTTTTACCGTTATTTATAAAAAAGGTTATTTCTGTCGCTTTCTATATCCGGCAGTTATTCCGTTGTGGGGCCCACAAATAGCTGCACCGTCGTACGAATATTCCCCGACAACAAGAATATTCCACGACCAAACGAATATTCTCCGACAAAAATGAATATTTTATAACCACTTGTTTATTTTGAAAAATTTACATATATCACCCTTAACTTTAAATTTTTAACCATTTACTAAATAAAAAAATTGAATATTTTTATTTCATAAAATTCGGGGGTCTTACAAGAAGGAACAAGTACTTAGGAATAAAGTAATACCTTCTGTTAAGGTAATTTGGAGGACCCACAGTGCTGAAGAAGTCACGTGGGAACTCGAAGATGTAATGAGGAAATCGTATCCTTAATTATTTGCTTAATTAATTTGTGTAACCCCTTATGTATCGATTCTGGGGACAGAATCCTTTTAAGGGGGGAGGAATGTAACAGATGAGATTTTTTTTATTATGTGTGATTCATGGGACAGAATCCTTTTAAGGAGGAAAGATTGTAACGATTAAGATTATATATATTAAATTTTAAATATTTATTGAGTAAATAAATATTTTATATGATTTATTTAGTGAATTAAATAAATAAATTATGTGATTTTGTGGAATGATTTAATTAAGATTTATATATTAATTAAATAAAAATTTAATATTTAATTTAATTGATGTATATTGATTTTATAGATTATATGGTGAGTATTGCATGAAATTATAATTAGTGAGTAATTATAATTGTTATGTGATTAATTGATGTTAGATTTTTATTAATTAAATTAGAATGTAAAGATTTAATTAATTAAAGTGTAACATTAAAGTATATGTTAAAAAAGATTTATTAAATAAAGAAAAGTGTTTTAAAAGATCTTTGCCAAACGAGGCCATTGCACTTCTTTTAATCTTATTTTTCCAAACAAGGCCTTAAGCTCAAAAAGTTAGTTTTTTAAAATAGTGTGGTTTTACCCAAACATGGCCTTATGGCTATTCAATTTCAAATTTTTGTAACTTATGTAATTATTAGTAGTTAATATAGTAATTAGTATAATACTTATTAATATTATAGGTTACATATATATGATATATGTATATGTATATTATATCTATAATATAATACATGTTAAATATTAGTCAGTTAGTTTTAGAAGAACAAAGAAAGAAAAAAACAGAGAAGAGAGTTAGAGAGAATACTTAGAGAATGAGAGGAAGAAGAGAAAAGAAGAATAAGCTTTGAGAAAGCCAAAAGGAAGCAAGACCCACCATCATCTCCATCTCTTCTCTTAATCCAAAATAGAAAGGGTATAATCCTAGAACTTCATGAATTTTATTATGTTCTTCAATATTTTAATAGTTTAAAACTTCTCTATAAAAGCTTTTTGAGTAAATTATTTGATCATGATGTATATATGTGATGTGTATATATATATATATATATATATTGATGATTATATATGAGTTATATTATTGTTTCAGCAATTCAATCCATGTAATTTCGTTAAACAAGAAGAAATCATGTATACAGTATTTTATTGAGAACTAATTTTGAAGAATAGCCTTTTAAACAGTCAAAATTTGTATGTGTTTGTCAATTATTATTTAAATTGATCATGGAATATGTTAATATGTTAAAATTAGAGTTATTGCAATTGGAATTACATGAATTGATTGAAAAACGAATTCGTAATAGCAATTTTTGTCAAAAACGTTTGATATTGTAGTTTTCTTCAAAAATCATGAAAAATTTGGTTTTGATTATGTGTTGTAAGGATTTTATATGTTATAATCATGTTAAAGAGTCCAAAATATTGTTGTTATCAAGTTTCATGTTAATCATGTTGAGAAAAATCAAATTCGGTGTGAAGAAATAAGCCAAATTGGCTTATTTCTCTGCCAATTCGCGAACTAGCACTTCCACCAGAAGTGGGACCTGCCCCAGCGGGGCTTATTGCCTTGAGGGACCTGCCCCAGCGGGTTAACCTACTGTCTGGGTTTTTGTTTTGTGTGTCGTTGAGTTTTCGTGCGATGTTTGTTTAGCTAACGTATGTTCATGACTTGTTAAGTGTAATAGGTAATGAGATAACCTACTTTTGATGTGTTTAAGATAATTTGAAGCCTTATATGAATGTGTTACATGTGTATGGGTGTATTACTTTCATAAGGTATACATAATGATCTAAAGCGTTATAAGCTTGTGAAATGTATGTCGTGAATATAGACTCCCGTATGTGACTAGTTAGCAACCTATGTTGTAAACAACGTTGTGAGTTGAACTTGAGTATGAAGTTCAACGGTTGGAAAGTTATAGTTAGGTACTGATAGATGTTTTGAACATAATGTAATGTGTAGGATAATTGTGGAAGTGATTATAATTATTAAAGTGTAGCTTGCGCTTGAGGCAAGTTCTCTAATCCCTATTCTTTTACATTAAGCAAATCTCTATTTTTATTTATTTTGTGCAAGCTTTCTAAACCATTCTTGTACGCTATGCAAGCTTTATCATTGTATCTTTTCATTGTGCAAGTTCTCCAACCCTTGCTCAATATATCATGAAAGTTCATTTCCGTTTCTTAACTTGTTATGTATTGTACAAGTTATACTGTATTCAAATATTCGTAAAGCATAAGTATTGAAGTATTATTTAAGTAATGTGATCTTGACTTAGTTATTCAAGCAAGATCTATGTGATCTATCGAATACTTTAAGTTATTTTCAAAGCATGCCTAGCTATCATGAAATCTATTGTTGTATCTTACATTTGATTCATAATTCTTATATTATTGAACTGTTAAAGCATTGTGAGTTGATTCAACTACTCCAAGTTGATGATAGTTGAAACTCCAAATTTCCTTTATCTATCTAAACCAAACTTTCTTTGGTGCGGACTTGTATTCAAATACTGAGAATGAACAACCCTATTTATTAGGGGACATTTATACGAAAGCGTTAAGATGGTTGTGCACAATACATGGTACGAAAGGCTGATCCCCCTAAGTACGAGTTAAAGGTCCATAGTCTCAATGACTGTTAAAGGTTTTAAATAGAAATATTTATAACCTAGGACATAGTTCAAGGTCGTATGACCCTCAAATAAATTCTATACTCGAATTTTAAATATGATGAAAGAATTATTATTCAATTCTTTATTTTGATGAAAGTAAAGTCATTCAAACCATTCGAAGTTATTCAGTTATGTCATATCACTGTTATATTTCATGTGAGCTTTTGTTTGCTCACTCTTGCATATTTTATAACCCCTTGCAGTTAAGGCCGAGAATGTTGACGTACCGTCAACAAGTAAAGAAAAAGGAAAGATGAGCAAGTGAAGACTTGTTGTCTTCAATATCTGATTGTAATAAGACTTAATTATTGATGTTTTATTTCTGCATTTATTTGATTGATGTTAATGTTTAGTTAACCTTGGGATTTTATATTGGATAAGTTATAATCCTTTGTCAAGGAAGATTCTATTTAAGTATTTATGAAGGTTGTAATTTACTTTGCAATTCTTTATTATTGGGCAGATGTATGATTTATTTAGAAAGTGAACACCAAATCTTATGAAAACGAAGTACCAGGATTTGGGGGTGTCACAATATAGATTTCAACATTAATCATAAAAGAACCTGTGAGTAAATAGTTACTGTATAATTCAATCCTTCCACCATACAATGTCCCAATTAAATATAAAACATGAAATTACTGTCAAGTCTTATTTTATTCAATTATATGTATTTCGATAAGAAAATGCACAACTCCAAATAATGCAAATTAGAAACTCCTTTCTAATTTCATTCTTCCTTGGCCAAGGACTACTGGGTTGTCATTTAACGAATCATATAGGATATATCTCTTCTTTTACTAGAAGTGGTAAATTCTTTATTTGATCATTCATTTTATCCATATGAAACTTATTACACCCAAGCATACCCTTGGATATACCCTAAGGGTCTTAAGGAATAAGTCAAAGTATAATTCATTACACACAAGATACTATGATAATCTCAAGTCCGAGGATCACTTGTGCTACTATCACATTAGGAATTCCTATTGACAGACTAGTAAAATTTCATTAGGTATTCCTTAGTGAGTTACGTGAAGTGTACTTATCCTCCAATAAGCATCTACATACTTGCTTTAGTGTCTTCACACAAATGATTATGAGATTAATCATCCTCATCCAATGAGCAAGCAACATATGTACTAATCTATCCGAATTTACTAATCCCCTTTTTAGTAATCCAACGATTGGGAACTATTTTAATTTTAAGTTTTCTATAAATTTAGATCTCATTAGCATGATCAACATCATAATTCTAAAAGCATTATTTAAAACTATGGGTTATTTACATATTATAAAAATAGCATGTGACACCCCCAAATTCGAGTATTTCGTTTCCACATGATTTGATGCTCACTATCTAAATAAAACATATATCTACCCAATATTAAGGAATACAAAATGATTTACAACCTCCTCATTAAATAAAATGTTCCTTCTGAAAAAGGATTACAACCTTAATCCGAAAATTTCTCAAGTTTGCTAACCTTAACATAAACAAATAAGTGCGGAAATAAAATATCATAAACAAGTCTTATTACAATCACAATCAAAGACAACAAGTTTTCACTTGTTCATCTTGCCTTTCCCTTTACTTGTTGACGGTACGTCAACGTTCTCGGCTTTAACTGCAAGTAATTATGAAATATGCAAGAGTGAGCAAAGAAAAGCTCACTTGAAATATAACAATAATATGATATAAACTGAATAGCTTCAATAGATTTGAATAACTTTACTTTCATCAATAATAAAGAATTGAATAATAATTCTTTCATCAATACTTAGAATTTTGAATATTGAATCATCTGAGGGTCATAAGACCTTGAACTAGGTCCTAGGTTATAAACATTTTCGTTTAAAACCTTTAACAGTCATTTAGACTATGGACTCTAACTCGTACTTAGGGGGATCAACCCTTTCGTACTATGTATTGTGCACAAATATTTAACGCTTTCGCGTAGTAACCTCCCCTAATAAATAGGGTTATTCATCTCAGTATTTGATAAAAGTCTGCACCAAAGAAAGTTTGGTTTGGATAGCTAAAATGAAATTTGGAGTTTTCAACTATCATCAACTAAGGAGTAGTTGAATCGACTCAAAATCATTAAGAGTTCAATAATACAAGAATTATGAACCAAGTATAAGTCATAACAATAGACTTCATATTAGATAAGCATGCTTTAGAAATAACTTAAAGCATTTGAAAGATTAAGTAGATCTTGCTTGAACAAATAAGTCAAGATCGCATTATATCAATAATAACTTCCATACTTGTTCAATATGAACATTTGAATACACAATAACTTATACAAGAATTAACAAGTTAAGAATCGAAAACAAACTTGCATAATATAAAGAATAAGGGTTAGAGAACTTGCACAATATAAATAACAAGTTTAGGGTTTAGAAAACTTGTATAAACGTAAAAGATAGGTTTAGAAAACTTGCATCAAGCGCAAGCTACACTTTACAATTACAAATCACTCCCACAATTATTCTACATTTTACATTATGTTTATAACATCAATTAGTACATCACCAATATGTTTAAATCGTTGAACTTATTACTTAAGTTCAACTCACAACGTGGTTTATAACATAAGTCGCTAACTAACCATATACGTGAGTCTACACTCACAACATACACATCATAAGCTTATAACGCTTTAAACTACCATGTCGTACCTTATGAAAGTAATATACAAGTACATATATAACATATTAATATAAGACTTCAAATTATCTTAATCATATTAAAAATATGTTATCTCATTGTCTAATACACTTAACAAGTCATCAATTTAAGTTAACTAAACAAACACTACATAAAAACTACTCGGAGCACAAAATAAATTCCCGAAAAGCCCCAACCCCCGCTGGGGCGGGGTTCCCTAGGCTTACAGCCCCGCTAAGGTGGGGCCCACTACTGGTGGGTTCCCCCAGCTCGCGATCGTGCAGAGAAATAAGCCAATTTGGCTTATTTCTTCGCACGAAAGTCCGATTTTTATCAACATAATGTATATAAAACTTTATGAAAATAAAACCTTAAAGTTTTAACATGATTATAACATTCATAAACACTATAACACATAATCAAAATACAATTTCATGATTTTTGAAGAAAACAACATTCTTAAGCGTTCTTGACAAAAATTGATACTGTGAGTTCGTTTTTAAACCAAATCATGTAATTCAAATTGTATTAAATCTATTCCTTAATATATTATCATATTCCATGATCAATTTAAATAAAAACTAACAATCAAACATAAATTTTGATAATTTAAAAGACTAGTTTCAAAATAGGTTCACTGTAAAATTACTATGAACATGATTTCTTCATGTTCATCGTATTTACGTGAATTGAATCACTTAGACAACTATAAGAATCATATATAAACATATATATATATATATATATACATCATAATCAATAAAGTTTTATAAAAATAGTTTTATAGAGAACTATCAATACAAAGAACATAAACACAAAATTTCTAAAACTACAAGTTAGGATTATACCCTTGTTTGATTAGGAGAAGAGGATGAAGATGGTTGTTTGATTCTCTCAAAGCTTCCTTCCCTTTCCTCTTCTTCTTCTCTCTAACTTCTCTCTGTATTTTTTCTCTTCTTGTTTTGACACTGATAAAACTCTAACTTTGTTTTCTTCTAACGTATAATACAAAATATACATATACATACATATATAACTGACAATCATATAATAAATATATTAATTGACAATTAAATCCCATAATAATTACATCAGTTATAATTTTTGAAAATCAAAAGTCATATGGCTTTTTTTGGCAAAAACAGTTTATTTTTTAAAAACAGATTATTAGTAGCTAAGGCCCTGTTTGGTAAAACAAGATTAAAACAAGTGCACGGGCCTCGTTTGGCAAAACGGATTTAAAAATAGTTTTAAGGGCCTTGTTTGGGTAAAACTAATTTAAAACCCTTTTTATTCTTTTAGTAAATCCTTTTAACACATAGATTAAATGTTACACTTTATTTAATTAAATTTCAACCTTCCCATTTAATTAAATAAAAGCTAACATCAATTATCCATATAACAATTTTCACATAACAATTATAATTACTTGCTAATTATAATTTCATACAACGATTACCACATAAAATACATCTAATTTAATTATCTCAATTAAATTAGAACTATACCATAAAATTATTACATATCAATTACATTAAATATTAAATA
This sequence comes from Panax stipuleanatus, assembly GCA_020205555.1. Classification (NCBI taxonomy): domain Eukaryota; kingdom Viridiplantae; phylum Streptophyta; class Magnoliopsida; order Apiales; family Araliaceae; genus Panax; species Panax stipuleanatus. The sequence continues at coordinate 41,324,602 of CM035117.1, forward strand.
TTCATTTAATCAATATATTACACTTCATTAAATTACTCCATAATCATCACATAATTTATTTATTTAACTCAATAATTAAAATATTTATTTAATTTAATAAATATTTATAATTCAATATACAAAATCTCATTCGTTACACAGCATCATGTAGATAATTAAATGCCTTTAATAAATGAATATTTTTATTAATAAATAAATAAGATCGTTTCTAAAGTATATGCTTTATCATCATACATGATTGGCTTGTATGCATACTACTTTCAAGTTAAGCGAGGGTAAAAAGAAAAAAAAGAAAATTTGGAGTTAAGAAAAAATTTACGAGATCAGAACGAGATCATCTAAAGTAATGGAAGAGAAACCTCTACTAAGGGTTGTGTCACTCATAGTACATATGTTATATGACGTCAATTACGCGAAGAGCGACATCTATAGCAAAGACGAAGTACCTTTGATAAAGGGATAAAGCTCTTTTGAATTTAATCTTACTCATAAACAATGACCATGGATGCTTAAAAGTTTTCTTACGATTTCATAACTTGTTAGATAAAGTATTCCTTAAAAGAAAAGAAATAAAATATATATATAACCTTGAAGTTAGCGATTCATAACTTGCTTAGAAAAATTCATTTTCAACTTCAAGATCTTTAGCGATAAGATTAAAACACAGCAATTACAAGTTAAGTGGCAGACTCGATGAGCATTCAATCTCATGCACTTTAACTTTATATGCCTCATTGACAAGGTTGTACTAATTTTTATATCAAAGCTATCCCCGACAACCCAAGCCGTCAAGGTTTTGGCACATTTTTGTTATTTGTCTGATGTGCAGGATATTGCTCACTCTTGATGTGGTCAACAAAGCAAGTTTCTTACATGAATCCCTGGTAACAGCATGCGAAAAGGCTGGGGCATTTTATGATTCAATGAAATGGAAGAAGCCTAAGGCAGGACCAAACTTCTCATAAAAAGAAATGAGAGGACTTCTGAAAGAAATTATAATGACATGAGCTTGCGACGACAAAAGAACGGAAAAATTCCTTGAAGATCCTTACCTGTGAAAAAAACCAATGCCTCATCTGTAAAACAGTATCAAAAGACCACACAGGGGCCAATTCTAACTCACAATTTATAAATGTGAATCCTTGACATATAATGCATGCATCATGACATATACAGTGAATGAAAAGCATTATATATACATCTATACGAAATACTTAAAACTATATACATCAAATATCATCTCTGTTTTACAAATAAAAGTAAAAAGTACAGGGAAATGGGGCACAAGCTCCCAACGACTACCAAAAGGTCTGGCAAATGAAATCTACATCATCAAGCATGTCAACCTGCGCCAAGTCCTCATAAGTAGATGCCTCTGCACCGAAGTTCAAATCTAAGTAGTGAAAGGACGGGCCGCATCCTCTAGGGACGTTAGAGCAACTCGGGTCATCAGTCAAGCTAGTATCTAATCCAACGGGGTCGCAAGTAAAAAACTCACCCTTTTATAATCAATAATGAAGTCCATTGGCAACAACCCAACACAGACGTCGGCTCAACCCCAATGGTGTAATTCGTTGGCAAAAACCCAATGAAGGCATCGGCACAACCCCGATGATGTAATCCGATGGCTATAACCAAGTGAAGGCGTCGGCTTAACCCCGATGATGCAATCTATTAACAACAACCCAATGAAGGCATCGGCACAACCCCGATGGTGTAATCCGTTGGCAACAACCCAATGAAGGCATCGACTAAACCCTAATGGTGTAATCCATTGCCAACAACCCAATAAAGGCATCGGCTAAACCCCGATGGTGTAATCCATTGGCAACAACCCAGTGAAGGCATCGAGTCAACCCCGATGATGTAATCTGTTGGCTACAACCTAGTGAAGGCGTCGGCTCAACCCTGATGATACAATCCATTGACAACAATCCAATGAAGGCATCAGCACAACCCCGATGGTGTAATCTATTGGCAACAACCCAATGAAGGCATCAACATGATGTAATTTATTGGCTGTAACTCAGTAAAGGCGTTAGCACAACCTTGATGATGTAATCCGTGGGCTACAACCCAGTAAAGGCATCGGCACAACCCTGATGATGAAATACGTTGGCTACAACCCAGTAAAGGTTTCGGCACAACCCCGATGATGTAATCCGTTGGTTGCAGCCCAGTGAAGGCGTCGACTCAACTTCGATGATGCAATCCGTTGGCAACAACCCAATGAAGGCATCGGCACAACTCCGATGGTGTAATCCGTTGGCAATAACCCATTGAAGGCATCGGCTAAACCCCGATGGTGTAATCCGTTGGCAAAAACTCAGTGAAGGCGTTGACTCAATCCCGATGATGTAATCCGTTGGCTACAACCTAGTGAGGGCGTCGGCTCAACCCTGATGATGCAATCCGTTGGCAACAACCTAATGAAGGCATCGGCATAACCCCGATGATTTAATTCGTTGGTAATAACCCAACGCAGATGTCGGCACAACCCCGATGGTGTAATCTATTGGCAACAACCGAATGAAGGCACCGACTTAACCTCGATGATGTAATCCATTGGCTACAACACAATGAAGGCATCGGCATAATCACGATGATGTAATCTATTGGCTATAACCCAGTGAAGGCATAGGCTCGACCCCCGATGATGTAATCCATTGGCAACAACCTAGTGAAGGCATCGACTCAACTCCCAATGATGTAATCCGTTGGCAATGACCCAATGCAGGTCGGCTCAGCCTCGATGGTGTAATCTGTTGGCTACAACCTAATGTTGGAGTCAGCTTAACCCCGACGACGTAATCCTTATGACCCTTTCATAATTTCATATATCATTACATACTTTATACATGGCATTGCATCATCAGATATACCTTGTCATGCATTCTTCGTGTCTAGTAATCTTTGTCGTATTCATTCCATTGCAATGCATAAACATGACAAAGAAGGGCATCTGTAGACACTCAAAATTTTGCTTTCCTTGGACTAACCTTGCAGGAAGGCAAAAGCGTAATTTTAGCCCAATGATAACCCCGCGAGAGGGCAAAAGTGTAATTTTTCCCTAACAACAACATTTTTCAAGAATGAATCGTCGAGCTGAGGATGAGGTCATAAGAAGCCACGATTAGCATGATTATGAACAGGAACTGTGATTTGGTATAACCATGATCTTTGGTGTTTCAGGTAAAGACAGGTGTTGAGATGAACATGACCACTGATGATACAAATGAATATTTGATTTGAGATGTATATTGATTGATGTTACAGGGATAAAATATTATTGGTGGACTTTTAACATGGAGAAGATAATAGACATTATAGTCTATTTGACTCTTCTAATGGATTGCTCGTTCCGCTGCAGCTATGGTTGAAAAGTTTTACCATATGTTTAAATCTCTGATTTATTACTGATGAAGACTATTGATAATTTAATTATCTTTAGTCATGATATTCTTTACTGGGCTATTTGTGCTCACCCTTTTGCTTCACAATTTCTTTCAGGTAATAAGAGTATAACGGGGTCGAGCAGGGATAACAGGGGAATAGAACGATGGTCTTTAGCTGTTGAGGTTTTCCATAAAACAGTATGAAAAGAATTATATTGAGAATTTAAAATGTGTGTGTCGTATTTTATACGTCATTTTAACAGTTGATTTTGGTGAACCAAATAGGCTGAGGTGAACCCAACTTTGGAAGGGTGTTTTGCCACTATCATACAAGATGTCTAATCACCTACAACTTCGGGTTATCATAAGACATGGTTGTGCACATCCACTTGCTGATTATATCTATGAGCATTACCTATATAATATTGGAGTTTGGTTGAAATATAATTCTCAATTGGAGACAATGGAAATAATTATATGGCAAGAGAAGACCCACCATTGGAAAGAACATGATAGTAATCTTCTCTTTTTTCTTTGGGGTCTATTGGGTCAACCAAGGATAATTCTCAAGTCATATGATATCTATTATAACTTAGACGCATGGCCTCCCATGTACGAAGGTTTCCTTGAGCATTTTCCAAAGATTTTAATTCCTAAAACAGTTATTGACTGTACCTTTCTGTAACGTATTATTGATTTGGAGTATGGGCACTGTATTTGTATTGAAACTCACAGTTTAATTGTGGTCGTATTTTGTACGACAGTTTAAAAGTTAGAATTTGAAGATTTATATTTAGAATTTTTGTTGAGTGTATTTCGTGGCGACCCAGAATGGGTTGGGTGGATTGGACCTATTTTGGGGGGGTTACAGATGGTCAATCCGAGTTGTAGAAATGCCAGAAAATGCATTTAGGTACTAAAATGTACCAAAAGTTAATAAAAACGGCCACGGAACTGAGTTCCGGGCATATTTAGAAAACAAAAATTGATATGCAAATGCAAAAAAGCGTAATGAAGTAATATAAACTTGCTGATCATAAAAATACTCACAATGGACTGCTACATGGGCTTTTTGCCAAATCGTAGGCTTTACACGTCCAAATCTACCTGTTAATTTCTAATATGTGGTAGTCTGTGGATATATCTACGTGTTAAAGTGAAAAAATTTGGGTTTGGAAGATAAGAAAATGGCTGGAAAACCAAACGGGCAGGGCTCAGAGTATTTCTGAATTCTTGAAATGAGCTGGGGGTGAGTTCATATATATAGACTCAGGAGAAGCAGCTCTACCTGCTGCTGCCGCAGGTAGAGGTGTGGCTCCACGTGGTGGGTCCCGTTACATCGAAGTACGTGCACTCCAAGTAATGCGATGTTAGATTCAAAACTTTTTAACTTTTGATCGGAGCTTCCGTTTGAGGCGTGCGATACCTTTTCGGAAAACCCTCGCCAAGCGCGTTGCATGACATGGGAGAAAACCTTTTTCGAGTCTAAAAAGACGGGTTCATAATCGGGTCTTTGATTTCTCGCAGTTTGTCCGTTGAGCTGTCTAGCATTGTTTCCACTTGGGATCATTGTTATGGTTCGTTCTGACCTTAGTGGCATCAATTCAGCTTGAGTTTGACCGAATCGGCTTTAAGTTGTTAAAATGACCGTTTTGCCCCTCCCGGGGTTGCCTTCAATGTCGGCATGGCCTTCAGCTGACTTCCTGGGGTTGTTTCCAAGGTTTGGATCTCATTCGAGTCTGTTCGTCCTTAGTGTCGTCTCCGAGGCTGACTTGGTCCTTTCAGGTTTTCCTCTGGAGATGTTGTGATGCTTCAGTATTATTTCTGAAGTTGACCTGACCTCCCGGGTTGAGACCGGGGCTGGCCTGTACCTCCCGGGTTGAGACCGGGGATGACCTGTACTTCCCGAGTTTAGACCGGGGCTGCCCTGTACCTCTCGGGTTGAGACCGGGGCTGACCTGTACCTCCCGGGTTGAGACCGGGGCTGACCTGTACCTCCCAAGTTGAGACCGGGGCTGACCTGTACCTCCCGGGTTGAGACCGGAGCTGACCTGTACCTCCCGGATTGAGATCGGGGCTGATCTATACCTTTCGAGTTGAGACCGGGGCTGACCTGTACTTTCCGGGTTAAGACCGGGGCTGATCTGTACCTCCCGGATTGAGATTGGGGCTGACCTTTACCTCCTGGGTTGAGACCGGGGCTGACCTGTACCTCCCGGATTGAGACCGGGGCTGACCTGTACCTCTCGGGTTGAGATCGGGGTTGACCTTTATCTCCTGGGTTGAGACCGGGGCTGACCTGTACCTCCCGAATTGAGATCGGGACTGATTTGATGATCCGATATTGAGACCGTGGTTGATTTGATGACCCGATATTGAGACCAAAGTTGATTTGATGGCCCGGTATTAAGATCGAGGTTGATTTAATGGCCCGGTATTGAGATCGGGGTTGGTTTGATGGCCCGGTATTGAGACCGGGATTGATTTGATAAGATAATTTTGTCCTCTTACAATATTAGTAACAGGAAAACGAAATTTCGAGTGTCTACATATATATATATATATATATATATATATATATATATGTCTATATTTGGATATTCAAATCACATACAGTGAGATTCATACTAAAGCTGTACGCATATATTATTTAAATTTTTTTATTACGATTGATTGATTTTAAAACTAGTCAATTCGATCATAAAAGTTGATGAAAGACATTTATTTTGTTATGGAGACTAATAGCTTTGTGTAAATACGTAGAACAGAAAAGCTTTAATTTGTTTTATATGTAAAAAACATAATAATGAGTTATAATGTTTATGTTTTTTTATTGGTAAAGTGGATGCCTCACGGTCAAACTACACAAACTATAAGTTTATACAATCATCAGCTGGCACTGTTATTAATCTTATAATTTAAAACAAAATGAGTGTATTTTTTTCCTACAAGAAACTACCTTTTGAATAGGATATGCTCGTGTTGAATACTTGTTTCAAAAATGTCACCATCAATTTTTGAGTACGTAATCCCACAAGAGGGACTTTATTTAATGGTCACCATCACTTGAATCTAATAGAAAAAAGATTTTTATTAAAATTTAATATTATTTTAATGATTAAAGAATAGATATAATAAGTAGATGCTAAATTATTATGTATATAATTGTAGTTCAGTATAACCGTTGAATTTATCTTTGTGTAATAAATCGTTGACCCAACGAAATAATTCTAACACAAAAATAATTTGAAGGTTAACACAAACAAAAACGAAAGATAAATCCATGAATCCACAAAAAAAATAAAGAACTCATAAAAAAAACCAAAATAATAATGTCAATTCATGAAAATGTAATTGTTCACAAGCTTTACTAAGCGTATTTATAATCCTAAACAACTTTCCATCATCAATTAGGAATGGAAAAATTAAAATTATGAAAATTAAAAAAAAATCAATTCAAGTTTGACCTAAGTCGAAGGCTTAAAACATATATTTCGGGTTTAAAATGATATACATCGATGTATGCGACCCAAACGCATCCGAACACCTAATCCACTTCTAAATTGGACTTTTCCACCACATCAATCATCAACTAATTACAATTCGACATATCATTTTATAAATTCTTTTTTATTAAAGTCTTTTTTTTTTGTATAATTTTTCATCAATTAAACCTATAATCTTGACGGACATCCTTGATCGAAGTTCGTATCACCTGGCAATTGCTATTTACACAACAAAGGTTTAAAAAATATTAAAAAATTAAAAAATTAAAAAATTAAAAAATTAAAAAATTAAAAAAATCAAATAAAAATAAAACCCCTATATAATCTTGACATAATAGGTCATCAGTGATTCAAACGAGACAATATCACATAAAAACTTCATAATCTTGACATAATATGTCACCTGTCTGATAAGAGCATGGGACTTTTACAAGATTGACCATAGCGTATCTAAGATTTTTTCAACTTCCATCCATAGTTAACTTGTTTGTTTAGCTCACTACTACCAAGAAGAATTTTCAACTTTGTCTCACCTAATCGTCACTATTTATATATCTATATTAGTAAAACAAAAATCTTTAACCAATCGAATTATAAAAAGAAGTCGAATTAATTAACATGGGCATGATAAGAAATTCCAGTTTCATTTTGTTTTTAGTGGGTTCTGTAATTCTAAATATTCTATATCATAAGTAATTATTCTATAATAGTTTATAAAAAAAAATATTATTACTGTTGATTGACTTTAAAACTAATCAATTCGACCACAAAAAATTGATAGAAGACAACACTTATCATGATATGGAGGGAAACATGTTTTCATCTTAGATATGTAGCATAGAAACTTTTAGGGCCGTAAATGAACCGGACTGCCCGCAAGCCCGGTCCGGCTTGACTCAATTCTATTAAGTTCGTCTCGAGCTCGACTTGAGTTTGTTAACGAGCCGAGTTTGAACAAGACTTTTAGCCCCTTTTGTTAAACGAGTCGAGCTCGAACAGTGGTGTTCGACTCTCGTTTAGGCCCGGCTTGAGCTTGATTCGTTTAATAATTATTTAATTAAAATTTTATTTTATTAATATAAAATATATAATACAAAATAGTTATTTTATTTATATATTTTTTTTCAAAAAAAATTGAAAAAAAATTAAAAAATTAAACGAGTCGGGCTTAGGCTCGAGCTCGGCTGACTTAAGCCCGACTCGTTTGTAAACGAGCTGAGTTCGTACACAAGATTTCAATCTCGCTTAAAGTTTGGTCTAACTCTGTTTGTTTAACTTTTAAACGAGCTCGAGCTCGACAAGTCAGAACCTGGTTCGACCCGGCTCTTTTACAAACCTTTAATTTATTTTATGCAAAATACATAATAAAGAGCTATTGTTTTTTTTTTTGTTAGGTGCAATGGAGGATTCACGGTCGATAACTTCATACAATCATCAGCTCTGACTGTTAAGATAAGATGTCGAAATGATGCGACTCATTTCATTTTATTAGTTCTAAAATTAGGGATATAATTTTTTTTTATTTATCTCAAACATAGAAATATATTTCTATGTTGAGACAAAAAATACTATAATTATACTTAATTTGCCCTTTTCTATAAAATAGTTGACTGCTGCATGTTCGTTTCGAGTAATATCCACCCGCTGCATGTTCATCCCACCTACAGGCATATATTTCAATATAGGTAGTCCACAGGTTTCTAACAGCCACTGGCAGAAAACAGCCCACTTCATGTTCAATACTGTATATCTTTACACTTTTATTTTTTTCTTCGTTACCTTCCTGTCTAACTGATAGACCAGAATAAGTGGCTCACTTCCCATCCTCCCGCTGGTATAAAATGGTAGTACTTTTACATAATATGAATTTTTTTGTAAGGGTAAAGCTGGAAGTATAAAATTGTATATCAAATTGTCATTTTTGAAATGTATATCTAATTTTGGAACAAAAAGAGTATAAACTAAAGTTACTACAGCAACGTCATACTTCCGCAAGAGATTATGCACATCTGTTTCTTTGTCTAGGAGTATACATAATGCGATTGTTCCACAGCTTCTTCATGAAATTTCTACAATTTTTTTGTGCATTGATCATAAAAGGTATTGTAAATATAACTTGATGAGGACTAGATTAGTTAACATTAGCGTATATTTAACTAGTTTTACGTTAATATTTAACTAGTTTTACCCTAATATGTGCATTGTGTATATCTTGTTAATATTCTTTTTAAAAAAATTAATAATTTTTTATTATTTTATCATATTAATACAAATATTTCAATTATCAGTATAATTATATTCTTATATATATATTTTTTTATCTCATAAAGATTAACTATTTATATACTTAATAATCAAAATTTATTTTTAAATATACTTTTGACTATTTATTCTTATTTAATATATATCTATATATGTATTTATATAAATTTATCAAGATCAAATCTGGACTGCTGATCTAAGGAAACAATCTAACGGTCAAAACAATATTCAATCCGCGGCCACTCGTTTGGACCAATCAGGAGCCACCTTCACCAAACACACGGATCGAGCCAGACAACCGTTAGATCATCAACAGAAAGCACAAGCTGATCTCAGCTGTTCGATCAAAAATAATCGATCAGTCCAAACGTTTAAAATTACCGGCTCAATACTGATCGTCTATCAATTCTGAGATTAACTATCAGCCATTCGATCAGCCTAATTAACCTAAATATAAATAGCAAAAATTACATTTTGTATTCATTTTCCCACTTCTCTCTCTCTCTCTCTCTCTCTCTCTCTCTCTCTCTCTCTCTCTCTCTCTCTCTTTTGCTGATTTTTTCTCTTCATCTTCACTTCTCTCTCTCTCTCACAAACCCTAATCAAGTTCCATCAAAAAATATCTGATGTCCAATTAAAATTATGAAAATCTGAATCGATCAATCGGTTCTACACCATCGATTTAGTCTATCTACCGATCGATCTTCCTTTTTCTTTGAAATCTTTTATTGTCAGATTTTTTCGTTTCATAAGTTTGATAAACACAGATCTTCTTCTTCTTCGATTGTCAAACCCTAATTCTTCTGGTAAGTCCTCTTTGTTACAGTTTTTGATCCAATGGATCTAAAATTTTTATTATGTGTGTGTGTGTGTATATATATATATATATATATATGGATCTGAAATTTCTCTCTTACATTTTTTTGGTAGCCAATTCTACCGATTTTTGTGTCACAGATCTTCATTTTTTTTGTTTAATATGTCAATAGCTTTCCAAAATCAGTTTCTCAGATTTTCGTGTTCATATTTCTTTGGCTTTCTAAAACCAGTGTCTGTTTGTTATTATTTAAAAAAAAAAATTATTTACGAATTTTTTTTTGGGTTTAGGTCTTTCTCTAAAAAATTTGTCTTTTACAAAACATAAATCTTAGAATTTTTTTTTAACTTTTGATCTTTAAAAAAAACCCTAATTTTTTTCGAACTTTGAAAAACCCTAATTTTTTTACTGACTAAAATCGTATTTATTCTACTTTCATGCATCTTCATATATATATTTCTACATATTCTAACAATCTATTTCAAGTATATGTGAATTGATTTGGGTACTAGGCTTGAAAGAAATAAGCAGTAGACATATGTGTCCTGCAAACGAGCTTGCAGGTAATATCTTCTCTCTTTCTGTACATAGCAGTGCACGATATGCACTGTGAAGGCTTTGAATGAGATTTTTTTGGCTATTCTGATGGGTTTTAAGCAAATATCAAATCATTGCATAAATTTTTCTTCTGTTAATATCTATACTAAATTGGGATGTATGACATGTTTACTATTATGGGTTAAAACCTCAACCTCTGTATTGGGTTAAACTTTCATTTCTTTCTAAAATAGTATACGAGTTGCTCTGTTTTTCTAACTGTCCTGGATTATGTGATCAGTATCTGCATTTCTCAGATGAATAAGTATCTGACAAATATTGTGTTATATTTATTGATTGTTCTTTCTGTGAAATAGCAAGCTCACCTACTCTCTGTTTTTGCAAAAATTGTTTTCGACATGAGGTCACCATAACAAATGTTGCGCTGCTTGGACTATTTTTTTTGGTGTTGACTATCTGATTTATGAAGTGAATATTAAATTGATTAGACGGTCTCTTTTTGCTACACTCGATTATACTCTATGAGGCTCAAATAAGTCATATCTATACTTTATCTGCTCTGAATGTTTATGTCTGATAACTGAGTACCTACCACTGTATGCATTAAACATTTGAAACCTTCACTTATCTACCACTTCTATAAATGGCAAATACACAAACTCACTGCATATGTGTAACGAATGAGAATTTTATATATGAATTTTAATATTTATTTAATTAAATAAATATTTTTAATTGATTTATTTACTGGGTTAAATAAATAATTTATGTGATTGTTGTGGAGTAATTAAGTGCAAAATGTTAATTTAATTGATGTGTAATGATTTTATGGTATAGTTCTAATTTATTTGAGATAATTAAATTAGATGAATATTATGTGGTAATTGTTACATGGGATTATGATTAGCAAGTAATTATAATTATGTAACAATTTAGTAATATGTGAAAATTTTAATTAATTAATCGATGTTAGCTTTAATTTAATTAAATTAGAATGTTAGGACTTAATTAATTAAAGTGTAACATTGAAAGTATGTGTTAAAAGGATTTATTAAAATAAAATAAAAAGAGTTTTGCCAATCAAGGCCCTTACACCTGTTTTGATTCCGTTTTGCCAAACAGGGCCTTAACTGCTAAAAATCTGTTTTAAAAAAAACTATTTTGCCAAACAAGCCTTATGGCTTTTAAATTTCAAAATAAATTGTAACTGATATATACTTAATATAGTTATTATATTTTTGTCAGTTACAATATATGTATTATATTCTATATCTAATATATGTATATCAGTTATACAAATTAGTTTATACGTAAGTAAAGTTAGTCAGTGTTAGAACAAAGATAGAAAATAACAGAGTAGTTTAGAGAGAAAGGAGAGAAGAAGAAGAAGAAGGAGGAGGAGGTGGAAGCCTTTCTAAGTCAAAACAATCATCATCATCTTCTTCTTCCTCACAAATCAAAAAGGATATAATTTCTAACTTTATAGTTTTTAAAATTATGTTTGATGTTCTACATGATTTTAGTTCTCTGTAGATATGATATATCATGAAATTGATGTAAACATGATTTATATATATATAATGTGTTACAAACTGTTTATATATGAATTTTATGATGATTTAAGTTGTTTAATTTATGTAAACATGATGAACATGAAGAAATCATGTTCATCAAAAGTTATAGTGAATTAGTTTTGATAAATGGCTCATTTAAAATCAAAATTCATGTTTGATGGTATTATATTGTATAAATTGATTATAAATTATGATAACATGCTTAGAAATGAATTCAATATGCTTGGAGTTATGTGAATTGATTTAGAAACAAACTCACAGTGTTCAATTTCATCAAGAATACTGAAAAATGGTTTTTCTTCAAAATTAACAAAAATTAAGTGTTTTGATGTTATATGTATTAGAACATGATTAGAAACATAGACTGATGTTTTTACAAAAGTTATATGAGTTATATATGCTAAAATCGGAATTTGGTATGGAGAAATAAGCCAAATTGACTTTTTCTCTGCACAGTTTGCGACACTGTCAGAACAGTCTACGCAGTGGCGCAGCCGCGCCGCTCCCAAGGCTTATTGGAGCGCGGCCGCACTGGTCCTGCAGATTGTGCAGAAAGTTATTTTTAAAATGCAACTTTGTCAAATTAATAAAGTAATAAAATATAAAATATGTTAATAAAATTAAAATGCTATGTGGACAGTAATGAATTATATTATTAAAATATAATATGTAATTATAATATGATTAATTATAATTAAAGTAATGTATAATTTAAATTATAATTTGTTTAATTATAATTTAATTAACATGAGTGCATAATTTAAGTTTGATTAATTATGTGATTATGTGATGTAATAATTAATTATTAAACCTAATAATTAAAGAGAAATTAGTTAACCTAGATGGGTTAACTAGTTATGTGAATTAGTTATATCATAACTAATTTATATTATTATTGTTAATAATATATATGTAGGATTAATTAAGCAACGTAAATATAACTTGTAGCTTGCGCTCGAGGCAAGTTCTACAGGAATGTAAATATAACTTGTAACTTGCGCTCGAGGCAAGTTTTCTAAACTCAAACTTTACTTGGGCAAGTGTTCTATCTTTTTCTGATTTTATTTATGCAAGTTATTTGCATTATCTATAATTTCCTTATTGAGCAAATTTCTTATTGAAGTTTATCTTTAAATTGATGTGACCTTGACTTAATTGTTCAAGCAAGGTCTATATTGTCTTTCAAATGCTTTAAGTTTAATTCTAAAGCATAAGTTAATTCGAAATTCTTTATTGCCGAATTTTTATTTATTGTAAATGATTCAACTACTCCTTAGTTGATGATAATTGAATTCCAAATTTCTGTTTTAGCTTATCCTAACCAAACTTTCTTTGGTGCAGACTTGTTATCAAATAACTGAGATGAACAACCCTATTTAATAGGGGAATACCATGGGAAAGAGTTAAGATGTTTGTGCACAATACATGGTACGAAGGGCTGATCCCCCTAAGTACAAGATAAGAGTCCATACAGTCTAAAAGACTGTTAAAGGTTTTAAATAGAAATGTTTATAACCTAGGATATAGTTCAAGGTCTTATGACCCTCAGATGATTTTTATATTCAAATTCTAAATTTTGATGAAAGAATTATTATTCAATTCTTTACGATTGATGAAAGAAATATTATTCAAATCATTTGAAGTTATTCAGTTTATGTCATCACTACTTTTGTTGTTATTCCAAGTGAGCTGTTGTCTGCTCACTCTTGCATTATATAACCCTTGCAGCTAAAGTCGAAAGAGTTGATGAACCATCAACTAGTAAGGGCAAGAGCTAGATGAATAAGTGAAGACTTGTTATGTTTTGATTATGATGTGTAACAGAATTTAATTATGTTATGTTTTTATTTTCCGCACTTATCGATGATGTTAAGGTTAGTTAACCCTGGGATTTATTTTTGAACAAGGTTGTAATCCTTTTGATAAGGAAGATTTTATTATTTATTTAAGGTTGTAATTTATTTTGCATTCCTTATTTATGGGCAGTAGTTATATTTTATTTAGATAGTGAGCAACAAATCCCGTGGAATTGAAGTACCCGGATTTGGGGGTGTCACAGGTTGGTATCAAAGCTTTAGGTTATGAACCTTAGGTGGGGAAAACCTTAGGTAGTAGCCTTGTAGGAGATCGAAAAGATAGTGATGATAGTTAAAGATAATAAACTACCTTATGTGCTATGCGTTTAAGTTTAAAGTATTCGAAGAGTATCGATCGATGACACGTAATAATTAAACTTTAAAATTTTGTTATCAGGATGATGAATGTTGGAGAGTCCAGTCAGGTTAGGGAGGAGTTACCCCAGATGCCTAGAGACGAGGAGCCCCGAGACATCCAGGTTATCTGGGAGCATTTGGTTCAGAGAGAGCCATCTCCATTGATCACCGTAGCTGGTCAGGAGCATGAGCCAGTATCTGACCAAGAGTCAGAGGATGAGGAGGAGGATCCTGAAGAGGAATTTCCACCTCACTCGACTAGCGCTGAGATGTACGAAGAGATCTACGACCGCAAAGTGGAGCTTCATGGTCAAGTCGGAGAACTGGAGGACCTGGTAGACGAGAGTCGGACTACCATACAATAGAGAGAAGAGACGATCCAAGAGTTAGATGACACGCTTGGAAACACGAAGTGGGATCTAGTCCACGCGGAGAGTGATAGAGATGATGCATTGGCTGAACTAGCGAAACTGAGGAACGACATCCAAGAAGAAGAGTCAGCAAAGTGTGCCAGAGCAGAGGAAACGAGGTTGAGGGCTACTCAACGTGCAGAACGAGCTGAAGACGAGGTTCAAGTGAAGAAGGCCAAGCTGAGGGAGACAGACTATGCTTTCCATACGGCTATAGATAGGGCCCAGGATCGTGTCTTTTATTACCCAGCTCAGTTCAAAGATTTACCGTGGTACATGGTGGATCGCAGAACAGTGTTCCGGGTGATAGAAGAAGAACATAGAGAGGCTGTGCAACGTCTTAACATGCCTAGATAGTAGAGTCATTAATTATGTGTTTCTTGTTATATAAATAAATATAAATCCCAGAATTTGAGATAATAATGGGATAAGCTAATAATGTAATCCTACAACTTGTTTTAGTTCTGGAAAGATGATGTAAATAGCAGAGATGTTATCTACTCTATGTTGAAACTAAGAATGAATAAAATAAAGAAGTTTATTGACGTGCTATGTGTTCAAGTCTGAATTGAGTTAATTTAAATGTTTAAATTGAACTTGAATATTTAAGAAATAAGTAAAGGATCTAATAAGAGTATGTCTTAACAGAAAGATGCCTTTAAGAAAAAGACCTACAAACAACAACAACAACGACAACAACAATGACGGGACGAATCCCAATTCAGTCCAGCAATTGGTTAATTTACTGATGGGAGCGCTTGCGAATCAGCCGCAAGTTCAGAACACAACGTTTAAGGAGTTCAAGGCAGTAGGACCGCCGGAGTTTCCAGGATCGGTGAATTCGATAGAGGCCCAGACGTGGGTGATGGAAATGGAGAAGGTCTTCGATGTGGCTAGAGTTAGCGAGGACCAGAAGAAGGCTTTCACGACTTTCATGCTTAATTCGAAAGCTAGCTTTTGGTGGCAGGCCAACAAGACTAGGGAAGGAGAAGGTGTTATAGCATGGGATCATTTCAAAGAAATATTCTTTGAGATGTACTTCCTAATAAGCTCGCAGAATCAAATGGAAGTTCAATTTCTAGAGAGCTAAAACAGGGAGGGATGACGGTGCCAGAATATGTCGCAAAATTCAACGAGCTAGCCAGGTTTGCTACGTACCAGGTCAGTACTGACGAGAGGAAGGCGAGAAGGTTCGAGCAGGGATTGAAACCCTGGCTCTATAGCAAGGTCTCTATGTTCCAGCTGAATACGTTTGTAGCTGTACTGGAAAAGGCCATCCTCGCTGAAGGTGGATGCAACGCTGTGACCAAATATAATTAAGATCAAAAGAAGAAGAGAATGAGACAGAGAACAAGGCTGGTGGTAGCGGTGCTATCAACCAGAAAAGAAAGTGGAATGACAACACATCTGGTGGGAGTCATCAGGGAAACCAGCAGAAGAGGAGTATTGAAGCATGTGCTACATGTGGGAAGAATCACAATGGAGTGTGCCTGAGGGGGAAACGAGTATGCTTCAACTGTGGTCAGGAAGGCCACATTGCGCTTAATTGCCCGAACCCGAAGATGGGAGCTTGCTACACATGTGGATTTAAGGATCACATGTCCCGAAGTTTCCCTAAGAAGCTAGCTGGAGGGTCGGCAAGAGGGAGAGGAAATGGTAGTGGCAGCACTTTGGCTATCGCTGGACCACTGCAGGCGATCCAACCCACTGCTAGGATGTTCAACATGACGGTGCAGGATGCTGTGTAGTCAAAAGATGTGGTGTCAGGTATTATTCCGGTTAATACTATAAATGCATATGTATTATTTGATTCGGGTGCTACTTGTTCGTTCATATCTGATGACTTTGCTAAGACCTTAGACTTACCTAAAGAGGAATTAGTTTACCCCTTGATCATAGAGATTGTGAATAGGGAGGTTATTCCTGTTAGGTTTGTTTGCAAGAACTGTAGATTGGACATTAAAGGTCATGAATTGAGGGTAGATTTGATTCTGATAAGACTTGGGGAATTCGATGTTATATTGGGTATGGATTGGTTGTTCAACCATGGGGCGGTAATCGATTGCCAGAAGAAATCTGTGAACCTTACAACTCCGTCGAAGGTAGTATTTGTGGTAGCAAATCGCCTAGACAAGTGAGTTGTTCGATGATTATGCAAGCCAAAAAGTTGTTGAAACAAGGCTGTATAGGATACTTAGCCTACATAGTGGATACTCGTAAGGAGAGCCCGAAGATAGAAGAGATATCGGTGGTTAGGGAGTTTGTGGACATATTTTTTAGAAATTTGTCAGGACTTCAGCCAGATAAAGAAATAGAGTTTGTGATCGACTTAGCACCGGGGACTGCTTCGATATCGAAAGCCCCGTACAGAATGGCTCCAGTCGAGATGAAGGAATTAATGGTTCAACTGCAGAAATAACTGGACAAGAAGTATATTCAGTCGAGAGTATCACCATGGGGAGCTCCAGTTTTATTCGTCAACAAGAAAGATGGATCGATGCGGTTATGCATAGATTATAGGGAGTTGAACAAAGTCACGATCAATAATAGGTATCCTTTACCTAGGATCGATGACTTGTTCGATCAACTGAAAGGTGTTAGATACTTCTCGAAAATAGATTTGAGAAATGGATATCATCAGTTGAAGGTAAGAAGAGAGGATATACCAAAGACAGTTTTTAGAACTCGGTATGGACATTACGAGTTCTTGGTGATGTCATTTGGTCTAACGAATGCACCAGCGGCATTTATAGACATAATGAATAGGGTGTTTAAGCCATGTCTAGATTAATTCGTAGTGGTGTTCATAGATGACATTTTGGTTTATTCCAAAACTGAGGAGGAACACACTGAGCATTTGAGGCTAACATTAAAATCGCTGAGATGGGAGAAGCTATATGCGAAATTCTCGAAATGCGAATTCTGGTTAGAACGTGTGCAATTTCTTGGCCACGTGATTGACAAGGATGGGATTTCGGTAGATCCATCGAAGGTTGAAGCTGTGATGAATTGGGATCAGCCGAAGACACCGTCTGAAGTGAGGAGTTTCTTGGGATTGACAGGTTATTACCGAAGATTTATCCAAGACTTTTCTAAAATTGCAACTTCGTTGACGAATTTGACTAGTAAAACAGTTAAGTTTGTTTGGACGAAAAAGTGTGAGGAAAGTTTTTAAGAACTGAAGAAGAGGTTGAGTACTGCACCTGTGTTGTCATTGCCAGATAGTACAGGAAATTTCGTAGTATATAGTGATGCCTCACATAAAGGATTAGGCTGTGTCCTGATGCAGAATGAAAAAGTCATTGCCTATGCATCACGTCAGCTGAAGGACTACAAGAAAGGGTATCCGACCTATGACTTGGAATTGGCGGCAGTAGTGTTTGCTCTGACGCTTTGGAGATACTACCTATATGGAGAAAAATATGAGATATACATAGACCATAAGAGTCTGAAGTACATCTTTACACAGAAGGATTTGAACATGCGCCAAAGGAGATGGTTGGAACTTATCAAAGACTACGACTGCGAGATTCTGTACCATCCAGGTAAAGCTAACGTTGTTGCCGACGCTTTAAGCAGTAAGGGTCGGGAGCAGTTAAATATGTTAACTGATTAGGATCAGTTGATAGCAGAGATAACTAAGTTAGAGCTGGAAGTCAAGTATCTGAAGGAGTCGATCGAGAAGCTATTCCAAGTAACTACTAACCCTACTCTGGTAGACAAGGTAAAAGAAGCCCAATAACACGACGAGGAGTGTGAGAAGATCCGAAAGAGAATAGTCGATGGTGAAGAAATCAAGTTCAAGATCGATAATGAAGGACTGCTACGATTTGAAGGAAGAATTTGGGTACCGCCAGTACCAGACGTCAAGAGGAGATTTTGGGCGAAGCTCACAATTTGAGTTATTCGATTCACCCTGGGAGTACGAAGATGTACCAGGATCTCAGACAGTATTTTTGGTGGCCGAATATGAAGAGAGACTTGGCTGAATGCGTTGCGAGATGTCTGACGTGCCAGAAAGTTAAAGTAGAACACCAGAGACCAAGTGGAATATTGCAACCGCTGGAGATTCCAGAATGGAAGTGGGAGCATATCACGGAAGATTTCGTGGTTGGTTTTCCAACGACTCAGAAGGGTTTGGATGCGATATGGTATATAGTGGATCGACTGACGAAGTCAGCGCATTTCTTACCGATCAAGATTAAATTCAACTTGGATCAGTTAGCAAAGCTATTCGTGAAGGCAATTATTTCTAGACACGATGTTCTAGTGTCAATTGTGTCCGACAGAGATCCGCGTTTCACGTTAAATTTTTGGAAGCGATTACAAGAATGTTTGGGAACGTAAATTGCGAATGAGTACGGTGTACCATCCTCAGACTGATGGTCAGAGCGAACGAACGATTCAGACTTTAGAAGATATGCTAAGAGCTTGCGTTATGGACTTCAAAGGAAGCTGGGATGATCATCTACCATTGGTGGAGTTCGCCTACAACAATAGTTACCATGCAAGTATTGGCATGCCACCTTACGAAGCATTGTACGGCAGAAAATGCAGGACTCCATTGTGCTGGGATGAGGTTGGTGAACGACAATTGTTGGGACCAGAAATAGTGCAACAAACTGCTGAGATTATCAAGGTAATCAGAACGAGATTGGTTGCTGCTCAAGACAGACAGAAGAAATATGCCGATCATCATCGACAGAATCGAGAATTTGCAGTGGAAAGCTTCGTTTTTCTGAAAGTATCTCCCTGGAAGGGAAAGATTCAATTTGGAAAGAAGGGGAAGCTGAGTCCCCGATTTATTGAACCTTTCGAGATACCACAAAGGGTTGGCAAAGTGGCTTAAGATACCTTCGGAGCTAGATAATATACACAACGTTTTTCATATTTCCGTGTTGCGACCGTACAAACACGATTACAAGCACATGATAGAATACGAGCCTTTGCAATTCGATAAAGACTTAACATATGAAGAGGTTCCTGTTTAGATAGTTAATAGAAAAGAACAAATACTTAGAAACAAAGTGATGCCTTCTGTTAAGGTAATCTTGAGGAACCACAATGCTGAAGAAGCTACGTGGGAACTCGAAGATGTAATGAAGAAAACTTATCCCCAATTATTTGCTTAATTATTTGTGTAATTCCTTATATATCGATTATGGGGACATAATCTTTTTAAGGGGGGAGAATGTAACAAATGAGATTTTTTTTTGTAATGAGATTTTTTGTAGTGAGATTTTTTTAGTGATTCTCGGGGCAGAATCTTTTTAAGGAGGGAAGATTGTAACGAATGAGAATTTTATATATGAATTTTAATATTTATTGAATTAAATAAATATTTTTAATTAATTTATTTACTGGATTAAATAAATAATTTATGTGATTGTTATGGAGTAATTAAGTGCAAAATGTTAATTTAATTGATGTGTAATGATTTTATGGTATAGTTCGAATTTAATTGAGATAATTAAATTAGATGAATATTATGTAGTAGTTGTTACATGGGATTATGATTAGCGAGTAATTATAATTCTGTAGCAATTTAGTAATATGTGGAAATTTTAATTAATTAATCGATGTTAGCTTTAATTTAATTAAATTAGAATGTTAGGATTTAATTACTTAAAGTGTAACATTGAAAGTATGTGTTAAAAGGATTTATTAAAATAAAATAAAAGGAATTTTAAAGAGTTTTGCCAAACAAGGCCCTTACACCTGTTTTGATTCCGTTTTGCCAAACAGGGCTTTAACTGCTAAAAATTTATGTTAAAATAAACTGTTTTGCCAAACAAGCTTTATGCCTTTTAAATTTCAAAATAAATTATAACTGATATATACTTAATATAGTTATTATGTTTTAGTCAGTTACAATATATGTATTATATTCTATATCTAATATATGTATATCAGTTATACAAATTAATTTATACGTAAGTAAAGTTAGTCAGTGTTAGAACAAAGATAGAAAATAACAGAGTAGTTTAGAGAGAAAGGAGAGAAGAAGAAGAAGGAGGAGGAGGAGGAGGAGGAAGCTTTGCTAAGTCAAAACAATCATCATCATCTTCTTCTTCCTCACAAATCAAAAAGGGTATAATTTCTAACTTTATAGTTTTTAAAATTATGTTTGATGTTCTTTATGATTTTAGTTCTTTGTATATATGATATATCATGAAATTGATGTAAACATGATTTATATATAGATATAATGTGTTACAAATTGTTTATATATGAATTTTATGATGATTTAAGTTGTTTAATTCATGTAAACATGATGAACATGAAGAAATCATGTTCATCAAAAGTTACAGTGAATTAGTTTTGATAAATGACTCCTTTAAAATCAAAATTCATGTTTGATGGTATTGTATTGTATAAATTGATTATAGATTATGATAATATGCTTAGAAACGAATTTAATTTGCTTGGAGTTATGTGAATTAATTTAGAAACGAACTTACAGTGTTCGATTTCATCAAGAACACTGAAAAATGGCATTTCTTCAAAATTAACAAAAATTAAGTATTTTAAATTATGAGTTTTGATGTTATATGTATTAGAACATGATTAGAAACATAGACTGATGTTTTTGCAAAAGTTATATGAGTTATATATGCTAAAATCAGAATTTGGTGTGGAGAAAGAAGTCAAATTGACTTTTTCTCTGCACAGTTCGCTATACTGTCAGAACAGTCTGCGTAGTGGCGTGGCCGCGCCACTCCCAAGGCTTATTGGAGCGCAGCTGCGCTGGTCCTACAGATTGTGCATAACGTTATTTTTAAAATGCAACTTTGTGAGATTAATGAAGTAATAAAATATAAAGCATGTTAATAAAATTAAAATGCTAAATGGACAGTAATAAATTATATTATTAAAATATAATATATAATTATAATTTGATTAATTATAATTAATGTAAATGTATAATTTAAATTATAATTTATTTAATTATAATTTAACTAATATGAGTGCATAATTTAAGTTTGATTAATTATGTGATTATGTGATGTGATAATTAATTATTAAACCTAATAATTAAAGAGAAATGAGTTAACCTAGATGGGTTAACTAGTTATGTGAATTAGTTATATGATAACTAATTTATATTACTATTGTTAATAATGTATATGTAGGATTAATTAAGGAACATAAATATAACTTGTAGCTTGCGCTCGAGGCAAGTTTTATAAACTCAAACTTTACTTGGGCAAGTGTTCTATCTTTTCCTGATTTTATTTATGCGAGTTATTTTCATTCTCTATAATTTTCATATTGAGCAAATATCTTAGTGAAGTTTATCTTTAAATTGATGTGACCTTGACTTAATTGTTCAAGCAAGGTCTATATTGTCTTTCAAATGCTTTAAGTTTAATTCTAAAGCATAAGTTAATTCGAAATTCTTTATTGCCGAATTTTTATTTATTGTAAATGATTCAACTACTCCTTAGTTGATGATAGTTGAATTCTAAATTTCCTTTTTAGCTTATCCAAACTATACTTTCTTTGGTACGGACTTGTTATCAAATAACTGAGATGAACAACCCTATTTAATAAGGGAATACCATGCGAAAGCGTTAAAATGTTTGTGCACAATACATGGTACGAAGGGCTGATCCCCCGAAGTACGAGATAAGAGTCCATATATATACTCTAAAAGACTGTTAAAGGTTTTAAATAGAAATATTTATAACCTAGGACATAGTTCAAGGTTTTATGACCCTCAGATGATTTTTATATTCAAATTCTAAATTTTGATGAAAGAATTATTATTCAATTCTTTACGATTAATGAGAGAAATATTATTCAAATCATTTGAAATTATTCTGTTTATGTCATCACTACTTTTGTTGTTATTCCATGTGAGCTGTTGTCTGCTCACTCTTGCATTATATAACCCTTGTAGCTAAAGTCGAAAGAGTTGATGAACCGTTAACTAGTAAGGGCAAGAGCAAGATGAACAAGTGAAGACTTGTTATGTTTTGATTATGATGTGTAACAGAATTTAATTATGTGATGTTTTTTGTTTTCTGCACTTATCGATGATGTTAAGGTTAGTTAACCCTGGGATTTATTTTTGAACAAGGTTGTAATCCTTTTATTAAGAAAGATTTTATTATTTATTTAAGGTTGTAATTTATTTTGCATTCCTTATTTATGGGCAGTAGTTATATTTTATTTAGATAGTGAGCACCAAATCTCGTGGAAATGAAGTACCTGGATTTGGGAGTGTCACAATGTCCTTTACTTCTGTGTGTCTGTCTTTATCTGTCTGCATCTTCATTCAACTCTTTACACTATCTGTCTTTTTCAAAATGGATGAAGTCTATTCTTTAAAACGAAAGAAGTTACCTCTTCTTTCTGAATTGCATTCTGATATCTTTGCACCACAATTACTCACTATACCTGCACAAGTGAAATATAGACACTTAAGACACAACTTCATGCCTGGAATGGCTACCTCTTTTAAATGCTTTTCTGACTTACTGGAGAAAATCAAAAATGTTGGCTGGGATTGTTTGGTGATTTTTTCAAGTTGACAAATTTACCCTGCACTCATTGCAGAGTTCTATTCCCATATGACCTTTGTTAGAAACTCATCTGGTCTCTTAACTGTTATCTCTACATGCACACAAGGTCAGGAATATATCATTGATGAACAACTGATTTTAAAGGCATTGCATCTAAGCAACAGTATATTAGAACTTTCAAGAGTCAATGATTATACTCATCTGATAAGCATCTCTACCAGTAAGTGCATGACATTTAAACACAATCTGGCTACTGTTACTAATCCGTTGGTACCTGATCAATTATTTGATAGACCATGCAAAGTAAGGTCTGAGTTTTTCACTCCACAATGTTAGTTTCTTGCTCGAATTTTTAGATACAATCTCATGCCTGTCAGGGAAAACAAACTGTTCCATCCCTTTGATTTAGAACTGATACAATGTGTTTTGAATCGACATATGCCTTATAATCTTCCATACATTTTGCTAAGTTCTTTTGAGCATTGCTATCATCATAACTGTCTTGGTTTTGGTCTTGTCCTCACTTTTATATTTCAACATCTTGGTATAAATGTGCTTAATCATCAGACACAGTATGTGAAAAGTAGCAATATTGTCTCACACCTAAATCTTCCCCCAAAACCACTCATGATATTTAATCCAAAAATTACTGAGTCTCCCGAACCTCACCAGGATCTACTATCTCAAATTGATGCCTTAAATAGTTTAACTCAATTTTCTCTGAAAAATCAAAACAATCTGTTTAGTCAAATAGAGTCCCTTCAATTTTATGTGCATCACCTTAGAGATATGATATACATGTTGATGGAGCTTCAAAAGATCTCTATACCATCCTACCACCTCTCTGCTAGCACCAGCTCAACTCAAGCTGCTCAGCCTGCCCAGAATCCACAAGAAGATATTCTTCCCTCTCTTGGGTTACAATTCTCCCATGATCACTTATCTGAATTCTAACTATTTGGGAGGACTGTATAACTATATAGACCATGCAAAGTAGGGTCTGGGTTTTTCACTCCACAATGTTAGTTTCTTGCTCGAATTTTTAGATACAATCTCATGCCTGTCAGGGAAAACAAACTGTTCCATCCCTTTGATTTAGAACTGATAAAATGTGTTTTGAATCGACATATGCCTTATAATCTTCCATACTTTTTGCTAAGTTCTTTTGAGCATTGCTATCATTATAACTGTCTTGGTTTTGGTCTTGTCCTCACTTTTATATTTCAACATCTTGGTATAAATGTGCTTAATCATCAGACACAGTATGTGAAAAGTAGCAATATTGTCTCACACCTAAATCTTCCCCCAAAACCACTCATGATATTTAATCCAAAAATTACTGAGTCTCCCGAACCTCACCAGGATCTACTATCTCAAATTGATGCCTTAAATAGTTTAACTCAATTTTCTCTGAAAAATCAAAACAATCTGTTTAGTCAAATAGAGTCCCTCAATTTTATGTGCATCACCTTAGAGATATGATATACATGTTGATGGAGCTTCAAAAGATCTCTGTACCATCCTACCACCTCTCTGCTAGCACCAGCTCAACTCAAGCTGCTCAGCCTGCCCAGAATCCACAAGAAGATATTCTTCCCTCTCTTGGGTTACAATTCTCCCATGATCACTTATCTGAATTCTAACTATTTGGGAGGACTGTATAACTATATAGACCATGCAAAGTAGGGTCTGAGTTTTTCACTCCACAATGTTAGTTTCTTGCTCGAATTTTTAGATACAATCTCATGCCTGTCAGGGAAAACAAACTGTTCCATCCCTTTGATTTAGAACTGATAAAATGTGTTTTGAATCGACATTTGCCTTATAATCTTCCATACTTTTTGCTAAGTTCTTTTGAGCATTGCTATCATTATAACTGTCTTGGTTTTGGTCTTGTCCTCACTTTTATATTTCAACATCTTGGTATAAATGTGCTTAATCATCAGACACAGTATGTGAAAAGTAGCAATATTGTCTCACACCTAAATCTTCCCCCAAAACCACTCATGATATTTAATCCAAAAATTACTGAGTCTCCCGAACCTCACCAGGATCTACTATCTCAAATTGATGCCTTAAATAGTTTAACTCAATTTTCTCTGAAAAATCAAAACAATCTGTTTAGTCAAATAGAGTCCCTTCAATTTTATGTGCATCACCTTAGAGATATGATATACATGTTGATGGAGCTTCAAAAGATCTCTGTACCATCCTACCACCTCTCTGCTAGCACCAGCTCAACTCAAGCTGCTCAGCCTGCCCAGAATCCACAAGAAGATATTCTTCCCTCTCTTGGGTTACAATTCTCCCATGATCACTTATCTGAATTATAACTATTTGGGAGGACTGTATAACTATATAGACCATGCAAAGTAGGGTCTGAGTTTTTCACTCCACAATGTTAGTTTCTTGCTCGAATTTTTAGATACAATCTCATGCCTGTCAGGGAAAACAAACTGTTCCATCCCTTTGATTTAGAACTGATAAAATGTGTTTTGAATCGACATATGCCTTATAATCTTCCATACTTTTTGCTAAGTTCTTTTGAGCATTGCTATCATCATAACTGTCTTGGTTTTGGTCTTGTCCTCACTTTTATATTTCAACATCTTGGTATAAATGTGCTTAATCATCAGACACAGTATGTGAAAAGTAGCAATATTGTCTCACACCTAAATCTTCCCCCAAAACCACTCATAATATTTAATCCAAAAATTACTGAGTCTCCCGAACCTCACCAGGATCTACTATCTCAAATTGATGCCTTAAATAGTTTAACTCAATTTTCTCTGAAAAATCAAAACAATCTGTTTAGTCAAATAGAGTCCCTTCAATTTTATGTGCATCACCTTAGAGATATGATATACATGTTGATGGAGCTTCAAAAGATCTCTGTACCATCCTACCACCTCTCTGCTAGCACCAGCTCAACTCAAGCTGCTCAGCCTGCCCAGAATCCACAAGAAGATATTCTTCCCTCTCTTGGGTTACAATTCTCCCATGATCACTTATCTGAATTCTAACTATTTGGGAGGACTGTATAACTATATATATATATATATATATATATATATATATATATATATACTATAACTAACTATTTGGGATAACTGTACTTTAACACTAACAATTACTAACTATGCATGATATATTTTACTAATGTTTATCTTTTCTAACATGCTCTCCTGCAGGTTGTTAAAGATTTTTATTTAAATACTAATTTTTTCTACAGGTTCTAAACAACTCTTCTATTCCCCACTTTTTGTAATGACAAAGGGGGAGAAGAAAAATATATTACTGCTGCACATTAACTGCTTTCTGCCGTGCTACACTTGCTACACTTTACACTGCACTACTATATCACTGTTGCACTGTAACTTTTGATGAGTTAAATATTTTTCTGAAAAATCACAGATTTCTCAAAAATTTTAAACACATGAATATACTAAGGGGGAGCAGTTATAATAGAAAATATTTTTAGTTTGTTGTCATTTATCAAAATGGGGGAGATTGACAGGTCTTCAAACTAATCAGTTTTATTTTGATGATGTTGATGATAACAAACTTAGTAAATAGGATTAAAATAAAATAGGTAGAATCTTCTCTATAGGATTATTATATAAATTGATTTTAAATATCCTATTTTATTCCTATCAAAAATACTTTTCATCTTATAATTGAATTTATTTTTCTTGACCTTGATAAATTAATTATCAAGTGTTAATTAAATCCATTCAATTATTAACATTTCCTAAGGCAAGGAGATTCCAATTCTTTTCTAAAAGATTTTCTAAAAATCTCATTGGGTAAAAAGATTTTAAATTATATATATATATATATATATATGTAATATATATATATATATATATATACGGTATAAGTATATATGTAATATATATATATATATATATATATATATACGGTATAAGTATATATGTAATATATATATATATATATATATACACGGTATAAAAGTATATATATATAATATATGTAATTAATGCATGTGTCGTGTGTGCATGAATGCTTGAAATGTGTGTGTGCAAATGAGAAGTGAATGCAAATGATATGCATATGCTGGAAACTTTGTGTTGAAGAAAAAGATAAAGGCTTGCCTTTGAACATTTTAAAAACCTTATCAGCATTTGAAAAACAAAACTACACACATACTATTTTGATTGCCCAATCCGTGTGCTCTAAATGAATTCTGGACCGTTCAATTTACATCCATGCAATCCGGACCATTGGTTCAAAATCAGATTTTAAAAATTACTATTTTGCCCTCAACTTCAAAATCCTATAAATAGGAGGCTTTTCATTCATTCCAAACTTACCAATTCACAATGCAAAGAAAAGTTATATCTCATTGCCTACATTTTCTCTCTGCAAAAGCTTTCTCTTCATCTTCTAATTCAAAGTTTTATTTCTTGAAAGAAGATAAAATTGGTCAAAGTAGTTGAGATAAGTCATTAAATTACTGTATTTACATTATCTCATATTTGCTTATATATATAGATATATTAAAGATAAATTGTTATACACATTTATATATATCTATATTTAATCTATCAAATATTATATAAAAAGTCTGTACTTAGATACCGATATAATTCGGAAGATATTTTTCTTTCGGACAGTCTTTAAAATCCTAAGTGGCTTTTTATTAATATAAAATACATTATATAAGTATTAAAAAATATTTATATAATTATCAAATTGTGAAACAAATAATTTGGTCAGTACTTAGATACTGATATAATTCGGATGTTATTTCTTTGAAATTCTTCGAAACGGGCTTTAAATCCTAAGTGACCAAATTTGGATATAATCTATATTTAATCTATCAAATATTATAAAAAGGCTGTACTTAGATACCGATATAATTCGGAAGAAATCCTGAGTGACCAAATTTTCACAACATAGATCAAATATAATATAATATATATATACGTGGGTGAAATAAATTTCATCAAGTATTATTTAATTGATAAATCTGTTATATTTGATAACTTTCATAACAAGTATCTTACTCACAAACTTATTTATTCACAAAAATACTTGTTGCATTATAAGTGATTTTATATGGTTTTCTAAACTCAAAGTTATATCTGTTCAAACCATAGAAACACACTCTTTATAAAGAAAATTCTTTTCTAGAATTGTTTAAACCATAGAAACACATTCTTTATTAAAAGAAAAGAAAATCTTTATAAAACCGCATCAATTTACGTATCTGCTTATCTGAAGCATTTCACATAAAAGTCTTGAACTTTTATTTAATATTTGATCTTAAATTACATATCTGCTTATCTGAAACATTTCACATAAAAAGTTTTGAACTTTTATTTGATATTTGATCTTAAATTACATATCTGCTTATTTGAAGCATTTCACATAAAAGTCTTGAACTTTTATTTGATATTTGATCTTAAATTATATATCTGCTTATCTGAGAAGTATCAACTATAAAAGTTATTTAAACTTTTATAAATATGTACTAAACTATATCTGCTTACTTTAAGAAGCAAATTCAAACTATTTTTTGTAAAAAGGAAAAGGGTAGAGTCAGTTTATTTTATATATCTGTGAGAAAGAAAAAAATTCTTTGACCAAGACCAGAGTCTTAGAGAGGTCAGCTGAGAGGTGGGTCTCTAGTGTACTTGTGAGGTGAGAAAGAGATTGTTGTTTCGAAACCAGATTATAGAATAGTTCTGAACTTAAAAGAAGATACAACTAAGATTGAGGAACACTACAAGAAAATCGGATAAGTCCGATGGAACTAACCTCGACGGAATAGAATCCCTCGAAAATAATCTAATTTCGACAGAATGTTCCGTCGAATATAACTCCCTCGAAATTAAACTAATTACGACGGAATTCCGTCGGTATTAGAAAGCTCTCCCTGGCGCCAAGTTTCCCGCCAGCGTGAAAACTAACTTCGACGGACTTATAGTATAACCGACGAAATTTTAGTCGATAACAAGTTAAGTTCGAGGAACGTATTCCCGACGAAAATTCTGTTGAAAATAACTATTAAAACCTAAATTCTAGGCGCCTTCTTTTCTTTTTCATTTCACCTCTCTCTTTTTTTCTCTCTCTCACTCTCCACACTCTCTCTCTCTCTCTCACTCTCACTCTCCCCCCCCCCCTCCCCCCCCTCCCCCCCCCGGTCTCCGGTCTCCGGTCTCCGGTCTCCCATCCCCTCCCCGGTCTCCGGAAGCTGCTCCCCCCCAGTGCCCCCTCTTGCCTGGCACATCCCCCAATCCCCCCTCCCCTCCACTTCCGCACCACTGCAGTGCCGCCACTGCCACTGCTCCGGCAGGCCCTCCACCGCCACTGCTCCGGCAAGCCCTCCACCTCCTCCCAGCTGGTATATATTGCTCATTTCAGATTTTTTTTTGGGTTAGGAAATTATATGCTATATATGTTCATATGCTATGTTAAGAAATTTTATGCTATGTTAAGAAATTATATGTTATGTTCATATATTGTTCTACAAATTGGCATATTGTTCTTATATATTGGTTCTGCAAATTTGCAAATTGGTAAATTGTTCATATATTGTTCTGCAAATTGGGTTCAAATGAAGTTCTGCAATTTTTTTTTGGCTGAAATTGGGTTCAAATGAAGTTCTGCAAAAAAAAAAATGGCTGAAATTGCCCTATTTATTGTTTTCCAAGGCATTGTATATATTTGGTGAAATTTGTATATATTTGCTATTTCTGACGGAATTCTCGACGGAATTTCTGTCTGAAATGTTCAATTACAATATTTGTGGGCCCTATTTCATTTTATTTATGTATTTTATTTAGTTTCCCAATATTTTAATAAATTAATTAATTAGCATTTAATTAGTTTTACATACTATAATATATGATAATATAATATAATAGAATTAAATTAAATTAAATAGAATTAAATTAAATTAAATTAATTTAATTTAAATTGAATTGAATTAAATAGAACTAAATTGAACTGAATTAAATAGAACTAAATTAAATTGAATTAAATTAAATTAAATATAACTAAATTAAATTAAATTAAATAGAATTAAATTAAATTAAGTTAAATAGAGTTAAATTAAATTAAATAGAATTAAATTAAATTAAATTGAATTGAATTGAATAAAATAAAATAAAATAAAATAAATTTAAATTAAATTAAATTAAATTATATTATATTTAATAAATTAAATAAATTTACTTTAATATACTATACTATAATATAATATAAATAAAATAAAATACTAAGTAGTACTTGCTTAGTATTCTACAACTAAAGTAAATTAAATAAAATTAAAATAAATAAATAAAATAAAATACTAAGTAGTACTTGTTTAGTCTTCTACAACTAAAGCAAATTAATTTAAAATTAAATGAAATTAAAATAAAATACTAAGTAGTTCTTGCTTAGTTTTCTACAACTAAAGTAAATTAAATGAAAATAAAAAATAATTAATAAAATAAAATAAATTAAAAACTAAGTAGTACTTGCTTAGTCTTCTACAACTAAAGTAAATTAAATAAAAAAAAATTTAATAAAAAAATAATACTAAGTAGTACTTGCTTAGTCTTCTATAAAATTAAAAAAATATTAAAAAAATACTTAGTTTTGCATTGGTAAAATAAACTGAGTAGCATTTGCTTAGTTTGTCGCAATATTCAATAAACGCAATATGACTTATTCACATTGACTTTGAGTGTTAAGATGTCAACTTAGAAACCCGTTTGACATTCACTCAGTAGGAGTGAATGTCGAATAGTCCCCAGTTTGGGACTGTTACTGGATGTTATGTATTTCAGTTAGGCCGGTGCCAATACGAAACAGTACGTTTTTGGTGTTTTGAGAATTTTTCGGCTGTTATCTCTACATGTTCTTCGAGTACATACTTAGATTAAGTTATCTTAATCTATTTCGTGTACTTGGAGACCATGGGGAGGTGCTGTCGAAATTTTCTTAAAACAGTAGAAACGTGCTTAACTTGTTGGCACTAGTGAAGAGACGCATCCAGGAACGGGATAGAAGCCTGAATTACCCCTGTCCTATGGAGGAGATGCTGCCGAAAAATATAATTCATGCATGGACCACAGTTACAGAAAGCAAAGAAACTGTAGTAAATGCGTCTTCTGTGCAGCATCAATATGTCAGCCGGCCGGAGTTGGATGTACCGTAGGATACCCATTGATGGGAGGGGATTAGTGTCAGCTTATCGTGATGGGGTGTCTAACTTTTTGAACAAAGCAATAGAACATGCTGAAGATCCGAACGAAAAAATATGATGTCCGTGTGTCAAATGTAAAAATCTTATCTGGAAGAAAGCCGACGAGATTAGATTTAACATATTTTCCCGTGGATTTGAGGATGGGTACACCCTATGGATTCATCACGGGGAATCAACTGAGTTGAGGGATCTTTCAAACAGTGTAGACCAACCAGTTGAGTTGAGGGATTCAATTGTGGATAACTATGATGCCGTGGAGATGTTGGTCGATGCGTATGGGCCTAACACTATAAACTGGGCCGATAACAAGCATGTGTCAGGCAATGCTCAGCAAGAACCAAATGATTCAGCTGCTGCCTTTTACAAGATGTTATATGAATCGGGGGTCCTATTATATCCTGGAAATGACAAGCACACCAGGCTATCTGCAGTGACTAAGCTCTTATAATTTAAGAATGATGAAAACTGTAGTGAGAGAGGTTTCAACAATTTGCTTGCTCTTATCTGCGATTTTTTTACCCACGGATAATACCTTGCCTGCAAATTATTACGAAGTGAAGAAGATGGTCAAGGGTTTGAATTTGGGGTATCAGAAGATCGATGCTTGTGAGCAGGATTGCATGTTCTACTATGGGGCGGACAAAGATAAGGGATAGTGTGATATATGCAGCTTGCCTCGCTTCAAGGTGACAAAACGTGGGGGGAAGGAGAAACATGTTCCCAGGAAGATCGTACGGTACTTTCCTCTTGCGCCAAGGCTTCAACGGCTATTCATGTCATCCCATACGACTCAACATATGAGTTGGCATAGAACAAGGGATGTTGTGCTTGGTTAGCTGACTCACCCTGCAGATAGAGATGAGTGGAAGGAGTTTGATGAAAATTTTCCAGAATTTGGAGAGGATGATAGGAATGTCAGGCTTGGCATGGCTACAGATGGGTTTTGTCCATTTAATAATTTTAGCTAGCCCTATTCTGTTTGGCCAGTAATAATGGTAGCTTACAATCTTCCACCTTCAATGTGCATGAGGGATCCGTATCTGTTCTTGACTTTACTGATACCGGGGGATAAAAGTCCTACAAAAGACATAAACGTGTATCTCAGGCCGTTAGTCGATGAACTTAAGATGTTGTGGGAGACGGGTGTTCAGACTTATGATAAAGCGAATATGCAAAATTTTGTGATGAAGCCAGCTTTGTTGTGGACTATCACCGACTTTTTGGCACTTGGGATGATAAGTGGTTGGTCAACTCATGGGAAGCTGTCATGTTCAGTCTGTATGGAGGATGTGCAAGGCATACAACTATGTCATGGGCGTAAAACCAGTTGGTTCAGAACTGCTCGTAGATTCTTGCGTACTGACCACAGTTACAAAAAGTTGTCTGCATAGTTTAACAAAAAGATAAAGAAAAATGGGGTTGTTGGACGTTTGTCGGGAAGTGAGATATCGGGCTGGCTTAACACTACTACAAAACAGTAAATAGACAACACTTAATAGACAACATTTTTATAAAAAAAACGTTATGGTTTATCTTTCCATAACATTTTTTTGAAAAAATATTGTGGTTTGATATATAAAAACGTTGTGGACCAATTTTTTATTTTAAAATTATAACATTTTTTTAAAAAAAACGTTATCTATTAAAAAAACACGGAGCTTCTTCAATAGCTCTCGTTGGTTTCTTAGTCGTTTGCTCTCGTTGGTTTCTTCAATAGCCTATCGATCTCGCTAGGGCTCTCGTTGGTTTCTTTAATAGCCTATCGATCTCGCTCTCTGGTTTCTCGGTCGGTAGTTTCTTCAGTCGAGCTCTCTTGGTTTCTTCAGTCGCGCTCTTTGGTTTCTCAGTCGGTGGTTTCTCGGTCGCGCTCTCTGGTTCGTGGTCGCGTTTTTTTCCTTTTACAGTCCGAGTCCAGCGCATTATTTGTTCTCTAATAATTCTCCGGCGATATCTCCGCCAAATGCGAGCTCCAATTCAACGCCGAATCAATTTTTTAGGCGGCCATTTTCACCGCGGTCGCAAGCGAAGCACATTAAGGTTGTGTGGGCGAGGTGGCACCACTCCGTGAAGCCTAATGAGGCAGAGATACCGGAGGGGAACGAGGTGGACGGCAGTGCGGGTTTGGATAAGAGTTTTGGGTTCTCGAAGCACTTTGGGAACAAGTATGAGCTTGGGGATGAAGTTGGGAGGGGGCATTTTGGGTATACGTGTAGGGCGAAGTTCAAGAAGGGTGAGCTTAAGGGACAAGAGGTTGCTGTCAAGGTCATTCCAAAAGCAAAAGTTCGATAATTTTCTCATAATTTACTCTGTTTAATTTCAATTGTGCTGTACTTGAGATCAATTTCAAGTGATCTGTGTGATTTATTGATCATTTACCTGAATTCTTGCTATAGGCATCAGATCTAAAGGTAGTAGCTAATTTTAGTACTACTAATTGATGATCATCAAATGATAAACAGGTTTCATCTGGTTTATTTCAACTAATTTGACATTTATGCATATTTTTTATTGCAATAAAAGGGTCATTAAGTAATATATTACTGTAATATGTTATGTATGGTTGCAGAGGCGAACTTGGTCACGCAGTTGACATCGACATAATGGAAATACTGTAGTTTTCTATTTATAGTGGTTTATTATGGATGCTATGAAAAGGAAGGAAGCTCACAGTCATTTTAAGTGAAAAGGAAGGAAGCTCACAGTTCGCAGAGGCAATAGCAAGTGGACAAGGAAAAGGGGGTGGGGGGAGGCATGGTGCAAGAGAAGAGGGTTTGTTGTTTGGGCATGCTAGATTAAATAATTCTAGTAGGTGTAGTTCAAACCACACCTACTAGAATTCATGCACTATTTAAAATTAATATGCAAATTTAAAGCGAATTTATTCCAAGTTCAAAAAATCATGAGTGAAAAGTGGAATTTTTATCATGGATTTGGCGACTATGGCAATAATAACAGGATAGCAATATTTTTACCAAGAGATTGCACTAATTGAATATGGGCAAAGTTATGAACTTTAATTTTTTTAATACATAATAGTTAAGGAAATCCTACACTGATGAATGAGTGGATGGATTTATAGCGTAGGTGGGCATATCTACGTTAGTATATCTATAAATTGCATCATGTTCTTGATACTTATATTATTTTTAATTTTTTTGCTGATTATTTCCATTCTTGTCTTTTCCAGATGACTACGGCCATATCTATTGAGGATGTGAGAAGGGAGGTGAAGATTTTGAGAGCTTTGATAGGACATATTGACACAGAGTTTCTCATACACTAGGATTCTTCAACCAAGCTAATGTATTTGATAAGGATAGTACCATATCCACAACTGTAACAAATATTTGATTTAGAGATATTAGGATTGATTTTGATTTTGAATTAGATGTCATGTAAATCATGTAACATATTCTCTATATAACAGAGGCAAGAGACCAACAATAGTGTGAGAGAAAATTACTATCAATTTATACTTCTTATTTTGGTATCAGAGCTCAAAATCGACATTATGTCGTCATCTTCCTCCACATTTTCATTGAATGCCTCAAGCTCAAACCAGCGGCAACTAATGGCTGCAAACACTCTAACCTTGCCGCTGAATCTCTCAAACCCAACACAGATGTTGGTGATGAAACTTAATCCTGGAAATTATTTATCTTGGAAGGCTCAATTAATGCCACAGCTTCGTGGTAACAATCTCATTTGCTTTGTCAATGGAACAGAAATAGCACCTCCAGCCAAGCTACCCGCAACTGATGCGAACACACCAACGGTGGATAATCCTGATTATCACATTTGGTACCAACAAGACCAAAATTTACTGAGTCTTCTTATCTCCTCCCTTCGTGAGGATATTATTCCACTTATTATTGATGCCAAAACATCTCAAGAGCTGTGGACCATGCTCGAGACAGCCTATGCCTCGCCTTCTACCGCAAGAATGTTGAACCTTCTTTTGAGTTTACAGGATCTGAAGCAAAATGATGACCCCATAACTGATTATTTATACAAAGCTAAAACAATCAGTGATCAACTTGCTGCCGCAGGACGACCGGTATCTGCTGGTGACTTCAACTGCATCATTTTTAAGGGACTAAGACATGAATTCCACACTATCATTCCAACACTCGCAG
The DNA here is from genome assembly GCA_020205555.1 of Panax stipuleanatus. Classification (NCBI taxonomy): domain Eukaryota; kingdom Viridiplantae; phylum Streptophyta; class Magnoliopsida; order Apiales; family Araliaceae; genus Panax; species Panax stipuleanatus. The sequence goes on from CM035117.1 coordinate 41,360,222, forward strand.
CCAACAAAACTCCAATTTCATTCATGGATCTTCTCAGTGCTCTATTGAATCATGAAATGTTGGTACACAATTTCTCCGATTCTTCTATACCCAAAGTTGAAGTCGATGTTATTAGAAATTCCAAAGCATCTGCAAATCTTGCACAAAAGGGGCAGAGCTCTCACTCCTATTCTGGGTATTCAACAGGCCCTAACTATACTAACAGAAATAACTCTAGGCCACATAACAACAATCGACAACGATACAATTCCGGGCCACGGCAAAACAATTATAACAATAACAACCGGTCATCTTCAAATCATTCTGTGCAGTGCCAGATATGTCATCGATTTAATCACACTGCAGACAGTTGTCGTCAGCATTATAATCATGCCCATCCGCCCAGTGCAAAGACAGCTTCATTTTATCAGAATAACCTCACGGATGCTTGGTTCCCAGATACTGGTGCAACACACCATGTTACTCCAGATCTTCAGTCTCTCGATCATTCTACTCCTTATACTGGATCAGACACCTTAAGGGTTGGTAATGGTAAAGGCCTAAAAATTAGTCACACTGGTTCGGCTGCTTTTCATTCCAATAATCACTCTTTCCAGTTAAATAATATTCTGCACGTTCCAGATGTCACAAAGTTATTATTATCTGTGAATAAATTTACATCTGATAATGATGTTTATTTTGAATTTCACCCAACTTGTTTTTCTGTGAAGGATCGCACAACGAAGAAATTGTTGCTAACCGGACCGAGTGATCAGGGCCTCTATTCTCTTTCTCAATCCGCCTTTCCAGACCATAAAAGACCTGTTGCTTTTGCTGCAACCAAAGTCTCATCTACTTGCTGGCATAATAGACTAGGACATCCTCATTTCAAAATTCTCAATAAAATTATTTCAAGTATTACATTACCTGTATCTGGTAACGATTTCTCCTTTTGTCATGCTTGCCAGTTGGGAAAATCTTCACGACTTCATTTGCCTATTATTAATCACCATGTATCTTCCATACTGGATTTAGTATACAGTGATGTGTGGGGTCCTTCTCCCACTCTCTCTTGTGATGGCCATAAGTATTTTGTTATTTTTGTTGATGCCTTTTCGAAATACATATGGTTTTATCCTATGCAAGCCAAGTCTTAGGTGTATGCCATATTTCTTAAATTTCAATTATTTGTTGAAAGACAATTTAATTCAAAAATAAAAGCAGTTCAGACTGATTGGGGTGGTGAATATCGCTCACTCAACAAATTTTTTTCATCCATTGGTATTAATCACCGCCTTACATGTCCTCACACTCATGAACAAAATGGTATGGTTGAAAGGCGTAATCGTCATATTGTTGAAATCGGTCTAACTTTGTTAGCCAACTCTCACGTTCCATTTCGTTATTGGCATTTTGCATTTGAAACAGCTGTCTATCTCATTAATCGTATGCCATCATCCGTTTCTCCAAATAAAATCCCCTATGAAAGTGTTTTTCATCGTTCTCCAGACTATTCATTTTTACGTACTTTTGGGTGTGTCTGTTATCCTTTTATTCGACCATATAATTCTCATAAAATGGATTATAGATCAGTCTCATGTGTTTTTCTAGGTTACAGTTCTAATCATTTGGGATATCGGTGTCTGGATCTCCAACATCAGAAATTTTATATAGCCCGTCATGTGCGATTTAATGAACATTGTTTTCCATTTTCTCAACAGACCAGCACCTCAGTTTCATCATCCCAATCCAACCTCCCATGGGCCACCAACTCAATAGTTCCCTTCAACGATCCACACTTTCCACATTCCACTTCTTCCGTGCCATCACTTCAGCACTCTTCATTGCCTCCTTTGTCGCCAACATCACATCTTCAATCCACAGACCTGAGCTCCAACACTCCACCTAAATTTCGATCTATACACTCTATATATAATCCGACTACCTCATCCTCTTTGGATGTTCACACATCTCCATCTCCTATGTTATCTCGGGATTCTTCTTCATCATCTAATCCACAAGTCATGCCACCCGGTCTTAATTCCATAGTGGGTTCTGATTCCTCCGGTCAAGCAACTACTTCTTCAGTGGTCCCCACAATACTACCTCCATCCCGCGTCATGACTAGAGCCATGCTTAGAAAACAAAATCAGTTACATGCTCAAGCTCTTATGGCGATTTCTACCACCAGTGCAGAACCTACATGTTATACTCAGGCTGTTCGATCAAAAGAGTGGCGTGATGCAATGAATTCTGAAGTCAATGCTCTCATTTCTCAAGGTACATGGGAATTAGTTCCCAACTTGCCTCATATGAATGTGGTAGGCTGTAAATGGGTCTTTCGTGTTAAGCGAAAAGCAGATGGCTCCATTGAACGTTACAAGGCACGCTTAGTTGCCAAGGGTTTCAATCAAGAAGAAGGGATAGATTACAGTGAGACTTTTAGTCCGGTAGTAAAATCGGTCACAGTTCGTACTGTTTTATCCATGGCTGTTGCCTAATCTTGGCATATCCATCAATTAGATGTGAATAATGCCTTCTTAAATGGTACTCTTGATGAAACTGTGTTTATGTCCCAACCACCTGGCTTTGAGGATAAAACTCACCCGCACCATGTTTGTCTTTTAAGGAAATCTTTGTATGGCCTCAAACAGGCTCCTCGGGCGTGGTATCAACGTTTGTCGGATTTTCTTCAACAATTGGGATTCACTATTTCTAAATCTGACACATCCTTATTTTTGCTTACTATTGGTCATATTCGATTAATTGTATTAGTTTATGTTGATGATATAATTATCACAGGCAATTCTTCTACAGGTATATCAGAATTAATGGCCGCACTTGGCCGCGAGTTTGCTCTAAAAGATCTTGGACCACTCAATTTTTTTCTTGGAATTGAAGCTATTCGGAGTTCTACTGGACTTGTGCTGTCACAAAGAAAATACATACGTGATATTATCCAACGTGCTAATATGGTGGACTGCAAACCAGTCCGTACTCCTTCCGCTATTGTCCGAACTAATCCTGCCTCTGATCCGTTGTTCTCCGATCCATCATTTTTCAGACAAATAGTGGGTGCTTTGCAATACACTACCTTAACTCGACCGAATCTCTCTTTTGCTGTTAACAAAGTGTGTCAGTCAATGCACAATCCTACAGAATCTAATTGGGTTGCAGTTAAACGAATTATTCGTTATTTACAAGCCACAAATGCTTATGGTTTGTCTCTTGTTCACAGCACCGAACCATTTAAGATACAGGCCTTTTGTGATTTTGACTGGGCAGGCTCTCCTCTAGACAGAAAATCAACCGCTGGTTATGCCATTTATATGGGACGCAACTTAATTTCTTGGTGCTCGCGCAAGCAAAAGACTGTGGCAAGATCCTCCACAGAGGCTGAGTATAAATCTCTGGCAGATACAGCTGCAGAATTGACTTGGGTACAATCTTTACTTTCTGAATTGGGTGTTTTTCTGAAAGAGCCTCCCATACTTTGGTGTGACAATATTCGGGGCAACTTACTTGGCTGCAAATCCAGTGTTCCATGCTCGCACTAAACACATTGAAATTGACTTTCATTTTGTGCGCGAAAAGGTGGCACGGAAAGATTTGCTTGTTCGCTACATCTCCACAAATTATCAAATTGCCGACATTTTCACTAAGCCATTAGGAACTGCGAAGTTTGAGTTTTTTTCGTAACAAGTTGACAGTGATTCCACCCCCATCAGCTTGACGGGGGGTATTGACACAGAGTTTCTTATACACTAGGATTCTTCAACCAAGCTAATGTATTTGATAAGGATAGTATCATATCCACAACTGTAACAAATATTTGATTTAGAGATATTAGGATTGATTTTGATTTTGAATTAGATGTCATGTAAATCATGTAACATATTCTCTATATAACAGAGGCAAGAGACCAACAATAGTGTGAGAGAAAATTACTATCAATTTATACTTCTTATTTGGACATAACAATCTTGTACAATTTTATGATGCTTATGAAGATCATGATAATGTCTATGTTGTGATGGACTAAGCTTTTTCTTTTATATAAAGTTGTCTCAGTTCCATGGTGACTGTAGGTTTCTAAGATTTGATTTATTTGCCAGTGATGTGTTTGAATATTCTTTTTTTGCCAGCGAGACCGTTTTGATCTTTTCTTTATTGAACTAAATGCAGCTATAAGATATCTAAAGAAGCTCATCCCTCTCCCTCAGAAAAAAAAAATGAAGTAGAAGAAAAGGAAATGAAAATAAAATAAAATGCTACTATTTATGCATAGAAGAATGTTACTTTTATTATTATAGTATATTGTCATAAGCTTAAAATGTTTGAGAAGCATGTTCTGCTTATTTTTTTAGGCATAACTGATGATTGATGGCACAATTTTCAGGCTATTTGAAGGAGGGGAGCTTTTGGATAGAATTCTTGCAAGGTATTTCTGTTACTATTAGCTATACTAAAGAACTTAGGGTTCTATTGGTGTACCAAAATGATTTTTTTAAAGAGATTAAATTCCTCTGCAATTCCTGGTATATGAAACAGTTATATCTTTGTCCTGCAGGGGTGGAAAATACACAGAAGATGATGTTAAGGCCGTGATGATACAAATATTGAATGTTATTTCATTTTGTCATCTGCAGGGGGTGGTGCACCGTGATCTTAAGCCAGAGGTGAGATATAGCTTGTAGCTCAAACCACCAATACATGCATTGAATTTAAGTCTGCTGGATTGTGACATGGTAATGACTTTAACTTTTTTGTTTATTGGGATGAGGAGGACCGTTTCTTTATTCAGTTGGTCAATAGCCAAGCTTTGTATACTTTCTTGATTGGCATGGTGATGCATGCCTACGGTAAATTTGAGAGTACATAAACCATTAGAAAACCTAGACTAACTTCTTTTTTTATTTTAAGTTTGATCATTTTTGCAAATCAAAACGATTTTATGTTGAAGTACGTACCGATTGAGATTTCTTAAAAATCCTGACAAATGGTCTAAAGCAGGATGATAATTTGTTGGTGCAATCATTTTTGCAGTGGGTTCTACAGATTGGCTATATTTGACACACACACTCGCACGCGCGAACACTGGCGTTCCGGTTCATTATATTGTAGGTTTGTATTGTAACTTTGAAAATGTGAGAGAATGGAAATGAAAAATTAAAGGAAATTTAATCTAAAAAATTATTGGAGCTGCATTGATGGTCCATTAAACTACACTTTAATAGGATACTTAATATTAGATTTTCTAGAAGTATGAATGTTAAAGACTTATTTTTGTTAAGATACTTTTATACTTTTCTATTTTTCTTTTCCTATTCCCTTCCTACCGCTCGCATTTTTCATTTTCCAAAAATGTAGAAATTTTGCCACCTATTATTTATTAATGTTCTAGATCTTCTGAGCAGTATATGTTAATAATATTATTATCTTATAGTGCATGTGTTATCTGTATCTGCCATATTCATCTGATAGTAGATGGGCAGCATTGTTGATGGGCAGCTAGAGCAGATGCTCCATAGGTTTGTGCTCTCCAATATCCATATCTAATTTTCTTCTCAGAATTCTCTAAAGTATCAAACAATCTAATCCGAAATTGTTGAACAAATTATATAGTTTTAAGTAATCTTAATAATCCCTTGTTGTGTAGGAGGTTGCTTCATGATGACTCAAGAGGTGTTGGAGAGGCCCTGAATGAAACAGTTTGTGTTTCTGATAACTGCACGGGATTAACTGTAAGCATATTTTATAATCTCATTTAGCAATATATCACCTTGCACTACAATCTCCCTTGGCTTGTAATTGAAAGTGTCTCTTCTTTTTCTGATTCTTAAGAAAGTACACTGATTTTGTTTGATTTTCGTTTGCTGGTATCCAATGAAACACAATTAGCATTATATGATGCCTCCAAGATGGAAACATCTGGCATTAATAAGACCACTTGCAATAGAAGCTAAATCTTTTGTGCATTTTCCCTTGCAGTGGATCCCTCAAGATGTCCTTTCCGCACCTATATCTTATGCAGCGTACTCGTGAAACGGTCAACTAGTTTATGCTACCTTTTGTGATGGTAACATTGGTGTCTTCGATGCAGATAGCCTGAGATTAAGATGTCGTATTGGCCCTTCTGTGTACTTGTCACAGGCAGCTGCAAACGGGTAAGAACATCAACAGTGTTCCCAAAAATTACAATAGTAATATGTTGATGATCATCTATAAGTTTATTCATGTGGTTTGTTGGTACTTTTAACTTCCCAACTTCTTCCTAGTAATGTTTTATGAGATTTATTTTTTGGCTTTTACATGATCATTTAATGAGACGTACTTCCTATTTTTTTTTTGGTTATTGAATAAGTGGAATTAGCAACTTCCAGTCTACATTATGGTTTAATTTACATTTATTAAATTAGATTGTAGAATATACTTTTTAATCAGTTAAGAACTACATATGTATTTATACATATTTCTGGGATTGTTTCACATTGCTATGGTTCCTTAAAACTTATCTCTTCTTCATCAGATCCAATTCCCCTTTGGTCCTTTCATAATGCTTGAAGGGGTTGTTAAGATCTTCACAAAATCAAATAAAGAAAATGTTATATGTATATCTGAGGATGCTCAAACGTCATGTACTTTCTTTCTAAAACTTGTTTTTGTTAAAATAAAAACATTCTTTTATAGTGTGAAGTTGCAAGCATTCAGTATTTTGTTATCTGTAAATCTGACCAGTTGTGTACTATTTATGCAGTATCTTGGAGTATTGTTGATATAACAGTAGGAATTGGAACTGCGTAATTACTTAATTAGAAGGGGTATGATCTGAGACAAGGTTTTGATTTATTGTTATTAGAATTGTTTTTCCTTTTCTTTTTTTCTTTTTTAATTTCTTTCCCTATTATATTGGTGCTCTGCTTATCTGTTTGATATTTTAGCAACTTTGATTTCACAGTATGGTTAAATGAGAGAAGGAGAAGGAGGGCAGACGGTTCTACACACAATCAATGTTTTTCTTTCTTTTTTCCTGGTTATTTTGCAAGCAGTTTGATTTATATAGTGATTTGAAAGTTATAGTTTTTCTATATGCTTGAGAATTGCCTATGATAAAAGCATGTCTATTGCTGTTTTTAATTGAATACTTTATAATGTGTAGAGAATCATTCTGTTAACTTGAGGAATGAATAGTCGCCACGACTTAATTTCAGCTATTTGAACTGTAATAAACATTGGGGTTAGTATTAGTTTCGTACATATTACAAATGCTAAACTCTAAGTTCTTTCTTTTTCTTTGTCAAGTTCATTGTATGATACTGCATTTTTATCTTAAAGATAAAGCAATATAATATGCTACAACATCAATTGCTTCTAGGATGCATCTTAGTATCTGTGGCAAATGGCCAAATGTTAGGTAATTTGGTGTAAATTACCAAGGATATATTCTTTCTTATGCTACTTTGCTTTTCAGATTCTTGTTGAGAAAATGGGACTTCCTGATAGTCTGGGTTCAAATTCATCCTCCTCTGGTGGTGATGTTCAACGTATGCAAGATTCTGTTTGGATGCATGTCCTTAATGTAGCTTTATACTTCAGATGTTCAACTAGTGTTATTTATTAGTTTGGTATATTTTGTGGATGTAGTCAAATTCGTAATTCAATGTACGCATTAGTAATTATATTGAAAAGTGAATTTGAAACTGTAAACGTATGGTATTATTGGGATGTATGATATTTTAAAATATAGAATGCTTATATTTTGGCTTTAAATATTGTGGATTAATTGTGTCAAATAGACAACATTTTTAAAAAAAAATGTTATCTAATGTGTCAAATAGACAACGCTTTTTAGAAAAAAAATATTGTCTAATGTGTACAATAGAAAAAGCTTTTAGAAAAAACGTTGTCTAATATGTCAAATAGACAACGCTTTTTAAAAAAAGCGTTGTCTAATGTGTCCAATAGACAACGTTTCTTTGAAAAATCGTTGTCTAATGTGTCATAAGACAATGTTTTTTAAACGTTGTTTATTTGTGTCTAAAAACGTTGTCTATTTGACAAATAGTTGTCTAATGTGTCAAAAGACAACGTTTTTTAAACGTTGTCTATTTGTGTCTAAAAAGCGTTGTCTATGTGACAAATAAACAACGCTTTTTTGAAAAAACGTTGTCTAATGTGTCAAAAAACAACGTTTTTTAAACGTTGTCTGTTTGTGTCTAATAGATGACATTGCTAACCACGACACTTTTGGGGGACTTATTACAACGCTTTTTAAACGTTGTCTATTTACTTTTTTCTACTAGTGACGATCTATCTTTTCCACCGCCGGGTAACGAGCATGGTAAGTTGAGAGCAGTTGGTTACGGAATAACTCATAACTGGACACACTCGCCTATATGGTTTGAGTTGCCATATTGGGTCACACTTTCAGTCCGTCATTGTATAGATGTCATGCATACAGAAAAGAATGTGTTTGAGAATCTGTTTTACACCGTGTTAGATGAGAGTGGTAAAATAAAAGACACTGATAAAGGACGTAAAGATTTGGAGGAAATGAATATCAGGTCAGAATTATGGCTTCGACCTAATAACTCAAAACTAAAAGCGTCATTTTGTCTAACCAAGCAACAGGTTGAAGACGTGTGCAAGTGGGTAAGTGCGTTGCAGCTCCCGAATGGATATGCTTCTAACATATATCGTTAACGTTGCACCAAGGTTGAGCAGCTGAAAATGACTGGGTTCAAATCTCACGACTACCATGTATTCATGCAGAAGTTGATGCCAATTGCACTTTGTGAGATGTTACCTAGAAAATTTGTTGTTGCCTTGGCCGAAGTATCAGCTTTCTTTCGGGATATGTGCTCAACAGTAATAAGGTACAGTGATGTTGAGCAGATGGAGAAGAATATAGTGCTGACAATGTGTAAGCTCGAAATGATCTTACCTCCAAGGTTCTTTGACTCGATGGAGCATTTGCCTATACATCTACCATATGAACTGAAACTTGGAGGACCGATGCAATATCGGTGGATGTATCCTTTTGAGAGGTAACTAATATCATCTATTTGTTTAAATTATGATTTTTCCAAGGCATATTATTAGTAGTAATTGCGTTCAATCATATTTCAGGTATATGCGTCGATTAAAGCAGAAAGTGAAAAACAAAGCTCGTGTAGAGGGTTCAATTGCTGAACGTTATACGGAGGAAGAACTTGTCAATTTCTGCTCTCTGTACTTCGACGATGTAGTCTCAACTAAGCAAACTCGTTTAAGTAGGAATGAGGTCCTTGGTGATCAATCTCATTCTGATGATGAGTTAGCTGTATTCACATATCCGGCAAAACCATTTGGCCATAAGACAATGACTTACTTAAGCGACAGAGATTTGAAGATTGTATCCACATACGTGCTTCTAAATTTGCCTGAATTGGCGGAAGACATCAAGTATGTATTATTATACGTATACATGTCAATACACTAAGATTATGATTGTAATAATGATTTTATTATATTATTTCAGTGCATTCGAAGAGGAGGCGAATACTTCTAATCTAGGAATGACTCCAGCACAGTTGGAAGCATTCACTACTGAAAATTTTCACCAATGGTTTAAGATCAGGGTTGAAGCGGATAGCGCTTATGAGCGTTGCAGAGACATTGTTTCAGGCCCGTATAAACTAATAAGTTCATTTTCTAGTTGCATTGTGAATGGTTATAGATTAAAGGTTGATAACTTGAATGAAATGACATCAGTCAATTCGGGCGTTGTTGTGTTGAGAAGTTGCTACCAAGACTCCGAGTCCAATTACTATGGATGATTAGAGGAAGTGGTTGTACTAAATTATCCCAATGGTAAACAGGTTGTTACATTCAGGTGTCGCTAGTTTGATACTGTTAAGGGTGTTAAAATTGATTGTAATAGAATCGTCACGGTAGACATAAAGTCAAAACTATAGTATAATGATGTATTCGTTCTAGCCAGCCAAGCCATTCAAGTGTACTACGCCCCGAATGTCTTAAATTATCGGAGCCCCTGGTATACAGTTGTCACAACAAAGACTCATACTTTTGATGGTACTAATCTGTCGGGAATAGATGAGCCGTTGCAAGAACAAATTAGCAATCCCGAGGTAGATGTCTTACGGGATGATGATATAGTTTTTGACCTCATTGACATACATGATGTTGAGAAAGACGTGGTTGTCAATGACTATATCGTTGTACACAAAGATGACGAGTATGAAACTGATACGGAGGCAGAGGATTCAGAATCAGATGACGAAGTTGAGATTGATTCTGACGGGTTTGATGACGTACATAGTCTTAACTTAAATGGTTTTTTGTAATTGAACGATAATTTAATTTAGATAATTTAACTTCAACTTAATTAATAGATTAATATGTTGGTTATTTTAGTAGTACGCTGATATATGGCTAGACATAGCGGGGGAGGTCGTGGTGGTGGTGGTCGTTCAGGATCAGATGACGGCACCCACGGCCAGGGATCTTCATCAGATAGTATGTTTCCAAAATTAAATATTAAATTTATTGGAATTATGAAAATATTATATTTATATAATGTTATTTATACAAATAGTGCTCGTCGACGTCAGCGAGGCACTAACCTCAGATTATTTGGCCGACCGCCGGCACAGCCACACGTTGTCCGGGTAGATGTCGACTCGGCGCAGTATCACTTTTAATCTGTCAATTGTAATAAATTAACATGTATATATATATATATATATATATAATTACATTATTAATATAACAAATTGTTTTATTTCTCTTGCATTATATTGTAGCATCTTGGACACTGTCGCTAAGGCGACGCTACACGCCATCTGCTTGACAAACTTGCCTACTGGCTGTATGCGCTTTAGCCAGTTCGCCCAGTATGATGCCTTATTCATGGATACTGTACTGCGCAATTTTCATGTAAGTCAAATTACATAGCTTCAAGTAAACAATGCATTATCATTTACCATTAGACTTTTCAAATGAATTCTGATATGTCAATACAACTTTTCTTATAGGTTTATTTTAGATACGAGGAGGGCATATCTCTAGCATCCGGAGACAGTGTTATTACTGCACATGTCACGAAGAACTACTCCGGCTGGCTTTACGAGATGAGACAGTGGGCGGCCCGGGCGGTTGGCGAGCAGCCTGGGACTACGATCAGATCTCATCAGCCCCGCATAGTCGGTGATCAGGCTTGGGAGGCTATGTGTCGGCACTGGGATGATGAGGTGTTCAAGAAGAAGTCGGAGCAAGCGAAAAAAAATCAGAGCCAGCTCCGAGTCCTACACACGACAGGCTCACAATCCTTTGAGGAGGTGAAGTCGGTAAGTATTGCGTATTTTGTTATTTAGTTAGTCAATTTTTAGTAACATACTTAATACAGTTTTAATTATCTTAATTATTAGGCCATGAGCATGAGCTTGGACGACCCCCTACGATGATTGAGTTCTGGGATAGGGCTCACACCCCTAAGGAGTCTCGGATATTGTCTCCTGCAACCTTAGCTATACGGTTAAGACTTAGTATAAATTTGAAGTTATTATTAATATTAGAATTTTAATCAAATAATATAATTAACTCGCATATACAAATAACATTTCAGGATCGATTTCAGTCGCTTCGGGACGCCCGTCTAGCTGAGTTGTAGGCTGCTAGGGGGGATCTTGAGCCGTTATATTCCACCACTCCTCTGCCTGAGATTGAGTTATCTCAGGGTGAGGAGCTGAGACTATGGTTTGTATCTCAAGATCCCCCTACTTCGAGTACCGGCAGGTATCGCATGTTGGGCCTGCCGAGGATACACATGTATACCCTATCTGGAGGTAATATATAATATATCTTAAGTTTTAAAATAAAATAAAATTTATATATACTGCGTAATAAATTGGTTTATTATTGCAGGTTCTAGCCAGCGCCAACGCCCGAGAGCACCAGTTGGATCATCTGATACAGGCGCTGTCTTAGATGATGCGCTCTTCCAGAGGGTTATAGCGGTGGTATCGGAGAGGTTTCAGACGGATCTGGATTTTCAACGTCAGCACTTACCTACCCATTCTCGCCTTCACCAGCTAGCTCAGGATATTGTAGCAGGGGCCACCGTAAAGAGTACTGGATTACCGCCCGAGCAGTTCACCGCGTTAAGCGGTGAGGTGCTCCGGATGGTGGTTACTCTACTATTGGAGGCTTTTGGTGAACAGTCCGAGAGCCGTCAGGTATTCTGCATGTTATTTTATTTTCATTTAGCAGTCTTTTAATTCTCACATATTATATAGACTAATGACTTATATTTTTAATCCTATCTGCAAGGTGGAGATGGCGATCGGAGGGTTGTTGTCACTGATTTCTCATCCACCAGAGCAGCCCGAGAGTCAGGTATTCTGCATGTTATTATATTTTCATTTAGCAGTCTTTTAATTCTCATATATTATATAGACTAATAATTTATATTTTAATCTTATCTGCAGGGTGGCGATGGCGATGAGCATTTGTGTCGCCCACCCTCGTCTGATGATCCTCCTCCTACTAGCTAGCTAGTTTTACGTTTACTTTGTAGTTGTACATTTAGCTATTTTCATTACACAATAATTGAAGCATTGTTTGAGACTAATTGAAGCATCAAGTTATAGCGTATATTAGTGTATACCTTTTATTCTTTCATTTAGCTAGTTTTACGCTAATGTTAACAATGATTAGTTAACATTAGCGTATATTTGTAATCGTTATGGGACTGAACGTTATAGCGTGTATTTGTAATCGCTATGGAACGTTATAGCGTACGTTGTTGGTATTAGCGTATGTGATTGGATATAACAGGTATTAGCGTGTATACGTTGTTGGTATTAGCGTTGTATACGTTGTTGGTATTAGCGTACATTGTTGGTATATTAGCGAATGTGATTTGGAATTGGAAATATATTATTGTATATATGATTGAGCTGGAACAGGTTACAGGTACACACTAATGGGGTTTAAAACTCTGGATATGAAAATCACAAAAAGAAGCTAAAAAAAACTTGTCAGTCTCGACGGAATAGTCTAATTTCGAGGGAAATTCCGTCGGAATTAACAACATGTATTTAATTTATTTTTTCTACATTTTCTATTCTCGAGGAAATATTCCGTCGACCATAGGCACCTTCTGTCGAGATTAATTATTTTAATTAAAATCCAACCAATTTCTAAATAGTTATTTTTGACGCACTATTCCGTCGGCAATAAGATACTTTCGTCGATCTTACTACAATTTCGACTGATTAGTCCGTCGGGGTTAGTTCGTCGAGGTTGTGTACTTTCGACTGAATTATCGACGGATTTAATGCCGAGGAGTTTAATAACGACGGACGGGTCGACGGATATTTTCGTCGAAAATAATGCTAAGTTTGACGGAAAGTCCTTAACTTCGACGGATAATTCCGTCGAAAATAGCCGATTTTGTTGTAGTGGAAGGAGCTGGGAGTTCGTTGTCCAAGATAGTTAGTTGTGAATAGTTGTAAGTTGATCTATAAAACTTTGTAAAGGTTTCTCCACAGATTGAAGGAGCATTTATTACTGGAAGTAATAGGATCTTAAGCCCTGGAGAGGAGCTTGAGACTGGACGTAGCAATATACGCAAGCTATATATTGTGAACCAGATAAATCTCTGTGCATTGTGTGATTGATTTTTTCTAAATCCTGCATATTAATTTTTGATACTTTAAATTAATTTGCTAAAAATTCAAAAAGGCCTATGATAATTTTTAAACAGTAATAACCTATTCAACCCCTCTTCTAGATTATTATTGGACTTGCAAAAAAAATGTCGATCAAAACTACATGTTCGAAAATTTAGAGGAGAATGAGAAAACTATTTTGTGTGTCAAAATTGATTTGGAATTTATAATGGTAAATTTTGTAGAATACATTGAATGAGTTAACATGGAGAAGTATTTTGATCAAAATGAGTTCAGAAATAGTGAAATGGAGAAGAAATACAAACATGTAAAATATGAGAAACTAATAAGCAAGATTAAGAAGAACAAAGTGCAAATACAAGCATGTGTGAAGAAGAAATGTTGAGACACAAAGGTGAAGAACAGAATGAAGATTCTCATGTCCAAGAAAATTGCAAAAAAGATAAAAGCATTACAATGTGTTAAAGATTTTAGTATGCCAAGAAAATTATTCGTGTCATTTACATCAATGGAGATGACAAAAGAGTTTCTTGCATTTGAAGGAATTAGAAGATCAAAAGGTTTTACGACATTCGAAGATATACAAATCTAGCTTAAGGGAGGCAATGTTGGAAGTAAGCTAGATCAATGAATGACTTTTAGTATTTTTTGATACATGCATTGATATTTTAAGATACATTTGTATTGATACATAAATATTAGTGTTCATATATATGCATTTATTAAATTATATTCATGTTCTAGTTCATGTATGGAAGCATATAAATAAGTCTTTTGTAACATATAAATAGCCTTATACTTGGATCATTTGGAACAAGTGAAATGAAAGTGTTTTGAATGTTCTCTAAAGTTATATTTCAATTCTCTATAATTTATCCTCTTCCATATATTTACAATACCTTGATTAAGTTAAATAAAAGGTATACACTAATGTATACCTTTAGAGAACTAGTTAAATATACGCTAATGTTAATAAAACTAGTTAAATATACGCTAATGTTAACTAATGTATATTATTCTTTCATTATTGTAAATAAAAGGTATACACTATTCTATAACTTGATGAGGACCGCGACTAATTCGAAACACCACTTTATACCCATGTTCTCTCTGCTAGTTTCAGCTACACTTTTATTTCCTGAAACGAATTGTGAAGCAAAAGGAGTGAGCACAAATAGCCCAGTAAAAAATATCATGACTAGGATAATTAAATTATCAATAGCATTCATTAGTAATAAATCAGATATTTAGAATATATGGTAGATGATAAAAGTTTTTAACTATAATTGCAGCGGAATCAACAATCCATTAGAAGAGTCAAGTAGAACACAATGCCCACTATCTTTTCCAAATTAAAAGTCCATCATCAATATTTTATTCCTGTAACACCAATCAACAGTTCTTCGTTGTACCCAAGACAAAGAAAACTTTCATCACCTGTCTTTACCTGAAACACCAAAGATCATGGTTATACCAATTCACAGTTCTTATTCATAATCATGCTAATAAATTGATCTTTGCACTCCAGGACAAAGATATTAAACTGTAACACCAATGGTTATGCCAATCAACAATCTATCTTTGCACTACGGGCCAAAGACATACAACTGTAAAACTAATGGTCATGCCAATCAATAGTCCATCTTTGCACTACGGGCTAAAGACATACAACTATAAAACCAATGGTCATGCCAATCAACAGTCCATCTTTGCACTACGGGCCAAAGACATACAACTGTAAAATCAATGGTCATGATCATACTAATCAACATTTCATCTTTGCACTACGGGCCAAAGAGAAATTTCTCCACAATGATTATAACAATGATATATAATCAGAATAATAAGATAAAAATAAATCTTAGTGATTTTCAACTTAATTATCCAGAGTCCAAATTACCAACACGATATCCAGAAAATCGATTAGAATTCTTGATAGAATATAAAGTTCAAGTAAATGTAAAGTTACCGGATCAAACATAATAACTTAAAACTGAATAAAAAAATTCAGATCAAGATATTAGATGAATCACAAACCATTAAGGATATTCTAATCATTTCAGGACTTTTCACCATTTAATGATAAGCTGAAGAACGAATAATAATCTCTTACAATAATATTAAGTATGAAAGAAAATGATATCCCTTTACCATATTATGAAAAAGTGATACCCCTTACCTTAGAAGGCGACTAGATGTTGCTTTCTACGAAATTGATCAACCTGAACAATGCTTGCACTCTTTATCAACACTTGGAGTAACCTTACACTCAAAAGAAATACTCACAATATTGAAATAAAAGAATTTTATTCTTTTGGTGTAGTCATGGTGTGTGTTTTGTTACTCAACCAAAAGCAATCTATTTATACTAAAAATTGAGGAAACAACTAGCACACACGTTTTGAATGAAAGTGCAACAATAGAATGTGTAGATCCATTATCAAACAAAACTGATGCCTCACGATTTCCTACAAGAAGGATGCCTGAGATAGTACCTGGTGATTAAGTCGCCTGATTAGTTGTTATTGTAAATACTCTCCCACCGGTGTTATGCTGACCGCCATTACCTCCTGATGAGTTGGTTTTATACCTACGAATCGATGTCCCTTTATAGCTTGATTATTGGATACTTCAAGTAATTTTAGTATCATTTTACTTTGTTTTGGTCGTGTTGATTGCAGGAAGCGAACTGAGGGAGACTGGCGCTTAAAGGCAACATTTCAACTGATTTTAGGAAAAATGGATGCCCACTGGGGCGGGCCATCACAAGGCAGATACCCCGCTAGGGCGGGGGTGCATGACAAGGCTGGATCGGAAGTGGATGCCTGCTGGGGCAGGGGTACGAAGAGTAAAACCCCCGCTGGGGCGGGGGTACGGTAGGAAGAATGGTAGTTTCCTAAAGTGAGTATGATTTTGCAACAAGGAGGATTTAGTTTGGCTTGCGATTAAGGGACTTTAAAAAGGTTATCAGAGGGGCTGGTACACATATACTTAGATAGATTTCAAGCCCTAGTGCAAGACTTTGATGCGTGAGGAGATTTGAAGCGGAGCTTAGCACAACGAACGCAAGGTGAACGTGGAGACGAGTAACAACAAATTTTTAGATTATATTTTTCTCTCTTCATACTTACTTTGTGTTCAGAATGTTTAATACTCTGTGGATTATTGGTTTTTATTCATCTATGATGAACTAAATTCTTATTTAAGCCTATGACGGATCTTATTATGTAACGACGGATTAAATTGCTTTCCAGTTAGTTTATGAATATTATTTCCAGGTTATTTGCTATGGTTTGTGCATAATTTATAAAGTTACTTGATCACCAATTATTTGTTATCCCATATGAATTCGAGAGATGACATATGGGATTTAAACTAGCCATAGTGACATATGTTTATGATTTCTGCTGTTAGTTGGGATTCATAATTCATGTATAGGATAGAGATATCTATGCATCATATGTATTCTGATACGAACTTGATATTAAACCTTTCTTAATTGTAATTCACATAGAGATATAGTGAGTTAGTTAATTAAGGTATCTTGCTTAATTCTATCAATCGTGGATTTGAGTGAGTATGGGTATAATGCATCGAGAGATGGTTTTATCTACTTTTGTGTTCTTGATTAATAATCTAGAATAATTGATATAAACTGAAGGAAAGTATATTATCCAAAGTGAAGTAATAAGTGAAGTTGTAGGCTTAATTTTCCAAAACTTGTTAAAATCCCGAGTTAGTGTTAATATTGGTCTAAGTAGTAAGTTATTCTAAAAATCATCATTTAATCATTAGTTTAATAAAGCTGAAATAGTATAAAACTGGTACTTGTTTGATTAAGTTGGAATTATTGTCTCTGTGGGTAAGATACTTGATCTTATCATTGTATTACTTGTTGACCATGTACACTTGCGTGAAGCGCGTATAGATTTTACCCAACACCTCCTCCCTCATTACCACGCTGAACTGTGTAGTCCCTTGCTCTATGTCCCATTTGGCCACATCAGAAATAAGCCCCTGTCTCTCTATAGCACGCCCTGCCAGCATGATACCCACCACAAATAGCACATGGGCCAGGTGAAAGTGGCAAAAGGTTCGGATTGCCCCCGCCTACTGGTCCTGGATACCGCCCCTGAATCTGACCCTGTTGGCGATGCTGACCCTGATTATGTTGGAAACCCCTATTTTGTTGAAATCCCCTATTTTGATACTACCCTCCAGCTTGCCACTGACCCTGCTGCTGACCTCCACGACCACCCTGCTGCATTGGGTAAGCAACATCTCTTAGAGTATTAAATCGTTGACCCGATGGAGGCTGATTCCAATTATGCTGCCTTCTATTCTAATTCCTACCAAACTGCCCTATTCCTTGCCCTTGCTGGTAATCTCTATCTCTCTTTCGACTCCCTTCTGCTTTGGAAGCTCGAAAGTCCTTATGCTCCATTTTCACACTCTTAGCTGTATTAGCCACCTGTGATACATCTGTAAATATGGTGTGGATGATCGATCTCCTATACGCATATTTCAAAGCCCATTTGAATTTTTATGCCTGTTGTGCATCTGTCCCGGCTATTAAACCAACAAAACCAGCCAATCTAGTAAACCTTGCTATGAAATCAGTAATAGTCTCATCCTCCTTCTGCCGAATGGATACAAACTCCCTGATGTATGCATCCCTATCAGCATTTGGGAAGTACTGCTGATAGAAAAGATCACAAAAAACGCTCCATATGAGTGCATCCATAAATCCATCTCCCTGTGTATCCTCCAATGATTTCCACCATCGTTAATCATCCTCTAGCATATAAACCGCTAATCTTACTTTCTGGTTTTCTGAACACCCAATCACATCAAAAATTTTCTCCAAGTGGGAGATCCAGTTCTCTGCATCAATTGGAGTAGGAGAAAAATGGAAAGATTTGGGCTTGTGCTTAATGAACCTTTCCAATAACACATGTAATAGCTGCACTGGCTGATTCACTTGATCCTCAGGAGGATCATTCTGCTCTTGCTGTGGTATATCTGCATCATATCCCATTTCGATGGCATGATGATTTCCTTGCAGCTGCGGAATACCCTGCATAGCTTGTGCTACTGCATGCGTAACTGCCTCATTCACCATTACTGCTACCATAGCCGGGGTTATTATTGCATTACCTTGAGTCCCATCATTTCCACCCTGGTTAACAGCCTCAACCTGGGGCTGCCTCTGGCCCCTACTACCGTTGTTACCCTGTCTCCCAACAATTCTCAAAGATTTACGAGCCATCTATAATACAAAATCAAACAAATAAGAACAAACAGATCAAAACAAATAATCGAAGCTAAAATTATTCAGAATGTAGATCAAACGCAACATAAAAACTATAGTAAAATCGTATTACTACCCAGTGGTCTACCCATAACTCGTAGGTCAAGCCTAAAAGACAATCTACAAGATCATAACCTAAGCTTTGATACCAACTCTGTAACACCTTTTTTCCCAAAGGAAAAGGGATGTCACACACAGAACATAATAAATAAAATTCTGAAATAAACCTCAAAGTATTTTCTAAATAAATTGAATATCAACAGTCTTAAATGCCAATTTAAATATAAAGACCTCCACATTAACATAATCTCCACTTCTAAAGATGAATGCCAAAATAGGCCCAAAACATCCAATTAAAAAATATTAGGAAAATCCAGTCTAATAATAATCTCAAAAGCTAATCTACTCATTTGGATCAAAGGTAGCTCTCATCCCACAAATCCTGATCACCCTTGATTACCTGCCGGAAAAAGAACACAGCGTGAGCTACTTACCCAGTATGGATATGAAGATGAACAAATATATCACAATATGTAATGAATGTAAAAGATTCGAATGAATGAACACATATGAATTACAAACGAATTACGAATAGATCGAAATTAGTGTGTCCATTTACAAATGATTAACATTGTCAATTGAATAATTATATTCAAAAGAATCCCAAACAAATAAGGCTGAATCAAATGGTTGTAAGGTGACAATTTCATATTGAGCTTAAATACAAATAGCCAAATGCTAACAAAATACATCGGTATCCTGATGTATACAAATCAAATAGGATAGTACGCACGACACATACGTCACTAATCTGCCAAATAAATCAAATCAAATCAAATATTGGGTCGACCCATACGTATCTTGAACGAACAAATCAAATGGCCAAAGCTCATATCCATAGCATACAAAAGGATACGCCGTGGACTGATCACACCGCCACGGAAGGTGTCATGCCCTTGTCTCAAGAGGATATGCCTGTGGTACCCCCACATGTGGTTAGCTCAAGTATACCCTAAGGATCAAACTATAAAATATAAGCCAAAAGGGGGTTCAAATCATAAGGCTTACATGACCATCTCTGAATGAAATCGAATTAGCAAATACGAACATACTTAATTATCATAAAATATCAATGATCAAAACAACTCCCGAATGTGAACGAAAATTTACGAGGAAGGATATAAATCGAATAAAGTTCCAAGAGTACAAATACGAGTTCTAATATCAATGCCGAAACAAAACTATCACAATAAATTTGACAAAAAATAATCATGAGAGGCAATACCAAATTTCTAAACGAATAACAAAACGAACGAATTAAAATTAAAAGAGTCTCGCTGAAAAGTACGGAATCCGTACCTGGATGAAGTAATGTAATACCCAAAATTTATATTCCAAATTCGACTCGTTAAATTCCTTCCGTTCGAACTAATTAAACAAAATAATAATAAATAAAAGTACACTTGTAAAAATATTATCCCACCATGTATTGACCAAATACGTATATTTATCATCCTTTATTCTAAAATAAATGTGTATAAAACATATGTCAGAAATCAGACTTATTATGAAATCAATTGTAGTCTTCCGTCCCAAACATAACCCTAGCAAAAATTATATATTCATATTCCTCAATATTGACAGATTTCGGTTTCTAATTGCAGTATCAAATACGTGTATTGTGGAACAACCATATATTGGCATAAGCCACTTAATTAGTATACAACATTTAAAAGATTTGTTATGCCCCTGGATAAATTATCCTGCCATGTATGTGTCTTTACTATACATATGTAAAACATTATTACTATAGATTATATTTGCCCATTTACAGGAACATAACTGCTCTCTCTCTCTCTCTCTCTATATATATATATATATATATATATATAATGTGTTTAGATAGTACTGCTATATGATTTGTTCAAATACTAAATCATTATATCCAATTAATTTACACAAACACTTACTTGTAAGCACAGTTCAGATCCCATGTTTCTTCTTCTTCCTGTTCTAGCTGTCGCGTTCTTCCTTTCTCTTGGTCACATATTAAATTAATGGCGCCTAGTAAAATTAGGTTTTACTTATTTATTTATGTCTTATTACTTCTCCTAGTTTTAATAGGATTTTAATATTACACACATATAAATAAACCCAACTAATTTAAGGGCCCAAATTAATGTAATCATATACTTATTATAGTCTATATAAATTAAATACAATTTAACTCAAATTGCCAAACATAAGAAAAGCCTAATTAACATTTTTAAAATATAAATTTAAATGTCATTTATTTATTTTATTTTAATTTTTTTTTCCGGGTATTACAGTTCACAAGGAGTAAATGTTGTACTCCCACGTTTGCCTCGGGCATGGTGGAGTAGTATTAGAGTCGAGCGAAGCTCTTGAAAGATTTAAAGAAGGTGTGCTTAATGGTGACTACTCTATTATGATGCTTGCGATGGGTATTCAAGTGAAACATGGAGATTGTTGGGATATTTCACATGAATCTCACATCGGATAAATTCAAGAGTGTAGGTGAGTTAATAAGTAAGGTGGAGTCTCAACCTAATAGGTTAACCTTTTAGGTAAGGAGGTGGTCCAACATACTTATTGGGTCAGTCTACACAGGTGTGCGTTGCATTGGTGATAAATTGATGTGGGATGGATTGTACAATTCTACTACGCAAGAATCATATTGATATGCTTCCATACATGAACTAGCATATGAATCTAATTTAATGAATGTATATACATGAAAACTAATATTGTGACACCCCCAAATCCGGGTACTTCAATTCCACGGGATTTGGTGCTCACTATCTAAATAAAATACAACTACTGCCCATAATAAGGAATGCAAAATAAATTACAACCTTAAATAAATAATAAAATCTTCCTTATCAAAAGGATTACAACCTTGCTCAAAATATCTCAGGGTTATCTAACCTTAACATAAACTAATTGCAGAAAATAAATATTTCATAATAAAGTCATATGTCTTATTACAAATCATAATCAACGAATACAACAAGCCTTCACTTGTTCACCTTGGCCTTGCCTTTACTAGTTGATGGTCCATCAACTCTTTTGACCTTAGCTGCAATGGTTATTTAATTGCAAGAGTGAGCAAACAAAGCTCACTTGAATAACAACAATAATAATGATGACATAATATTTGAAAAGCTTCAACTGAATTAATAATAATTCATTCATCGACAATCAAGAATAAGATTTAGGATTCATCTGTGGGTCATAAGACCTTGAACTATGTCCTAGGTTATAAACATTTCTATTAAAAACCTTTAACAGCCGTTTAGACTATATGGACTCTTAACTCGTACTTAGGGGGATCAGCCCTTCGTACCATGTATTATGCACAAACATCTTAACGCTTTCGCATGGTAATCCTCTATTAAATAGGATTGTTCATCTCAGTATTAAATAACAAGTCCGTACCAAAGAAAGTTTGGTTTGGATAAGTTTCAAGGGTAATTTAGAGTTCAACTATCATCAACTAAGGAGTAGTTGAATCGACTTACAATAATTTAGAATTCAATAATAAAAGAATTAAGAAATAACTATGAGTCATAATAATAGACTTCATTTTTAATAATCATGCTTTAGAAATAAACTTAAAGCATTTGAAAGACAATATAAACCTTCCTTGAACAATTAAGTCAATGTCACAACAATTCAATAATGAACTTTGTTCAATAAGATAAGTATTAGAAAACTTGCTCAACGAAAGAGTATAATTAGAATACTTACATAAACGTAAAAGAAAGGTTTAGAAAAACTTGCCTCAAGCGCAAGCTACACTTTACAATTTACAATTCACTTTCTCAATCGTCCAACACATTACATTACGTTTACAATACCAATTAGTTTTATAACCACTACGTTAAACTGTTGAACTTCTTACTTAAGTTCAACTTAATAACATGGTTTGTAAACTTAACTCGCTTAACTAACCACATACGTGTGTCTAAACTTACAACATGCATATCATACGTGTAAAACACTTTAAACTATCAAAATCATACCCTATGATAACAATATCTATGTACACACATAACATATTAATATGAGACTTCAAATTGTCTTAAACATGTCAACAACATGTTATCTTATTGTTTTATACACTTAACATGTCATCACACTAAGTTAGCTAATCATATACTGCATAAAAACTACACGAAGCACAAATAAATTTTCCGAATAGCCACCACACCCGCTGGGGCGGGTGTTATACCCTTTCCAGACCCGCTGGGGCGGGTCCCCATGCTGGTGGAAAATCTGGTTCGCGAACAGTGCAGAGAAAAAATTAATTTGGCTTATTTCTTCGCACCAAAGTCCAATTTTAACTAACACAATGCATATAAAACTTTACGAAAACAAAATCTTAAACTTCTAACATGTTTTTAACATACATAACACCACAACACATAATCAAAACACTTAATTTCATGATTTTGAAGAAAATACCATTTTTAAGCGTTCTTGAAGAAAATTAACACTGTAACTTTGTTTTTAATTCAAATCAAACAATTCAAAGCATATTGAATTCGTTTCTTAACATATTAACATAATTTATAATCAATTTATACAATAACTTACAATCAAACATGAATTTTAATTTTATAAGAGCCATTTATCAAAACCAATTCACTGTAACTTTTGATGAACATGATTTTTTTATGTTCATCATGTTTACATGGATGAAATCACTTAAATCATTATACTAATCACATATAAGCATGTTATAACATAAATTGTATATAAAATTCATGCTTTCATTAATTTCATACTAAATTCATATATATAGAGAACTAAAACTTGAAGAACATATAAACAAAATTCTAAAAACTACAAGATAGGATTATACCCTTTGATTAGTGAGGAAGAAGATGATGGTATAGTTTGATTCTCTCAAATCCTCTTCCCCTTTCCTCTTCTTCTTCTCTCTTCTTTTCTCTCTAGCTCTCTTCTCTGTTCTTTTTCTAACACTGACTAACTCTTCTTTGTTTTAACTAACGTATAATACATATAATATAACTGATATATATATTATATATATATAATACATATAATTATACAATATACATAACTGTCAAATTCATAATTCACATAATAAATACATCAGTTATAATTTTTGAAAATCAAAAGCCCTAAGGCTTTGTTTGGCAAAACCCTTTTATTTGAAAAACAGATTTTTGAACTTAAGGTCTTGTTTGGTAAAACAGGATTAAAATAGGTGCAAAGGCCTTGTTTTGTAAAACTAATTTAAAAACCCTTTTTATTTATTTAATAAATCCTTTAACACATACTTTTCAACATCACACTTTATTTAATTAAATCCCAACATCTAATTCAATTAAATTAAAGCTAACATCAATTTACCAAATAAAATTTGTCACATAACAATTATAATTACTCGCTAATCATAATCTCATATAACAATTGCCACATAAAATTCATCTAATTTAATTATCTCAATTAAATTAGAACTATACCATAAAATTATTATACATCAATTAAATTAAATATTAAATATTCATTTACTTAACATATTGCACGTAATTAAATTAGTCCACAACAATCACATAAATTATTTATTTAACTCAATAAATAAATAAATTAAAATATTTATTTAATTCAATAAATATTAAAATTTATATATAAAATTCTCATTCGTTACAAATATTCATGTATCATACAAATGAATCTTAAAATATCAATGCATGTATCAAGAAATATTAAAAGTCATTCATGAATTTAGCTTACTTCCAACAAAAGGTACACCTATATATATGGACATAAAAATTATATATGTGCGCTATTATTATTGATCATTTTATAAGTTATTTTGTATAAAAATCTTTTGTTAGTATTTCATAAATTGGACAACTTGACCTTTATAATCTTGAAATAAAAGTCATCAGTGACACCAGAGAAAAAATCACATAAAGATACTTGTGTGATAAGAGAATTAGACTTTTACAATTTTGACAAGACTCTTAAATAAATTAATACTCTTGTTTAAAAATTAGAGATATATATATTTTTTTAGTATATTTTAAATTAGATATACATTTTTATTTTTAAACTATATATAAAGTGACATAATGTTCTTAATTTGTCATTAAATTTTTCACAATCATTTTCAATGTCACACCGTCACTACCAAATTTTTAACTAATACTAAGATTATATTTAAGAAAATAAATTTATTTTTAAAAGTCATCGTTTTATAATTGTATTTCTTATTTCTTATTTTGGAGCTAATGGAGTAATTATAAAAGTTGATAAACATACTAATCGATGGATGCTACTCCTTTTTAAATTTACTCACATGTTCATTGACGATAACCAATCTAAGATTTTCCAACTTCCTATATATATATATATATATATATATATATATATATATATATATATATATATATATATTACATATAGTTGCTTGTTTGTTTAGCCCACTACCACCAAAAGAATTTTCAACTACGTCTCCTTACTAAATCACCACTATATATATGTACTTTTACCTAAACAATATTTAACCAATAGAACTATAGAAAGAAGGCAAATTAATTAACATGGCAAGGATTAAAATTTCCAGTTTCATTTTGCTTTTAGTGGTATCTGTAATTCTCAATATTTTCTTTATCGTAAATACTTATTATTTGGGTAATGATAATTGGAAGGAGCAGCAGCTGAGTTGGAGCCAAAGAGCAGCTGAAGAAGCAGAAGCTGTGGCAGCAATTTCATGCTCAGGCCATGGAAGAGCTTATTTGGATGGATCAGTTGATGCTGATGGCAAACCTGTATGTGAATGCAATACTTGCTTTTATGGCTCTGATTGCTCTAATTTTTCCTATGGATGTAATGCAGATGCAACAAGGTAATTACCTCGCTCTCTCTCTATATGTCCTTCTCTTTCTCTCTCTATATATATAGATGCGTCAATCAACTACCTCCAAATTATTAAGGCAAAAAGTTCACCAGAGTTAATATTGATATGAAGAGAGAATTATTATGAAGTTTGAGATTGTGTCAATTGAGTGTGTTGGAGCATCCCCGTATTTATAGCATGAGAGTCCTCTTTTTCAAGAGTTAGGAATTAGAATATTAAATTGGCTTTAGAAACCTTTTAGATTGTCAATCCTTAGTTGGTTAAACTACATGAAAATTCTATCATTTATTGGATTTAATATACTTCTAGAATACTCCGCGAGCAAAATTATTATATCGCCTTTCATTAATAAGAATCTACAAATAATACGTGACAACTCGCCATTGATGAATTATTTTTACCCACATCATATATATATATAGAATTTTATAAGAAAATTTTAGTGCAAATTAATAAAGCTTAAAGAATTGGTGAATGGTTGATTATGCTCAAAAGAAAAGAAACAGTTATATTTATTTACGTGAGTAATGCTAGTTAGAGATACAAATTATACACAAAATTGTGCACAAACAGCAAAAAAAAAAGAAGAGAAAATAAGAAGTGGGACCTACGATCAGATTTTTTACAAATTTTTATTGATAAGCAATACATAAATCCTATTCTTTGTACATAACTTTTTGTGTACAATTTGTACATATAGTATTATTTTTTATTCGCGTTCTTTTATATTTGAGTATTTAAGAGTACTATTTGACCTTTTTCATCAATAACACGGGGTATTTTAGTTAGAACTCTAAAATTTTTGAAAGAGAAACGTATAAAATAGTCAGCAATCCAGATCCACCTTGTCCTCGAGGTGGAAGTGATTTAATTCCTTGCCTCAGTTATTTTCATAGCTTTGGCCTCCCTAATTAAAGATTCAGTACAAACTTGAACTGTTTTTGCCCATCTTGAAAAGTTAGTTGTTTAAATAGAGAGTGCTAAAGGCCTACACCAACTCACACTAAATTGTCTTTGTAATCGATGTAGGACGACTTACGATTTAATTAATTTGGAGTTCGCATCAATTTGCAAGATGCTTCTTCTTTCAGTCTTAAACTTTAAATTCATTAGAAATTAATCCTTAGGAACATTGTTATCTGATGATTTTGTGACGCAGAACAGAAACACAAAGAGTCTACCAACATAAGCTCTAAGAACACGAACTGGAATTCACTAGAAAAAAACAGTACAATATCAATTGTAAAAATAATTATTATGAATGAATCATCCTTCAACCCACAAGTCGGGTTTTATAATTAAAGAATTTCTATAACTATGAAAATAAACTCCTAATATGTAACTAATTATTATGGTAAGAAAGTCATAATAGGTAACAACTCAATTACGTAATATTATAAAGATTTGTTTCCTACTAAATCAATATTAACATAAAACGAACTTTATCTAAAATAAAAATAATTAAAAATAATAATATTCAAGCCAATCTGATCTTCTCGAAGTCATGACACCATTTTTTGAACCCGAAGACCTCTCCCGAAGCCGATCGATCTTAGCTCTTCGGGAATTATCTCAACTCTTTGGGAATTATGGTTGCTTCCTCGAGCCAGTTCTCCTTTCCCATTTCCTATCTAACTCTTCTTCAAAATCCAAATCCAGTTGTCTTACATCAGTCCTTCCCACCTGCGAAGAACTCGACCTCGAGTTATAATCTGGATGAAGCGAAACATCTTCACAGAACTCATAAAGATCCGATACATTAAAAGTACGAGAGATGTTCATTTCAGCAGGCAAGTCGATCACTTAGGCATTATCATTGATTTTCTTGATTACCTTGTACGGACCATACTTTCGTGGCTTCAACTTATTATAAGAACCGACTGGAAACCTTTCCTTACGCAAAAATATCATAACTAGATCACCCTCTTCAAACAGCTTCGAACGCCTCTTGGCATCGACTGCAGCTTTATACTTAACATTGTTCTCTTCCAACCTAGCTTTCACTTCGGCCTGAACATCACAAACTTGCTCAGCCAGGTTTTCAGCAACAACACTATTTCCAGTAATCTTAGGAAAACGTGCCAGATCTAACACATGTTTAGGAGATTGCCGATACACTAAAGTAAAAGGAGATTGACCCGTAGCAGTGTAAATAACATTATTATATGTGAACTCAGCTGGTGCCAACGCCACATCCCATTGTTTTGGCTTATCACCACAAATACTCCGAATCAAATTGCCTAGCGTTCGGTTCAGATTTTCAGTCTGTCCATCAGTTTGTGGATGTTCAGTGCTAATGAACTTTATAGTAGTATCCATCCGTCGCCATAGTGTGATCCAAAAATGGCAAAGAATTTTGAATCCCTATCAGAAGTGATAGATTGAGGAACTCCATGTAGACGAAATACTTCTCGAAAAACAACTGAGCCACGTGGGAAACATCAGAGGTCTTTCGACAAGGAATGAAATGTCCTATCTTAGAGAACCGGTCAACCACAACAAACACAGAGTCCAACCCCCGTTGAGTCCGAGGGAAACCCAGAACAAAATCCAATGACAGATCCTCCCATATAGCACTCGGTACTGATAAAGGCATGTAGAGACCTATATTCTGAGCTTGACCCTTCGCAGTCTGACAAACATAGCACTTGCAAACCAAGTTTCCTATATCGCGCTTCAGCAGAGGACAATAATACCGTTCGCCTACTCCACTGATGGTCTTATCACGTCCCAAATGACCACCCAAACCTCGTCCATGTAGTTTTCGAATCAGTCACTCTCTCAACGAACCCAGATATATACATAACTGATTTCCACGAAACAGATAGCCATCAGCCACGTGAAACTCTCACTCCTATTGTTTTTTAGCACAGTTTTCCCATACTTCGGCAAAGTCTTCATCATCCGAATACAACTCTTTCAGAAACTCAAACCCAATGATCTCTTGCTGTATATATAGTGACCAACAGACTCACCCGTCGACTCAATGCGTCTGCCACCTTTCTTAGAACACCAGATTTGTGTTTCAGAACAAAAGAAAATTTCTGTAGAAAGGTTGCCCACCGGGCGTGCATATTACTTAGGCTTCTCTAACTGTTTAGGTACTTCAACGCTTGATGATCAGTGTACAGAATAAATTTACGCTAAATCAGATAGTTCTCCCAATGTTTTAGAGCTCGAATAATAGCATAAAACTCTTGGTCATACGTACTCCATTTTTGCCTTGCGTTACTGAGTTTTTCACTGAAAAATGCCACTGGTCTCTTCTCTTGTGACAAAACTGCCCCAACTCCAATTCCACTAGCATCACACTCCACCTCAAATAGCTTCTCGAATCTAGGTAGAGCAAGAACATGAGTAGTACACAACTTTTCCTTGATAACTGCAAAAACTGTATCAGCTGATTCTCCTCACTAAAATTTACCCTTCTTTAAACACTCGGTAATGGGTGCCACAATGCTACTAAAATCTTTAATAAATCGACGATAAATTATTGCCAACCCATGAAAACTTCTCACCTCTCCTACGGTCTTAGGAGTAGGCTAATCAAGGATAACCCTCACCTTCTCTTCGTCAACCATGATACCCTTCGAACTGACCACATATCCAAGGAATAAAAGTCATTCGACCAACCAACTACACTTCTTAAAGTTAATGAAGAGTTTATTTTTGGACAAAATTAACCTCCAACACAGCCCGAAGGTGTTCCACATGGTCTTCCTCGTTCTGACTATAAATCAGTATATCATCAAAATAAACGACAACATATTTTCCAATGAAAGGTCGTAATGCTTGATTCATAAGTCGCATAAAAGTACTAGGCGCATTGGACAATCCGAAAGGCATGACTACCCACTCGTAGAGTCCATCCTTTGTTTTGAATGTTGTTTTCCATTCATCACCAAGTTTGATCAGTATCTGATGATATCTGCTCTAAAGATCTATCTTCGAAAATAACTTGGAATCTTCCAACATATCTAAAATGTCATCCAACCTCGGACTCGAAAAACTGTACCTGACTGTTATCTTGTTGATCGCTTGGCTATCAACACACATTCTCCAACTGCCATCTTTCTTCGGGACCAACATTACGGGAACCGCACATGGGCTCATGCTTTCTCGAATGAACCCTTTCTTCAGTAATTCCTCCACCTGCTCCTGTAAGATCTGGTTTTCCTTGGGATTCATCCGATAATGAGGCAAATTAGGTAAGCTTACTCCTGGAATTTGATCGATATGATGTTGAATATCCCTTAGCGGCGGTAGGTCATTCGGTAAATCGTCGGACACCAACTCACTGAAGTTGCCTAAAAGGGATTGTTCCTTATCGGGTAACACCAATTTTTGCTCCTCCTTCCCTTCTACCACTATAGCTCGCACCACCACAATATGTACCTCATGTGCCTCCTCAATTTCTGACTCCAGATCAATTACTGATGTGATTACTGATAGTAAAGAATGCTCTGCCTTCGGGTTCTTAGTTGTGCCACCCCCTGAATTTTTTTTGGAACCATTGCAATTTTCCTGCCACCCCAATTAAAAACAATTACATTGTCATGCCCTCTATAAGTGACATCCACATCAAACTGCCATGGTCGGCCCAATAACAAGTGACTAGCATCCATGTCGACTACGTCGCAGAACACTTCGTCTCGATAGTGTTGTCCGATCGAGATAGGGACTTTGCACACTTCGATCACGTTCACCTTGGGTCCTTTCTGAATCCACCCTATTACATAGGGCTTCGGGTGTTTCTCTACTCACAGTTTCAGGTATTCTATCAACTTTTTTGACACAAAATTCTCGCAGCTTCCACTGTCTACAATTAGGTCGCAAATCTTCCATTGAACACTGCAACATGCCTTAAAAATATTATTTCTTTGTGAGGAATCTTCTAACTTTGTTGAGCATATGACTCACCGAATCATGCATTTTACATGCTCTCTATGTTCCTCGGCTATTTTTGCACCATCCCAGAATTCACTCATATATGTTTCTTCTTCGGCGTCCTCATCTTCCTCTCCAACTTCCACGAAATTCACTGGTTTCCTCGTTGGACACTCATTTGAGCGATGACCAGGTTGGCCGCACTTTTAGCACTTCAAATCGCCAGATTTAGCATATGGGTTGGCCGCCCGAGGGGTTTCCCTTGTAGCCGATGTGGTCGTCCGAGTCTCAATAGGTATATTAGTTTGCCCCGAACCTCTTTGTGACTATTCGACCATAGTTTTAGACTGATTCTTTCCCTCATTCGCTAAAAATCTGTTTCTATTTGTGACTGCATTGAACGTCTCCGCCATGTCCTTCTTGTGATAAGCGAATCGATTTGATGTCTTCTCCATTAATTCTTCTTTCAAAGCCATGTTATGCGCTTCATCCACTGTCCAAACGA
The DNA here is from genome assembly GCA_020205555.1 of Panax stipuleanatus. Classification (NCBI taxonomy): domain Eukaryota; kingdom Viridiplantae; phylum Streptophyta; class Magnoliopsida; order Apiales; family Araliaceae; genus Panax; species Panax stipuleanatus. Next base: position 41,391,514 of record CM035117.1, read on the forward strand.
CTTGTAGTCCAAATTTGTCTCAGATAGAAGGCTTCATTCCCTCCAAATACCTAGAAACTTGTTGTGCCTCAGTCTCATTCAAGTTGTTACGCACTGATAGCCTAGACCACTCCTCTGTATACTTGGCCACAGTCTTATTACCATATGCATAATTTTGATAACTCTGAAAAATAAATTATTTATAATTTGGGGGTAAAAATCTATTCATCATAAGTTGTTTCATTCACCTCCATGATCAGATAAGAGTTTTTCCTTGTCATCGTCGATCCATCTGTAACTTTTCCCACTAAACAGCAGCCCCACTTCTTAACTTGTACGCTACCAGGTTAACTTGTCAATCTTTCGTGACCTCCGTCAACTTGAAAAATCTCTCGACCTCAAAAAGTCAATCCAGAAACTCTTCAATCTGTAACTTACAATGGAACATTGGTATGTCCGCGCATATTCTATAGTCAGATTGATTTTGGTTTTGGTTTTGGTGTTGATGGGTTTCTTTGATATCTTGCAACCTCCTCATCGGAATCTTCATCACTAAGGCCTTCGAACTGTTCGCGTCTCGCTGCTCCATGTGGACGTTCCTCCCCAAGGCGTCCAAGGGAAAATCCCTCACCTCCAGCCCTGTGGTTGATAGGATCGTTGGGTATGAGTTATTGCACCAACAATTGTTGCAACATGGTTTCCACCCTTGCCATCGACTATCGTTGCTCATCAATCGCTGCCCATAATTCGGCATCCCTGCGTCTAGCGTCGTCAAGGTTATCTCTCCCATCTTCGGTGTTGGCCATTGACAAGGCAATTCCTTGGTTCTGATACCAATTGACGCAGAACGAAAACACAAAGAGTCTACCAACATAAGCTCTAAAAACACAAATTGGAATCCACCAGAAAAAAATAGTACAATATCAATTGTAAAGATAATTTTTATGAATCATCCTTCAACCCACAAACCGGGTTTTATAGCTAAAGAATTCCTATAACTATGGAAATAAACTCCTAATAGGTAACTAATTATTATGGTAAGAAAGTCCTAATAGGTAACAACTCAATTACATAATATCATAAAGATTTATTTCCTACTAAATCACTATTACCATAAAACGAACTTTATCTAAAATAAGAATAATTAAAAATAATAATATTGAAGCCAATTCGATCTTCTCGAAGTCATGACGCCATTTTCTGAACCCGATGACATCTCCAGAAGCCGATCGATCTCAGCTCTTTGGGAATTATCTCAGCTCTTCAGGAATTATGGTCGCTTCCTCGAACCAATTCTTATTTCCCGTTTCTTATCTAACTATTCTTCAAACTCCAAAGCCAGTTGTCCTACATCATTTTGTTTGGTCATTTATTTGTCATCTTCTTGTATTAGAATGCACTAAATTGTAAACAAAATCTTAATTACTGCAGACTTGTTGGCTATAACTTTTCAGCGTACTTAGTCTTCACAAATTAGGCTCAATAGTAAGATTTTTTAAGGGGCAACCACAACTATATATTACGACGACATTAACAAGGCAAAGAAAATTAAAATGAACCAATTTCAAGAATTAGTACTGATGTGTTAAAATTATGTAACTGCAAGTGCACAGTGTCAATTGAAGAACTGCCAAGAACAGGTCGAACCAAAGAGACTAAATTAATTTTAATGTATCCTTAATATCTATTTTAGGTGAATTAGAAATAAAGATTAAGAATTGATTAACTAGAATATAAAAACTAAGAATGAGGAAACAATCTAGGAATCCGAATCCATTAAATAATAAACATAACATATAATTCAGTCTCTTCTATTTTTATCTTAACTATGATTTTGATCTCCATTCCCTTTAATATAGTAATTTTATAATTAACGTCGGCAATAATAGACTATGAAAATTTAAGTATTAACTATAACCCATTAAAATTTCTTCGAGCAAGCATGGATTATGAAAAACTCATATATTAACAATAATCTATCAAAACCTCTTAATTAATTTAAAATCACATAAGAACTATAAAATGAAGGTATTTCAATAAAGAAACCTGAAGGCGAAACCAATTAAACATAGAAGCATAGTTAATAGAAGAGATGAAAAATATTATCATGAATAATTATTAAATTTCATCTTCATCCTATATATAAAAAATTAACTGGACATGAAAATAAATAAACTAACTAAAATAAAGAAGAGACGAAGATTAAAAAATAAATAAGAAAACTTCCTTTAATTAACGATCATCCAACGAACGCACATTGAAAAAGTAATTTAATCTACCCCTACACCTAACCTAAACTAATCTAATACAATCCTCTCATCCTCTCTAAAATAAGAGACCTATGTATAGGAAAAATAAATTTGTGTCATAATTTAAATTCAATGAACTTGGTCTCTTTTGTTCTCTTTCCACGTAGGTTTCAACTTTCTAGTGGCAATCAACTTCTTAAAGAAATCTTCTAGATATACTTTCCTTTCTCTTGCTGGATTTGACTTGCACACAAATATTGTTCCACCTTTCCTTCTCGTTATAGGATTCTTCTTGAATATTTTCTTACATGAATAAGAGCATTAAATATCGCTTGATCGCCGAAATTTTGACTTTATTACAACAAAAATTAAATCCTACAAAATAAAATAAAACATATTAATTTAATAAACTAATATAATTAAAAGGATAAAATTAAGGATAATAAAATGTATGAATTATGTGTCTATCAAATACTCCCATAGACTCTTGCTTCTAGTTTTTAATCTTCTATACTGAACTTAGTGCCCAATAATATTTATAGCACTCTTTCATTAATGCAATAATATTTCTTTTGAGTTTTATTTTATTTTCAAGTTGATTGCTGAAAGAACAAACTATGGCAAACATTAAAAATTTGAAATTAAACACAAGAACACAAAATTTACGTGAACTACTTATAAGTCAATTTATAACTTCAAAAATAAGTCACTTACGAACACACAAACAGAAAAAAACCTATTTATAAGTTAGTTTGACCAACTTATAAGTCACTTTCGAACAGACCCTTAATGTCGTAAAGTCTAAATTTAGTAAAGTGTCTTTAAATTTGAAACATATAGAAAAGTAAAATGTATCTCTAGTTTTAAAACGGACAAAACAGCTACATTAATTCTCATCATCAAATCTTACTTTTATGGTATCTTGTTAATCCAGTGGGGATCCTACATTCTTGGAGCCCTTCTGGTTGAAAAATGCAGCTAGTAGTGCCCTGTTAGTGTCCGGGTGGCATCGTATGAGCTACGTTTTCAGTGACAAAACATACATCTCCAAAGAGCTGGAAAATCAAATCCGTAAACTGCATGCCTCGGTAGGAAATGCAGTCACAGATGGAAAATACATAATGTTTGGGGTTGGCTCAATCCAACTCCTCAATGCAGCAGTTTATACTATTTCAAATGACAATAAGTCTTCGTCTACAAAAGTTGTTGCTTCAATCCCTTATTACTCGGTTAGTACCTAGCATAAAAACAGAATTATTTGGCTTAAATATATTTTAAATCTTTAATTTTTTTATATTTTAGGACGTAAAGTATTTTAATGTTCCATTTGAAAATAAATTATATAAGTATTACTCGTAAAATTAGTGTTTTGCACCATCCAATAACATGTCAGGTAAGTACGAGAAATAATACTTACACAATTTATTAATACTTCAAATCCCTTGATTATGTCTTAAATTGCCTACATACATATTATTATTGGATGATGTAAAACTCTAATTTTATATTTCGTCATTAGATAATTTATTCTAGTTTCGATTGTTACGTTGAACCTTAATGTTCCTGAATTTCTATAAATAAAACATTTTAGCCATTGATTTTACATTTCTTGCAGGAGTAAGTCACTTGACTCAAAATGAAAGGGTAGTTAAGTCTTTTTAGGGGCATATATATCTTTTATATTAGCTCTAGTTTTTCCTTCATAACACACTAACCATGTGGCTAGAAAATTTGATGATTCCAAAGATATTTTGTGACGCTCCCAAATTCGAGTATCTTTAAACTCCAGATATAATGTTCTACGATACTAAGCATAATTATACATATCCATACATTCAATACTAATAAAAAAGTAATTACTAGCTATTACAGTCCTATTATTACATGCACAGGTTCTAAGACCTTTAAATCTTTGAAACATGATAGTTAACATAGTAATTAGTTACAATAAACCTATCTGTTACAAATAGAATCCATATCTCCTTAAGCATTCAATTTGCCTTCATCCTTGTCCTTTCCAGAACCTTCTATACGCTCAGTTTTCGCTGAATTTTAAGCAAGAATGAGTACTTACATGCCCAACAAGTATACAGTTGCATTTAAAATAAAAAAATCAAGACTCATGTTTTCATACTTCTAAACCTTCAACAACTGAACAAAAGTTGTGAGGAAATCTCAAATGATAGGAAATTACTTCTTTTGTTTTCAAAACATATTTTGGAAACAACATAGTGACTTTAACTGAGTGGTCATAAGACCTTGAACTTTCATTTTTTTCGAAAGGGTTTGAATAGCTATTCTGCTATAAACCGACATGACTCGCGAGTACGTTGGGTGATCAGCCCACTGTACCCTGTATTGATCAATACTACATGGCGAACGACTTAATTTGCGTTCTTCCGTCACTCGACATTACATGCCGACAACATAAAATATTTCCCCCCAATATTAGGGTTGTTAATTCTCAGACCGAATCCGTACCAAGTAGAAATTGGCTTGGAGACTTTAATTAAACTCAAGAAAAATTCAAAAGATCATATTTAGATCATTGAAAGGTTTTAACATGTGTCTAGCCGATACAAATGGAATTGACATACTTCTTAAATAGTTCATGCATATCAGAACTTGAACATTTCATGCGTTATAGCAAAGCTTTAAACAATTTATGCATTATAGCAAAGCTGAACACTTATACAACCAATAAAGAGTGTGTATAAGTCTGGAGTTTACACAATATCCAATTAATGTGCAAAATATAGCATGCATGCGAATTATTCATAAGAATATACATTTACGTTCTTAAAAAATAGATTCAAAATAGAAGTTGAATGGAGTTAGAATATTTTCTTCAAGCGTCTTCTATAATTTAGCGTTAATCGCCTTTTGTAATTCTTCACATTCAGTGCACATAAAACGTACCAATTAGCCACGTATAAACGTTCCTCATGGTTTACTTAACTTTATTCATGGTCTATAATGTCTGTCTCATAAGAGTTGGAACGCTATTTAAGTTCATTAACATTCGACCCGACGTTTCGACGTTCGTACGTCGTACGCCCGACTTCTTTATCCCGAATGCCCAATCGATACGCTATTGCGTATGATTAACACATCCCATATACCTACTGAATCTTGGTTTACATTACTCTAAACTATATCTCCAAGGTCCAATGCTTAGAACTCAAAAATACTAGTCAAATATGGTTCGACACTACAATGGTCCCAAGAAAGCATCACGGTTTGCCTCCTATTACACAATAGTCCTAAAGATGCCCATTTTAAGCCTTGATCCTGACCTCAACTCTCAAAACTTAAAGAATTAAAGTTGTAGGTCTAGTCATTAGCTTTCCGAAATCTCTTGAATCGCCTCAATCGGAGTTCAGACGAAAGAGTTATGTCCAATTTACTAAAGGACGTCAAAGTTGTCAAACCTTACTGCAGGTCCAGCGCACCGTAGTAGTGCGCCCCGCGCTACCCCGACATGGTTTTAGGTGCCCATTTTGTAGATTTTTTAGATTTTTGACGCATCTATTTCGTTCCTTCACAACTTGCTCATCCAATATCGGAATGAGCTCTTTTTCGCGTCTATTTCTTCCTCGTAACAAATTCTTCCAATCGCCCAGGACAGAAAATTATTTACATGTCTCTAACTTGTCGGGAATTAGGCTCAAAACCCTTACGGGAGCCATTTTCACCGAAAGACGTTTTAAACGTTAAATTTTCTAAACTTCGTAACTTGTTCATCCGATGTCGGATTGGACTCATTCTTGAGCCTATGGCTCACATATTCACCCAACTACCTATCTCCTGGAAAGAAATAATTTTTCAGAGACCTCAACTACCCGTAAACTTGGGTCAAATGAAGTACCAAGCTAGGGTTTCCATATTTGACACATTTTACAAAAAAATTTGCTATAACTTCGTTATAGCGTGTTTTTCCTCCGTTCCACTTGGAACATCTCCACAACATACATAGCTATGATTTCATCATACGAAATCATACCACAACATACAACAAAAACATATCTAGGTCCATTAAAAGTCCATTATTAACTTGTTCAACCATCCTCATGTTTAGGCGTACCATTTTTAGTTATTTGTTTTAATTGTCATGCATCTTTAAGGTGTTTTAAACAAAGTGAACTCCTTCATAAACACCTTATAACTTCAAGGTCCATCATGACCTTCCATTAACCAACCACCAACAACTAGTTCAAACAATATAAAAATAAAGAATGAAGAGATGATGGTTCAAGGTTTACCTCTTATGGCTTCTTCTTCTTCTTCTTCCTCTTCTTGGACTTGAGTTAAGCTTGAGTTTGGTCCTCTTATCCTCCTCTATAGGTCATGCCCTCTCTCTCCTTCTCTCTATGTTCTTTAGCTTCCTCTTACTCTTTCTAGCTCTCTTTTCCTTCCGTAGCAAATATAATTGGAATGAAATGAGAATGGCTAAGTGTAAGTTAACCAAGCTAATTCTCCACCAACTAACCTAACCCCACACTAGGGTTAGGTTAACTCATACAAGGTTGGGGAATTAAAGGGTGACACATGGGAACTTTTTGGCTAAAAAACTTAAGGAGATAAACTCACAATATTCAATGCTTGGTGAAATATAAGGCCATGAGTCATCCATTCCTCCCCCTTTGCTCCTTATGTCCGGCCCCCTCTTGGCCAAAATGCCCTTCCTTCGCTCCTTATCTTACTTTAGATAAGGTGACTCACCACCTTGTTTATCCCACATGGGATAAACATTAATTTGTTTTGCTTTGGCTCCAAGTCTTAGGATTTAACCCTAAGGCTTGAGTCATGGCTCAACCTTAAGTCAAGTCATTCTTAACCATTAGCTTCCTCCACCCTAGTCAAGCCTTCTCAAACCCTAGGCTCAACCCTAAGCTCAAAACTTGGCTCAACCCTAGCAAATTTCCAAAATTCTTTAGCCAAACCTTAGAATCCGTAGGCTTAGTTAGTCTAACTAATTCTAGTTAGACATTTTCTTATCCAGTTAGGTTTTCTAATCTTTTCAGTTACTTTTCGTAATTCGCTCGGTTAGCCAAAAATTCGAATTTCGCCACTAATCCCCCTTTTTTGAATAAACGCTATGTCGTAATTCGAAATTTCAAAAAAGCGAGTTTGCATTTTTAGCGTGAATAGTGTTTTTATGTCTTTTTTTTAGAAAAAAAAATTATTTTTCACATTTAACCTTTAAACACTCAAATACGTGCATATAAATCGTAGCGCCATCAAATAATAACCATAAATCGCATAAAACTCAAATTATCAATAAAATCTCATTTTATTAAATAATTTCTTATAAATCCTATTTACAAGTATATTCGATTTTTTGCGATTCTTACATATTTAATAGTAAAATCACCCAAAATACCCTCAATCTGATCAATTATTGCACACTAGTGGTTGGAAAGTTTTATTTACAAAAAATTAGAGACATTAAGTTTTAAAATGTATTTAAGCCTAATTATTTGCGTTCATTTCAATGAAATGCAAAACACAACAACAACCACCACCCAAAAAAAGAGGGTAAATTTCATTGAATCACTTGAGGTTTATGGGATTTCTCATTTAACCACCTGTTTTTTAAAAACTTACATTTAATTACATAGAGTTTTGAGGTGAAGTAAGAATTTGCTTTCTGTTATAACTCCGTTAACTAAAATGTGTTTGGACATTTTTTCCCCCAAACCCTAGGCCTTAACCCTTATTTTAATTATTTCTTAATTATAAAACACACTTTTTGATTTAGCTTCAATAATATTCTAATTTCTTTGTTGAACATATACACCACTTTCAGTACTATCCACATACACTCTCTCACCTCTAACTTTGAAAATTTCTCAAACTTAAACAACGTCATGATGGGTGCGTGAGTGCTGATGTCTAAGTTTAACTTTAATTTGATGATTTTGAGAGAAGGGAGTCAAATTGGGGTTTCTATTTGTGAAAATATCATATGGATGAGTTGTGCATGTGCGATGATGGTGGAGATGGAGGGGGTGACGTGGTGGTGGTGATGGGTGAAGAGGATGGTAGATTTGGGGTATGGAGTTATAATTTAGGGTTTTTAATTGGGTAAGGAGAATAGATGGAGGAGAAAAGATGAAGATTGAGATAGAGATGGGAAACGATGAAGCAAGCAACACGGATAGAGGTGCGGTAATACATATGAAGTATGTTTGTAGTCGAGAAGATGATGGACAAAGATGATTAATCACTAAAATTTAATCCTTTTTTTTTCAATAAAATATATCAAGAATTGTTGTTGAAAAAAAAATATTTTCTTTTATATGGGTATGCTTTATTTCAAGTTGAATTTGGTGGTTATGGAGTATTTATGATGGAGTTGGTGATGACTCGTTAGGGAGAAGATGATGGGAGAGTGAATTTAGGGTGGGTATTTTTGGTCTCTTTTTTATTTTTTATAATTTTAGTGAGATGTCGCGCACTTTTGGCGACTGGCACGCACACACTGTTAAATTGAATGAAAAAGTTGTCAGTTCCACTTAACATCAATACTACAAGTGTTAAATTGTAAGTTTTTAAATAACAAATGATTAAGTGAGAAAATAGTAAAACCTCAATTGTTTAAGTGAAATTTATCCAAAAAAGAAAAAAATGTTATAGATCTCAAATGTTTCTGAACTACATGTCTTCATTACATTAGCATATAATGAATGCTAAGGACCACGATGTTAGACAACAAGTGTAATGATAACATATATATTTGAGACACATTTGAAATTAAAAATTTAAATTGAGACCCTTGACAGTACCCTGCGATTGGCCTGCTTAGAGCTATAAACGAATTAAGCTTACACGCAAGCTGGTTGACTCAAGCTCGAACAAGCTCTTTCGTCTGTTTAGTTAAATGAATCAAGTTTGAACAATGTGGTGTCTGACTCAAGCTCGGCTCATTTAGCCCGGCTAAATAATCCCAACTTGTTAAGCATTTAATTAGTTTTATTTAATTTTTCTTATAACAAAAAATGTTAAATGAGTTGAGCTTCAGCCTTGCTCAAGCCCGAGCTTGGAAACTTAAAGCCCGTTTCACCTCGGCTCATATATAGCTCGCGTGCTAATATGAAATGTTTTTTTTACAGCCGTATAGGACACAAACAGAGTACTTCAACTCAGTTGATTTTACGTTTAAAGGAGATGCATCACATTTGAAAAATATCACGGATAATAACACGAATGTTATCGAGTTTGTTACTTCACCAAACAATCCAGATGGTCAATTCAAGAAGGCAGTTATTCCTGGTTCATCTGTCATTCATGATCATGCCTACTACTGGCCACATTTTGCTGCAATTCCAGCTCCAGTTGATGAAGATCTAACGATCTTTACACTTTCTAAACTTACTGGCCATGCTGGAAGTAGATTCGGGTAACAATATAAATTTACTATATACTTTTTTTGGGCATTTGTTGTTTGTTAGTATTTTGTTGCATTTCTTTTGTTAGATACAAAAAACATTTTACAACATTACTTTTTAAAATTCTTTAAATTAACCTCTACCGTATTTTGAAAACTTCAAGATAACTAACCTGAAAATTACTTCATAAATGGTTGATAGGTGACCCGAATGGCTGATACATATGTATATATAGGTTATGTCAGGTTAATTACCGGTATTTATAAAGTTTGCAATGGTAGTGTTTAGTGTATTTGGCCATCACACTAAAAATGTAGTAGTGTGTTTGAGCTCCAAAAGCGTTTGAGTTTAATAAATTGCGCTCAGAATAACAAGATTCTCAAGTGCGTTTTAACTTCAAACTCATTAACTCCTTATAAGCTGCTAAACGAACAAGGACATAGTTATATACAAGTAAATGTACATTCAAGATTTCAAGTAACTAACACCAAAATTTGAGGTATTTTTCAGGATTTTTACGTTTATAAAAAAACCAAACACTGAAAAATAAAAAGAGAATTGACCTCCTAATGTAAAACATTTCAAATAAAATGTCACTATCTAAGTTCCACAAAAAAAAATTATTAACAAAATTTGTGAATACTAAGGATATGCATGTATTTATTTCATTTGTATCCCTAAAATAACAAGCTCTTAATTTCATAGTGGTATGACAATAAAATTATAATACGAAACTTGAAGACATTGTGTCATTTTATACTACAATGACAAGTTAAAAAGTTAACTCATTTTATAGAACAAAAAAAAATCCGGCAAATGAGACTATTTTTGTGAAACATTGAGAGTTTTCATTTTCAAGGCACTCTAAAATTATACTTATATATGTGTGTGGAAAGGTAATCTAAGGTATGTCTTAGCCAAGTTTGGTTAATGCTACTTAATAAAGCGACGTAGTTTTGTATAAAATATATAATTAAATATTTTTATTATAAAATCCTAAAATGAAAATTTTAAGGGGGTTGTTTTGTTAAGTAGTCTTAATTAGCAAAGCCCGACTAAGACATGCCATAGATAATATATATATATATATATAAACATGGATTTTTGTAACTTGGATTTTTCAGGTGGGCAATAATAAACGATGAAGCTGTATACAAGAGAATGCTAGACTACATTTCAACATCTGTAATAGGGGTCTCCAGGGATACGCAATTAAGAGCTTTGCAGCTAATCAAAGTAATGCTTGAAGGAAATGGAAGGGAGATATTTGAATATGCATATGGAACCATGAGACAACGCTGGGAAAAACTCAGCCAGGTTTTATCCAAGTCCAAACGCTTTTCCCTCCAGCAAATTCCCCCTCAGTTTTGCACTTTTTTCCAAAGAGTTAGAGGACCTTCTCCAGGTATGAAGTTTAAGGAAATGTGTAGTAAAGAAAAGGATAAAATTCAGTGGAGGCCACCTGATGTTTTGTCAAAATCTCACATGACCACCTATCATTCAAAAATAAACATATAAACCATGTAGTCGCAACTCATGAGGCTAAGTTACCAGACTACCCTGGATATTTTGGGGAAATTTTTTTTGACCCTTTAAAATTTTTATATTTTTTCTCTAGGCCCTGTAAAAATAAAAAATTTATAGAAGATTTAAATTAAAAGTTTTCATTAATAAACTTACTTTGCATTTGTGCATGTTACATTATGTCCAAGCCCCCGAAAATAATATTTTGGCTTCGTCCCTGCCCCTTCTCTGTGTTTTATTTCAAATTGATTGTTTAAATGTTTCAAACAGTAATGAAAACACCATATCATGGTTCGATATGGTGCCCAACACTATCCTACTTTCTCTTTGCAAACAATGTTCTAATATTATAGAATTCTCGACGGGGTATTACGCACTCGCGGCCCAATCTAGTGCACCTTAATAATGGTCTTATGGATTTCATCGCTTACCAAAATTGCGCATTCGTAATTTCATAGAAGCTTATGCTTTCATAAATCATGTTAAATTTTTTAAAAATCCTGGTTTCATCCCTGCCTCTTCTCTTTCTGTAATTTAATACCTGCATTGATAATTCCATGGCAGCTTATGCATGGATAAAATATTCTACTTCATTATTTCGTATTAATTTTTTTAATATATTGCTCACCTTAATTAAAAAACTCATGGCAGCTTATGCATGGATAAAATGTGAGATGGAAGAAGATAAAAATTGTAATGCAGTCCTACACACAGCAAATATTTCTGGTCGAGAAGGCAGCGTATACAGCGATGATGATCGTTATGTACGTCTCTCCCTCATCAAAACGCAAGACGATTTCGACTTGTTGCTGCTGCGTATAAGCGAATTAATTTCCCAGGAAGAAGATGGTGCCAAAATTATATGAAAATCATAGGCAAAATATGTTGAATATACGCGATAATAAGTTAGTACCATAATTATTATATAATATAATGTACCTTATATTTCATGTACATTTATCTTCTTGGAGTTAAAGAAATAAATCAAGATTCAATGGTTTGGCTGTAAATCTAAAGACATAATGATATCTTAGCATTATACCTTGCTGATGGTTAATTAATTGTATGTACTCTACCTTCTTCTTTTTCTTTTTCTTTTTAACGCCGTATTTACTGTATTTACCTTACTGATGGTTAATTAATTGCACGGGTATATATTGAAATAAAACACTTATTTTTAGATGGACAGTATTAAATGTTTGTTTCATGGGTTATATACCATTTTCTCATGAAATAATTGTATTTAGACTTTTTAATTTAATTAAACCCATCCTTATGAATGAAAAGAGTATTTAAGATATAAGACTATTTATTTTCTTTCATTAATTTGAGATTGTGGAGTATAATTATTATAATTTTTGTAAAATAATTATATATTTTGACTGCTCAAATTTGTTTGTATAGTAAATCAACTATCTATACTATATATAATAAGGAGAACAACCAAAAAAGTTGGCTGAATTAACTGTTTTTTTGTCATGAATGAGTTGACTAGAGATATGATTATTATTTTTTTGAGTTATTTATGAAAATAAAATCTAAAAACTTTATCCAAAAAGTAAAGTATACTTATCATTAAAAACTCATATTATCTACGTCAACAATATTTTTTTCTCTTCTTTTGTGTAGATTAATTATAATTGTAATATGATATCAATTTTAATATCTCAAGTTAATTTTCAAAAACAGTTATAATAATATTATATTATTTATCTTTACATTATGCAATTATTTTTGCTCAAAATAAATTTTATCTTTACATCTTTACATCTTTACATGAATTAATTATAAAAAATAAATATTTATCCGGATAACCTTACATGAAATAATGTTTAAAGAAATTTAAACAAGGTCCAAAAATTATTATAAAAAATCTAACGAGTTGTACATTAACTTAAAAGAGAAGATTCATGCATTATTATATGTTAATTGTATTTTTAATTAATTAGTCATGAGTTTATTAAGATTATGAGGCTTATCGAATAAGTGTTAACATGTGAATTGTTTTAGAATTTTTTAAAATTTATTATTATAAAATCATTAAGAATTTATCCTTATATTTTAAATAAAATAGTTAATTTAAAAAAAATAAAAAATTAAAGACTTATTTGATAAACAGAAATGTGTTTAGTGATGCCATTAATTATTTTTTAGTTGTTTGCTTAATTGAAAAATAATAAAACATTACCAAAGATTAAAGTTGTGAGTCCAAGTACAAATTAGGGTTCACATGTGACCTAACGAGACCCAAGAGAAACATCCACATATCCCGAGACAGAAAACTCATGGAGGCGACTCATTTTGAGAATTGATTGAGAGATTGAATTGATGGTTATAAGAACATGACGATTTGGACATTACTTGAGTAATTAATGGTATTTCTAGAATTTTCCTTGAGGTCATATGTCAGGCACATGACCCAGACAAGTTATTGGCATGTGATCACTTTTCAGGAATCTTTATAAATACTCCCTCCATTATAATAGAAGTGACCTTTTGATTCTCTCTGAACTCTATACATTCAAGAAGACTCTATGGGTACTTGATACTCAAGAAGGCTCTTGGATCCTAAGAGTTCTGTCACGTGTTACTGGAGTAATTGCATACATGTTCTTCTCCCATCTTCAACTCATTAATCAATTTTATACTCTTCGTGGATTTCTCTCCTCCTCCTCAGCCAGTACAAAACCTTAACCCTAGCTAGGTACGATTTTCTTTCCCACATTTCTTTGGAAACTCTGATGGGCGATGTGTAGAATTCGTGAAGGGTATGCCCACAAATCAAAGTGGGAGAATTACGGGAAGAATTTCACCGACCACAAGTATTACCGCACCGGATCCAACTCTAAGACAAGCGAATCAAGCTTTCCAAGGTGCGAATTTGGATTTAGACATGCCAATTTTAGAGGATGTTGTCTGTTTTATATACTAACAATTCGCGCAAGTGCACACAGTCAAGCAAGTAATATAGAAGTAAGACAGGATGTCGAACCCACAAGGAACAAGTACTAACAATTACTCTAATTATCAAGAATTTACCAGTTTAACCAACGTAAACAATCACTTTAATTGATTTGTGAAATTGTTTTAAATACAAGTAAATAAGAACTAATTTAACTGACAAATAATAATAACCAGATGATTAAGAGATAGGAATACAATTTCTCCAATTACTTTACAATAATCTCCTTACCTTATTCCCTCAAAATTAATCCAATTAGTTGCTAATTTGGATTGCCTATCAATTTATTAACATCTTTCAATGACTAATAAATAGATATATTTCAGTTATTTTGTTATTTTCATGCAAGACACTTAAAACAGATTCATTAAGCTCAAACTCCTAACACAGTTATGCATGACATACACGTATTTTCATCTCATACACTGTTATGTTATCCTAGAAAGAATCAACAAATTCATGTGTTATTATATTCAGTTCTAATCTAAAATTTTCTCTTTCAATTCCATCAAAGATATCAGATTAACTACTGGTCAAACAATTATTTAATTAAACACAAAATATAATAATCAGTTCAATATATAGGATCATTAAGTGAAAATAAGGATAATTGAATTAAAGCATTGCAAAAGGTTCTATTGTATTCCTAATTGGAATTTAGTTCATCATACTTAAGAAAACTAGCATAAGGCAATTAGATAACATCCCAAGTACAAATAAAGAAGTAAAGAGAAGAAGAAAAACTCTGTCGAGAATCTCCAAACTCAGCAGCACCAATCTCTGACTCTTCGCGTTCTCAAATGCAATCTCTAATCTCCGTAAGTAGGATCTCAATCAAAAATCAACAATCACAAGTTCCCTCTAAACTAAGGTTTTAGAGTTCAAAAAGATTGCCTCCCTAATACTGAATAAAAAGCATCTATTTATAGCCTACTGACATAAATTCAACTCCTAAAAGAATTAAAAACGTCAAAGTACAATCCAATTTGGCTTGGGACTCAATCAGCTAAAAATAGCAAAATTTTGCGCGGGCGCGGCTGCGCCTAACTCCTTCGTATTTGAGGCGTTTTCGCGCTGCTAAAGAATCCCAATTGCAGTTTTCAATCAAGCGCTGTCGCGCGTGCTCTTTTTGTAATTAAGGTGCGGCTGCACCTGGTCTTGTTTTTGCCTAATTCATCCTTTTTGCATGCTAAGTCCATCCTTGCATCCCAGTTTAGTTCCAACGCACTATAACCTACAAAAATAATGCCAATGTATGAAATGTAACATAAAATCAAGAGAATTAGGAATAATTTAAGTTAAAGGATAATCGACTCGTAGGTATGAAACCTACTCATTAAATACCCCCAAACTTGAACCATTGCGTGTCCCCAAGCAATCTAACATACAAAAAGTACAGATGCAGACAAAACAAAACTAACTACCATGCATGAAACTAACATTATCAAGAAAAATCCGCAAAATCTAGGATATATGCCTCAGAGATTATCAACATAATTTATAGGCACCTTCGTCTCATGAACAGTTAAAAACCTTTACATTCTCACCAAGTTATCACTATTCAAGACCCTCCCTGTGTGTGTGTGCCCAGTGTCATATCAGTAACTCTTAGGTTGTTTATGTGATCAATGCCATATACAAATCTCATCATTCTCACCAATCTCAGCCAAACAGGGTATTCACATAAGAATAGGGTTCACAATGATATAGCTAGCATACAAGAATTCTTGAATTGCCCATGCGTAGCAGATGCGTATTACGCTTCATCCCACAATTTATTTTCTAACTAACTCGTGCAATGTTCAACTCTCACTACAAGAAAAAGGCTTGTTGGCGACCAACAATCTGCAACTGTATTCGGTCGCAGATAGAGGTTGCATGTATTCTGGATGATGACTATACATTGGCGACCAATGTTAGCGACCGGAACGTGATAAGTAGGTTTTACACCTACTTATTGGACTCCAGCTTACTATGATTATGGCTTAAACTCAAGCACTTTATTGTCTTTTAACGCATTTTATCTCTGTGTTATGCATTTTAGGCAGGAAGCTCCTTTGGCATGAAATGGCACAATAATGGCAAGGTTTGGCATGATTTGGCAAGGAATTGAATAAAGGCTATATGGAAAGCAACCAACAAGACATGGTGGAATTGGAAATGGACAAAATGGCATGAAGCTGGCACTAAGGCAAGAAGGACTTGGCATGCGAGAATGGGCACAAGAAAAGGGCACAAGATAATGACCTCATAGTAGCATCGTGAAGGAGCAAGAAGCAACAAAAGAAAGAGCAAGGGATTGTGCAAGAAAGCAGCTGCAACCAAACATCACCAGCAGCAGAGCAGTGCTAGCGCGATCGCGCCAAGAAAGCAAGGGAACCCCGAGCGGCCGCGCCGGTCCTAAAAGTTGGATTTTTATTTTCTTTGTTCGGCTGAGTGTTTGTATAAGTGTTGGGTTGTTTTAAACGAGACTTATCAATTATTAGAACGGGGACTTCATTTTTTTTCTCAAGTATTGTCTTACATTTCTAGGGTTTGTAGAGAGCTAGAGAGTTTGAGGGCTTCACTCTTCTTCTCTTCTAGTTCTAAGTAGGTTTTTTTTTCTAGGGCTCAACTTGGAGCTTATTTGTGGTCTCAACTCAAGCTTGCTAGCTTCTATTGAAAAGGGGAACCACAAGATTTGCACTCTCTATCTCTCTTTTCTCTACTTTCATAGTTGTTCAATGCTTGGCTTAAATCCCATAATGGTTGGTGGTTCAGTGATGAACTAACTTCCATTATGGGATTCTAATGGGTTCTATTTGCTTATTTTAAGGTTTTATGCCTCTTTGAAATGTATGGATGAGAATCTATGGTTTGGCTAGCATAGTTGTGTTTTATGTTTAGATGCTTGATCAACATCTATTGTAATAGTTTATATAGAATCGAAAGAGGATATGTAAACTTAGATTTTGCCATGCTAGCATGTGTTTATGAAACTTGCAGTTGATGAGTTTTGTGATTCATAATCCGGATAGAAACATACCGTATTGCCATGTGTAGTCAATAGGGAGCTTGCACTTAAATCGGTTTAGCTTGTAAATTGCATAGACATATAGCAATTTAGGTTTTATCGATGTTCATGTGATTTCTATCTCTTTTGTGGATATTATATGATATGGACTTGGTTTATTGAAAGATAGCCCTGTCTCACATTCGTGCTCCCGGCTAGCATTCCTATGTGATTATTCATACATGACTTGAGGTGTTGTTAACCTAGATGACACAATAGATGAAGTTAGGATCCCATATTTCTCTAATTTAAACCCCTTGCTTGTTAGTTATTTAAGTTTATTTTAAAGCCAGTCTAGTTATTTAAAAAACACTTTGACACACGTTTGAGCAGACAAAAATAACCATAGGACTGTTGCATGATAGTTTAACCTGACTCCTTTATTCTTGGGAACGATCTCGACTTATTGAATTTATTACTTGTCGACCGTGTATACTTGCACGTGTTTTGTGCCCGTTTTTGTGAACACCGAAATGGCGCAAACATCCGCGATCGACATATAGCGACCGATGTCGTCGCTAAGCTGAGACACCGTGAGTCAGTTCTCATTAGTGACGTGGCCCACATGTCAGCGACTACCATTAGTGACCACCACGGTCGTTGATATCCTCAAGTCACCCGCGGTCGCTAATACGTAATAGCGATCGTCTGAGGTCATTGATTAATAAATTTCAAATTTTTTTTTTTGCCTGTTTTGTGGATTTCCCAAAAAAAGGATACCTGTTTGTACCTGTTTTATATCTCAACACACAACAGTATATATAAATCACCAAAACTATATAAATTCATCGATCCACGTACAAAAACCAACACAATAAACAAATCGAGCGAATAAAATTTATATACAAATTTTACAGTTAAACTGTTGAAATACCCGGTAATAAAAATACAGTAATACGCGTTGTTGCACATTAGCACACGGTATTGCACAGTATTTTTAATTATTGATTCTTATGTAATAAGTCAATCATTCAATAATTGTCACTGTAACTCATATTATTTAAATGATATTATTAGATAGCATTATTGGCAATGTCTAGAAAGTTCTGTCGAGAAAAGGGGTTAGGTTCTGTCGAGAAAGTTCTGGTTGTCAATATTTTGATTCTGTAATATTAATTGTGAATAATAATTGATGAATAAAAATATGATAATTAGTTCAATTTTATATATGGAAGAATTTAGAATGAGATATTTGTTGAAAGTTTGGCATATTTTCTGAGGAATCGCAATTATTTTCCCCGATAAAATATTCATTCAAAAATATGATTATATTACTATATTATAATAATATAAGGTGATAATAATAGTATAATTTTATAATATTTTTTATATAGTAATACTATTAAATATATATAAATTTTTACATATGAATTAATTGGGGTGGAGATGATCAAATTGTATTTGAATTCTTTTTCAAAGTTTGAATGGTGTGGTGGGTGGCAGACATGGGAGGGGCCACATTTATTAAAGTTTTTGCAAATTGGTTTTATTTTCAAAGTTAGTTGCTTCACATAAGAGAAAGAAAGAAAGATTAGGCAAGGAGTTATGCATGTTTGTTTTTTCTTCCTCCGAGTTGCCTATAAAAGGAATGCTTCTTCAGAAGATGAGGTACACCATCCCAATATCAGAAATTCTTCCTCTACAATATTGTGGGTATTTCTTTTGAGTATAAAGATACTTTGAGTGTAGTTTATAGTGCAAGATTTTCTCAGAATAATATTCGGTATACCAGTCAAATCTAGTTTTCTACTAAGATAAGGGATATTATTTTTCTCGTAAAGGATGCTATTTTCTTTCAATACTCGTAAGGGTTGTCATTCGTATTCCTTCTTTATTAAGATGTGGGAATAACCTGTCTACGCGGACTACCATATGCTTGGTGAATAACCCTTCGTATTCATTCTTTATTAACGTTGTGAAAATGATCTGTCTACGCGGATTACCGCATGATGGGTGAAAATCCATTTGCAGTTTCGTATATTATTTCTATTAATATTCTTAAATCTAAACTTACTATGGTAAGTATTGCTTCTATAATTCCTGAAATGATTAGGAATTGCTTAAGGTTTTCGCTTCATCTAATATTATTTCACTGGAATATTGGTCTGAACTTTTTTATTGAAATTTTAATCATTTCATGTTAGAATACTATTCATTCAGGTACTATTCATGGGGTACTATTCATGACAAAATTGGTTTCTTTTTCTGTCCAAATTATCTTTGATTTATGAATCTTACTTTGGAAATTGGATCCATGTTTATATCTCCATATTGACAATTTGAACATTCTTGAACTCTAGATAAATTGAATTATAAATCTCTAATATTTATCTTTTATCTCACTGGATTCGTTCTTCATATCATTTTTCATCATCCTCAGTCTTAAATTATGGTGAAAGTTATCTTTGCCCCGTATTGCAAAGATGAACTGTTGATTGAAAAATATCTTTGGCCCGTAGTGCAAAGATGGACAGGTGTTTGACATGATCATGACCACTGGTGATACAAATGAATATCTTTGGCCCGTAGTGCAAAGATAAATTATTGATTTTAAATATTTGTTGATGGGTGTTACATGGATAAAATATTGATGATAGACTTTTAAGTCATAGAAGATAGTAGACATCATGCTCTACTTAACTCTTTTAATGGATTGTTATTTTTGCTGCAGTTGTTGATCTAAAACTTGTTGTCCATAATATTTTATCTGATTTATTGGAGGCTAACAATAATTTATTCTTCATTATCTTAGTCATAATATTCTTTACTGGGCTAGTTGAGCTCACCCTTTTCTTCCATTGTTCTTTTCAGGGAATGAGAATATAGCTGGGACTAGCCGGGGAATGGAGTGATGGTCCGAGATACTGAGATAGTGCTATAGTAGTCCTCATTATTTTGTAAAATAGTGTGATAATAATTGTAATGAGGACTTATTTGAGCGTTTATATTTTTGTATTATATACGATCTGTATTGAAGCTCACAGTTTGTGTGGTCATATTTTGCACGATCGTTTGATATAAAAAGATTTGTATTTGGATTCTGTACCATGTATTTGGCGACTTAGAATGGGTTGTGTGGACCTATTTTGGGGGCATCACAGTTGGTATCAGAACTTATGGATAGGATCTCTGGCAGAGATCTGGGATTAGAATTAGGAGGGGAGAGACGAGTAAAACCTTTGCTAGTGTGTCTTACCTAAGCTTAATTGTTATTTAATTGGTATGTCGGAATATAGGGATAATATGTGACATGTCAATTTCTTTAATTAACCCATGTTTTGTGGCAGTATTTGAGAATGACATCTGAAAATCTAAGCAATGGAGCATTTGAGACCATTGAGCACCGCCAATCAATAATCAGGATAATGCACCTCAGGAAGGCAATAAAACTCCTGTAAACAACACCACCGACCAAATAATGAACGATGGGGTGTTTAGGAGTTTTCTACAATTCATGCAAAACCAGACGAGAAAGACTCCTGTTCAAAGTGCAGGTTGAAACAATGGTAACTCACGCTTGTCACTGCCATGCAATTCAAGGAGTTGGCACAGCTGGAGTTTTTGGGAAAGCCAGAGCCACTCAAGGCAGAAACTTGGATTAAGCAGATCACCAAAATATTTGATTTTCTGGGATGCAGAGAGGAGCAAAAGGTTCCCTTCACCACCTTTATGTTGCGTGGAGAGGCAGATTACTAGTGAGAATCTGTGAAGCGCACTCAGCTTTCCGCACTT
The DNA here is from genome assembly GCA_020205555.1 of Panax stipuleanatus. Lineage (NCBI taxonomy): Eukaryota > Viridiplantae > Streptophyta > Magnoliopsida > Apiales > Araliaceae > Panax > Panax stipuleanatus. The sequence goes on from CM035117.1 coordinate 41,412,403, forward strand.
AAGATGTCTTGGGAGAAGTTCCAGGAATTATTCAACAACAAGTACTTTCCAAAAAGTATTCGTCATATAAAGGAGGTGGAATTCATCAAACTGGAACAGAACAATATGACTGTATCACAATACGAGGCCAAGTTTGCATAATTATCCCGGTTTGCTTCCCATTTGGTGGATAATAAGGAACGAATGACACGAATGTTTTTGAGAGGTTTGAAACCTGAAATTCATCAATACTTCGTTTCTCATAAACTTTGTTTGTATTCAGATGTTATGAATATGACTTAGTTATCGGAGCGAGATAATGAGACTGTTCAACCGAAGGACAACAACCATAGTCGTACCGGTGGCAACAGTCATCAGAACAATGATAACCAGCGTGGAGAAAATTATCATGCCAGAAATGGTAACCACTCCGGTGGTAATCATTGTCAAAATAATAGAAGAAGTGAGTCGAGTGGAAATTTCAAAAAGAGAAGATACAACAATGACGACTTAAAGACATCGGCAGCAGCACCAACACCAACAACCATTTTTAGGGGAGGGGAACGACCACCGGTCGTATGTTACAAATGCGGACAAGAGGGACACATCAGTCTAAACTGCACACAGCAATCTAAGGTGTGATACAATTACAGAAAGGAAGGTCATATAGCTCGAGTGTGTCCTATAGCGAAGTCAAGTCCAGCTGGGATGGTGACTCCAAAGGCTACGGACAAGTCAAAGTCGGTGGTTCAGGGGAGAGCTTTTGTCGTGACTACCCAAAAAGCGAGAAATCTGAATGAAGTTATCACGGGTAAGCTAATCATAAACTCTTGCGAAGTTTATACCTTATTAGATACCGGTTCTACCCATTCTTTTATTTCACCTACTTGTGCTCAACGTTTGAACTTAACCCTTGAGAAATTAGACTTTAACTTATCCGTTGAAAATTCGTTGGGAGAAACATTCGTTACATCCACAGTTTACAAATCTTGTTTGATTCAAATTGGTACCATCACATTACCTGTTGATCTCATCTCTTTGAAAATACTTGCATTTGATGTGATTTTAGGAATCAACTGGTTAACCACTCATCATGCTAAAATTGATGTTTTCGTAAGGTTGCTAGCTTTCATATTCCTAACCAACCTGTTATGCAAATTTAAACAACCAAACCACTAAAATCAATCACTGTCATTTCAAGTCATAAAGCTATTCGTATATTGAAAAACGGATGTCAAGCTTTCTTAGCCCATGTCACCGATTTAAACAAGAATACGTCAGATTTGAATGATATTTCTGTTGTTAATAAATTCCCTAATGTATTTCCCAAAGAACTTCCTGGCCTACCCCCAGAACGTGAAATTAAAATTTTTATTGACCTTGAACCCGGCACAAAACCCATTTTCAGAACCCCATATCGAATGGATCCTATTGAACTTCAGGAGTTAAAGGTCCAACTACAGGAACTGCTAGACATCGGCTTTATTTGTCCTTGTACATCTCCTTGGGGTGCTCCAGTTTTATTCGTAAAGAAGAAAGACGAGAGTATGTGACTTTGTATTGACTATCGGGAGTTAAACCATGTCACCATAAAAAATAGGTATCCGTTACCTCGCATTGATGACTTGTTTGACCAGTTGCAAGGTGCTAAATTCTTCTCAAAGATCGATCTTCGTTCTAAATATCATCAATTAAAGATTAAAATCGATGACATTCCAAAGATTGCCTTCAGAACTCAATACGGGCATTATGAATTCTTAGTCATGTCTTTTGGATTGACTAATGCTCCTGCGACCATCATGGATATGATGAATCGGATATTTAAGGAATATTTGGATCATTTTGAGGTTGTCTTTATTGATGACATCCTCATTTACTCCAAAATCCGTGAAGATCATGAGCAACACTTGAAGCTGATACTCCAAAAGCTTCGTGAAAACAAACTATATGCCAAGTTGAAGAAATGCGAGTTCTGGCTTGAGGAAGTAGCATTCTTTGAGCACGTGGTATCGAAACATGGAATATCGGTTGACCTGGCAAAGATTGAAGTAATACAAAGTTGGGAGCAACCTAAGTCAGTAACCGAAATACGTAGCTTTCTGGGCTTAGCTGGTTATTATCGGAGATTCATGGAAGGATTTTCTCGAATCGCTACTCCATTAACTCAGCTGACTTGAAAAGATACAAAATTCGGATGGAGCGAGGAATTGAGAAGAGTTTCCAGGAACTCAAGAGGAGACTCATTTCGGCGCATGTTTTGACAATACTATCTGGTTTGGATGGATTTTTCATCTACAGCGATGCGTCAGGCAAAGGGTTAGGATGTGTTCTCATGCAACATGGGAAAGTCATATCCTATGCCTCACGATAACTCAAAGAATATGAGAGGAATTATCTTACTCATGATCTAAAGTTGGCAGTTGTCATTTTTATCTTGAAAATCTGGAGACACTAACTGTATGAGGAGAAATTGGAGATCTATACGGATCATAAAAGCCTTAAATATTTCTTCACTCAAAAAGAACTCAACATACGACAACGACGTTGGCTTGAGCTGTTGAAAGATTACGATCATACCATCCAATATCATCTTGGAAAAGCGAACGTGGTAGCTGATGCGCTGAGTAGAAGATCATATGCGGGAACGCGTGCGATGTTGTCAACATAAAGACCCATTTTGTATGACTTACAAAGGATGAAGATAAAGTTAAAGACTCCAGGGACCCATGTAAAGATGGCAAATATACACGTAGAACCAGCTTTAATTGATAGAGTTAAAGCTGCTCAAGCTACAGACCCGGAGCTGATGAATATGAAGAAGAAGGTGCAAGAAGGTGCTATTCCAGAAGCATGGATCGACGAAGAGGGAATACTTCGAGTCAACTCCAGACTTTGTGTTCCTAACGACTCTAAATTAAAGTATAAAATTATGATGGAAGCACACAACACACCGTTTGAAATCCATCCTGGAAGTACCAAAATGTATTGTGATCTTCGACATACATTTTGGTGGAGCAACATGAAGAGAGAGATCGCGGAGTTTATCTCAAGGTGTTTAACTTGTCAACGTGTCAAGGCGGAGCATCAAGTGCTAAAGGGTCCATTGCAACCACTTGAGATTCCAAAATGGAAGTGGGAACACATCAACATGGATTTTGTTACGGCTCTTCCCAAGGTTTCTCAAGGCATAGATGCAATTTGGGTTATTATCGATAAATTAACTAAGTCTGTTCATTTCTTGCCTATACGAGAAATTTATTAACTTGAACGTCTTGCTCGTATGTACATAAATGAGATTGTAAGACTGCATGGTATGTCAATATCCATAGTTTTTGATCAAGACCCAAGATTCACTTCACGATTTTCGGTCAGCCTGCAGAAAGCTATGGGCACCGATTTACGATTCAGTTCTGCATATCATCCTCAGACGGGCGAGCAATCAGAAAGGACTATTTAAACTCTTGAAGATTTATTGAGACTCTATGTTCTAGACTTCAAAGGAAGTTGGGATAAGTACTTACCATTGGTGGAATTCTCCTACAACAACAGTTATCAGGCAGGTATAGGCATAGCTTCATTCGAGGCGTTGTATGGACGAAAATGTCGTTATCCAGTATGATGGGACGAGGTGGGTGAAACAACATTGTTGGGACCGGAGTTAGTACATATAACTACGAAAAAGATTCAAATGATCTGACAACGTATACAAACAGCACAAGGTCGACAAAAGAGTTATGTTGATCTTCATTGAAGGGACGTAGAGTTTAATGTTGGAGGTCATGTATTATTACGTGTTGCTCCATGGAAAGGAGTTACGAGATTCAGAAAGAGAGGAAAGCTTAACCCACAATTTATTGGTCCATTTGAAATTCTCGACCGAGTAGGAACTGTGTCCTATAGACTCGCCTTACCTCCAAGCATGTCTCTTGTTCATAACATTTTTCACATATCCATACTACGTAAATATGTGAAAGACCCGAACCATATTATTGAATTAAAACCAGACGAGATAGCCGAAGATTTAACGTATGAGGAGGTACCTATCAAGATCTTGGATAAGAAGGAACATATTCTACGCTGAAAAGTTATACCTCAAGTCAAAGTTTTATGGAGAAACCATGATATTGAGAAAATGACCTGGCAGTTAGAATCTAAAATGAAAGCAAGGTATTCTCACCTCTTCGAAACTTCAGGTACGTACGTCAATTTTCAGGACGAAATTTCATAATGAGGAGAGGTTGTAAGACCCCAACTTTTTATGAATAAAATTTAATTTCCTCTATTTATTATTTTAAATAGTAAGGTGTGGATTTGATAAATGTGATAGTTATGGGTGATATGTGCAAATTTTTCAAAGTAAGCAAGTTGTCATAAAATATTCTTTTTGTCGGAGAATATTCGTTTTGTCGGAAAATATTATATTCGGTAAAATACGACGACGGCGCCGAAATAACCAATAATTGGTGGGCCCCACAAAAGAATAACTGTTGGAAATAGAAAGCGTCAGAAGTAACCTTTTTATAAAAATAAACTTTTACCGTTAAACTATTGAAATACCCGGTGATAAAAGTACAGTAATACGCATTGTTACACAGTAGCACACGGTATTGCACAGTATTTCTAATTATTGATTCTTACGTAAGAAGTCACTCATTCAATAATTGTCACAGTAACTCATATTATTTAAATGATATTATTAGATAGCATTATTGGCAATGTCTAGAAAGTTCTGTCAAGGAAATGGGTTAAGTTATATAATTGCGCGCCAATAAGGATAAATCCATATTGGAAAGCCCCCTCTTTCTTGGAAACGACCTAGTTGTCAATATTTTGATTATGTAATATTAATTATGAATAATAATTGATGAATAAAAATATGATAATTGGTTCAATTTTATAAATGGAGGAATTTAGAATGAGATATTTGTTGAAAGTTTGGCATATTTTCTGAGGAATCGCAATTATTTTCTCCGATAAAATATTCAATCAAATATATTATTATAATACTACATTATAATAATATAAGGTGATAATAATAGTATAATTTTATAATATTTTTTATATAGTAATACTATTAAATATATATAAATTTTTACATATGAATTAATTGGGGTGGAGATGATCAAATTGTATTTGAATTCTTTTTCAAAGTTTGAATGGTGTGGTGGGTGGCAGACATGGGAGGGGCCTCATTTATTAAAGTTATTGCAAATTGGTTTTATTTTCAAAGTTGGTTGCTTCACGTAAGAGAAAGAAAGAAAGAATAGACAAGGAGTTAGGCATGTTTGTTTTTTCTTCCTCCGAGTTGCCTATAAAAGGAATGCTCCTTCAGAAGATGAGGTACACCATCCCAATATCAGAAATTCTTCCTATACAATATTGTGAGTATTTCTTTTGAGTATAAAGATACTTTGAGTGTAGTTAATAGTGCAAGATTTTCTTAAAATAATATCAGGTATACCAATCAAATCTAGTTTTCTACTAAGGTAAGGGATATTATTTTTCTCGTAAAGGATGCTATTTTCTTTCAATACTCGTAAGGGTTGTCATTCGTATTCCTTCTTTATTAAGTTGTGGGAATAACCTGTCTACGCGGACTACCGCATGCCTGGTGAATAACCCTTCGTATTCGTTCTTTATTAACGTTGTGGAAATGATCTGTCTACGCGGATTACAACATGACAGGTGAAAATCCATTTGCAGTTTCGTATATTATTTCATTTCATATTCCTAAATCTAAACTTACTATGGTAAGTATTGATTCTATAATTCTTGAAATGATTAGGAATTGCTTAAGGTTTTCGCTTCATCTAATATTATTTCACTAGAATATTGGTCTGAACTTTCTTATTGAAATTTTTATCCTTTCATGTCGGGGTACTATTCATTCGAGTACTATTTACGAAAAAATTGGTTTCTTTTTCTATCCAAATTATGTTTGATTTATGAATCTTACTCTAGAAATTGGATCCATGTTTTGATCTCCATATTGACAACTTGGACATTCTTGAACTCTAGATAAATTGAATTATAAATCTTTAATATTTATCTTTTATCTCACTGGATTCGTTCTTCATATCATTTTTCATCATCCTCAGTCTTAAATTGCGATGAAAGCTATCTTTGACCCGTAGTGCAAAGATAAACTTTTGATTGAAGAATATCTTTGGCCCGTAATGCAAAGATGGACATGTGTTTGACATGAACATGACCACTGGTGATACAAATGAATATTTTTGGCCCGTATTTCAAAGATAAATTATTGATTTGAAATATTTGTTGATAGGTGTTACGTGGATAAAATATTGATGATGGACTTTTAAATCATAGAAGATAGTAGACATCATGCTCTACTTAACTCTTCTAATGGATTGCTATTTCCGTTGCAGTTGTTGATCTAAAACTTGTTGTCCATAATATTTTATCTGATTTATTGTAGGCTAACGATAATTTATTCTTCATTATCTTAGTCATAATATTCTTTACTGGGCTAGTTGAGCTCACCCTTTTCTTCCATTGTTCTCTTCAGGGAATGAGAATATATCTGGGACTAGCTGGGGAATGGAGTGATGGTCCGAGATATTGAGATAGTGCTATAGCAGTCCTCGCTATTTTGTAACATAGTATGATAATAATTGTAATGAGGACTTATTTGAGTGTTTATATTTTCATATTATATTCGATCTGTATTGAAGCTCACAGTTTGTGTGGTCGTATTTTGCACGACCGTTTGATATAAAAAGATTTGTATTTGGATTCTGTACCATGTATTTGGCGACTTAGAATGGGTTGTGTGGACCTATTTTGGGGGCGTCACAGCTTCCTCTTGAATTCTCAGAACAAAGTGGTTAATTCCCGAACAAAGTGGCTCACCGTTTAACCACTTTGTTCAGGAATTCAAAAGGAAGTACAGTTGAATTAATTGAACCACTTATTGGGAAATATTGAATTTTATGCAACTCTCCCTTTGTCTCTCATATTTTATGCAAACCTTGAGTCAGATAAGACTATGAGTAAAATATATCTCAGTTGACAACCCTTCACTCTATGACAGTTAATTTTGCAAAAACAAGAGTAACTACTGAAAGGCCTAGGGCTTTAAAACCGAGGATGTTTCCCGATTTCATGGAGAGGTGGGACGAACCAGCTTTTACACTTCTCAGGGAGTATTGGGGGGAAACTTTATCGTGCTAGTCTTGAATCTATAGTGAATGAGAAGTCGCAATTTGTTTGTACACATAATATAATATCATCAAGATGTTTATATAAAATACTGAAAGATATATATGTTTATATACTCAAATGACAACGATTTAATTAAAAAAAAGAATGACCATGATTTAATTAAAATAAATAAAAGAGAGAACATACTCTATCAATAACTCAACTGCAGCATCCTTAAGACCGACTTATTTCGAATGTTTTGTAACCAAATATCAATATTTTCTTGGAAAATACTTTCTCCTACAATCTCTATCATGAAAGTATTTTATGAATCTGCGATCAACCTAATTAGTCTTGAATTTGACTCCACAAAGCAGTATCTCTGAAATATATACAACAAATTGGAGAAAGATGAAAATGTGCACTTACTGAAAGATAACTTGTCACAATTAGATGGAAACTTCAAGTTATATATAATGTAAAACAAATACCTTCATTATCGCCCATGAGTAATAACTACTAGGAGAAGAGTCAAGAACTTTCTTGTATGCAGGATTCGACATAGCAGTTGCAGCTAATACTCCAATTGGTTCCTCGGCAGTAAAAATATATGGGTCATGTAGTTCTTGTTTATATCGCATACTCGAATAATAAGTTAATTGAATTACTGCGGGCATTCCTCACTGTTCCCATCATAACAGATGACAACAGCTTAATGACACTCTTTCGGGATGTTGTCATTTGTTATGATAGAACAGTGAGAAATGTCCACAGTAATTCAATTAACTTATTATTCGAGTATGGGACACAAACAAAAACTACACGACCCATATTTTTTTTATACTGCCGAGGAACCAGTTGGAGTATTAGCTGCAACTGCTATGTCGAATCCTGCATACAAGAAAGTTCTTGACTCTTCTCCTAGTAGTCATTACTCATGGGCGATGATGAATGTATTTGTTTTACATTATATATAACTTGAAGTTTCCATCTAATTGTGACAAGTTATCTTTCAGTAAGTTCACACTTTCATCTTTCTCCAATTTGTTGTATATATTTCGGAGATACTGCTTTGTGGAGTCAAATTCAAGACTAATTAGGTTGATCGCAGATTCATATTATACTTTCATGATAGAGATTGTGAGAGAAAGTATTTTCGAAGAAAATGCTGATATTTGGTTACAAAACATTCGAAATAAGTCAGTCTTAAGGATGCTGCAGTTGAGTTATTGATAGAGTATATTTTCTCTTTTATTTATTTTAATTAAATCATTGTCATTCTTTTTTTTAATTAAATCGTATTATTTTATTTATTTATTTTGTAATATATTATATGATATTATATTATTTAAATTAATAAATTTAAGGAATGTAATTAAGTTAATTAACTTATTTCATTTTATGTTATGCCATGAATTATGTTATGTTATGTAATGATATATTATGATATATTATTTTATTTTATATTATATTATCTTATATTATACAAAGTAATATAAATTTATGTTATTATTTTATTTTATTTTATTTAGTTGTGTAAAACTAAGTAAATTAATACTACATAATTTATTTTAATTAGTATTGGGAAACTAAGTAATATTAACTAAGTAAAAACTACTTAGTTGATATATATAAATTTAGTAGTTTATTATTTGTTGTTTTATTTTATTTATATGTTATTATATTTAATTTAATTTAGTTTAATATTTAATTTATGTATTTTAGTAATATTATATAATAATGGACATTATATTATATTAATTATAATTTATGTCTAACCACTTAAACAACCTACAAACTATATCCTAAATTTATACACTATGAAAAAAATAACTCAAATTAAATATCTGATTCAATACACTAACATAAGCCTCAATATCATATTATGAACATGCATGCACTAAAATTGCACAAATTAAAGCCAAATTGAAACTAAATATCACACTATTATTATATAATCAACATGCTAGCTGCCATTGCATAAATCTAACCCAAATTCAAACTAAACGGCCAAATAAAACTCATATAAACACATAAGTATGCACTATATATATTTCCAAATCAAACCCAAATTGAAAACTATATATAGATAAAGAGAAAGAGAGATTGAATACCAAGGTGAGGTAGCAGGCGGGCGACAGACTGCGGACGGAGGACGGCGGGTGGCGTCTCCTTCTTCTCTTTTTCTCTCTTCCCCTTTTTCTTTCTTGTTACGTCGATCTGCAAACGATCCAGGGGCTAGTTGATTTTAAAAGGATCAGCGACCGCTTTTGGCGACCGCATGTGGTCGCTGATTTTAATTGACTAACCGGTCAAACTACTTTGGAAGTCAAACAGATCTGCGACCGCTATATACGACCGCGTGTGGTCGCAGACTTGCATTAATTTTCCACGCCAACACACGCTCCAAAATTAAAGGCAACAAATTCAAATTAGCGACCATTTAGCGACCGCACGGTGGTTGCTAATAGAAAATAGCGACTAGTTTGGATACCCGTCGCTAATAGCGGTGGCTAAGGCTATTATTATCGTCCGAATACGACGGTCACATATTCTTTTGGTCGCTGATGGACCTTTTTCTTGTAGTGTCTCTTAGGCTTTTCACTATTACCCTTTTAACAAACTTTCGACCAACGACTCCCAAACCAGTTGGTTTTAGGGCGCTGGGTGTAAAGACATCCCTTAGGGCTTACTTGTTCGAGTAACAGCGACCACATAGTTAAACTAAACCATCTTTTATTCATTACATATATATATATATATATATATTTTTTTTTTTTAATTTTCCATTTCTTTTTCTCTTTTTTTATCTATATAAATATCAAAATTTCCCCCAAACTTATATGTCAACCCATGTTTAGATTTAATCAATGATTAAGTAAGCTTATCATGCCATGTCACACATAAAGTCCTTATTTGCCACTGCTAATCACATGGTGTGCTTGTGTGTGTGGAAAAGTACATGAATAGTTAAACACAGTGCTTAATTTTGATCAAGTTTAATCAATGTATGCTACTTAGTATTCCACAAATTAGAATAAACCAAACTCATCATTGGCCACGTTCTAACCTTCTTAGCTCAATGCTCGATAACAATGTGCAATGCAAATGAAAGTACTAACATAAACCTATATGAATGAATGAATGCATTTTTTTAATATAGTACGAATAATGAATACTAACAAGAACTTGAATACTATCATGAACAATCTAAATGCATGTAATATGAGAAATGAACCTATAACTATAATGCACAGACTAACCTATAACTAAAACTGGTATAACTAAAATTGCCCCCAAACTTATTAACTCTAATGCCCTCATTGGTAAAAATAGATAAAAGAAAGTTCAAAAAGTAGGACTCCCCTGACTAGACGAATCCTCGGTATCAGCAGCATCCTCATCTTCTTCCTCATCCTCCGGCGTATCTGGAGGTGGATAAGCAGGGACTTCTCCATAAGTGAGAAACTGAACTGGATCTCCAAGAACTTGTGCAAAGGCATTGGACAGTGTCTCAGAAAATTGGGCATTGAATGCCATCATGGCATCCATCCGGCATGTCAATCGTCGCTCCACCTGATCCATTCTTGACTGCCAAGCTGTGTCCATCCCTTGGGTAGCTTAATGTTGTGTCGTGTCCTCCTCTTGCTACTCAGCCCCATCCTGCTGATCGGGAAATATAAATCCTGCCTTGCTGTTCAGCCCCATCCTGCTGATCGGGCAATATAAATCCTGCCCCACGAGGGTAAGACTCGCCTCATGTCCCAAACTTTGTAATTTTGAATAGTGATATAATCAATGGTGGTCATGGGAATCTGAAGTGCCTCACTAGCCTCCCATTGGACTCTTACTGACGAGCAGAACTGTGTGATCAACGCACCATAGGGAATCCCACCAGATGTAACCTATGCTTGAGGACGAAAAAATTATTTTGAGGACTTAAATCGGACTTATAAAATTGTTGATTGTGGATTTAATTGTGAAATCAGTAAAGAATGAAAGATATATAATGAAGTTATGGAAATAATCCAATTAGAATGGACTAAATAGGAGTTAAATTGGCCAATTTTTTCGTAAAAGACGTTAAACGATGAAAATCTTAGTCTCTAGGGACTTGTGAACCAATATTTAGGCTATTTAATAAATCTAAAAAATTATTTTTCCCAGAGGGATTTTTAGAGGGTGTTTCAAGCTTTCCAATGCCTCAATAGCGAGCTCATTCCGATATCGAACGAGCAAATTATGATGTTTCAAAGTAGGCGCGTTGAAATAGTTCAAAATCAAAGATTTTTGAAAATTGAAGTTTTTGGCCTAGAACCTACTGCCTTCCAGTGCCGAGGCACCACAATAGGCCTAAGATGGGCGCCGGGGCGCTGGCTCAAAATGTGGAGAATGTCAACTTTGACATTATTTACTAAAATGGGCATAACGTTTTCATACGAACTCTGATTGAGGTGATTCAGGATGATTCGGAAAGATAAAGAGTAAACCTACAACTTTCGTTATTTAAGTTTTTAAATTTGAGATTGGTAACATGGTCTAAATTGGTCATTTGTAGGACTGTTATGCATTCGGAGGCAATCGGAGGGCGTCGGGCATGTGCGTATGCAACGTGGATGCCTCTGACGATAAACGATGTTGTTTTAAGTTATAAATATGAAAATTATGAAATATAATGATGATTAAAATTAATTAATGATGGATTAGATAAGTTGTATGAGTATGCTAAGTATACACAATGGAGACGAATCGGGCGTGTGACATATGAACGTCAAAACACCGTGTCAAGTGTTAGTGAACTTAAAAAGTGTTTTAATTCAAATAAAATTAATATTATAAGATATGGAATAGAGTTAATATAAACCAATAAAGATGGATGATTATGAGGGTCGTAATGTGTCCGAACGACGCGACGCTGAGAGATGTTTTGGAGTTAATCACGTAAATTAAAATATAATGCGCGAACAATATGAAATAAGAATTAATATAAACCAATTTGAGCGTCATTAAGGCAAGTTTCTTGAACTTTCTCAAATTTTATTGAGCAAGTCTTCTAAAGTCAATTCAAACTATTTAATTAAATGCATATTTCATGACTTTGTGCAATTATTTTCTAATTGTGAAATGTGTTTAGCCTTATATTGTGCTGGTTGCCAATATCTGCACTTATGTGATTTTGTGAAGTATTGTTCTATTATTGAACTGTTCAGATTATTAAAGTTTTGATTTATTCAAGAACTATGATATGATTAATTTATGTTGAGTATTAGGGAAGAGCATAGATATGTTGATTTCGAGGTGTGTTATATAGAGAATGGCATTGAGTAAGGATCTTAAGGATCAATTAATTAAGATAAGTGATGATTGAGAGTAATAGGGATTTAAATTATTCCTACTTATTCGAGATGCTTCTCAACTATTGTTTTGTTGATGAAGTTTTCAAAGAATATTGATTTGATTGAGAGTAATAGGTCGAAGTCAGCACAAGGAGAGTTAGAAGCAAGTTTGGGGGTAACATCTACTCTGAAAGGGTTTAATCTGATATAGCAGCTTGAATGGCACCAAAAAGGCATAGAGCCGAGTTCTCTCAAGCTCTAGAACCACCTCAGCCTGCCATTGATCCGTTGCGCTTCGTAAACTCTGCTGCTGAGGAATACTTTTACCGGGTTATGGTTAAGAAAACTTTTGTTCTGGAAAGAGATCTCCGTGATAAGTACACAATATTCATGATTTTTTATTCCTTTACGTTTGGTTTTATTGCATGTTTCATGTGTATATGAGCTTAATAAGTTGTTTATTATTTTCAGGTGAATTAAAGCTAAAAGGATGGAAACAAGTTGATTTGGAGCTGAATTGAAGAGAAAAAGAAAATTTAAAAATATTGGATTTTTGGAAAGTTTCTAAAAGCAGATTTTGGCAGCTTTCTACATGGATTTGGATTGATACTTAAATTATATTTAGGATATTTTTAGACTGAGATTTAATTTCCATATTGGTTTCTATTTCTTTATGAAAACTAGTGTGAAATTGTAATTCCTTTTAGGATTTGGATTTCTAGTTCTCATAGGATTTAGGTCCTTGACTAGCACTATAAATAGATGTAATAGTCAAAGTATTTTATCATTCAATCATATTCTATATTCTATCATCTACAATATTGAAGACATGGGCTAATACTTTTAATTCAGTTCTGAAGGGATGTTGAACCTTATTCATAATTAACGGTTTGATCAAGTTTACTTTATTTATTCCTTTTTGCATGAGATTTATTCTGATAATCTACTTTAACTTCTTGTATGTTATTCAATCTACTAATTTGGTTTTTGCAGAATTAAATTAGTGAATTAATATCATCTGCTAGATTAAGATTGGTATTACGTGTAATTGATATCTGTCTTCATCATAAGTAGTAAATTAGTGATACTAATTGTGGACAAACTTTTGTGTATTGCTAAGGTTATCAGGAAATAAGTTAAACAAATCGAGCTTATGTGTTTGTTGTTTGGATTAGCCTAATTCTCTATTTCTTAATGCTTCTGTCATATTAAATCTAGAGAGCTTGTTCTAGGTTGTATTACAATTAGAATCTGGTGAAGAACTTTTTCATACAGTGACGATCTAAGGAGAATTTTGGGTAGCAGAGCTTGTTGCTAGCTAGGGCTAATAGTTTCATTGAAGGGTAAATATTGTAAAACTTGATTACTCTATAATTGTAAAAAGGTGATACTGAACTGAAGAACTGAAGAACTGAAGCTTTTTATTTATTGTTCATTCTTATTAGTTTATTTTTGTTAATTTAGTTAATCAATTCAAAATCCTCTTTTCATTAGAAATTATAGGATAAATATAAAACAAATCACTCTCTATGGGATCGATCCTTGCTTACTACTGTGCTAATTGTTTGAATTTGTAAAGTGAAAGTGAGGTTAATTTAGGAGTGTAAACGACAGCTCCCAAATTTTGGCGGCGTTGCCGGGGAGTTTTTTTTGGTTTTGTTTATTCTTTATTTTCATTTATTTTTATTATTTCCTTTTTCTTTTTGTTTTTGTTTTATGACTCAATCCTCTCACTCTAGTTACTTAAATTTTGACCAAGAGATAGAGAAAAGTGAAGATACAGAAGAAGCTCTTACTCCATCACTTGAAGAGGAAGAGATGGCGGTGCCAAACAACAACAAGACTTTAAAAGAATTAGCTACTCCTGATACTTATCAACCATCATTGTGTATTGAGTATTCTACTTTAGATGTTGCTTTTGAATTTAACTCTGGACTAATTCGTCTTCTGCCTACTTTTCGTGGTCTTATAGGTGAAAATCCATATAAGCATCTAAAGGAGTTCCTTGTGGTGTGTTCTACGATGAAATCACAAGGACTGACAGAGGAGAAGATCAAACTTAGAATTTTTCCATTCTCATTAGCAGATTTGGCTAAAGACTGGTTATACTATCTTCCTTCAGGATCAATACGATCATGGACTGATATGCAAAAGCTATTCTTGGAGAAGTACTTTCCTACTTCGAGAGTTGCTAACATAAGGAAGGAGATATGTGGAATCAGTCAGTTCAATGGAGAGACTCTCTATGAGTATTGGGAAAGGTTTAAGAAGTTGTGTTCCAGCTGTCCACCTCAAGGAATTGATGATCTTCACTTGATTCAGTACTTCTATAAGGGGTTGCTACCAATGAATAGAAGCATGATTGATGCAGCAAGTGGAGGAGCACTGTAGACAAAACCCCAGAAGTTGCGAAGAACCTAAATGCAAACATGGCAGCCAACTCACAACAGTATGGAACTAGGATGGATCATACTTCTCAAAGGGTGAATGAGGTAAGCACAAGTCATATTGAGCAACAAATTTCTGATTTAACTGCTTTGGTTCGACAAATTGTTGCAAGGATTATACAAGTAGCAAAGGTATGTGGAATTTGTTCAATGTCCGGACATACTTCGGATGCTTGTCCAATAATACATGAGGATGACACTGTTCAATAAGTCAATGTTGTGGGGATATTCTTAGGACAACATCAACATCAATATGATCCTTGGGCAGAAACTCACAATCTAGGATGGAAAGATCATCCCGACTTAAGCTATGAAGGTACTAGGCCAACAATGAAACCTGTCTTTTCAATTTTGCAGCAAGATTTTCAGCAAAATCAACCTCAGTACCAAACATATACCGAAGAAGTACTTGACAATTCTGGAACAACCATGGAGGACATGTTCAAGGCATTTATGAGCCAGAAACAGCAGTTTTAGCAAGATACAAGGACAGTGAGGAATGTCCACAGTAATTCAATTAACTTATTATTCGAGCATAGGACACAAACAGAAACTACACGACCCGTATTTTTTTTATACTGTCGAGGAACCAGTTGGAGTATTAGTTGCAACTGCTATGTCGAATCCTGCATACAAGGAAGTTCTTGACTCTTCTCCTAGTAGTCATTACTCATGGGCGATGATGAATGTATTTGTTTTACATTATATATAACTTGAAGTTCCATCTAATTGTGACAAGTTATCTTTCAGTAAGTGCACACTTTCATCTTTCTCCAATTTGTTGAATATATTTCGGAGATACTGCTTTGTGGAGTCAAATTCAAGACTAATTAGGTTGATCGCAGATTCATATTATACTTTCACGATAGAGATTGTGAGAGAAAGTATTTTCGAAGAAAATGCTGATATTTGGTTACAAAACATTCGAAATAAGTCAGTCTTAAGGATGCTGCAGTTGAGTTATTGATAGAGTATGTTCTCTTTTATTTTTTTTAATTAAATCATTGTCATTCTTTTTTTTAATTAAATCGTATTATTTTATTTATTTATTAATTTATTTATTTATTTTGTAATATATTATATGATATTATATTATTTAAATTAATAAATTTAAGGAATGTAATTAAGTTAATTAACTTATTTCAGTTTATGTTATGCAATGAATTATGTTATGTTATGTAATGATATATTATGATATATTATTTTATTTTATATTATATTATCTTATATTATACAAAGTAATATAAATTTATGTTATTATATTATTATTATATCACACTATTATTATATAATCAACATGCTAGCTGCCATTGCATAAATCTAACCCAAATTCAAACTAAATAGCCAAATAAAACTCATATAAACACATAAGTATGCACTATATATATTTCCAAATCAAACCCAAATTGAAAACTATATATAGATAAAGAGAAAGAGAAAGATTGAATATCAAGGTGAGGCAGCAGGCAGGCAGCGGGCGGCGGACAGCGGACGGAGGACGGCGGGTGGCGTCTTCTTCTTTTATTTTTCTCTCTTCTCCTTTTTCTTTCTTGTTTCGTCAATCTGCAAATGATCCAGGGGCTAGTTGATTTTAAAAGGATAAGCAACCGCTTTTGGCGATCGCATGTGGTCGCTGATTTTAATCGACTAACCGGTCAGACTACTTTGGAAGTCAAACAGATCTAAGACCGCTATATACGACCGCGTGTGGTCGCAGACTTGTATTAATTTTTCCCACCAACACACTCGCCAAAATTAAAGTCGGCAAATCCAAATTAGCGACCATTTAGCGACCGCACGGTGGTTGCTAATAGAAAATAGCGATTAGTTTGGATATCCGTCACTAATAGCGGTTGCTAAGGCTATTATTATCGACCGAATACTACGGTCGCAGATTCTTTTGGTCGCTGATGGACCTTTTTCTTGTAGTGTCTCTTAGGTTTTTCACTATTACCCTTTTAACGAACTTTCAACCAACGACTCCCAAACCAGTTGGTTTTAGGGGGCTGGATGTAAAGACATCCCTTAGGGCTTACTTGTTCGAGTAACAGCGACCACATAGTTAAACTAAACCATCTTTTATTCATTACATATATATATATATATATATTCAATTTTCCATTTCTTTTTCTCATTTTTTATCTATATAAATATCAAAATTTCCCCCATACTTATATGTCAACCCATGTTTAGATTTAATCAATGATTAAGTAAGTTTATCATGCCATATCACGCACAAAGTCCCTATTTGCCACTGCTAATCACATGGTGTGCGTGTGTGGAAAAGTACAGGAATAGTTTAACACAGTGCTTAATTTTGATCAAGTTTAAACAATGCATGCTATTTAGTATTCCACAAATTAGAATACACCAAACTCATCATTGACCACGTTCTAACCTTCTTAGCTCAATGCTCGATAAAAATGTGCAATGCAAATGCAAGTACCTAACATAAACCTATATGAATGAATGAATGCATTTTTTTAATATAGTATGAATAATGAATACTAACAAGAACTTGAATACTATCATGAACAATCTAAATGCATGCAATATGAGAAATGAACCTATAACTATAATGCACAGACTAACCTATAACTAAAACTGGTATAACTAAAACTTCCCCCAAACTTATTAACTCTAATGCCCTCATTGGTAAAAATAGATAAAAGAAAGATCAAAAAGTAGAACTCCCCCGACTTGACGAATCCTCGGTGTCGGAAGCATCCTCATCTTCTTCCTCATCCTCGGGTGTATCTGGAGGTGGATAAGCAGGGACATCTCCATAAGTGAGAAACTGAACTGGATCTCAAAGAACTTATACAATGGCATTGGACAGTGTCTCAAAAAATTAGGCATTGAATGTGACGCCCCCAGAATAGGTCCAATCCACCCAACCCATTCTGGGTCGCTACGAAATACACTCAACAAAAATTCCAAATATAAATCTTCAAATTCTAACTTTTAAACTGTTGTACAAAATACGACCACAATTAAACTGTGAGTTTCAATACAAATACAGTGACCATACTCCAAATCAATAATACGTTACAGAAAGGTTCAGTCAATAACTGTTTTAGGAATTAAAATCTTTGGAAAATGCTCAAGGAAACCTTCATACATGGGAGGCCATGCATCTAAGTTATCATATGACTTGAGAATTATCCTTGGTATAGACCCCAAAGAAAAATGAGAAGATTACTATCATGTTCTTTCCAATGGTGGGTCTTCTCTTGCCATATAATTATTTTCATTGTCTCCAATTGAGAATTATATTTCAACCAAACTCTAATATTATATAGGTAGTGCTCATAGATATAATCAGCAAGTGGATGTGCACAACCATGTCTTATGATAACCCGAAGTCGTAGGTGATTAGACATCTTGTATGATAGTGGCAAAACACCCTTCCAAAGTTGGGTTCACCTCAGCCTATTTGGTTCACCAAAATCAACTGTTAAATGACGTATAAAATACGACACACACATTTTAAATTCTCAATATAATTGTTCTCATACTGTTTTATGGAAAACCTCAACAGCTATAGACCATCGTTTTATTCCCCTATTATCCCCGCTCGACCCCGCTATACTCTTATTACCTGAAAGGAATTGTGAAGCAAAAGGGTGAGCACAAATAGTCTAGTAAAGAATATCATGATTAAAGATAATTAAATTATCAATAGTCTTCATCAGTAATAAATCAGAGATTTATAATATATGGTAGATAATAAAACCTTTCAACCATAATTACAGCGGAACGAGCAATCCATTAGAAGAGTCAAATAGACCATAATGTCTATTATCTTTTCCATGTTAAAAGTTCACCAACAATGTTTTATCCCTGTAACATCAATCAACAATTTCTGTCCACAATCATGTGAATAATATATAATCATAATTGTATTTCTAAATTCCTCTTCTCACCCAGGACGAAGGTAATATTCATCACCTGTCTTTATCTGAAACACCAAAGATCATGGTTATACCAAATCACAGTTCCTATTCATAATCATGATAATAAATTCATTTTTGCACTACGGCCAAAGATATTCATTAATCAACAATTCATCTTTGCACTACAGGCCAAAGATATTCACAACTCAACAACTCATTTTTGCACTACAGGCTAAAGATATCCAGTTATATCACCATTTAGGACTGAGGATGATGAAAAATAATATAAATAACGAATCCAGTGAGATAAAGGACAAAGATTAGGGATTCGTAATTTAGTTTATCCAAGTTCAAAAATACTCTATAATAATCAATTGTAGAGCAAAATTCAAGAATGAAGCTCAAAACTTGGATACGATCAAAGATAGTAACCATAACAGACAACTTGGACAAATAAAAGAAATTTTAATTTTTTTGTGAATAGTACCATATTCGTGAATAGTGCCGTATACGTGAATAGTAACCCCGAAACGAAAAGGTAGAAATTTTTATAAGAAAAATCATACTTTGTGAATAGTATTGTATTCGTGAATAGTGCCGTATACGTAAATAGTGTCGTATACGTAAATAGTAACTCCGACGAAAAAGGTAAAAATTTCATAATAAAATTCATACCAATATTTCGATGAAATGATATTGAAAGCAATAACATCATTTACGAAAAAAATAACATTCCTTACAACTGTTGAACGAAAATAATATTTCTACGAATATTGAACGAAGATAATATTCCTTACGAATATTGAACGGAAATAATATTCCTTGCGAATATTGAATGACAATAAAATTCCTTACGAATACGAAAAATATTATCGTAAGCGAATATGAAATAAATAATACCCTTACCATCCCTTACCTTAAAAGGAGAGTATTTTTGACTGTTATGGCGGATATATTCTTGAAGAAAACTTTCACTATTTTCCATACTCAAAGCTTTCTTAACTCAAAAAAATACGCTCAATATTATAGAAGAAGAATTCTCTGATTCTAGTGTGTTTTTCTTTTCTAAACTAAGCATCCTATTTATAGGAGAATGGCATGGCACTATTTGAATAAAAATCACGGGTGCACAGAAGAAAATTTTCATGGGCGAAATTCGGCGAGAAATCTGATTTTTACAATTCATTACTGTGTAATAAAATATTCTAATAAAACAAAAACTTTAAATAAAATATAATATATTCTATTTATATATATATATATATATATATATATATATATATTCACACACACCCACACACACAGGTAAACACACACACACACACCCCTCACACACACGCACACACACACTCATCAGCATTCTTCCACACAAAAAAATAAAAGTGGGGCCCACCCATGTTTTAAATAAATATTTATTTTTGAAACTTTAATAATTCATAATAAATAGTCCTTTTATCAGAAAAATACGAATTCTATGTCTTTTCCGTAGGAAATTTAATTATCTATAACTTTGTAGAAGAAAGTTTTTCAAAATTCCGAACTAAAAATGATCGAAATTCACATGCGGATAAAATTCCAATTTCCTTCTCTTCCCTCTTTTTCTTCTTTCTTTCTCTCTTCATTTCTCCCCCTTTTCTCCCACCATTTCCCACTTATTCTCTCTCCTCTCTCTCTCTCTCTCTCTCTCTCTCTCTCTCTCTCTCTCTCCTCACTCTCTCTCCCCATCCATTCATCCCTTTCTTCTTTTCTTTCTCTCTTCATCTCTCCATCTTTTCTCCCACCATTTTTCACTTATTCTTTCTCCTCTCTCTCTCTCTTCTCCCATCAATTCTTAACTCACACACACACACAAACACACATACGTATATATATATATATATATATATATATATATATATATAATAAAATATTTATAATTATTAAAAATTTAAATTTTATTTTCTCTCTTCCATCTCATTTATTCATATACCATGAATTTATTGTAAAAATATCACCATTATTATATTATTATATTATCACATTATACACTTATAATGTAATATTATAATAATATATTTGAATGAATTATTTTATCGAAGAAGATAAAATATCCACTCTCGATAATTGTCTCTTTAAAAATTCCTCCATTAAATAAATATTTTCTTATCATTTTTATCAATAATTAATTATTCACAAATAATATTATAGAGCCACAATATTGACAACCAGGTCGTTCCCAGGAAAGAGGGGGCCTTCCGATAAGGATTTCTCCTTACTGGTGCGCAATTAAATAACCCCTCCTCGACAGAACTTTCTTAGACATTGCTATTATTCAAATACTATGAATTATGGATTTGATAATTTGAAATACTGTGCAATGACAATTATTGAATCAATAAAATATTATGCAATTATCAATGTAGCAATTATTGAATTAATAATATAAAATATTGAACAGTAATTACTGTAACAATTATTGAGTAATGACTTCTTACGTAAGAATCAATAATTAGAATTTCTGTGCAATACCGTGTGCTACTATGCAACACCGCGTATTACTGTATTTTAACCACCGGGTATTTCAACAGTTTTAACAGTAATAACCACACCGTTATTTTTAGAAAAACTTATTCTTGTTGTTTTCTTCATCCGATAATTTTCCGTTATGGGGCCCACAAATGATTGCGCCGTTGTACGAATATTCTCCGACAAAAAGAATATTCCCCCGACCAAACGATTATTCCCTGACAAAATAAATATTTTATGACCACTTACTTACTTTGTAAAATTTGCATATTTCACCCTTAATTTTAATTTTTTATCAATTTAACCATTTACTAAATAGAAAAATTGAATACTTTTATTTCATAAAATCTGGGGTCTTACAATCTCCCCTCCTTATGAAATTTCGTCCCCGAAATTTACGTACCTAGTAGTTCGAAGAGATGAGGATACATTGCTTTCATTTCAGATTCTTTCTCCCGGTCATTTCTTCTGTATCATGATTTCTTCATTGCTCATTCTAGAATACCGCTTCAAAATAAGGTTAATTGACATATAACAATTGTCAATTTATTAAGTAAGAAAAGTTAGCTTAGGTAAGTCATACACTAGCGAAGTATATTATTCGTCTCTCCCCTCCTAGTTCTAGACTCCAATCTCCGCCAGCGACCATATCCCTAAGCTCTGATACCAACTGTGACGCCCCCAGAATAGGTCCAATCCACCCAACCCATTCTGGGTCGCCACGAAATACACTCAACAAAAATTCCAAATATAAATCTTCAAATTCTAACTTTTAAACTGTTGTACAAAATACGACCACAATTAAACTGCGAGTTTTAATACAAATACAGTGACCATACTCCAAATCAATAATACGTTACAGAAAGGTACAGTCAATAACTATTTTAGGAATTAAAATCTTTGGAAAATGCTCAAGGAAACCTTCGTACATGGGAGGCCATGCATCTAAGTTATCATATGACTTAAGAATTATCCTTGGTATAGACCCCAAAGAAAAATGAGAAGATTACTATCATGTTCTTTCCAATGGTGGGTCTTCTCTTGCCATATAATTATTTTCATTGTCTCTAATTGAGAATTATATTTCAACCAAACTCCAATATTATATAGGTAGTGCTTATAAATATAATCAGCAAGTGGATGTGCACAACCATGCCTTATGATAACCCGAAGTCGTAGGTGATTAGACATCTTGTATGATAGTGGCAAAACACCCTTCCAAAGTTGGGTTCATCTCAGCCTATTTGGTTCACCAAAATCAACTGTTAAATGACGTATAAAATACGACACACACATTTTAAATTCTCAATATAATTGTTCTCATACTATTTTATGGAAAACCTCAACAGCTATAGACCATCGTTCTATTCCCCTGTTATCCCTGCTCGACCCCGCTATACTCTTATTACTTGAAAGGAATTGTGAAGCAAAAGGGTTAGCACAAATAGTCTAGTAAAGAATATCATGACTAAAGATAATTAAATTATCAATAGTCTTCATCAGTAATAAATCAGAGATTTATAATATATGGTAGATGATAAAACTTTTCAACCATAGTTGCAGCGGAACGAGCAATCCATTAGAAGAGTCAAATAGACCATAATGTCTATTATCTTCTCCATGTTAAAAGTTCACCAACAATGTTTTATCCCTGTAACATCAATCAACAATTTCTGTCCACAATCATGTGAATAATATATAATCATAATTGTGTTGCTAAATTCCTCTTCTCACCCATGACGAAGGTAATATTCATCACCTGTCTTTACCTGAAACACCAAAGATCATGGTTATACCAAATCACAGTTCCTATTCATAATCATGATAATAAATTCATCTTTGCACTACGGCCAAAGATATTCATCAATCAACAATTCATCTTTGCACTACAGGCCAAAGATATTCACAACTCAACAATCTTTGCACTACAGGCTAAAGATATCCAGTTATATCACCATTTAGGACTGAGGATGATGAAAAATAATATAAATAACGAATCCAGTGAGATAAAGGACAAAGATTTGGGATTCGTAATTTAGTTTATCCAAGTTCAAAAATACTTCGTAATAATCAATTGTGGAGCAAAATTCAAGAATGAAGCTCAAAACTTGGATACAATCAATGATAATAACCATAACAGACAACTTGGACAAATAAAAGAAAATTTAATTTTTCTGTGAATAGTACCGTATTCGTGAATAGTAACCCCGAAACGAAAAGGTAGAAATTTTCATCAGAAAAATCATACTTCGTGAATAGTACTCGTGAATAGTACCGTATTCGTGAATAGTGCCGTATTCGTGAATAGTATCGTATACATGAATAGTGTCGTATACGTGAATACTAACTCCGACAGAAAAGGTAAAAATTTTATAATAAAATTCATACCAATATTTCGATGAACTGATATTGAAAGCAATAACATCATTTACGAAAAAAATAACATTTCTTACAACTGTTGAACGAAAATAATATTCCTACGAATATTGAACGAAGATAATATTCCTTACGAATATTGAACGAAAATAATATTCCTTGCGAATATTGGACGACAATAAAATTCCTTAAGAATACGAAAAATATTATCGTAAGCGAATATGAAATAAATAATACCCCTTACCATCCCTTACCTTAAAAGGAGAATATTTCTGATTGGTATGGCAGATATATTCTTGAAGAAAACTTTTACTATTTTCTACACTCAAAACTTTCTTAACTCAAAAAAATACGCTCAATATTATAGAAGAAGAATTCTCTGATTCTGGTATGTTTTTCTTTTCTAAACTGAGCATCCTATTTATAGGAGAATGGCAGGGTACTATTTGAATAAAAATCACGGGTGCACATAAGAAAATTTTCACGGGTGAAATTCGACGGGAAATCTGATTTTTACTATTCATTACTGTGCAATAAAATATTCTAATAAAACAAAAACTTTAAATAAAATATAATATAATATATTCTATTATATATATATATATATATATATATATATTCACACACACCCACACACACACCCACCCTCACACACACGCACACACACACTCATCAGCATTCTTCCACACACAAAAATAAAAGTGGGGCCCACCCATATTTTAAATAAATATTTATTTTTGAAACTTCAATAATGCATAATAAATAGTCCTTTTATCAGAAAAATACGAATTCTATGTCTTTTCCGTAGGAAATTTAATTATCTATAACTTTGTAGAAGAAAGTTTTTCTAAATTCCGAACTAAAAATGATCGAAATTCACATGCGGATAAAATTTCAATTTCCTTCTCTTCCCTCTTTTTCTTCTTTCTTTCTCTCTTCATTTCTCCCCCTTTTCTCCCTCCATTTTCCACTTATTCTCTCTCCTCTCTCTCTCTCTCTCTCTCTCTCTCTCTCTCCCCATCCATTCCTCCCTTTCTTCTTTTCTTTCTCTCTTCATCTCTCCATCTTTTCTCTCACCATTTTTCACTTATTCTCTCTCCTCTCTCTCTCTCTTTCTCTCTCTCTCTCTCTCTTCTCCCATCAATTCTTAACTCTCTCACACACACACAAACACACATACGTATATATATATATATATATATACACACACATATATATAATAAAATATTTATAATTATTAAAAATTTAAATTCTATTTTCTCTCTTCCACCTCATTTATTCATATACCATGAATTTATTATAAAAATATCACCATTATTATATTATTATATAATCACATTATACATTTATAATGTAATATTATAATAATATATTTGAATGAATTATTTTATCGAAGAAGATAAAATATCCACTCTCAATAATTGTCTCCTTAAAAATTCCTCTATTAAATAAATATTTTCTTATCATTTTTATCAATAATTAAGTATTCACAAATAATATTACAGAACCACAATATTGACAACCAGGTCGTTCCCAGGAAAGAGGGGGCCTTCCGATAAGGATTTCTCCTTATTGGCGCGCAATTAAATAATCCCTCCTCGACAGAACTTCCTTAGACATTGCCAATAATGCTATCTAATAATATTATTCAAATACTATAAATTATTGATTTGATAATTTGAAATACTGTGCAATGACAATTATTGAATCAATAAAATATTATGCAATTATCAATGTAGCAATTATTGAATCAATAATATAAAATATTGAACAGTAATTACTGTAACAATTATTGAGTAATGACTTCTTACGTAAGAATCAATAATTAGAATTTCTGTGCAATATCGTGTGCTACTGTGCAACACCGCGTATTACTGTATTTTAACCACCGGGTATTTCAACAGCTTTAACAGTAATAACCACACCGTTATTTTTAGAAAAACTTATTCTTGTCGTTTTCTTCATCCGACAATTTTCTGTTATGGGGCCCACAAATGATTGCGCCGTCGTACGAATATTCTCCGACAAAAAGAATATTCCCCCGACCAAACGATTATTCCCCTACAAAATAAATATTTTATGACCACTTACTTACTTTGCAAAATTTGCATATTTCACCCTTAACTTTAAACTTTTATCAATTTAACCATTTACTAAATAGAAAGATTGAATACTCTTATTTCATAAAATCTGGAGTCTTACATTGAATGCCATCATGGCATCCATCCAGCATGTCAATCGCCGCTCCACCTGATCCATTCTTGACTGCCAAGCTGTGTCCATCCCTTGGGTAGCTTCGTGTTGTGTTGTGTCCTCCTCTTGCTGCTCAGCCCCATCCTGCTGATCGGGCAATATAAATCTTGCCTTGCTGCTCAGCCCCATCCTGCTGATCGGGCAATATAAATCCTGCCCCACGAGGGTGAGACTCGCCTACTGTCCCAAACTTTATACTTCTGAATAGTGATATAATCAATGGTGGTCATAGGAATCTGAAGTGGCTCACTGGCCTCCCATTGGACTCTTACTGCTGAGCATAATCGTGTAATCAATGCACCATGGGGAATCCCACCAGATGTTCCACCCATGATATTTCGGGTGATAAAAGCATGAATGACCATGTCAACATCAATATCCTTCCCAGTCACTATACCAAATAACAGCACCGCCCGATCCTTAGTAACGTCGTGTTGATGCCTTGTCGGTATCATGTTGGCGCATATAAAACTGTACCAAGCCTTAGCGTATCTGCTCAATGCGGCGTGGGGAAAAGTAAGCATCTTAGTGGACTCGTGCTTAGTAGTCCACACAGTACCCGGTTTATAAAGAAACCTCGTCATTTCATCCAAATCCAAATTCTATGCGTAGAGGTAATTCCTTTCATCCCCGTTGAAATCTGACAAACAGTATAAGGCATTGATTGTTTGACGAGTATAAGAAACTGGCTGACGCCGCAATGTTACAGTCCCATCTGGTTCTTCATGAGCATTAGAGTAAAATTTCTTCATAAGTGCTATTACAGTCCCAGGTGGTGGATCTGTGAAATGGAGTCAGCGCCTGGTCCTGATCATATTTAACATGGGCATATAACGCCTGTTATCCGGGCGGAGTGGGAGCTGTCGTTTACACTCCTAAATTAACCTCACTTTTACTTTACAAATTCAAACAATTTGCACAGTAGTAAGCAAGGATCGATCCCACAGAGAGTGATTTGTTTTATATTTATCTTATAATTTCTAATGAAAATAGGATTTTGAATTGATTAACTAAATTAACAAGAATAAACTAATAAGAATTAACAATGAATAAAAAGCTTCAGTTCTTCAGTTCAATATCACCTTTTCACAATTATGGAGTAATAAAGTTTTACAGTATTTACCCTTCAATGAAACTATTAGCCCTAGATAGCAACAAGCTCTGCTACCCAAAATTCTCCTTAGATCGTCACTGTATGAAAAAAGTTCTTCACCAGATTCTAACTGTAATACAACCTAGAACAAGCTCTCTAGATTTAATATGACAGAAGTATTAAGAAATAGAGAATTAGGCTAATACAAGCAACAAACATATAAACTCGATTTGTTTAACTTGTTTCCTGATAACCTTAGCAATACACAAAAGCTTGTCCACAATTAGTATCACTAATTTGCTACTTGTGATGAAGACAGATATCAATTACACGTAATACCAATCTAATCTAACAAATGATATCAATTCACTAATTTAATCCTGCAGAAACCAAATTAGTAGATTGAATAACATACAAGAAGTTAAAGTAGATTATCAGAATAAATCTCATGCAAGAAGGAATAAATAAAGTAAACTTGATCAAACCGTTAATTATGAATAAGGTTCAACATCCCTTCAGAATTGAATTGAAAGTATTAGCCCATGTCTTCAATGTTGTAGATGATAGAATATAGAATATGATTGAATGATAAAATACTTTGACTATTACATCTATTTATAGTGCTAGACAAGGACCTAAATCCTATGAGAACTAGAAATCCAAATCCTAAAAGGAATTATAATTTCACACTAGTTTCCATAAAGAAATAGAAACCAATATGGAAAGTAAATCTCAGTCTAAAAATATCCTAAATATAATTTAAGTATCAATCTAAAGCCATGTAGAAAGCTGCCAAAATCTACTTTTAGAAACTTTCCAAAAATCCAAGATTTTTAAATTTTCTTTTTCTCTTCAATTCAGCTCCAAATCAACTTGTTTTCATCCTTTTAGTTTTAATTCGCCTGAAAACAATGAACAACTTATTAAGCTCATATACACATGAAACATGCAATAAAACCAAACGTAAAGGAATAAAAAAATCATGAATTTTGTGTACTTATCATGGAGATCTCTTTCCAGAACAAAAGTTTTCTTAACCATAACTCGATAAAAGTATTCCTCAGCAGTAGAGTTTACGAAGTGAAACGGATCAATGGCAGGCTGAGGTGGTTCTAGAGCTTGAGAGGACTCGGCTCTATGCCTTTTTAGTGCCATTCTAGCTGCTATATCAGATTAAACCCTTTCAGAGTAGATGTTACCCCCAAACTTGCTTCTAACTCTGCTTGTGCTGACTTAGTCCTATTACTCTCAATCAAATCAACATTCTTTGAAAACTTCATCAACAAAACAATAGTTGAGAAGCATCTAAAATAAGCAGGAACAATTTAAATCCCTATTACTCTCAATCATCACTTATCTTAATTAACTGATCCTTAAGATCCTTACTCAATACCATTCTTATATAACACACCTCGAAATCAACATATCTATGCTCTTCCCTAATACTCAACATAAATTAATCATATCATAGTTCTTGAATAAATCAAAACTTTAATAATCTGAACAGTTCAATAATAGAACAATACTTCACAAAATCACATAAGTGCAGATATTGGCAACCAGCACAATTTAAGGCTAAGCACATTTCACAATTAGAAAACAATTGCACAAAGTCATGAAACATGCATTCAATTAAATAGTTTGAATTGACATTAGAAGACTTGCTCAATAAAATTTGAGAAATTTCAAGAAACTTGCCCTAATGACGCTCAAATTGGTTTATATTAATTCTTATTTCATATCGTTCGCGCATTATATTTTAATTTACGCGATTAACTCCAAAACATCTCTCGGCGTCACGTCGTTCGGACACATTACGACCCTCATAATCATCCATCTTTATTGGTTTATATTAACTCCATTCCATATCTTATAATATTCATTTTATTTGAATTAAAACACTTTTTAAGTTCACTAACACTTGACACAGTGTTTCGACGTTCATACGTCACACGCCCGATTCGTCTCCATTGTGTATACTTAGCATGCTCATACAACTTATCTAATCCATCATTGATTAATTTTAATCATCATTATATTTCATAATTTTCATATTTTATAACTTAAAATAACAACATTTATCGTTGAAAACATCCATATTGCATACGCGCATGCCTGACGCCCTCCAATTGCCTCCGAATGCACAACCGTCCTACAAATGACCAATTTAGACCATGTTACCAAACTCAAATTTAAAAAATTAAATAATTAAAGTTGTAGGTCTACTCTTTATCTTTTCGAATCATCCTGAATCACCTCAATCAGAGTTCGTATGAAAACGTTATGCCCATTTTAGTAAATAACGTCAAAGTTGACTTTCTCCACATTTTGGGCCAGCGCCCCGGTGCCCATCTTACGCCTATTTCCAGCACCTCAGCGCTAGAAGGCAATAGGTTCTAGGCCAAAAATTTTAATTTTTAAAAATCTTCTATTTCAAACTATTTCAACGAGCCTACTTTGAAACATCATAATTTGCACGTCCGATATCAGAATGAGCTCGTTATTGAGGCATTGGAAAGCTTGCAACACCCTCTAAAAATCCCTCCAGGAAAAATAATTTTTCAGATTCATTAACTAGCCTAAATATTGGTTCACAAGTTCCTAGAGACTAAGATTTTCATCGTTTAACGTCTTTTACGAAAAATTTCCCCATGACTTCATTTTAACTCCTTTTTAGTCCGTTCCAATTGGATTATTTCCATAACTTCATTATATATCTTTCATTCTTTCTGGATTTCACAATTCAATCCACAATCAATAGTTTTATAAGTCCGATTTAAGTCCTCAAAATAATTTTTCCGTCCTCAAGCATAGGTTTATGATTTTTAACCTTAGATTCAATTATAACATGGATTAAACATGAAATCTACTTCATATCCTTCCTTATTACTTCGGATCCATCATGATCCCTAACTAAACAACCACCAACAACTATTAAAATTGATGATTCAATGAAAATAACTTCAAAAACTAAAAGTTTAAAGTTTATAAACTTTCCTTTTGATTCTTCTTCTTCTTCTTCTTCCTCTTAGGCTTGATCCAAGCTATCCTTGATCCCCTTGCTAGCCTTCTTCTTCTCTTCCTTTTCTTCTTCTCCATCCGTAGCTTTTTCTCTCTCTCTCTCTCTATGTTGTTATTCCTTTCTTTCTTTCTCTCTTTCTCTCTTTCTCTCTCTTGTTCTTCCCCTTTCTTTCTCTAGAAATTGAATTGGGTGAAATGAAATGAACGATTCTTTGATTTTGCTTATATAAAAGCTACTTTTAATTTCTTATAAGTTGGTCATCCAACTTTAGTCTTCTCTAGTCTTTTCCCTGGTCTTTAAAAGCTTGCAAATCACCCCCTGACATATTCTTAGCATATTCCTGACATATTCGTTATTCCTTAGCATATTCCTTATTGATATTTTTAAAGTTTCAATCCTTAGGTTTTTACCCCTAAGATTTTCCTAATTCGCATTATTCTCCCTTAACTTTCGTAATTAACTCCCATCATTCATTAAGTTAGGAAAGTGTCCATTTTGCCCTTTCCTAATTCATTAAGCTTGCAAAAAGTCTATTTTGCCCTTTCGTACAAGTGATTAGGGTTTAATTCCCGAGCTATGTCGGTTACCCGATTCTTTTTTATTTAGATTTTCCTAACTAGTTTAACATACAAAAACCTCAAAATTTCTATCGTTAGTGTAACGATCGAGAATTTTGTAATAATTTTAAAATATTTATTAAATTAAATAAATATTTTAATTGGTTTATTTATTGAATAAAGTAAATAATTGATGAAGATTATTGTGGAATAATTTAATTATGTGTGAAAATATTAATTATATTAATGTTAAATAATTTTGCAATTGGTGCGTATTTTATTACGCGAGTATATTGGTAATATTCTAATTTAATAAAGTAATTAAATTAGAGAATTGAGAATTTGTTAAATAAAATTATAATTATAATGGTTGAATAAAATTATAATTATTGGAAAGATTTGATTTAAATTATTACTGAATTAAGTTTAATTCAATTCAATTTAAAATATTAAGAATTTAATTAATTAAGGGTGTGACAAATGAACTATATAATAAGAAAAATATAAAAATAAATTAAAAGGAATTTTAGTGAGCGAGCCAAACGTGGCCTTGTGGTTTTTGGTATATTGTTACAACTGATGACTCTTGTGTTTGTAACTGATAAAACACGTAATAGTCATATTATCAATTTATTTGGTTTTACGTGTTATAGCAAAGCCTTAGAAAGTAAACGCGGAGAAGAGAAAGAGGTCTCTAGAGAGAATTTAAGAGAGAATTGGAAGAATGAATTTCTGGAAATTAAGAAGGGAGTAGCAATCAAAGCCATTCTACATCATCTATATAATCTAAACACAAGAAATCAAAGGTAAGATTCTTAGTTTCAAAGTTTTAGTTTTGTTTTCTAAAAGTTCTTTGTAAGTGGGTTTTGATTATTAAATTATTGAAGGTTTGATATATGTGTTTTTAAGTGTGATTAATTTGTTGTATATCATCTAGATACGATTTTGGAATGGTTTAATCTATGAAAACATGTTAAACATGAAGAAATTGAATTACAGTGAAATATATACCTTATGGCTTACTTTGAGACTAAAGTTGATGGTTAATTCTTGATATAAACTGAAAATTGGTGTTGGATATTGTTAATACGTTAAGAAACAAAAAGAATGCAAGTTGTATGAACCAATTTGGTTGAGAAACGAAGTCATAGTTGTTGATTACGCTAAATATGTAAAAATATGAAGCATGAGCATAAACTTTGGGTTTTAAGGCTCTAAATTGGATGTTTATGTTAATTATGTTATTAGAATGGTTATATATATATATATATATATGTGTGTGTTTTGTTGTTTTGGTTAGGTTTATAGTATTTGGGTATGTTAAATTTGTTATTTGAGTGAAGTTTTTAGAGTTTTTTGGGTTAATATATGTGTTTTTTGCGAACTTCAGTAAATGTGTCTGCGCAGTGGCGCTGCCGCGCTGTTCTAAGGCATAGTTGGGGCGCTGCCGCACTGTGTTATAGTTCAAAATGGAGCGCTGCAGCGCTGTAATGTAGGGAAAAGCAAGCACTGCTGCGCCAGTTTCTAGATTTGCACATAAATGAGTTTTTGATTGTGCAGTCTTGTAATGTAATCTTAACCTAATCTATTGATTGTAGTTAAGTTTAAAACATGTATAAAGATGTAGCATCAGTTTGTATAAGTTAAAATTATCAAGTTGTATTAGTACTTTAACTTGATGTTTGTGAGGTTTAGTAACGTCGTTTAAAGTGCTAAGTCTTATGTTATGTGCTAGTTAAGATTTCAGATTCGTGTGGTTGTATAAGACCTAAAGCTAAAAGTTATAAACTTATTTAGGTGGTGATTGAAACAAATAATGTTAAGTAATATAACTAATTTGTATTATGATTCTAAATGACATATGTGTAGGATATTTGGAGAACAAGTTATAATTGTATAGCTAACGCACGAGGCAAGTTCTCTAACCCTAATATTTTATTGAGCAAGTTTCTTAACTCTACTTTTACATTGAGCAAGTTCCTAACCTTTGCTTATTTATTTCAAGCAAGGTTTCCTAAATTGTTTAAGTCTTTGGTTCTAGTTAAGCTTTCTAATTCTTTCAAAACTGTTATTTCGATATGAGATGTTATTCAATTGAGATTCATTGTTATACTATCCTTGATTATAAATCATTGTTCAAACTTATGTTGTTATCGAATTGTTAAATGGTTAGTAAACCCTTTTGATTCGACTAGTCTATAGTTGATGAGCGTTCTAAAATTCTAGAATTTTTGCTAAAGCTATTCCAAACCAAACTTTTTTTGGTACGGATTCTAATGACAAAGCTGAGACGAACAACCCTGTTATAGGGGATTATATTGCGCAACAACGTTAAAATATTTTTGCACAATACATTGTACGAAGGGCTGATCCCCTGGAGTACGAGATGATGGTCCATATAGTCTATAAGAATGTTAAAGGTTACGGTAGAGATACTTGTTAACCTAGGACATAGTTCATGGTCTTGTGACCCTCAGACGTACTTTTGATATTATTTTCTAATTTTAATTCAAAAGCCAAGTTTTTTATTGAGCTTTCTGTTCTTGGTTATCATTGACATAAAAGATTATGTTATTCAGTTGAGCTTATTCATTGATGATTCAGATATTGTTATTATTCGTTGTTATTCTAGTGAGAATTTTTTTTGCTCACTCTTGTATAAAATATTTTAGCTAAATTGGAGAAGCCCGAAGAGCTATCGACAAGTAAGGGCAAGGGCAAAATGAATAAATAGCTGATGATTAGTTTAAGTTATCTTTTGATAAAGCTTGTAATAAGGCTTAATTGTTATTGTTATGTTTTTTGCATAAGTTGTAATAAAGGTTATATAACCTGGGACTGAGTATTGATGTAACCCTTAATGGGAGGATTATTTATAAAGTTTGAATATTGTTATTACCCTTTATTTATGGGTAGATAGATGTGATTTTATTGGACAGTGAACACCAAATCTGTGGGATTTAAGTACCCGAATTTGGGGGTGTCACAAGTTGGTATCAAAGTTTTAGGTTATGAACATTAGGTGGGGAAACCTTAGGAAATAGCCTTATAGGAGATTGAAAATATAGTGGTGATAAACTCTTATCGAGTTTTAAGGAATGAATTAAGAAAATTCATTGAAGATAAATAATAAAAGACTTTATATGCTTATGTGATGATAACCTATGTGCTCGCGAGTAGTATCGAGTAGTAATTAAAACTTAAAATATTTTGTTATCAGGATGACTGAGATAGGAGGATCCAGCCAGGTCAGGGAGGAGGAACCCCGAGTGCTTGGAGATGAGGAGCCCCGAGACATCCATACCGTCTAGGAGCAGTTGGTATAAAGGGAGCCATCCCCGTTGATCACAGTTGTGGGTCAGGAGAATGAGTCTGAGTTTGATCCGGAGGAGGACTCTGACGAGATAGAGGTAGAGGATGAGGAAGAGGAGAATCCCGAAGGTTTTCCACCTAACTCTATTGGAGCTGAGATGTTTGAAGAAGTATATAATCGTAACATTAAGTTACAGGATAGGGTAGAGGTGCTAGAGAGGCAGGCTGAAGAACATCTTGCTGCGTTAGAGGAAAAAGATGAGGTGATTGAGGATCTTACTGCACGTCTTGTAGAGGTAGAATAAAAGTTAGCTTAGGCTAAAAATCATAGAGGATAGCTATTGGCTGAAGTTGGGAACATATAGGATGATCTGAATGAGGAGTCAGCTAAGCGGGCGAGAGCTGAAGACGCTTGGTTGAAGGCTTCTAATCGTGCAGATCTTGTGGAAAGTAAGGTTAGGTCAAAGAAGGTCAAGATAGATGAAATGGAATATACTTTCCATATAGCGATTGCAGTTTAAAGATTTGACATGGTACATGATGGATCGTAGAACGTTGTTTCATATCATGGAGGAAGAGCGCAGAGAAGCGGTGCGACGTGGAATATCCTAGTAGTCCATAATAACGAAATAATATGATATGTGAATAACTATAAGAGTTAATAAAGATGTAAATCCCATATTTTGAGATAAATAATGGGATATGATGATGTAATCCTAAAATTTTATTATTTTTAAGATAGATGATGTAAATGACTATGATATTATCTATGTTTATGTTTTTAAGTGGAAATGAATAAAATACAAGAGTTTATTTGAAATTTTATGTGTTGTTTAGAAGTGTTTAAGTTAAAACTTAAGTGGTTGTAGAAATGAATGATGAGCTAATCAGACCCATTTTAAATAGAAAGATGCCACCAAGGAGAAGACAACCACGTCAGCAAACCTCCGAGGGGTCTACAAACAACAATGAAGCTGATGTCAACTCGGTGCAGCAACTAGTAAACCTACAAACAGGAGCGTTTTAAAATCAACCTCAAAATCAAGCCATGACTTTTAAAGATTTTAAAGATGTAGGACCACCAGAATTCCAAGGGTCCATAAATCCAGTTGAAGCACAAACTTGGGTCATGGAAATGGAAAAAGTTTTCGACGTTGCTAGGGTCAACGAGGACCAGAAAATTGCCTTCGCAACGTTTATGTTAAAGTCGGAGGGTAGCTACTGGTGGCAGGCGATTAAATGCCAAGGTGGTTAGGGGATAATACCTTGGGATAGATTCAAGGAAATGCTCTTCAAAATATATTTTCTGTCGAGTTCCCAAAACTAGATGGAGGTCCAATTTTTGAATTTAAAGCAAGGTACTATGACGGTGCCCGAGTACGCCGCAAAGTTCAACGAATTGGCGAGGTTTACGCCGTACCAAGTCAACACAGACAAAAGAAAGGCAAGGAGGTTCGAGTAGGGACTAAAGTCCTAGATGTATAGTCGAGTCTCGATGTTCCAGTTGAACTCATTTGCAGCGGTGCTAGAAAAGGAAATTATAGCTGAAGGAGGAAGCGATGCTCTGACCAAGTAAAACCAAGAGCAGAAGAAGAAAAAGAATGAAAATGAGAACAAGGCTGGTGGTAGCCATAGTGGTGGTAATCAAAAAAGAAAGTGGAGTGAAAATTCAAGTTCTGGAAGTCAGCAGGGAAACTAGAAGAAGAAGTTTGAAGCTTGTGCTACCTGCGGGAAGAATCACGCGGGTGTCTGTCTGAAGGGTAAAATAGTTTGTTTTAACTGTGGTCAAGAGGACCACATTGTGCCAAATTATCCCAACCCATGAAAAAGAGCCTATTTCACATGTGGATCGAAAGATCATTTAGCTCGTGATTGTCCTAAAAAGGCAGCAGGAGGATCAAGCAGAGGTAGGGGAAATAGTAGTGATGGCATTTTAACTATCACTGGACCAGCGCCATCAAACCGACCATGTAATATCCGTGAAATTTTTGAATAATATTAATAATTAAATTAATAGAGGTTGAATATTTATTTGAATATATATATATATATATATATATATATTGTTGTGACATGGGATGTGATAATTCAATTAAATTGAATTAAGTATGTGACAACTATGTGTTATAGTGAAAGTGATGAAATGCTTAGTTAAGCTTATGTAATATGCCTAGTGTGGCATAATAAAAGACTAATAAATTCATTAATTAAAATAATAAAGGAACAATTTAACGAGTGGAAGGATTAATTAATATTATATTCTTTAATTAATTGTTCTTATGTGTAATTGCATATAAATGAGTAATAAAGTGATTTCATGCATAAAATATAATATGGGATGTTAAGAATAATATTATAATATGTGAATAGTTGTTATATGAAATTAAATAGTAAAAGTAAGTTGAATTATATAACTCACTAAGTTGAATAAAGGAGCTTATTGACCTTATGATGTATGGTGAATTAATTAAATGTGATACTAAGAGTAACATTATAGTACAAACATTATTCCATTAGACTATATTATAATAATCTTAACTTATGAATTTCTACTGCACTTGAATAAATAAGTCTTATATGGCATGATAAGTCATGAAAAATCAATTTAATGTGTATTCTAAGATTATGTGAGAAAATAAATTTAATTAAATAAATAATTGATATTAATTTTAATATTTATGTGTATTTGGAATAATAAGTTTTATGGAAAATAATATGTTGATAGTACCTAACTGAATTGTATTCTAACCTAATTTAAATATTATTTGGACTAACCTAATGTACACGGATTATATGGTTAGGTGTATATATGACCCTAACTTAGCATAAGGTATTAATGTTAGGACATCAAAATTGACCTTGGGAGTCAAATAATATGTTGAGATTCATTTTACTAAGTATGTGAGTAGCAAAGCTTTGTCCCAAATTAATAGTCTCATTAGCTTCCATCAGCCGCGTATAGGCCAATGGCCTCTCCCCACATTTACTGAAAATTAGCTTTCAAATAATGGCTGAGAGTATGGCAAAAAGGGAACAGTTGGAGTTGTTCCACCAAACCTCTATTGCCCAACATCTTCTTGTTCTTCCTGCTGGGCCAAAAACTTGGACAAAACCATTATCTGTGTAAACATTATTCTAGAAATGGAGCCATTCTCATTCTCAGATAGGTTGCTAGAAATTCTCTTTGAATCTAAATTAGAGTGTGAGTTGCTGAGTTGAGGAGCAATCAGAAGTTAGGAAGCAAGAATTAGCTTGTACAAGCTCTAAGAAGGTAATATCCATGTTCTATATTCTTACATTCAAGTTGGCAAATTTCTAGAGTTTGCATGAATTAATTGTTAATTGATTTGTGAATTGATGTCAATATGTTATCTAGGTTTATATGTGTGTATGGAATCTATATGATTGGTTTGAGCATGCCACATTATGGGAATTAATGTTTGGTTTCTAAGTTCTGTAGAAGCAGAGCCGTTACTGGAACTATCCAAGAATGGCGCAGTTGCGCCCCTTCTGCAGTTCAAACCGGCGCAGCAACTCCGGGCACCAGTCCTAGATTATGATTTCTGCTATAATTTGATAAGTTTAATATGTTGAATTAACTTGGTTATGCATGAAAATGGGTTTAACATATAGTATAAAGTCCATTTGCATAATATGGGTTGCCTTAGATTACGTTAAGTTGTATTTTTCTAAAGAAAACTTAGAGTTTTGAAAATAAAGTTAATGAAACTTGTGGTATTTAAGTTCTGATATTTCAACACATGCATATCACTGAATTATATGTATACATAAGCATGGGGAGTGATTCAAGGTTGTATTGCATATGCTAAGTTGCTTGACTTTGTTTAAAATGATTTTAAAGGCAAACTCAGACATTTTTGTAAACTGAGTTTTATAAACATGGAGTGGTTACATCCTGAACTTTATAACATGGATACTCAGGCTCCTTATGTCACTAAACATGAACTACATGTAGATATGAACAAACAGGCTGCCTGGCCTGGCCTGGTCTAGGCCTGCAAGGCTTTGACCGTTGACCGGGCCGAGCCAGGCCCAGGTTCAAATTAAAACAGGCCGAGCCAGGCCATACAATTGAACTAAAAATTATGACTGAAAGAGCCTGCTGGGCAAGCCCAAGCCAAGCCTTACCAGGCCCTTCAATGTTTTGCTTCCAAACTTAATTCCTAAACTCTCGTCAATTTAAGAAACAAGAAGAAGACAAGATAACATAGCTAACCAATATGGGACTTTGAAAGTTTAAAAGGAAAAGCAAATATAACTATCATATTAATACTCAATGAACTTGGAGTTAAAATAGTTTTAATCTAATGTGGGATGGACATCCACCTGTTTTTTTGTGTGGCCAACTTAAATAGAATCACCCCCCACTTTTTTTCAATTACAGAATGATGTTTTCCTCTTTTCAGAAGATGAGATGTCTATATACATTAGAGTTGGTGGCATCCTAATCTTACATGATCATGTCTCATGATAATACACAAGCTTCATTTGAATTTTGTGGCCCAATAATGGCTTTCACCTCAGCCTTAATGACCAACTCAAAAACTGTATTCCATTTGAAGAAAGTAAGATAATTGTAATCTAGGTTAATGAGCATCGAATTTCACTTCTGCAAGTTGTTTGTACTAAAAAATCTAACCTTTTGAATTAAAAAGGTTATGCGCCAAGAAAAGTCATTTTTTGACAGTCAAAAAAAGAAAAAAAGACCAAGTAAACAGGAATTAACTTCATGATTAAATTACCTGCGAAAGCTGTAGCAAGAACATCCCACAAGGCCAAGTAGAAATCTGAGATTGCTATAGATATACAAGACTCAGCCATGACACCCATTAAGATTGCACATAATAAAAAGATCAAAGTCCCACATTGTTTAAAAGAGGAATGTCTTAAGGAAGTTTTTTTTTATAAAAGAAACGCTCTTCAATGTATAAAGGCAATCAGACTTAAGTAACAAAGTCCCACATCGGTTGGCATATCTTTTAATAAGGAAAGTTTATTTATAAAAAAGACTTCCCTGAAGGGCCCAATACTTTGGTCTTTCTAAGTAATCATCTAAAATTGGCCTGAAATGAGAACAGGCTTTGGACCAGGTGAGGCCCAGGCCGGTCCAAGCTAAGTTTTTTTCCAAGCCGGACCAGGCCGAGCTTTTAGCCAGGGCAGTCTAGGCCAGATTTTCTATTATAAATAGCGACCTCTTTAGAGCTTTTAGGCCGGCCAGGCTGGTCCAGGATTTGACCAGGCCGGGCTCGGGCTAGACCAAGGCCAGGCTGCAGGCAGCGGTCTTTTTGTGCACCTCTACATACATATGTACTCACTTAGTCAGGCGTGTTGCGAACTCGTCAAACATGAATTTAAACACGTTTTTAAATGATGAACTAGATGAGTTATGTATATATAGATTGAATACATGCAAGAATGTGTATTATAGATTATTTTACATCGATACGTGGTTAAAATGGTTAATGTAGTCAGCCTCTTATTTCATGAACTTGTTTGGCACTATTTTGTCGGAATTCCAACCAAAACCATAATGAGTAAAAAGTGAACTTTAAATGACCCTAGAAAAACCCAAGACCCCTTTACATGTGTATATTCTATGTGTTAATGTCCATTTATGCTAAGAAATGAGATAGAACTAGGAAATCAAAAATCAGCTCTGGTCTGACCAGTTCCCAAGCCTAACTGCAGCGCAGCTGCGCCGCAGGGAAGGTTGACCTGACTGCTTTATTTGTGATCTGAGACTTGTAACATGTGTATGATACTACTCTAAATTATAATATGTGGTTACAATGAGGTTTTAAGTGTTCATTGGTGTTGTGATTATCTAGAATCAAGAATTTGTAGAAAGCTTATAAAGTATTTTCGATTACAATTTCAAAAAGAGCTAAGTCAATGGTGGTTACGTAGCTACGCATTTTGGTTGTGTGCTAGCGTGTGATCCAATTTTGTAACTAAGATAGAACTTGATATGTGTCATTAACTTACGTGATCGAACATGTCTTAGAGTGTTGGTTTATGTATAGAGCTTGAATAACTAATGAATACATATATATACCTAACTATAACACAATAGGACTTCAAGGTGTTGATAAGCTATAGATTGGTAAACTACGTTTAAGGCAAGTTCCCTAAATTCATTCTTATATTGAATACAAGTATCTAAACCTTATCTCATGTTGTGCAAACTTTGAATTGTTGTTATATCAGTTGTATATACATTGAGCAAATATCTATATTCATATGAATCATTTTTCATATTGATTCATGTTGGGAGCATTGAAATTATTGTTCCTAAATGTATTGAAAAAGTTGTCTAAACTATATGATTCGGCTAGACTAATATCATGTGTTAAAAAGCTATCCAAACCAATTGTCTTGGTGCGGACTCTTATAAATCTATTGAGATGAACAACCCTCTTTGAAGAGAAAATTATATAATTGTCGGGGAACCGACGTGCACACAAACAACATGTTTAAATGTTATGCATAACGTAGGGTATTTTGGGTTATTCATCTATTATACTTGTTTTATTGGATTATCAGAAAAATACTGTTAATTCTAGCAGGAGTTCTTGGTCCTTAGTGACTACTCAGTGTTAAATCTTCTTTGAACTTTAAAATGATTAATCCTTGAAATTATGTTGATATTTTTCAGACCATGGTGATTCTTATTTCAATTTAAAAGACAGATTTAGAATAATTGATAATTCTTGTTATTCCTAAATTATCATTTACTGTTATGTCCTCGAGATCTCGATACTTATGCCTGTTCACCCTTATTGTTATATACTTGCTGAGAAAATTTGTTGCTCATTCTTGCTTTCTTTAACCCTTTCAGTAAAGGAAGAACGTGGTGAAACATTAGGCAAGGATAAGGGCAAGGATAAGGCTATGGAGTAGCTTTGTTCCTTTAAGTTAGAGTTTAACATTATCATATTATAATAAGACTTTTTTTTATATTATGTAATGAGTTATGCCTGAACTTAAGTTATGTAATATGCTAGTAATGGTTGCAAAACCTTGGGACGAGAATAATTATTTTAACTAATGTAAATTATTCTATTATTCCGCTGTATGAGTTATTAGTGTTAGATCGTGAAGCACCGAATTCGAGATATTAGTGTATAAATTTGGGGGCGTCATAGGTTGGCATCAAAGCATTAGGTTATAAACCTTAGGAGCAAGAATCCCTAGACTATAACCTTAGAAGAACTTAGAGAATAGAAGGAGATAAAACTCATGTAGAGTTTTTCTAGAGAGTTAGTGGCATTATGAAATATATTTTTATTCCTTACAATGAATTTATGTTTTATTTGACATTCTAATGGAGTTTGTTGTTTGTTGTCTTGTGTTTGTGGTTGTAGGATGTCAGATTTGGGAGGCCCTAGTAGGATCGTAGAGGAGGAGCCAGGTGATATACACGTGGTGTATGAGTCACATTTGATAGCAGAGCCCATTTTGGCCGTAGCCTCTGTCGATGATGAGGATGATGAGGAGATGGAGTCGAATCACGAGGAGAAACCCATGAAGGATGAGCCCGTGGGAGATTCTGGCGAAACCGCGTTCGAGGACCGGATGTTGGGAGAATATGAGGAGCGAATTTTGGAGTTGGAATATATATTCGAGGAAATAGAGGCCGAGGCTCAGGAGAGACAGACGGAGATGCAGAAACTGAAGGATGAGGACCATGCAAGGAAACTTAAGATGCAAGAGATGGAGGTAGAAATTGCCTATCGTAAGGAAGCGGGAGCGCAGATGGGAACCCTTTTTCACCATTTACTAGCCAAAAATGTGGAACTGGCTGGTAGGCTAGAGGAGTCCGAGCAGATGGAGTTGAGTGAGAAAGACGAGAAGGCGGCACTTCGTACACAGCTTGAGCTAGAGGTTATGGAGAGGATCCACTTCGAGGAAAAGTGGGAAGGAGCCGATGATAGGGCTAATGACCTAGAGGATGATGTGAGATGCAAGAAGAGAACGATGAACAGGATGGGCTGCGCCTTTCGCACCACCATGGAGAGATGGATTGATGGTGTGTACCATTATCCAGCTGAGCAGGGACAGACCCGCTACACCATGAGCAGAGACATGATGGCACATATTGGGCTGATAGAGTACAAGAGCATAGTAGAGTGCGGGATGTTGGGATAGCTTGTTCAGTTAGGTGTTCAGTAGTATAGATATGTTGTGTATGTATTGTTGTGTAATCCCAATCTTTTATGTGAGATATGGGATAGTTATGTAAACCCCAAGTAGGTTCATGTTAGAGGGGTAGTATATCAGTGTTTCCCTATCTTTTGTGATATAAAGGGATAGATGTTGACATTTATAGAAGTATGTTAAGAAATGATCATATCGATGTAATGATTTGGCATGCGAATATAAATGTTCTTATTTCAGAAACACGTTATAAAAATTTTCTTTTGCATTAAAGAAGTATTTAAAGAGTATGATTAGATAATAAGAATAAAATTTTGTGATGTAGAAAATGTCGCCCAGACGTAGACTAACGGCACCGGAGGAATCGGTCAATAATAAGAGAAAGCAAGTAGATCATATTCAACGACTAGTCGACTTGTTAGGAGAAGCCCTTTGAGGGAGAAACAACAAACCAGTACACAACAACCCGTAAGCGGTTTCGGTAACCAACTTTAAAGACTTTAGGAGTGTAGGACCTCTAGAATTTAGGGGTACTATCGATCCTATCGAAGCGTAGACTTGGATCAAAGAGATGGAGAAAGCATTCACCATTGCTCATGTGGGTGAAGATCAGAAGACATTATTCGCTACGTAAATAATAAAGGGTGAAGCAAACTATTGGTGGGAGGCTAATCACCAGAGAGCGGGAGAAGGAGTTATAACCTAGGAAAAGTTTAAGACACTATTCTTCAAGAATTATTTCTCGAAGAGCATGAAGAATCGGATGGATGTGAAGTTTCAAGAACTGAAACAAGGGGATATGACAGTGGCGCAGTACGCGGCTAAGTTCAACAAGCTCGCACGATTTTCAATGCACCAAGTCGATACGAAAAAAGGAAGGTTCGACGCTTTGAACTAGGACTGAAGCTTTGGTTGTTCAACAAGGTGTCAGTTCTCCAAATTGACTCGTTCGCCATGCTGTTGGAAAAGGTCATCATTGCAGAAGGAGGTAGTGAGACTTTTAGCCAGTACAACAAGGAGAAGAAGAGTTAGAGCAATGGAGGAGAGAGTCGTGGAGGAAGTAGTAGTGGAGGAAGCAACCTAGGGAAGAAGAAGTGGGATAACAACAACAACAACAAAAACAACCATCAAGCGGGAAGTTATTAAGGAGGATTTAAGAAGAAAGCGGAGGTATGCCCGAAGTGTGGGAAGAACCACCAAGGGGAGTGTTGGAAGGGGCACAGTGTTTGCTACAACGCGGGCAAGAAGGGCATATTTCGCCGAACTTCCCAAAACCAAAGAAGATCAGAGGATGTTTTGCTTGTGGGTCAACATAACATCAGATTAAAGACTGCCCAAAGAAAGGAAGCAACAATCAGAGAGGAGGCAGCAAGCTCATGATTGACGGACCTGCGCAATCCAACCTACCAACTATCAAAACGTTTAACATGACCGTTCAGGACGCAGTAGCTGCGAAGGATGTGGTTTCAGATATTATCCCAATCAATAATATAAATTCTTATGTATTATTTGATTCGGGTACCACCTGTTCCTTTGTGTATGAAGATTTTGCTAGTCGATTAAACTTACCCCAAGAACGATTAGAAAACCCGTTGAACATAGAAGTTGTGAATAAGGAAGTAATCCCCGTAGAGTTCGTTTATCGAAATTAATGTGCAAACCTTAGAGGGCACAAACTAAGTATAGACTTGATTCCGATTAGATTTGAGGAATTTGACGCAATATTAGTAATGGACTGGTTATATAACCACGCGGTAATAATTGACTGTCAGAAGAAAAGCGTAAACCTTCAGACTCCGGACCGGTCTAAGGTAGTGATTTATGACAGCTCATCGCTTAGGCAATCATGTTGCCTTACGATGATGCAGGGCAAGAAATTGTTAGAAAGGGACGTGAAGGTTATTTAGCCTATATAGTAGACACTCAGAAAAAGGGAGTAGAAATGAAGAATATATCTGTAGTGAGAGAATTTCAAGACGTATTTCCTGACGATCTGCCTGGCCTTCCGCCAGAAAGAGAAATCGAATTCATAATAGACTTAGCCCAGGGAACTGCACCGATTTTGAAAGCTCCATATCGTATGACGCCGGTAAAAATGAAGAAATTGATGATACAATTGTAAGAATTGCTAGATAAGGGTTATATTCAGTCGAGTGTGTCTCCTTGGGGAGTACTGGTGTTGTTTGTTAAGAAGAAGGATGGATCGATGAGGCTCTATATCGATTATTGAGAATTGAATAGAGTGACGATCAAGAATAGATATCTGTTATCGAGGATAAACGACCTTTTTGATCAGTTGAAGGGAGCAAAGTGATTTTCAAAGATAGATCTGTGAACGAGTTATCATCAATTGAAGTTTTAGAAAGAGGACATACCAAAGATGGCATTCTGAAATAGATACGAACATTA
Organism: Panax stipuleanatus; assembly: GCA_020205555.1. Taxonomy (NCBI): domain Eukaryota; kingdom Viridiplantae; phylum Streptophyta; class Magnoliopsida; order Apiales; family Araliaceae; genus Panax; species Panax stipuleanatus. Next base: position 41,456,930 of record CM035117.1, read on the forward strand.
TGAGTTTTTGGTGATGTCATTTTGATTGACTAATTCTCTGAAAACATTTATGGACTTGATGAACCGAGTGTTCAAGCCATACTTGGATAAGTTTGTGGTAGTTTTCATTGACGACATCTTGATTTACTCGAAGACAAATGAAGAACACGCCGAACATCAACAGATGGTATTAGAAGAACTAAGAAGGGAGAAGATGTACGCGAAGTTTTCAAAGTGTGAATTTTGGATGGAGAAAGTCTAGTTTTTAGGACACGTAATAGACAAGGACGGGATTTCAGTGGACCCCGCAAAGATGGAGGCAGTGAGAAATTGGGAACAATCGAAGACACCAATAGAAGTAAGAAGTTTCTTAGGGTTAGCCGGGTACTATCGAAGATTTATCCAAGATTTTTCTAAGATAGCAACCCCGTTGACCAATCTAACGAGGAAGACTGTGAAGTTTGTTTGGACGGAAAAATGCGAGGAAAGTTTCAAGGAGTTGAATAAGAGGTTGAGTGAGGCGCCTGTATTGTCATTGCCGAATGATGCGGGAGGCTTTGTGGTGTATAGGGATGCATCGTACAAAGGACTTGGCTGTGTGCTAATGCAACATGGTAAGGTCATTGTATATGCGTCATAACAATTGAAGGATTACGAAAAATGATACCCTACCCATAAATTAGAGTTGGCGGCAGTAGTTTTTGCGTTGAAGATTTGGAGGCACTATTTGTATGGAGAAAAATGTGAGATATATACAGACCACATGAGTCTGAAATATATCTTCACACAGAAGGAGTTGAATATGCGTTAGATGAGGTGGTTGGAATTAATCAAAGACTATGAGTGCGAAATTCTTTATCACCCGGGAAAGGTAAACATAATAGCCGGCGCATTGAGTAGAAAAGGAAGGGAGAAGTTATTTGTGTTGACATCTTAGGGGGAACTAATAAGAGAAATAGAGAGATTAGAAATAAGAGTGAAGGAACCCGGAAGGTCCGTGAGAAAATTATTTGTAATGGAAGCACATCCGACATTATTGGATATAATAAAGGAATCACAAGAGAAGGATGGGGAGTGTGAGAAGATAAAGAAGAGGATAGCAGAAAATGAAGAAGAAAAGTTCAAGATAGATAAGGACGGTATATTAAGATTTGAAGTTCGAGTATAGGTTCCAGCCGTAACTAAACTGAGAGAAGAGATCTTGCACGAAGCGTACAATACGACATATTCAGTTCATCCAGGAGGCACAAAAATGTATCGAGATCTTCGACAACACTTTTGGTGGCCCAATCTGAAATGGGAAGTTGCAGAGTGCATCAGTAGATGTCTTACTTGTCAACGAGTCAAAGCAGAGAACTAGAGGCCGAGTGGGCTACTTCAACCGCTGGAGATATCGGAGTGAAAATTGGAGCACATTACAATGGACTTCGTGGTGGGACTTCCAGTCACACAAAAGGGTTATGATGCCATTTGGGTTATAGTGGATCGACTAACGAAAACATCCCATTTTCTACCAATTAAGATCCGATTTAATTTAAATCAGTTAGCAGGTCTGTACGTAAAGGAAATCATTTCATGACATGGAGTGCCGGTGTCAATTATTTTTGATTGAGATCCGCGCTTCACATCAAATTTTTGGAAAAGCTTGCAAGAGAGGATGGAAATACAGTTAAGGTTGAGTACTGCTTATCATCTCTAGACAGACGAAGAGAGTGAGCGAATGATACAAACGCTAAAGGATATGCTTAGAGCTTGCGTGATGGACTTCAAGGGGAACTGGGACAATCACTTACCCTTAGTATAATTTGCTTATAATAACAGTTATTATGCAAGTATCGGTATGCCACCATATGAAGCTCTCTACGGCAAAAAGTGAAGAACACCTGCATTATGTTGGGATGAAGTCGGAGAACGACAAATTTTGGGACCAGAATTAGTTTAACAAACAGCCGATGTAGTGACAATAATAAGAGCTAGATTGGTTGAAGCCCAAGATCGCCAGAAGAAGTACGCAGATTTGCATCGTTAGGACCGAGACTTTAAAGTCGGCAGTTTTGTATTTTTAAAAGTGTCTCCTTGGAAAGGGAAGATACGATTCGATAAGAAAGGGAAGTCGAGTCCGAGGTTCATAGGACTGTTCGATGTTTTAAAGAGAGTAGGTGAAGTGGCGTACAGGGTAGCTTTACCACCTGAACTGGAACACATCCACAACGTGTTTTGCATTTTTGTGTTACATCCGTACAAGCCCGACTATAATCACGTGATATCCTATGGGCCCATTCAAGTAGAGAAAAATCTGACATACGAAGAAATTCCTATCCAAGTAATAGATAGGAAAGAGCAAACCTTAAGAAACAAGGTTATATCTTCTGTAAAAGTAATTTGGCGAAACCACATCGCCGAGGAGGCTACGTGGAAATTAGAGGATAAGATGAGGAGGGACTATCCCCATCAATTTGTGTAACCTTGTACCAATTCTGAAAACAAAATTTTTATAAGGGGGGAGGATGTAATATCCGTGAAATTTATGAATAATATTAATAATTAAATTAATAAAGGTTGAAAATTTATTTGACTATAAATATATATATATATATATATATATATATATATTGTTGTGACATAGGATGTGATAATTCAATTAAATTGAATTAAGTATGTGACAGCTATGTGTTATGGTGAAAGTGATGAAAGGCTTAGTTAAGCTTGTGTAATATGCCTAGTGTGGCATAATAAAAGACTAAGAAATTCATTAATTAAAATAATAAAGAAACGATTTAATGAGTGGAAGAATTAATTAATATTATATTCTTTAATTAATGGTTGTTATATGTAATTTCATATAAATGAGTAATAAAGTTACTTCATGCATAAAATATAATATGGGATGTTAAGAATAATATTATAATATGTGAGTAATTGCTATATGAAACTATATTGTAAAAGTAAGTTGAATTATATAACTCACTAAGTTAAATAAAGGAGCTTATTGACCTTATGATGTATGTTGAATTAATTAAATGTGATACTAAGAATAATATTATAGTACATACATTATTCCATGAGACTACATTATAATAATCTTAACTTATGAATTTCTACTGCACTTGAATAAATAAGTCTTATGTGGCATGATGAGTTATGAAGAATCAATTTAATGTGTATTTTAAGATTATGGTAGAAAACAAATTTAATTAAATAAATAATTGATATTAATTTCGATATTTATGTGTATTTGGAATAATAATTAGTTTTATGAAAAATAATGGGTTGATAGTACCCAACTGAATTGTATTCTAACCTAATTTAAATATTATTTGGACTAACCTAATGTACATGGATTATATGTTTAGGTGTATGTATGACCCTAACTTAGCATAATGTATTAATGTTAGGACATCAAAATTGACCCTAAGAGTCAAATAATATGTTGAGATTCATTTTACTAAGTCTGTGAGTAGCAAAGCTTTGTCCCAAATTAATAGTCTCATTAGCTTCCTGCAGCCGCGTATAGACCAATGGCCTTTCCCCTCATTTACTAAAAATTAGCTTGCAAATGATGGCTGAGAGTATGGCAAAAAGGGAACAGTTGGAGTTCTTCCTCCAAACCTCTATTGCTCAACATCTTCTTGTTCTTCCTGCTGGGCCAAAAATCTGGGCAAAACCATTGTCTGTGTAAACATTCTTCTATAAATGGAGCCATTCTAATTCTCAGAAAGGTTGCTAGAAATTCTCTTTGAATCTAAATTAGGGTGTGAGTTGCTGAGTTGAGGTGCAATCAAAAGTTAGGAAGAAAGAATTAGATTGTACAAGCTCTAAAATGGTAATATTCATGTTCTATATTCTTATATTCAAGTTGGCAAATTTTTAGAGTTTGCATGAATTAATTGTTAATTGATTTGTGAATTAATGTCAATATGTTATCTAGGTTTATATATGTGTATGGAATCTATATGATTGGTCTGAGTATGCCACATTGTGGGAATTCATGTTTGGTTTTTAAGTTTTGCAGAAGTAGAGCCGTTCCTGGAACTATCCAAAAAGGGCGCAGCTGCGTCCCTTTTGCAGTTCAAACCGGCGTAGCTGCACCGGGCACCAGTCCTAGATTATGATTTTTGTTGTAATTTGATAAGTTTAACATGTTGAATTAACTTGGTTATGCATGAAAATGGGTTTAACATATAATATAAAGTCCCTTTGCATAGTATGGGTTGCCTTAGATTACATTAAGGTGTATTTTTCTAAAGAAAACTTAGAGTTTTGAAAACAAAGTTAATGAAACTTGTGGTATTTAAGTTCTGATATTTTAACACATGCATATCACTGAATTATATGTATAAATAAGCATGGGGAGTGATTCAAGGTTGTATTGCATATGCTAAGTTGCTTGACTTTGTTTAAAACGATTTTAAAGGCAAACTCAGACATTTTTGCAAACTGAGTTTTATAAACATTGAGCGGTTACATCCTGAACTTTAGAACTTGGATACTCAGGCTCCTTATGTCACTAAACATGACCTATATGTGTACTCACTTAGTCATGCGTGTTGCGAACTCGTCAAACATGAATTTAAACACATTTTCAAATGAGAAACTATATGATTTATATACAAATAGATTGAATACATGCAAGCATGTGTATTACAGATTATTTTACATCCTTACGTGGTTAAAATGGTTAATGTAGTCAGCCTCTTATTTCATGAACTCATTTGGCATTATTTTGTCAAAATTCCAACCAAGACTATAATGAGTAAAAAGTGAACTTGAAATGACCCTAGAAAAACCCAAGACCCCTTAACATGTGTATATGCTATATGTTAATGTCCATGTATGCTAAGAAATGCGATAGAACCAGGAAATGAGATATATGTTAGGCTTGGGAACGGCACAGCTGCGCCGCAGGGTAGGTTAACCTGACTGCTTTATTTGTGATCTGAGACTTGTAATATGTGTATGATACTACTCTAAGTTATAATACGTGGTTACAATGAGGTTTTAAGTGTTCATTGGTGTTGTGATTGTGACGCCCCCAAATTCAGGTACTTGAAACCTGAACTTAGTACTACACGATATTATTTCTTTGAGCGAAATAATAATATAATATAAATAAACAAACTTAATTTACATATCAGAGTTGTCTAATCTCAGGTACACGACCTTTAAAGCATTTCATTACATGATAGATAATAATTATTATCGTCTTAATAAAGTTTAACTATTACACAAGATACCATAAAACTTATTCTTGCAGCTTTCCTTTCCCTTTTTTTTTGCCAGAGCCTTCTGGTTGATCACGCTTAACTGAAAATATTTAATTTAAAGCAAGAATGAGCATTCAATTGCTCAGCAAGTAATAGTTAATAAACTTTAGCTGAAAGAAATAAATATTTTCTTTGAGGTATACTTCTACAACGAATCAATAGTTGTGAAGTCTTTCGAAACATATCTTAATAACATATCAATTAGTTTAAAATTTTGAAACGACGTAGTGACTATAAATGATGAGCGGTCAATGGACCATGAACTTTTATCATTTTCAAAAAGGTTTAAACAGAAATTCATCTGCAAACCGCTCTGGTCTTACGAACATGTAGGGTGATCAGCCTCGTTATGTCCTGTATTGATCAATACTATCTGTTTGAACAATAAATTCGTTCACTCTGTTCACCTTGGGCACATAAACCATTTTCCCATTACGGGTTGTTCATACTCAGTCTGGAGTCTTAAATAATTCAAACTATGTCTAGCTGAGTCAATTAGCTTAGACAGTCTTTAAACCATAAATACATATCGAAGTTTAATAGTTTGTAACAGGATTTGTCATATCAAAGAATTTCAAGTTCAAGGGAATACAATAGTTTATACAAGTGGGGACACTTGTATAATAAAAGACAATAATGAGATATTAATAAATAATAACCGAATTGAATAAAATTTCACTATATAAGAATAATTTCATAAACGAATTATGAATTATCATTATGGATATGAATAATTTACAATAATTATTCATGAACATGCCTTGTATTGGATACTTGCTCAATATAAAATTTTGAGTAAGGTTAGAGTATTTGCCTTGATAGCTGATTACTGCTACGTAGTATAGCTTACTCTTTTAATATGAAGTCCTATCACCAATAGAATTATTCTTTTAATTAGAATAATACAACTTAACACACCATACTGCTTAAACATGTTATCACATATTCATGTCAGTTATTACAACACATCATAAGAACGTATACCTAGTCAAACTATATCGGTTTGGTTTGAGTTCGGTATCGTTTCGGCATCCCGATTACATTATCGGATAATGAATGAATTTATTTTTAATGAAACTTTGTTCAAGAACTTAAATATTATATTAGATAATTTAATTATCATTTTTAATATTTTTCCAAACATTAAAATCATTTATAATAATTTTTCAAACACTTGTATCATTTTTAATGATTTAATTGCTAAATAATTTCATTATCATTAATATTTAGATAATTTAAAATATTAATAAAATTCATGTCAACACTTTAAAAGTTATTAATTATAACTTAAAAATATTTTTAAAATCTTAATATTACCTTTAAATAATTTTTAAGATATAAAATTATTTTTAAATAATTACTATTAATATTAAAATATTAATGTATTTCATTTCTAAATATTAAAAGTTATTTATTATAACTTAAAAAAATTTTAAAACATTTATTTCACCTTTAAATGATTGATAAAATATTTAAATCATTTTTAAATAATTTATTTAATATAATAATTAAATAAATATATTATCATTAATATTAAAATATTAATAAAATTCTTATCAAAATATTATAAGTTATTTATTATAACTTAAAATACTTTTTAAAACTTTAATATCATTTTTAAATGATTTTTTAAAATATTCAAACCAATTTTAACTAATTTATTTAATATAATTATTAAATAAATTTATTATTATTAATAATAATTTATTAATGAATTTTATCTCAAAATATTAAAAGTCATTTATTATAACTTAAAATATTCTTTAATACTTTAATATCATTTAAAATGATTTTTAATATATTAAAATCATTTTAAACTAATTTATTTAATATAATTATTAAATAAATTAAATATCATTAATATTTAAATAAATTAAAATATTAATGAATTTTATGTCAAAATATTAAAATTTAATTTTTATAACTTAAAATAATTTTATGAATTTTTAATAAATAATTTCTATTTATTTAATTATTATAATTAATTTTTATTAAAACCGTCGCTAAAGGCATATAGCAACGAAAACTGTCGCTATAGGTATTCTTAAGCCTTTAAGAACACGCCGGACAACGTGCAGGGGTACCGTTTGACCGGAATTTTCTGACAGCATGTTCGATTTCTGGGCAAGAAAGTGTAATGGGATTTTAGTGTTAGTGTAGTACTACAATCTTATGGTCATAACACTACCTAAAAATCACTACACAAGATTTAGTGGCCGGTCAAACCAACATACCAAAGCCTGTTCTTCATTTTCTGGGCTGCCCAGAAACATGAAGTCATGGTCGGTCAATGCACTTTGGGTGCTTATACCTTGCAACCTGATCATGATTTTAGGGTGTTAGACGTCGGGCTTTGTAGTACAACTACCAAGATACATGGATCGAGCACTTATAAAGTTTATATATCAACAACATGCAAGATACAAGCCTTCAAAAATTTGGTCAGACCACTGCCTAAGAAATCTGGGTTACCCAGATTTCATATCTGGACGGTCAACGTTGTTTAACCAACAACAACTCCCGATCTATGATTTGTTAAGGCTTGAGGGTGCTCTAGCCTTATAGTACTCATGTCAGAGTACAATCTGACCAACATATAACATCTAAAACGACTGATTGGAGAGAGATCAAGGCAGTCAAAGTGACTGTCAGAAGGTGTTCTTTCGGTTTTCTAGGTTACCCAGAAAACTTATTTCGTGTTCAGTCAACGGGTTTTGACCGTAAATAACTTTCAATCTACACATGCTATGATTTTGATTCCACTTTCAGAATACTAACAACATGGCATAGTACACATACAAACATTTAAACATAATATATCATGAACAGATTGAGAATTATAAGCCCCGACTTTGGGCTGTCAGCCTACTTTTTAGGGTTCATGCAGTTTTAAGAAATTCATGATTTCGAGCCTTTTGATGTTTTGAAAGTGTTATTTCTCAACCTAGATCATCAATACACATAACATACTACATATTTAAACACTTAAACATAACATCTAACTTAGCATACAAGATTAAATTTTTGGTTAGGGTTTATACCTTTCTTTAAACAAGCTTGAATCCTTGGCTTCCAAATTTGTTCTTGATGTGTTAGAGACTTGGTTAGGGACTGAAACACTAAAGAATTTCGTGGCCTTAAGGGTGAGAGAGTTTGGCTAAGTGTATGAATACAAATGAGGCTAGCTTTTGGATTTTCTCTCTCTTTAATCTATCTAATTTGATTCGTGGAATCTATAAGTGGCAAGGTGGCATAAAAGATCAGACTTAGTTTGATTTAGAGCACATGGGATATCTATAGTTGGTGAGTCCAAATATTTTGGCAAGATTTGCAAGTTAGCTAATTAAAATAAATTCAAAAATGGTATTTTAGTAAATAATAAATATTTTTAAGGGTATACTTGTCCATGAGACATACTCCTAGGGTTTAACCCTTAGGGTTTCCCAAATAATTCCTATCCACACTTTCATTTAAATACAAACATATTAAATACTATGTTTAATATTTAAACAAAATAAATAAATAAATTCTTAACATATATTCATATAATTATGTTAATTATCATAATTATAATATAAAATCTATAAACATATCTTGTATTAATATACTTACATATATTTGAAGACAAATATAATTAATAATTATATTTAATATCCAAATTTCTTAAGAAAATAATTTCTTATTATTCATAACATAAATATACTTTTCTTTTAAATACAATTATATAATAAATGTATTAATTATGAAATTTCATAACATAGATCAAAAATTAGGGTTTTGATCTATAATCACACTTTACCTTATATATCATTATTAATTAAGTTAAAATAATTAACTTAATTAATCTTGATAAATTCATATAATAAAATAATTATTATAATAATTCTAAGAATTACTTCATATATTATTTAAATAATATATTAATCATATTTTCATGGAAAAATAAATAATGAAATATTTTTTTTACTATCAAAATTAATTTATTATAAGAATATAATTTATAATAATCAACAATTCATTTATCGAAAAATTAATTCGAAATCATTCATGCAATAAACTAATATATGTTTATCACATAGATACCTATCCTTTACCTTACATGTTTTCCCACCTTTATTTAGATAGAAATAAATAATAAAAAAAAAAATTTATACGCAAAATTTCTTATTTAATTATATAAAATATTGGGTTATTACATTCACCCTCCCTTATAAGGATTCCGTTCCCGGAATCACCGTTTCAAAAGTTATACACACAAGGGTAAATAATATACGCATTCATTACAAGTAGATCTCGATCTGATTCGATCGAACTGATCTTTAACTTATTCAGCATAAAGCGTATTTATCTGCTTAAACAAAATCTGATTTCTAAAAGAACTCAAATTCTTTCTTCAAAATTTCTTAATAAAACGATTTAGTATATATAAGAAAACCATATATAAGATAATAAAAATGTATTTGAACAATACCTGGAATTTCATCCCCGACTGCTACCGTATCTTGAACCGTCATATTGAAGATCCTCGAAGTTGGCTTGTTCATCGGAGTTGGATACGTGATCGCCAGCTTTCCACTGCTTTTCCCAGCATTCGCATTTCCCCCACCAGCATTTCTTTTTGGACAATCCCTTGCCATATGATCGGTTGATCGCAGATTAAAACAACCACTATTCTTTCTTGGATTGGGACAATTAGGAGAGATGTGTCCTTCCTGCTCGCACTTGTAGCACACAAACTTTCCCTTGAGACACTCACCTGAGTGACTCTTCCCATAATTTCCACATGGTTCCACCTTTTTCCTTATTCCTCCCTGATTATTACCAGTATTTCCAGAACTTGTCCACTTTCTTTTCCCACTTGCACTTCCACTGTTTTCTTCTACCTTAACTTTTCCTTCGACTTTACCCTTATTCTTCTTTTCCTTGTTATAGAGGCTCATGGTCTCACTTCCTCCTTCAGCAATGATAGCCTTTTTTAATAACGTTCCAAATGAGTTAATTTGCAGCACTGCAACCTTGTTGTAGATCCAGGGCTTTAAACCATGTTCGAATCTTCGTGCCTTCCTTGCTTCAGTGTTCACGTGTTGTGGAGCGAACCTGGCTAATTCGTTAAACTTGGTGGCGTATTCTGAGACGGTTATATTTTCTTGTTTTAATTCCAAAAATTTAACCTCCATCCTGTCCTGCATACTAGACGAGAAGTAATTTTCGATGAACAGTTCTCCGAACCTTGTTCATGTTACCACTTCTGCTCCGGCTCAAGTTTGATTAGCCTCCCACCAGAAGTTCGCTTCCCCTTTCAGCATGTAGGTAGCAAAAGCTGTCTTTTGCTCCTCCGCTACCCTAACAATAACAAACGCTTTTTCTATTTCCTTTACCTAAGTTAAGTTTTTCTATAGGGTCAGTCGTTACTTTGAATTCAGGCGGTCCTACTGCCTTGAAGTCGTTGAATTTCGCCAATTGATTATCTGGCCAATTTCTTCTTGCTACCGATGCTTGATTACGCATTGCTTGTGCCAACATATTCGCAAAATTCTGTATTGGATCTGCTTGTCCTTCTGCATTGTTTACAAATTCTTCTGCCCTTTGGTTTTGAGTTTGACGTCTTGGCGGCATTATTGATAGTAGTGTGCATACAAGCCAATTATGTATAATGATAAAGCACATACTTTGTAAACAATCTTATTTATTTATTAATAAAATATTCATTTAAGGCATATAATTATCTACATGGTGCTGTTTTTATAATATGTAAATAACCCATAGTTTTAAGCAATGCTTTTAGAATCATGATGAGATCATGATAATGAGATCTAAATTCTTAGAAAGCTTAAAAACTAAAATAGTTCCCAATTGTGGGATTACTAAAATGGGGATTAGTAAATCCGGATAGATTGGTACATATGTTGCTTGCTCATTGGATGATGATGACTGATCTCATGGACATTTGTGTGGAGACACTAAAGCAAGTATGTAGGTGCTTATTGGAGAATAAGTTCACTGAACGTGACTCGCTATGGAATACCTAATGGAGTTTTACTCGCCTGTCAATAGGAATTCCTAATGTGATAGTAGTACAAGTGATCCTTGGACTTGAGATCATCATAGTATCTTGTATATAACAAATTATACTTTGACTAATTCCTTAAGGCCTTTTAAGGCATATATAGGGTATGCTTGGGTATATTATGAGTTACATATGGAGATAATGAATGATCAATAAAGAATCTACCACCTCTAGTAAAAGAGGAGATATGTCCTATGTGATTCGTTAAATGACAACCCAGGAATCCTTGGCCAAGGTAGAATGAAATTAGAAAGAGGTTTTTAATTTGCATCATTTGGAGTTGTGCATTTTCTAATCGAAATACATATGATTAAATAAATTAAGACTTGACAGTAAATCCATGTCTTATATTTAATTTGGACATTGTATGGTGGAAGGATTGAATTGTACGGTAACTATTAACTCACAGGTTCTTTTATGATTAATGTTGAAATCTATATTATCTAGAAAGTCGTTGATCGCTAGGGAGGCTTATCCCTATTGTAGAATAAATGTTATTTATTTAAATAGATTATTAGTTTAATTTATTTATTTAAATAAGATTAGAATTGTTCTAATTGATTTATTCATAACCAGTTTAATATGGAGAACCAAAAGGGTCACACCATAAAAGGAAGAAGAATTATTTAAGAAGAAAATGGCATGATAGTAATAATGCATTAAGTATAATTAATTTAATCTATGGTGATAGAATAAATTAAGTAGCTTAATGTTTATTATTTAATATTTTAGAAATATTAAATATAAATTAATAAGAGGAGTCTTATTAATATTATTATTATTTTAATTCTAAAGGAGTTTAGGAATTAATATAATATCAGTACTCTCTCTCAATCCTAAAGATTAGGATATAAATTAATTAAAAGTATTTAATTAATTAAATAAAACCCTATTCTAATTGGATTAGGAGGGTTAACCTAATATCTATATAAGAGAGTCTTATATCAGAAATAAGGTACGTAAATTTTTTCAAGAGTTGGGAGTACACATATTCTATAGAGATAGAAACAAGGGTTAAGCCAATAACCCATCTTCTTGAGTTCTTCATCTTCCTTGGTGAATCACCGTTAGAGGCCAAACAATTGGGTGGCTGACATTGATCAAGGGAAGGAGCCACTACAGAGGAATCAAAGGAATCAAAGGAGTAGAACTTGTACCTGAGGAAGCTTGGATCCTCAAAGGTATAATTCCATGTTCTCTCTTTTCTGTTATTGCTAACTAGCACAAAGCATGATCATGGTTATGGGTTTGTATAAATTTTTGAAAACCTAGTTTTTGGTCTTCTGCCCTATTTATGTGATTTGATTGCATGATTGCGTTACGTACAAACCCAACAGTGGTATCAGAGCCTAACTTTGTGCTAATTATCAATTTTATAATTCCATGTATGAATTGATGTGAGAATTAGATCGTTTTTCTGGACAAAAATTGTTTTCTGTAAGTTTTGCGACGAACGGCGCAGCTGCGCAGTTCATTACTGGAGCAGCTGCGCCGGTCTGCAAAAACTGCTGCTTCAGGCTACCTGCGCAGTTGCGCAACTGCCCAGTTCATTACTGGCGCAGCTGCGCCGGTACCTGGACAGACCCTGAAAATTGATTTTAATTAATTAAGTAAACTGTTTATTTAATTGATAAAGTTTTAAAATAAAGAAGTTTATTTTTTCTGAAATATGATTTCAGAATGCTAAAATTAAAGGAGTTTAATTTGGATTTATTTTTGATTAAAATAAAAGAGTTTATTTTGTTTCAAAAATAAAATTTAGTAAAACTTGTGTCCATTAAATAACATCGATCCATATATGGAATATCATTCTTATTCATGAGATGAATGGATATTTATTGATGCATATGTTGATGTGTATGATAATAAATGGGGTTGATTATGGACTATGACCAATGTGATTGTTTTTTATTTTGGATGAATGCTTGAATGTATGGGTTTTATAAAATGGGGTCTGCGTACCTCGTCTTCTCTGGTTTTATTCTTGGTCTAAAATTCTATCTCCCTCTTATGTACTTCCCCTTGACTGCTAATCAAGGTTTTTATTTAATTAAAAATAGTTTATGTAATAGAGATAATTAGAATTATCTTGAAGAAACTGGAGACCAAGGAGCAAGGAACGCGTGAAGACCCATTTGTATGGAGTCAGGGTTTAAATGTAATAGTTATATTTAAATTTAAATTCTTGGACTCCTAGGTTTGACCTTTTGGTTCACTTGGTGGCTCTAGTGAACCAATCTAGAATAAAAGTCCATAATCAATCCGAGTAGAATATAGTATTCTATATTGCATGCTAAATATTATATATATTATATTTTATGCAAACATGCTTCGCATGTTTAATAAAATGACGCGTATTTTATATATATATATATATATATATATATGTGTGTGTGTGTGTGTGTGTGTGCATACAAGCTTAACAAGATGAGACAAATAATAACAAACCCCTCAAAGAAATAATATTAAGTCTGAAGCGTTCAAATGATATTTGGAATATCGAACGTCGCCTTCTAGCATGATTAATTAATAGAGTATTAAATATTTAATATGAGTTTGTTGTGCTATCCACAAGGCGAGTATTGAATATGTAAGATGTTAATTAATCACATTTGATGCTAATCAAGAAAATTGAACAATCTAGTCTTGTTGTGCTATCCACAAGGACGAAAATTTTTCTTTTGGAATTTATGGAAGTGCTAGGCTGGACTTAACTTAAATCATTTTAGTTCGGATGTGCACACACATGACCATTATGATTTAAGAGGCAAAATAAAAGGAGTTACATAGTGATGTAATTGACAAGAGTTGTCTACCTATTTATTTGTATATCGCTTGTTGTGCTATCCACAAGGTTATATACATTTGAAATGGGATCCTTAATCTCACTAGCAAATCTTTAATTAGATGTTGTCGAACTATATAAGTGAGGGTAATATAGTTTGATGAAAATAGTGGGATATACCAATTTAAAATAAAGACCTAAATTTATTTTGGTATGCAAAGTTAATAAAATGAATGTTTGCTAAAATGTTGTCTTTTCACATGCAGAATTTTAAAAATGTCAAAATCACTAATCTCACTACGAAGCATACTTGATGCAAATAAGCTTACCGGCCCGAATTATGAGGACTGGCTAAGAAATCTGAGAATTGTTCTCACTGCTGAAAAGATTTCTTATGTCCTAAATTCCACTATCCCTGAATCTGGTTCAGAAACAGCCTCTGAGGAAGAGATTGCCACTTTCAATAAGTGGCAAGATGATGCATCTATGGCTCAATGCATCATGCTCGCATCCATGAATAACGAGCTTCAGCGTCAGCACGAAAAAATGGATGCTCCTGCTATGCTACTTCACCTTAAGGAGTTGTATGGTGAACAGAGTAGGACTGCTAGATATGAGATATCTAAGGAGCTCTTCCGATCTCGGATGACCGAGGGCACTGCCGTCGAGACTCATGTTCTGAAGGTAATCAATTTGATTGAACGCCTTGGACAGCTTGGGTTCGTCATGGATGGGGAGTTGAGTCAAGACTTGGTCTTGCAGTCACTCCCTGAGACCTTCTCGCAGTTTGTGGTTAATTTTCACATGAATAAGCTAGATGTCAGCTTACCTGAGCTGCTTAACATGCTGAAAACTACAGAAGGTCACTTCTCATCCAAGAAGAACCATGTCTTGATGGTGGATTCTTCCAATGAAAGGAAGAGGCCCAAGGTGTCTTCTGAAAAGAAGAAATCTAAGAAGGCTAAGGGAAAAGAGAAAGAAAAGGAGAAAAAGAAACCTGAACCAGCTAAAGGAATGTGCTTTCATTGCAATGAGCCGAGACATTGGAAGAGGAACTGCAAGAAGTTTCTAGCAGAGAAGAAGCTTGGAGAAGCTTCGACTTCCAATCAAGGTTTGTTTATGATTGAAATTAATTTTTCTGAAAGTCATAATTCTACTTGGGTATTGGATACCGGCTGTGGTTCTCACATATGTAATACTGTGCAGGGACTGGTCAGAAGTAGAAAGCTGAACAAAGATGAGGTGATCCTACAAGTAGAAAATGGAGCAAAAGTTGCTGCATTAGCTGTAGGAACTTATTGTTTAGCAATGCCTTCGGGCAAATCCATTTATCTTAATAACTGTTATTATGTTCCAAATATTATTAAAAATATTATTTCAATTTCTGTATTGGATATGGAAGGTTTTGACGTTATTATAAAGAACAATGGTTGTTCTATTTATAAAGACGATGTTTTATATGGTATTAGAAATTTGCGAAATGGACTTTATACACTTGACTTACAAGAAAATATATTTCAAATTGAACAAATTAAGAAAAGGAAAAGAGATGATATTAATTATACCTATATGTGGCACTGTAGACTCGGTCATATCAATGAAACAAGATTATCCAAGTTGCATAAAGATGGGCTCCTCGAGCTATCTGATTATGAATCATATCCAACTTGTGAATCTTGTCTCATGGGTAAAATGACTAAATCTCCTTTTAGTGGAAAAGGAGAGAGAGTTACAGAATTGTTGGCATTGATTCACACAGACGTTTGTGGACCTATGACAACAAGTGCACGGGGTGGGTATTCTTATTTTATTACTTTCACTGATGATCACTCAAGATTTGGATATGTGTATTTAATGAAATACAAATCAGAATCATTTGAAAAGTTCAAAGAGTTCAGAAGTGAAGTAGAGAAATAAACGGGCAAGAGTATTAAGATACTTCGATCAGATCGAGGTGGAGAATACTTAAGCAGTGAGTTTCTCAATTGTCTCAGAGAAAATGGTATAATCTCACAATGGATTCCTCCAGGTACACCACAGTTAAATGGAGTATCTGAAAGGAGAAATCAAACACTGTTGGACATGGTTCGATCCATGATGAGTTTTACCGACCTTCCAATTTCCTTCTGGGGATATGCCCTAGAAACGGCTGTATACCTACTTAACAAGGTACCTACCAAATCCGCCCCAAAGACTCCATATGAGATGTGGAAGGGGAGGAAACCAAATCTTAAGCATGTTAAGACTTGGGGTTGTCCAGCTTATGTCAAAAAATTTGAAAATGATAAGCAACAGACTAAATCTGATAAGTGTAGATTTGTGAGATACCCTAAAGAAACTGTAGGGTATTATTTCTATCATCTAACTGATCAAAAGGTGTTTGTTGCGAAACATGCTACCTTCTTGGAGAAAGATTTTATCCATGAAGGGGTCAGTGGGAGTAAGATATATCTTGAAGAAGTTCAAGAACAAGTTACCACGGACCAAAGTCAAGTACCTAACCAAGTAGAAGAACCTACTGTACCACACCCTGTTCGTAAATCTGGAAGAGTACCGCAGATACCTGAGAGGTATGGATTCGTTATAGAGGATGACGATGAGGTACACATCATGAATGATGATCCATTGAATTACGAACAGGCTATGAGTAATAAAGACTCAGGGAAATGGCTTGAAGCCATGATATTCGAAATGGACTCCATGTATGAAAATAAAGTATGGACTTTGGTTTCACCACCTGAAGGTATTAAACCTATTGGGTGTAAATGGGTTTTTAAGAAAAAGACTGGAGCAGACGGAAAGGTAGAGACCTATAAGGCCCGACTGGTTGCAAAAGGTTTCAAACAAAGACAAGGAGTTGACTATGATGAAACCTTCTCACCAGTAGCCATGCTCAAGTCCATTCGGATTTTGCTTGCGATTGCAGCTTACAACGACTATGAGATCTGGCAGATGGACGTGAAAACGGCCTTCCTCAATGGGAAACTTGAGGAGGATGTGTATATGACACAGCCAGAGGGATTTATCTCAAAACAAGTCTTTAAGCTACAATGATCCATTTATGGGTTGAAGTAAGCTTCTCGTAGATGGAACATTCGTTTTGATGAGACAATCAAAGAGTTTGATTTTATCAAAAACGAGGATGAACCTTGTGTATACAAGAAGGTTAGTGGGAGCGCAGTATCATTCCTTGTATTATATGTTGATGATATATTACTGATAGGGAATGACATTCCTATGTTACAATCCATTAAAATCTGGTTATCTAAAAACTTCTCCATGAAGGACTTGGGTGAAGCATCCTATATTTTGGGGATAAAGATCTATAGAGATAGATCTAAAAGGATGCTCGGCTTATCCTAAGGAACGTACATTGATACGATGCTAAAGAGATTTAGCATGGAAGATTCCAAAAGAGGTCTCATGCCGATGAGCCATGGAATAAATCTCTCCAAGTAACAGGCCCCAAAGACACCTGAGGAGAGAGACCGTATGAGTAAGATCCCTTATGCTTCTGCAATAGGATCTATCATGTACGGTATGATATGTACTAGACCGGATGTTACTCACGCACTTAGTGTAACAAGAAGATACCAGTCGAATCCAGGAGAAGAGCACTGGAAGGCAGTGAAAAATATCCTAAAGTACTTGAGAAGGACTAAAGATATTTTTCTTATCTACGATGGGTCTGAATTAAAACTCGAGGGATTCACGGTCTCAAGTTTTCAAACAGACCAAGATGACAGTAAATCTGTTTCAGGGTATGTGTTTACCTTGAACGGAGGTGCAGTGAGTTGGAAGAGTTCCAAGCAGCAAACAGTTGCTGATTCAGTGATAGAGGCAGAGTGTATAATTGCAAGTGAAGCTGCAAAGGAAGCTGTTTGGATGAAGAAGTTTATAACTGAACTTGGTGTGGTTCCTAGCATCAGAGAAGCAGTTCCCGTATACTGTGACAACACCGGGGCGGTTGCACAGGCTAAGGAACCCAGGTCTCATCAGAAATCTAAACACGTGTTGCGGCGATTTCACTTGATCAGGGAGATCATTGAAAGAAGAGACGTCACCTTGAAGCGTATGGACTCTCAAGACAACATTGCAGATCCATTTACTAAAGCTCTAACACAACAGCAGTTTGATCGTCACTTAGAGAAGATGGGTATGAGATACCATGGCGATTGGCTTTAGTGCAAGTAGGAGATTGATAGTAGTGTGCATACAAGCCAATCATGTATGATGATAAAGCACATACTTTGTAAACAATCTTATTTATTTATTAATAAAATATTCATTTAAGGCATATAATTATCTACATGGTGCTGTTTTTATAATATGTAAATAACCCATAGTTTTAAGCAATGCTTTTAGAATCATGATGAGATCATGATAATGAGATCTAAATTCTTAGAAAGCTTAAAAACTAAAATAGTTCCCAATTGTGGGATTACTAAAATGGGGATTAGTAAATTCGGATAGATTGGTACATATGTTGCTTGCTCATTGGATGAGGATGACTGATCTCATGGTCATTTGTGTGGAGACACTAAAGCAAGTATGTAGGTGCTTATTGAAAAATAAGTTCACTGAACGTGACTCGCTATGGAATACCTAATGGAGTTTTACTCGCCTGTCAATAGGAATTCCTAATGTGATAGTAGTACAAGTGATCCTTGGACTTGAGATATTATAGTATCTTGTATGTAACAAATTATACTTTGACTAATTCCTTAAGGCCTTTTAAGGCATATATAGGGTATGCTTGGGTATAATGAGTTACATATGGAGATAATGAATGATCAATAAAGAATCTACCACCTCTAGTAAAAGAGGAGATATGTCCTATGTGATTCGTTAAATGACAACCCAGGAATCCTTGGCCAAGGTAGAATGAAATTAGAAAGAGGTTTCTAATTTGCATCATTTGGAGTTGTGCATTTTCTAATCGAAATACATATGATTAAATAAATTAAGACTTGACAGTAAATCCATGTCTTATATTTAATTGGGACATTGTATGGTGGAAGGATTGAATTGTACGGTAACTATTAACTCACAGGTTCTTTTATGATTATGTTGAAATCTATATTATCTGGAAAGTCGTTGATCGCTAGGGAGGCTTATCCCTATTGTAGAATAAATGTTATTTATTTAAATAGATTATTAGTTTAATTTATTTATTTAAATAAGATTAGAATTGTTCTAATTGATTTATTCATAACCGGTTTAATATGGAGAACCTAAAGGGTCACACCATAAAAGGAAGAAGAATTATTTAAGAAGAAAATGGCATGATAGTAATAATGCATTAAGTATAATTAATTTAATATATGGTGATAAAATAAATTAAATAGCTTAATGTTTATTATTTAATATTTTAGAAATATTAAATATAAATTAATAAGAGGAGTCTTATTAATATTATTATTATTATTATTATTATTATTTTAATTCTAAAGGAGTTTAGGAATTAATATAATATCAGTACTCTCTCTCAATCCTAATAAAGATTAGGATATAAATTAATTAAAAGTATTTAATTAATTAAATAAAACCCTATTCTAATTGGATTAGGAGGGTTAACCTAATATCTATATAAGAGAGTCTTATATCAGAAATAAGGTACGTGAATTTTTCCAAGAGTTAGGAGTACACATATTCTATAGAGATAGAAACAAGGGTTAAGCCAATAACCCATCTTCTTGAGTTCTTCATCTTCCTTGGTGGATCACCGTTAGAGGCCAAACAATTGGGTGGCTGACATTGATCAAGGGAAGGAGCCACTACAGAGGAATCAAAGGAGTAGAACTTGTACCTGAGGAAGCTTGGATCTTCAAAGGTATAATTCCATGTTCTCTCTTTTCTGTTATTGATAACTAGCACGAAGCATGATCATGATTATGGGTTTGTATAAATTTTTGAAAACCTAGTTTTTGCGCTTCTGCCCTATTTATGTGATTTGATTACATGATTGCGTTACGTACAAATCCAACAATTATCTGGTTAAATAAAACCTTAAAATTATTATCTTATTATTCATATACCATTATCAATGGTATTATAAAAAAATTAGAATATAAAATTCTAAATTTAGACCAATTCAGTTTGCTGGATTCCCAAATTCAACTTGCCGAATTAACAAATTATCATTTAATCAACATACCATCTTGACATATAATAATATCATAACATTTATATTCATATTCAAACAGTACATAGTACTTTTCATTACATAGTACATGCTGCCATAGCCACTTACTATCCCTTAGTGACCACAAAAGTCGGGATTCATCATGATACTTATGCAAAAGTAGTACATTTCACACCTATACCTACTATATCACATTCCATATATAATCCTATTCTACTTATTCTATTCATTTCCTACGCCTTCCCTAGATCCTGGACAAGCTTTTGCCTGATGACCTACCAATCCACATACAAAACATTTGCACTACTTCGGATCAGGGCAATGAGATGAGATATGTCCTTCACGTCCACAATTATAGCATACATTTTGTCCTTTCATACATATGCCTTCATGTTTCCGATTACAGTTCTCACACGTTCCTACTTTCTTAAAGTTCCCTTGATAAAAATTAAAATCACGGTCATTCATTTTTCTTTGTCCTTTCTGGCTTGGAGCTGCACACGATTTGCTGCATTTGGCTCCCATCTGTTCAATTTGAACCTTCAACTTATCTTGTTCTTTCATTGATTCAATTAACGCCTTTTGTAACTGGCTGTTTAATAGCCTTTCCATTTCCTACAATCTTTCCAAACATAATAGCTTGTTCTTTAGATTCTGCACTTTCGTTGATGCTTGGCCAGCTCCAACTTCAGTGTCTGAATCACTAACTGTCAATAACACCGTTTCTAGTTCTGGTTCTATGTTTTTTAAAATAATAACTTTATCTTGATTGCTTTCAGGTGGAGTGATTTGCTCCTTCTTTATGACGTGAGAGTCTTCTAATCCTTTCCTTCCTGACATCTATACACAAATTGTCTTGATTAGCACATAATATATACACATAACATATAATAGTTTATATAACTTATTTATATTTCCTTTTACGATGAATTTTCTTAATTCATCTACTTTAAACTCTATTTGAGTTATTTATTTTTTAACGCTTCTATCTAGCTTAAGGTTATAGCCTAAGGTATCCCCCACCTATGGTTTCTAACCTAAAGCTCAGATACCAACCTGTGACGCTCCCAAATTCAGGTACTTGAAACCCAAACTTGGAGCTACACGATATCATTTTCTTGAGCAGAATAATAATACAATATAAATAAACAAACTTAATTTACATATCAGAGTTGTCTAATCCCAGGTACACGACCTTTAAAGCATTTCATTACATGATAGATAATAAATATTATCGTCTTAATAAAGTTTAACGATTACACAAGATACCATAAAACTTATTCTTGCAGCTTTCCTTTCCCTTTGTTTTTGTAAGAGCATTCTGGTTGATCACGCTTAACTGAAAATATTTAATTTAAAGCAAGAATGAGCATTTAATTACTCAGCAAGTAATAGTTAATAAACTTTAGCTGAAAGAAATAAATATTTTCTTTGAGGTATACTTCTACAACGAATCAATAGTTGTGAAGTCTTGCGAAACATATCTTAATAACATATCAAATAGTTTAAAATTTTGAAACGACGTAGTGACTATAAATGTTGAGCAGTCAATGGACCATGAACTTTTATTTTTTATTTTTGAAAAGGTTTAAATAGAAATTCATCTGCAAACCGCTCTGGTCTTACGGACATGTAGGGAGATCAGCCCCGTTATGTCCTGTATTGATCAATACTATCTGTTTGAACGATAAATTCGTTCATTCTGTTCGCCTTGGGCACATAAACTATTTTCCCATTAAGGGCTGTTCATACTCAGTCTGGAGTCCTAAATAATTCAAACTATGTCTAGCTGAGTCAATTAGCTTAGACAGTCTTTAAACCATAAATACATACCGAAGTTTAATAGTTTGTAACAGGATTTGTCATATCAAAGAATTTCAAGTTCAAGGGAATACAATAGTTTATACAAATGGGGACACTTGTATAATGAAAGACAATAATGAAATATTAATAAATAATAACCGAATTGAATAAAATTTCACAATATAAGAATAATTTCATAAACGAATCATGAATTATCATTATGGATATGAATAATTTACAATAATTATTCATGAACATGCCTTGTATTGGATACTTGCTCAATATAAAATTTTGAGTAAGGTTAGAGTACTTGCCTTAATAGTTGATTACTGCTACATAGTATAGCTTACTCTTTTAATATGAAGTTCTATCATCAATAAAATTATTCTTTTAATTAGAATAATACAACTTAACACATCATACTGCTTAAACATGTTATCACATATTCATGTCAGTTATTACAACACATCATAAGAATGTATACCTAGTCAAACTATGTCGGTTTGGTTTGAGTTCGGTATCGTTTCGGCATTCCGATTGCATTATCGGATAATTAATGAATTTATTTTTATTGAAACTTTGTTTAAGAACTTAAATATTATATTAGATAATTTAATTATCATTTATAATATTTTTCCGAATATTAAAATCATTTTTAATGATTTTTCAAACACTTGTATCATTTTTAATGATTTAATTGCTAAATAATTTCATTATCATTAGTATTTAAATAGTTTAAAATATTAATTTATTTCATTTTCAAATATTAAAAGTTATTTATTATAACTTAAAATATTTTAAAACATTTATTTCACCTTTAAATGATTTATAAAACATTTATATTATTTTTAAATAATTTATTTAATATAATTATTAAATAAATATATTATCATTAATATTAAAATATTAATAAAATTCTTATCAAAATATTATAAGTTATTTATTATAACTTAAAATACTTTTTAAAACTTTAATATCATTTTTAAATGATTTTTTAAAATATTAAAACCATTTTTAACTAATTTATTTAATATAATTATTAAATAAATTTATTATTATTAATAATAATTTATTAATGAATTTTATCTCAAAATATTAAAAGTCACTTATTATAACTTAAAATATTTTTTAATACTTTAATATCATTTCAAATGATTTTTAATATATTAAAATCTTTTTTAACTAATTTATTTAATATAATTATTAAATAAATTAAATATCATTAATATTTAAATAAATTAAAATATTAATGAATTTTATGTCAAAATATCAAAATTTAATTTTTATAACTTAAAATAATTTTTAAAATAATTTTATGAATTTTTAATAATTAATTTCTATTTATTTTAATTACTATAATTAATTTTTATTAAAACCGTCGCTAAAGGCATATAGCAACAAAAACTATCGCTATAGGTGTTCTTGAGCCTTCAAGAACACGCCGGTCAACGTGCAAGGACACCGTTTGATCAGATTTTTCTGACAGCATATTTAGTTTCTGGGCAAGAAAGTGTAATGAGATTTTAGTGTTAGTGTAGTACTACAATCTTATGGTCATAACACTACCTAAAAATCACTACACAAGATTTAGTGGCCGGTCAAACCAACATACCAAAGCCTATTCTTCATTTTCTGGGCTACCCAGAAACATGAAGTCATGGTCGGTCAACGCACTTTGGGTGCTTATACCTTGCAACCTGATCATGATTTTTGGGGTATTAGACGTCGGGCTTTGTAGTACAACTACCAAGATACATGGATCGAGCACTTATAAAGTTTATATATCAACAACATGCAAGATACAAGCCTTCAAAAATTTGGTCAGACCACTGCCTAAGAAATCTGGGTTACCCAGATTTCATATCTGGACGGTCAACGTTGTTTAACCAACAACAACTCCCGATCTATGATTTGTTAAGGCTTGAGGGTGCTCTAGCCTTATAGTACTCATGTCAGAGTACAATCTGACCAACATATAACATCTAAAACGACTAATTGGAGAGAGATCAAGGCAGTCAAAGTGACTGTCAGAAGGTGTTCTTTCGGTTTTCTAGGTTACCCAGAAAACTTATTTCGTGTTCAGTCAACGGGTTTTGACCGTAAATAACTTTCAATCTACACATGCTATGATTTTGATTCCACTTTCAGAATACTAACAACATGGCATAGTACACATACAAACATTTAAACATAATATATCATGAACAGATTGAGAATTATAAGCCCCGACTTTGGGCTGTCAGCCTACTTTTTAGGGTTCATGCAGTTTTAAGAAATTCATGATTTCGAGCCTTTTGATGTTTTGAAAGTGTTATTTCTCAACCTAGATCATCAATACACATAACATACTACATATTTAAACACTTAAACATAACATCTAACTTAGCATACAAGATTAAAGTTTTGGTTAGGGTTTATACCTTTCTTTAAACAAGCTTGAATCTTAGCTTCCAAATCTGTTCTTGATGTGTTAGAGACTTGGTTAGGGACTGAAACACTAAAGAATTTCGTGGCCTTAAGGGTGAGAGAGTTTGGCTAAGTGTATGAATACAAATGAGGCTAGCTTTTGGATTTTCTCTCTCTTTAATCTATCTAATTTGATTCATTGAATCTATAAGTGGCAAGGTGGCATAAAAGATCAGACTTAGCTTGATTTAGAGCACATGGGATATATATAGTTGGTGAGTCCAAATATTTTGGCAAGATTTGCAAGTTAGCTAATTAAAATAAATTCAAAAATGGTATTTTAGTAAATAATAAATACTTTTAAGGGTATACTTGTCCATGAGACATACTTCTAGGGTTTAACCCTTGGGTTTTAATCCTTAGGGTTTCCGAAATAATTCCTAGGATTTAAAAAAATAACGAGGAATTAAATAAAAATATAATTAGAACACACTAATTTAAAAATTAGGGTTCTTAATAAAAATTAGGGTTTCTTACTATAATTAGGGTTCCCAAATTTATGAATTAGGGTTTTCTAATCATTATTTTTAATCACATAATATCCACACTTTCATTTAAATAAAAACATATTAAATACTATGTTTAATATTTAAACAAAATAAATAAATAAATTCTTAACATATATTCATATAATTATGTTAATTATCATAATTCTAATATAAAATCTATAATCATATCTTGTATTAATATACTTACATATATTTGAAGACAAATATAATTAATAATTATATTATATCCAAATTCCTTAAGAAAATAATTTCTATTATTCATAACACAAATATACTTTCCTTTTAAATACAATTATATAACAAAATAATTATTATAATAATTCTAAGAATTACTTCATATATTATTTAAATAATATATTAATCATATTTTTATGGAAAAATAAATAATGAAATATTTTTTTTACTATCAAAATTAATTTATTATAAGAATATAATTTATAATAATCAACAATTCCTTTATGAAAAAATTAATTTGAAATCATTCATGTAATAAACAAATATATGATTATCACATATATACCTATCATTTACCTTACACATATTCCCACCATTATTTTGATAGAAATAAATAATAAAAAAAAAAAAATTATACGCAAAATTTCTTATTTAATTATGTAAAATATTAGGTTATTACAGTGATTATCTGGAATCAAGATTTTGTAGAAAGCTTATAAAGGATTTCCAATTACAATTTAAAAAGAGCTAAGTCAATGGTGATTACGTAGCTACGCGTTTTGATAGTGTGCTAGCGTGTGATCCGATTTTGTAACTAAGATAGAACTTGTTATGTGTCATTAACTTACGTGATCGAACATGTATTAGAGTGTTGGTTTATGTATAGAGCTTCAATAACTAATGAATACATGTATATACCTAACTATAATACAATAGGACTTCAAGTTGTTGATAAGCTATAGATTGGTAAACTACGCTTAAGGCAAGTTCCCTAAATTCAATCTTATATTGAATGCAAGTATCTAAACCTTATCTCATGTTGTGAAAACTTTGAATTGTTGTTATATAAACTGTATATACATTGAGCAAATATCTATATTCATATAAATCATTTTTCATATTGATTCATGTTGCGAGCATTGAACTTATTGTTCCTAAATGTATTGAAAAAGTTGTCTAAGCTATTTGATTCGGCTAGACTAATATCATGTGTTAGAAAGCTATCCAAACCAATTGTCTTGGTGTAGACTCTTATAAATCTATTGAGATGAACAACCCTCTTTGAAGGGAAAATTATATAACTGTCGAGGAACCGACGTGCGCACAAACAACATGTTTAAATGTTATGCATAACGTAGGGTATTTTGGGCTGATCACCTATTATACTTGTTTTATTAGATTATCAGAAAAATACTGTTAATTCTAGCAGGAGTTCTTGGTCTTTAGTGACTACTCAGTGTTAAATCTTCCTTGAACTTTAAAATGATTAATCCTTGAAATTCTATTGATATCTTTCAAACCATAGTGATTCTTATTTTAATTTAAAGGACAGATTTAGAACAATTGATAATTTATGTTATTCCTAAATTATCATTTACTGTTATGTCCTTGAGATCTCGATATTTATGCCTGTTCACCCTTTTTGTTATATACTTGTTGAGCAATTTTTTTATTCAATCTTACTTTCTTTAAACCTTTCAGTAAAGGCAGAACGTGGTGAAACATCAGGAAAGGATAAGGGCAAAAACTAGGCTATGGAGTAGCTTTGTTCCTTTAAGTTAGAAGTTTAACATTATCGTATTTTAATAAGACTTATTTTATATTATGTACTGAGTTATGTGTGAACTTAAGTTATGTAATATGCTAGTAATGGTTGCGAAACCTTGGGAAGAGAATAATTATATTAACTAATGTAAATTATTCTATTATTCCGCTGTATGAGTTATTAATGTTAGATCGTGAAGCACAGAATTCGAGATATTAGTGTCTGAATTTGGGGGCGTCACCAACTGCCCGAACTATATGACGGTGCAGTATGCAATACAATATAAGGATGTAGTGGTAGGTATTATTTTGATTAAAGATTTAAA
The DNA here is from genome assembly GCA_020205555.1 of Panax stipuleanatus. NCBI lineage: Eukaryota > Viridiplantae > Streptophyta > Magnoliopsida > Apiales > Araliaceae > Panax > Panax stipuleanatus. Next base: position 41,483,993 of record CM035117.1, read on the forward strand.
TGCGTATGTATTATTTGACTCGGGTGCTACATGTTCATTCATATCTAAGGATTTTGCTAAGAAGCTAGATTTACCCCAAGAAGAGTTAGACTACCCTTTGAACATAAAGATTGCAAATAAGAAAGAGGTTCCTGTTAGGTTTATGCACAAGAACTGTCGCATAGATATTAAGGAACATTTGATGATGGTAGATTTAATCCCGATTAAACTTGGGAAATTTGGCGTTATTTTGGGAATGGATTGGTTATTCAATTATGGGGCAGTAGTTGACTGCCAAAAGAAGTGTGTAAACATTTATGACTCCGTCAAAGGTAGTATTTTATGGCAGCAAGTCGCCTAAACAAGCGAGTTGTCTGACGACGATGCAAGCCAAGAAATTGTTAAGACAAGGATGTGTAGGATACTTAGCCTACATAGTCGATACTTAGAAGAAGGGTGCGAAACTGGAGGAGATACCAGTCGTTAGAGATTTTGCGGATGTATTTCCAAACGATTTGCCAGGACTTCTGCTTGATCGAGAAATTGAGTTCATGATCGATTTAGCACCAGGGACTGCCCCAATATCAAAAGCTCCATACCGAATGGCTCCGGTGGAGATGAAGGAGTTAATGGTGCAGCTACAAGAACTGTTGGATAAGAAATATATTCAGTCGAGCGTATCACCATGGGGAACGTCGATGTTGTTTGTCAAAAAGAAGGACGGATCAATGCGACTTTGCATTGATTATAAGGAATTAAACAAGGTCACTATCAAGAATAGGAATCCGTTGTCGAGGATTGACGACTTTTTCGATCAGTTGAAAGAAGCTAAGTACTTCTCAAAGATAGATTTGAGGAGTGGATATCATCAGTTGAAGGTGAGGATGGAAGATGTGCCGAAGACGGCATTCAGGACTCGATATGGTCATTACGTGTTCCTAGTAATGTCATTTGGACTAACGAATGCACCTGTAACATTTATGAACTTAATGAATGGGGTGTTTAAGCCATTTGTAGATAAGTTTGTGGTGGTGTTCATGGACGACATATTGGTCTATTCTAAAACTCAAGAGGAGCATATTGAACACTTGAGGGTGACATTAGATGTGACGCCCCCAGAATAGGTCCATTCAACCCAACCCATTCTGAGTCGCGAAATACATGGTACAGAATTCAAATACAAACTTTATATCATACAGTCGTGCAAAATACGACCACACAACTGTGAGTCTCAATACAAATATGTAGAAAATATTAAGATTCAAACTAAGTCCTCATTACAATTATTATCACACTATTTATCAGAAATAGTGAGGACTATTACTGCTCTAACTCGGACCATCACTCTGTCCCCCGACTAGTCCCCGCAACATTCTCATTTCCTGAAGAGGACAACAGATGAAAAGGGTGAGCTCAACTAGCTCAGTAAAGAATATTATGACTAAGATAATGGAAAACAAATTATCGTTAGTCTTCAACAAATAAGATAAAATATAATGGACAACCAACTTTAGATCAATATTCGCAGCGGAAATAACAAATCATTAGAAGAGTTAAGCAGAGAATCAAGTCTACTATCTTCTATGATTTAAAAGTCCATCACCAATATTTTATCCCTGTAACATCAATCAATATATATCTCAAATCAAATATTCATCTTTGCACTACAGGCCAAAGATATTCATTTGCATCATCAATAGTCATGTTCATCTCAACACCTGTCATCTTTGCACTACAGGCCAAAGATATTCATCAGGTAATCATTCATCTTTGCTCTACAGGCCAAAGATATTCAGTTACATCACCTTTTAGGACTGAGGATGATGAAAAACATTTTAAAGAGCGAATCCAGTGAGATAAAAGACAAAGATTAGGGATTCGTCTTTCAGTATATCCAATTCAAAAATACCTCGTAATAATCAATTATGGAGCAAAATTCAAGAATAGAGCTCAAAACTTGGATACAATCAAAGATAGCAATCTTAACAAGCAATTTGGACAAATAGAAGAAAATTTAATTTTTCCGTGAATAGTGCCGTATACGTGAATAGTGCCGTATACGTGAATAGTAACCCCGACGGAAAAAGTAAGAATTTCAACATAAAATCCATGACAATATTTCGGTATAATGATATTGAAAAGAATAACATCATTTACGAAAGAAATAACATCCCTTACCTCAAAAGAATAGTTCCTCTGACTGGAATATCGGATATAATACCGAAGAAAACTTGCGCTGAATACTAATACTCAAAGTATTGAAATACTCACAAAAATACGCTCGATATTATAGAGAGAGAAAACTTCTGATTCTGGTGTGATTTTCAATTCTAACCTAAGCACCCTATTTATAGGAAAAGCTTAGGATGCCAAAGGAGACTAAAATAATAAAATAATATTATTTTTTTTCTTAGCCGCCGGCTGCTCCAAAAAGCCATCAGCCATTTTGTTTCAACCAAAAGTGGGTCCCACCCATTAAATAATATATTTATTTTCCAAAACTTCAATAATTCATAATAAATAGCCCCTTTGTCAGAAAAATACAAATTCTATGTCCTTCTATAGAAAATTTAATTCTCTACAACTTTGCAGAAGAAATTTTTTCCAAATTCCCAACATAAATTATCCGAAATCCACCAACAGATGATTTTCACACCAAAATACTGCTAAAAACACATCAGCACTAATTCCTTCTTTAATATCCACAAAATAAATATTTCCTTATCATATAAATCAATAATTAATTATTCACAAATAATATTACAGAACTACAATATTAACAACCAGGTCGTTCCCAGGACAGAGGGGGCCTTCCGATAAGGACTTCTCCTTACTGGCGCGCAATTAAATAACCCCTCCTAGACAGAACTTCCTTAGACATTGTCAATAATGCTATCTAATAATATTATTCAAATAATATAAATTATTGAGTTGATAACGTGAAATACTGTGCAACAACAATTATTGAATCAATACTACAAAATATCAACTGTAGTCATTATTGAATCAATCATATAAAATGGCAACGTAGCAATTATTGAGTCAATAAAATATCAATGCAGCAATTATTGAGTCAATAATATAAAATATCAACATAGCAATTATTGAGTCAATAATATAAAATATTGAACAGTAATTACTGTAACAATAATTGAGTAATGGCTTCTCACGTAAGACTCAATAATTCGAAATACTGTGCAATACCGTGTGCTACTATGCAACACCGTGTATCACTGTATTTTAACCACCGGGTATTTCAACAGTACTAACGGTAACAACCACGCCGTTATTTTGTAAAAAAGTTATTTCTGTCGCTTTCTATATCCGACAGTTATTCCGTTGTGGGGGCCCACAAATAGCTGCGCCGTCGTACGAATATTCCCCGACAACAAGAATATTTTATAACCACTTGCTCATTTTAAAAATATTTGCACATTTCACCCATAACTTTCATATTTATCAAAACAACACCTTACTATTTCGAAATAATATATAAAGAAAACTAAATCTTTATTCATAAAAGTTGGGGTCTTACAACCTCCCCTCCTTATGAAATTTCGTCCTCGAAATTGACGTACGTACCTGGTATGTTGAAAAGGTGAGGATACCTCGCTTTCATTTCCGATTCCAACTCCCAGGTCATTTCCTCAATAGCCTGGTTTCTCCACAAACTTTAACTTGAGGTATAATTTTCGAGCGTAGGACATGCTCCTTCCTATCCAAGATCTTGACAGGTACCTCCTCGCACGTTAAATCTTCAGCTATCTCGTCTGGTTCTAACTCAATAATGCGGTTTGGATCCTTCACATATTTACGTAACACGGATATGTGAAACACGTTATGAACACGAGACATGCTTGGAGGTAAAGCAAGTCTATAGGCCACATTTCCTACTCGGTCAAGAATCTCAAATGGACCAATAAATCGTGGATTGAGCTTTCCTCTCTTCCCAAACCTTGTAACTCCCCTCCATGGAGCAACACGTAATAACACATGGTCTCCAACATTAAATTCCACGTCCTTTCGATGAAGATCCGCATAACTCTTTTGTCGATCTTGTGCTGTTTGTATACGTTGTCGAATCATTTGGATCTTTTCCGTAGTCATACGTACTAACTCCGGTCCCAACAATGTTGTTTCACCCACCTCGTTCCAACATACTGGAGAGCGACACTTTCTCCCATACAATGCCTCGAATGGAGCTACGCCAATACTTGCCTGATAACTGTTGTTGTAGGAGAATTCCACCAATAGTAAGTACTTATCCCAACTCCCTTTGAAGTCTAGAACACAAAGTCTCAATAGATCTTCAAGAGTTTGGATAGTCCTTTCCGATTGTCTGTCTGTTTGAGGATGATAAGCCGAACTGAATCGTAAATCCGTACCCATAGCTTTCTGCAAACTGATCCAAAATCGTGAAGTAAATCTGGGGTCACGATCCGAAACTATGGATACTGGCATGCCATGCAATCTCACAATCTCATTCACGTGCATATAAGCAAGACGTTCAAGGGAATAAGTCTCTCGTATCGACAAGAAATGAGCAGACTTGGTTAATCTATCAACAATAACCCAAATCGCATCTAAGCCTTGAGAAACCTTGGGAAGACTCGTAACGAAATCCATCGTAATGTGTTCCCACTTCCATTTCGGAATCTCCAGTGGTTGCAATGGACCCTTCGGCACTTGATGTTCCGCCTTTACACGTTGACAAGTTAAACATCTCGAGATGAACTCCGCGATCTCTCTCTTCATATTGCTCCACCAAAATGTATGTCGAAGATCACGATACATTTTAGTACTCCCAGGATGGATTGCAAACGGTGTGTTGTGTGCCTCCATCATGATTCTATACTTCAAGTCGGAATCGTTAGGAACACAAAGTCTGGAGTTGACTCGAAGTATTCCATCTTCATCGATTCTCGCTTCTGGAATTGCACCTTCTTGCACCTTCTTCTTCATCTTCATCAGCTCCGCATCCGTAGCTTGAGCAGCTTTAACTTTATCAATCAAAGCTGGTTCTACGCGTATACTTGACATCATCGCACTCGTTCCCACATATGATCTTCTACTCAACGCGTCAGCTACCACGTTCGCTTTTCCAGGATGGTATTGGATAGTATGATCGTAATCTTTCAACAGCTCAAGCCAACGTCGTTGCCGCATGTTGAGTTCCTTCTGAGTGAAGAAATATTTAAGGCTCTTATGATCCGTATAAATCTCCACTTTCTCTCCGTACAAGTAATGTCTCCAGATCTTCAACGCGAAAACGACTGCTGCCAACTCTAGATCATGAGTAGGATAATTCCTCTCATATTCTTTGAGTTGTCGCGAGGCATAGGCTATGACTTTCCCATGTTGCATGAGAACACATCCTAACCCTTTGCCCGAAGCATCGCTGTAAATAACAAATCCATCCGAACCAGATGGTATTGTCAGAACAGGTGCCGAAATAAGTCTCCTCTTGAGCTCTTGGAAGCTCTTCTCGCATTCCTCGCTCCAAACGAATTTCGTATCTTTCCGAGTCAACTGAGTTAATGGAGTAGCGATTCGAGAAAATCCCTCTACGAACCTCCGATAATAACCAGCTAAGCCTAGAAAGCTTCGTACTTCGGTCACCGACTTAGGTTGCTCCCAGCTTTGTATTGCTTCAATCTTCGCCGGGTCCACAGATACTCCACGTTTCGATACCACGTGCTCAAGGAATGCTACTTCCTCAAGCCAGAACTCGCATTTCTTCAGCTTGGCATATAGCTTGTTCTCACGAAGCTTTTGAAGTACCAACTTCAAATGGTGTTCATGATCTTCACGGCTTTTAGAATAGATGAGAATGTCATCAATAAAGACAACAACGAATTGATCTAAATACTCCTTAAATACACGGTTCATCATATCCATGAAAGCAGCAGGAGCATTAGTCAATCCAAAAGACATGACTAAGAACTCATAATGCCCGTACCGTGTTCTAAAAGTAGTCTTTGGAATATCCTCAGTTTTAATCTTCAACTGATGATATCCAGAACGAAGATCGATCTTTGAAAAGAATTGCGCTCCTTGCAACTGGTCGAACAGGTCATCAATACGAGGTAACGGATACCTATTCTTGATGGTGACATGGTTCAACTCCCGATAGTCAATGCAAAGTCGCATACTCCCGTCTTTCTTCTTTACGAATAAAACAGGAGCACCCCAAGGAGACGTACTAGGACGAATAAAACCGATGTCTAACAACTCTTGTAATTGGACCTTTAACTCCTGAAGTTCAATAGGAGCCATTCGATACGGGGTTTTAGAAATGGGTTTTGTACCGGGCTCAAGGTCAATAAAGAATTCAACTTCACGTTCTGGGGGTAGACCGGGAAGTTCTTCGGGAAATACATCAGGAAACTCATTAACAACGGAAATATCATTCAAATCTGATGTATTCTGATTTAGATCAGTGACATGAGCTAAGAAAGCTTGACATCCGTTTTTCAATAAACGAATAGCCTTGGGATTTGAAATAATATTGACTGATTTTAGTGGTTTGGTGATTTGGATTCGCACAACAGGTTGATTAGGAATATGAAAACTAACAACCTTACGAAAACAATCAATTTTGGCATGGTAAGTGGTTAACCAGTCAATTCCTAAAATCACGTCAAATGCAAGTATTTTCAAAGATATAAGGTCAACAGGTAAGGTAAGGGTACCAATCTGAATCAAGCAAGATTTGTAAACTGTAGATGTAACAAAGGTTTCTCCTAACGGAGTTTCAACAGATAAGTCAAAGTCTAATTTATCAGAAGTCAAGTTCAAACGTTGAGCACAAGCAGGTGAAATAAAGGAATGGGTAGCACCGGTATCTAACAAGGTATAAACTTCGCAAGAGTTTATGATCAGCTTACCCGTAATCACCTCGTGTGGATTCCTCGCGTTTTGGGCTGTCACGACAAACGCTCTTCCAGGAATCACCGACTTTGACTTGTCTGCAACCGCCTTTGGAATCACCACCCCCGCTGAACTTGGTTTCGTAACAGGACAATCTCGAGCTATATGTCCTTCTTTCCCGCACTTATAGCATATGACTGGTGGTCGTTCTCCTCCCCTAGAAACAGTTGATGCTGGTGCCGATGTTGACGTCTTCACGTTCTCATTGTTATACATTCTCTTCTTAAAATCTTCCCCCGATTCGCTTCTTCTACTATCATGGCCACGATAACCACCGGAGTGGTTACCGCTTCTGTCATACTTTCCTCCTCGCTGGTTGTCATTGCTCCGATGACTACTGCCACCAGTACGACCTTGGTTGTGGTCCCTCGGTTGAACATAATCATTATCTCGTTCTAATAACTGGGCCCTGTTTACTACATCCGAATATAAAGAAAATTTATGAGAAATGAGGTATTGACGTATTTCGGGTTTCAAACCTCTTAGAAACATCCGCGTCATACGTTCCTCATTCTCCACCAAATGAGGTGCAAACCTGGACAGCTCCGCGAACTTAGCCTCGTATTGGGATACCGTCATGTTGTTTTGCTCGAGTCTAATAAATTCTACTTCCTTCATATGACGAATACTTTCAGGAAAGTACTTGTCATTAAACAGTTTCTGGAACGCTTCCCAAGACATCTTGAGTGCGGCAGGCTGGGTACGTTTCACGGATTCCCACCAGTAATCTGCCTCTCCACGGAACATAAACGTGGCGAATGGAACCTTCTGTTCCTCCGTACATCCCAAGACATCAAATATCTTGGTAATTTGTTTAATCCACGTCTCCGCCTTTATCGGATCTGGCTTTCCCAGAAACTCTGGTGGTCCCAATTCCTTGAACTGCTTGGCAGTGACAGCTCGTGTGTTGTTATTATCTCCACCTGTATGTTGCACACGAGTCTCCCTCGTTTGGTTTTGCATAAACTATAAAAAACTTCTAAACATCTCATCGTTTATCGTCTGACCAGCGTTATTTTCAGGATGAACATTGCCTTCTTGTTGCATGTTCTCCTAGTTAACGATTAAAGGTGTCTCCACGGTCTCATTCACTTCGTTGTTAACATTCTCAGCTGCCATTCTCAAATACTGCCATAAAACAAGGGTTAATTAAACAAATCAAAATATCACATATTAACCCTATGCTCCGACTGACCAATTAAATACCACATAAGCTTAGGTAGGACACACTAGCGAAGGATTTACTCGTCTCTCCCCTCCTAGTTCTATTCCCCGATCTCCGCCAGAGATCATATCCCTAAGCTCTGATACCAACTGTGACGCCCCCAGAATAGGTCCATTCAACCCAACCCATTCTGAGTCGCGAAATACATGGTACAGAATTCAAATACAAACTTTATATCATACAGTCGTGCAAAATACGACCACACAATTGTGAGTCTCAATACAAATATGTAGAAAATATTAAGATTCAAACTAAGTCCTCATTACAATTATTATCACACTATTTATCAGAAATAGTGAGGACTACTACTGCTCTAACTCGGACCATCACTCTGTCCCCCGACTAGTCCCCGCAACATTCTCATTTCCTGAAGAGGACAACAGATGAAAAGGGTGAGCTCAACTAGCTCAGTAAAGAATATTATGACTAAGATAATGGAAAACAAATTATCGTTAGTCTTCAACAAATAAGATAAAATATAATGGACAACCAACTTTAGATCAATATTCGCAGCGGAAATAACAAATCATTAGAAGAGTTAAGCAGAGAATCAAGTCTACTATCTTCTATGATTTAAAAGTCCATCACCAATATTTTATCCCTGTAACATCAATCAATATATATCTCAAATCAAATATTCATCTTTGCACTACAGGCCAAAGATATTCATTTGCATCATCAATAGTCATGTTCATCTCAACACCTGTCATCTTTGCACTACAGGCCAAAGATATTCATCAGGTAATCATTCATCTTTGCTCTACAGGCCAAAGATATTCAGTTACATCACCTTTTAGGACTGAGGATGATGAAAAACATTTTAAAGAGCGAATCCAGTGAGATAAAAGACAAAGATTATGGATTCGTCTTTCAGTATATCCAATTCAAAAATACCTCGTAATAATCAATTATGGAGCAAAATTCAAGAATAGAGCTCAAAACTTGGATACAATCAAAGATAGCAACCTTAACAAGCAATTTGGACAAATAGAAGAAAATTTAATTTTTCCGTGAATAGTGCCGTATACGTGAATAGTAACCCCGACGAAAAAAGTAAGAATTTCAACATAAAATCCATGACAATATTTCGGTTTAATGATATTGAAAAGAATAACATCATTTACGAAAGAAATAACATCCCTTACCTCAAAAGAATAGTCCCTCTGACTGGAATATCGGATATAATACCGAAGAAAACTTGCGCTGAATACTAATACTCAAAGTATTGAAATACTCACAAAAATACGCTCGATATTATAGAGAGAGAAAACTTCTGATTCTGGTGTGATTTTCAATTCTAACCTAAGCACCCTATTTATAGGAAAAGCTTAGGATGCCAAAGGAGACTAAAATAATAAAATAATATTATTTTTTTTCTTAGCCGCCGGCTGCTCCAAAAAGCCATCAGCCATTTTGTTTCAACCAAAAGTGGGTCCCACCCATTAAATAATATATTTATTTTCCAAAACTTCAATAATTCATAATAAATAGCCCCTTTGTCAGAAAAATACAAATTCTATGTCCTTCTATAGGAAATTTAATTCTCTACAACTTTGCAGAAGAAATTTTTTCCAAATTCCCAACATAAATTATCCGAAATCCACCAACAGATGATTTTTCACACCAAAATACTGATAAAAACACATCAGCACTAATTCCTTCTTTAATATCCACAAAATAAATATTTCCTTATCATATAAATCAATAATTAATTATTCACAAATAATATTACAGAACTACAATATTAACAACCAGGTCGTTCCCAGGACAGAGGGGGCCTTCCGATAAGGACTTCTCCTTACTGGCGCGCAATTAAATAACCCCTCCTAGACAGAACTTCCTTAGACATTGTCAATAATGCTATCTAATAATATTATTCAAATAATATAAATTATTGAGTTGATAACGTGAAATACTGTGCAACAACAATTATTGAATCAATACTACAAAATATCAACTGTAGTCATTATTGAATCAATCATATAAAATGGCAACGTAGCAATTATTGAGTCAATAAAATATCAATGCAGCAATTATTGAGTCAATAATATAAAATATCAACATAGCAATTATTGAGTCAATAATATAAAATATTGAACAGTAATTACTGTAACAATAATTGAGTAATGGCTCCTCACGTAAGACTCAATAATTCGAAATACTGTGCAATACCGTGTGCTACTATGCAACACCGTGTATCACTGTATTTTAACCACCGGGTATTTCAACAGTACTAACGGTAACAACCACGCCGTTATTTTGTAAAAAAGTTATTTCTGTCGCTTTCTATATCCGACAGTTATTCCGTTGTGGGGGCCCACAAATAGCTGCGCCGTCGTACGAATATTCCCCGACAACAAGAATATTCCACGACCAAACGAATATTCCCCGACAACAAGAATATTTTATAACCACTTGCTCATTTTAAAAATGTTTGCACATTTCACCCATAACTTTCATATTTATCAAAACAACACCTTACTATTTCGAAATAATATATAAAGAAAACTAAATCTTTATTCATAAAAGTTGGGGTCTTACATTAGAGGTGTTAAGGAGAGTGAAGTTATACGCAAAATTTTTAAAATGCGAATTCTGGTTGGAGCGTGTTCAGTTTCTTGGGCATGTAATCGACAAGGACGGGATTTCGGTGGATCCATCAAAGGTTGAAGCTGTGATAAATTGGGATCAGCCGAAGACACCGTCAGAAGTAAGAATTTTCTTGGGATTGACATGTTATTATAGACGCTTTATACAAGAATTTTCTAAAATTGCCACTACATTGATGATTTTGACTAGGAAAACAGTTAAGTTCGTGTGGAAGGAGAAGGGTGAAGAATGTTTTCAGGAATTGAAGAAAAGGTTAAGTATGGCTGCACCTGTGTTATCGTTTCTTGATAATACCAGGAATTTTGTGGTGTATAGCGACGCATCGAATAAGGGACTAGGCTGTGTGTTCATGCAAAACGGTAAGGTCATTGCGTATGCGACAATTGAAAGATTATGAGAAAGGGTATCCGACTCATTATTTAGAGCTAGCTGCAGAAGGGTTTGCCTTAAAGATATGGAGAAACTATCTCTATAGGGAGAAATGTGAGATTTATAAAGACCATAAGAGTCTGAAGGATATCTTTACATAGAAAGATTTAAATATGCATCAAAGGAGATGGTTGGCGTTAATTAAGGACTATGATTGTGAAATCATTTACCATCCAGGTAAAGCAAATGTGGTTGCTGATGCATTGAGCAGGAAGGGTCGGGAGAAGTTGTCAATGTTGACTGCTCAAGAAGAGCTTATATCCGAAATGGCCAAGTTGGAGTTGGAGGTCAAGTATCCAGAAAAATCGAATGAGAAATTTTTTCAGATGGAGACCCATCCAACCTTGGTGGAAAAAGTGAAAGAAGCATAACTCAAGGATGAGGAGTGTGAAAAGATAAGGAAAATGCATTCAAAGAAGAAGAAGTAAAATTCAAAGTCGATACCGAAGGATTGCTGAGATTTGAAGGCAGAATCTATGACACCCCCAAATTCGGGTACTTCAATTTCCACGGGATTTGGTGTTCACTGTGCAATCATCATCTATCTATCTACCCATAAAAAATGCAAACCATGCAATAGATAGAAATAAATCCTCCCCTTATGGGGGTTATAACATCTGAAATAATAAATACAATCCCAGGTCATACTAACCATAAACATCTGTGCGGAAACATAAACAAATAAATAAGTCTTAAACAACATCAAGTCTTAACAATGAACATTCTTAAATTAAATAACAAGTCTTCAACACTTGTAAACTTTTTCCTTGCCTTTGCTAGTGGAAGGCTCGTCAAATCTTTCATTCTTAACTGCAATGTTATTATTACGCAAGAGTGAGCACAATTGCCCACAAGTATAACAATATAACAACAATGTAATAACATGCGAGTGAATCAAAGACTTCTGAATAAGAAAACTCGACTTTTGAATCAAGAATAAATAACAAGAATCAAAAGAACTTCTGAGGGTCATAAGACCTTGAACTATGTCCTAGGTTGTAAAGTGTTTATACTTTAAACCTTTAACAGTCATAAGACTATGGACTCTACTTCTCGTACTTAGGGGGATCAGTCCTTAGTACCATATTGTGCACAATATCTCAACGCTAAAGCGTAAATAATCCTTTATACAGGGTTGTTCGTCTCAGTTTGACATCAGAGTCCGCACCAAAAGAAGTTTGGTTTAGATAAGCTCAATAACAGTTCTAGAATTTAGAACACTCATCAACTATGGACAAGTCGAATCAATAAGGGTTCGCTAGTCTTACAAGGTTCAACAATAAACTGATAATCAATTCGAATAAAAATTCTCAAGAGGTATACAATCGAATAAGTATTGTATAACTGGAATCATGCTTTAAAAGAATTATAACATCTAATATGAAATCTTGAACTTGAACAATTAAGAACAAGAACTTACTCGATATAGAATACAAGTCTAAGACTTGATAAACGAATAATTTAAAATTTAAGGAACTTACTCAATAAAAGTAGAGTTTAGAAAATTGCTCAATTTAAAGGTTTGAGTTTAAAAAAATTGCCTCTTGCACAAGCAAAAACTAATTCACGTTCCTTGTTAAATCCTACATATCAATACATTTATAATACCCATTAATCATAAGTTCGATATACTCATCGAATCACAACATTGGTCTTTGAACATGTTATTAGACCTTACAAATAACGATTTAAGTTATGAAATTAACTTATTAATTATTCACATAACGTAAGTTATTGCCATCTTATTATATGTTTAACATGTCTTCATGTTCATTGCATTAAGTTTTTAAACACATCTTTGAAAACTTGAACACTTAGAAAAATTCTAAAATTCTACAGGTAGGGCGCGGCCACGCTCCATTTGTTCTTTGGAGAGGTGTGGGCGCGTTCCATTTGTTCCTTGGAGCGGCATGGCCGCGCTGCGACGCAGACCCAGATTCTGCAGTTCGCGAAGAACACACAGAACAGCCCAATTAACTCCAATTTATACAAATATAACGATTTGTAATGTTACTCATGAAGTATAAACTTCACAGGAACATCATAAATCGATTCTAGCATGCTTTTAACATTTTAAATCACATAATTACACAAACCAGAACATTTAATTTCGTTGTTTTCAATATTTTGTAAAACTTGGAGGAAAGACATGAATTTCAACGTTACAGACTCGTTAATACACCGAATTCGTTCGTTGAAATTCTGTTTTGTTCGTGTAAACATGTATAACTATATTCAATCGTCAATTTTAATTCAAACATATGATTAAAGCGTTTAATATACCATATGGGCTATTCATACAACATTTATACTCTGTAATCCATGAAATCCCAATTTAATCAAAATTCCATGGTATGATCACTGTAAATTCATGTATACAAGATATAACACATGACATTAACATATACAGATATCTATATGATCATATCTTACTTTAATTATCAAAATAGTTCTTTAACAGAAAATTTTTAAAAAGACGTAAATAAAAACTCTCTTACTTTTGAAAACCCAAATAAACATAATTACGTAGTTTTAGTCACTGTAAATTATGTGTATATGGTTTAAAACACGTTATGAACATATATTAACGCAAATAAGGCCATATGATCAACAATTGCCAAATTTTCCATTCACAGAGAACTCAGAATATATGTTAATGGAGGAAACATAGTACGTGAAATAAAAATTGGGATGAAGGACTTACCCTTGCAATCTCTATGAAGATGATATAAACTTAAATTCTCCAACTTCTCTCTCTTAATCTTTCAATTCTCTCTAAATTACTCTGATATGAATATACGATATATGTCTGATATAGATATAGGCTAATAAGATATACGTATATAACATATACATAATGGTGAGTTGGTGGCGTCAGTTAATCCGTAATGGGTTAACTGGTGCAACTCCCCTTAGAGCCTTGTTTAGCTATTCCTTTATTCTCCTTTTTTCTTTATTTTAATAAACTTACTATTATATAGTTAATCGTCACACTTCTAATTAATCAATTAATTTTATTTAAATCAATTAAATAAAGTAGAATAGTTTCACATTAAATCACAGTCACATAATTAAAATTCTTATTTATTAATTATGCCAAATTATTAAATCTCTAATTAATTATTAAATTAATTAGAATAACATTATGCTTACCAATTAATTCATTTAATCAAATAAGCTCATTTAAATACATAATTTGAATATAATATAAAAATTCTCCACATTAATTTAACTAATGTAACACATATAATTAAATTAATCTATCACAATTCTATCAATTAATTATTTAACTCAATAATTAAATCATCGAAAAATATTTATTTATTTTAATAAATATTTAAATTAAATTACAAAAAAATCTTGTTCGTCACAGAATCTGGGTTCCACCGGTACAAGCAGTCAGAGATGAAATTTTGAGCGGGGCTCATAGCTCAAGATATTCAATTCACCTAGGAAGTACGAAAATGTACCAGGACCTTCGTCAACATTTCTGGTGGCCGAATGTGAAAAAGGAAGTCACTGAGTGTGTTGCAAAATGCTTAACATGTCAGAAGGTCAAAGTTAAACATCAGAGACCGAGTGGGTTGTTACAACCATTAGAGATACCATAATAGAAGTGGAAGCATATTACGATGGACTTTGTGGTAGGTCTTTCAATGACTCAGAAAGGGTATCATGCGATATGGGTGATCGTGGATCGACTGAAGAAGTCAGCTCATTTCTTGCCAATCAAAATTAGATTCAACCTAGATCAGTTGGCAAAGTTATATGTCAAGGAAATCGTTTCGAGACACGGTGTTACGGTGTCAATTATATCAGACCGTGATCCGCGTGTCACATAAAATTTTTGGAAAAGTCTGCAAGAGCGTATGGGAACGCATTTAAGAATGAGCGCGGTGTACCATCCTCAAACTGATGGGCATAGCGAAAGAACGATCCAAACATTGGAATATATGCTTGTTCTTAAGCTTGATCCAAGCTATCCTTGATCCTCTTGCTAGCCTTCTTCTTCTCCTCCTTTTCTTCCTCTCTATCCGTAGCCTTCTCTTTCTCTATCTTGTTCTTCCTTTCTTTCACTTTCATTCTCTCTCTTGTTCTTTCTCTTTCTCACTCTAGAAATTAAATTGGCTGAAATGAAATGAACGATTCTTTGATTTTGCTTATATTAAAGCTATTTTCAATTTCTTATAAGTTGGTTATCCAACTTTAGTCTTTTCTAGTCTTCCCCCTCGTCTTTAAAAGCTTGCAAATCACCCCTGGCATATTCTTAGCATATTCCTGGCATATTCTTTATTCCTTAACATATTCCATAAGATATTTTCTTAAGTTTAAATCCGTAGCATTTTACCCCTAAGGTTTTCCTATTTCGCATTATTCTCCCTTAACTTTTGTAATTAACTCCCATCATTCATTAAGTTAGAAAAATGTTCATTTTCCCCATTCCCAATTCATTAAGTTAGCAAAAAGTCTATTTTCTCCTTTCGTACAATTGATTAGGGTTTAATTCCCAAGCTATGTCGGTTATCCGATTCCTTTTTATTTAGATTTTCCTAACTCTTTCAACATACAAAAACCTTGAAATTTCTACCGTTAGTTTTATTAAATCTCCCATCCTCAAATAAATGCTATGACGTAATTCGAAATTCTTCAAATAATTTACTTTCTCTAAAAATCTCCATACTCACATACATCATTACTTAACACCAAACTATGCCATTAATCGACCTGAATCACATTACACATAATAATATCAATAAAACTTTATTTATTAGATATTTTCTCAAAAAATCTAATTTCAAGGTTATCCAAAATCTCGGGCTAACACAGTTAGTGGGAGAGAAATTAAGGTTTAAGTGGACGAATTAGTGTGTGAGGAGATTCGAATTGGGATTTAGGGCGTAGGGTGGAGCAGAGGTAGAGTGAGAGGGAGAGAGATAGGGAGATTTCAGTAGACGTAGGTAGAAGACAAATAGGAGCTTAGGCACTAAAGATGGAAGAAAATTAGTCAAAAGAAGGGAAAGGGGGAAAATAGGAATGTTGCACGACCTATTTCCCTTTTACAAAAAAAAATTCTGATGACGCGTACGAGCTCGACTGCACTACTTGGAGAACTAAATCAAGCGATGACGTGCTTTAAACAATGTTCCCCAGAATTTTGCTCAGGCGCTGCCGCACAGTGGTCCATTGCTTTCCACGCTTCTCTGATTATTTGGAGTTTTATTGCTAGATTTGATCTTTAAGGCTCCATGACTAGTTTGCATCCTGAAATAATAAAGAAAACATATTACTAACAGTCTTAAATGTATTATGGTAAACTATCAAGCAATGAAAAACCCTAAAAAGATTAAAAATTTACAAAAATAAATGAAACTATGGGTTGCCTCCCATATAGCGCTTAGTTTAGAGCCGCTAGCCCGACTTTGTTCCTCTTATTTTAATTCTGATCCTCGAGAGTGATCTAGGTCTTTTGACGATCCACGTGTCCTCCCAAATATTGCTTCAGCCTTTGCCCATTAACTTTGAAGGTCCGTTGACTGGTAGGATCAATTACTTCGATGGTTCCATATGGGAAGACTTTGGTAATTGTAAATGGACTAGACCACCTAGACTTTAACTTTCCCAGGAATAATTAAAGGCGTGAATTGAACAGCAATATCGATTGTCCGGGCTCAAAATATCGGTTAAAAATTTGCTTATAATGCCAGTTATTGGTCTTCTCCTTGTGAAACTTAGCTTTTTCATAGGTTTGTATGTGAAATTCATCCAGTTCGTTTAATTGCAAAAGCCACTTCTCACCTGATGCTTCTGAATCAAGATTGAGCTTCTTTACCGCCCAATAAGCCTTGTGTTCCAATTCAACTGGTAAGTGACATGCTTTACTGAACACCAAATGATACGGGGACATGTCGATTGAAGTTTTGTAAGCAGTGCGATATGCCCACAACTCCTCGTCAAGATTGTTTGCCCAATCTTTCCGTGATGGATTGATAATCTTCTCCAAGATCTGTTTCACCTCCTTGTTTGAGACTTTCGCTTGCCCATTTGTTTGAGGATTGTAGGTTGTGGCCACCTTATGCCGAACTCCGTATTTAGCAAGAAGAGCTGCGAAGAATTTATTACAGAAATGAGCCCCTTCATCACTGATTATGACTCTTGGTGTTCTAAACCTTGTAAAAATATTCTTTCGGAGAAAATTCATAATGACCTTTGTATCATTAGTCAGGAGAGCCACTGCCTCCACCCATTTGGACACATAATCCTAAACAACTAGGATGTATTTATTGTTATAAGATGACGAAAACAGTCTCGTGAAGTCGATGCCCCATAAATCGAATAACTCGACTTCCAACATTGTATTAAATGGCATCTCATGGTGACTTTTGATGTTCCCAACTCATTGGCATTTATCAAATCTTTTGGCAAACTCATGAGCATCTTTGAAAAGAGTTGGCCAAAAGAACCCTGATTAGAGTATCTTTACAGTTGTACGATCACCCCCATAGTGTCCACCATACAACGAAGAGTGACAATGTTACAAAATTCCTTCAATTTCTTCTCTAGCCACGTATCACTGAATCATTTGGTCGGCACAATGTTTAAAGAGGAACGGCCCACATGTACTGTTTAACCTTGAACAAGAATCTCTTCTTCTGCTGAAAACTGATATCATATGGCAAAACCCCACTAATGATGTAGTTCACATAATTTGCACCAAGGGGCTTCTGTGGGCACAAAAATATTTGCTCATTCGAAAAAGATTCTTTGATCGTGGTTTTATCTGCCACCTGTTGTTGTTCATTCTCCAACCTCGACAAGTGATCGGCGACCTAATTTTCCATCCCTTTCCTATCCCAAATCTCAAAATCAAATTCTTTTAAAAGGATGATCCAACGAATGAGTTGTGGTTTTGCATCCTTTTTAGATATGAGATATTTGATAGTTGAATGGTCAGCAAAGACAATCACCTTTGTTCCAATCAAATAGGCCCGAAACTTATCTAAGGAAAATACCACTCCAAGCAGCTCCTTCTCTATTGTGGTGTAGTTTACCTGCACGTCAGTCAAGGTTTTGATTGCATAGTAAATTACATGGAATACTTTATCTTTTATCTTACCCAAAATTGCTCCAACTACGTAGTTGTTGGCATCGCACATGAGTTCGAACGAAAAATTCCAATCGGGTGCAATGATGATTGGTGTAGTGACAAGCTTCTTCTTCAACAACTCAAATGCTTTAAGACACTCAGAATCAAATTTTTAGGGAGTGTCTTTTTCCAGTAATGCACATAAAGGATTGGTAATTTTTGAAAAATCTTGAATGAAGCGTCGGTAAAACCCCTGCATGGCCTAGAAAACTATAAATCCCTTTTACAGACGTTGGAGGAGGTAAATGTTCAATTATCTCGATCTTCGCTCGATCAACCTCTAAGCCCTCTGCTGATACTCGGTGGCCTAATATGATCCCTTCTCTTACCAAAAAGTGACATTTTTCCCAGTTATGGACCAAATTAATTTCCACACAACGTTGAAGCACTAATGTCAGGTTTGCCAAAAAGAGATCAAAACTCTCCCAAATACAGAGAAATCATCCATAAATACCTCTACTTTTTACTCCACCATATAAGAAAAGATTTCCATCATATAGCGTTGGAAAGTGGTCGGGCGTTGCACAACCCGAAAGATATCTGTCGAAACGCAAACGTTCCGTAAGGGTAAGTAAAGATTGTCTTTTCTTGATCTTTCGGTGTTATGCAAATTTGATTGTACCCCGAATAACAATCCAAAAAGCAGCAGAACTGATGCCCTGTAACGAACGAGAATTTTGTAAAGTTATTTAAATATTTATTGAATTTAAATAAATATTTTTGATGATTTAATTATTGAGTTAAATAATTAATTCATAAATTTGTGGTAGATTAATTTAATTATGTGTTATATTAATTAAATTAATGTGTGGTAATTTTATAGTTCAAAGTATATATATTTAATGGAGCTTATTTGAATTAATGAGTTATTTAAATAAGCAAAATGTTATTCTAATTAATTTAATAATTAATTATAGAGTTAATGAATTGACATAATTAATAAGGGAGAATATTAATTATGTGACAATGTGGTTCAATGTGAATTTATTAGATTTTATTTAATTGATTTAAATAAAATTAATTGATTAATTAGAAGTGTGACACTTAACTATATAATAAGGGATTAATTAAAATAAAGGGAAATGAGGAAAAGAAGAAAACCAAACAAGGCCCTAAGGGAAGTTGGGTTAGTTAAGTTAACTGACCATTTTTCGTCAGTTTATATTTATGTTATATACGTATACTATGTTTATACCATTTATCATATCTCAGAAGAAAGGTTAGAAAGTTCAGAGAGAAAAAGTTAGAGATATTGAGAAGAGGAATTGAGAGAGAGAGAGAGAAATTTGAGAAATCAATTGTATTGTCTTTGAATCATCTTCACAAACTACTAAAGGGTAATCACTCTCTTGAGTTTTCAAATTAAGAATTTTCAAAGTTTACATTTACGTACTTTGAAGATTTCTGTTAAAACTAGTTTCATAATTAAGGCATAATATGGCTATATATATATATATATGTGTGTGTGTGTGTGTGTGTGTGTGTGTGTGTGTGTGTGTGTTTATGTGATTATAACACGTTTCCAAACATGTAATCATGTTTTAAAACAATCAATTTCATATGAGTATGCCTTAATTAGATTTTTGTGAAATTACAGAGTTTTCAATTACGTTTGTTAAAATTCTCTGTTAAAGAACTATTTTGATAATTAAAGTAAGATATGATCATATAGATATCTGTATATGTTAATATCATGTGTTATATCTTTTATACATGAATTTACAGTGATCATACCATGGAATTTTGATGAAATTGGGGGTTTCATGAATAACAAAGTATAAAGGTTGTATGAATAACCCATATGGTTAAATTAAATTCTTTAATCGTATGTCTAACTTAAAATTGACACTTGATTATGATAATACATGTTTAAACAAAGAAATCAAACTTTGAACGGATGGATTCGGAGTTATAACGAATCTGTGACGTCAAATTTCATGTTTTTCTTCAAAATTATCAAGAACACCAAGAATGGTGAAAATTCATGATTTGATTTGAGTAATTGGATGATTTAAGATGTTAAAAACAAGTTAATAACATTGTATGATGTTTCTATGAAGTTTATACTTTATACACATCACGGTACAAGTTTGATTTGCATTTAATTGGGATTATTGGGCTAATAAAGTGTCAAAATCGCGAACCAAAAAATGCACCAGCATGGTGCCCCATCCCAGTGGGTCCACACAGGCCTAAAGCCCCGCCCCAGCTGGGGTGGGTGCTGTCCGCGAGTTTTTTTTGGTTTTCGAGACTGTTTTGACCTCCTGTAGTAAAATAGGCATAACTTCTTCATACGAACTCCGATTAAGGCGACTCAGGATGATTCAGAAAGATAATGAGTAGACCTACAACTTTCATTCTTTAAGTTTTTCGATTTGAATTCTCTAAATGGGGTCAAATTGGCCATCTTTGTGACTGATGCGTATTCGGAGGCAATCGGAGGCGTCGAACATGCACGTACACAAGTATAGTACTCTCGAAAATAAAAGATGTTGTTCTAAGTTATAAAACATGAATATTATATGATTTGAAGTTCATGTTAATAAACTAGGTTATTAACATGTATAAGATAATGTGAAGGTTCAAGTTAACAAACTAAATGTGAACTTGAATAATGTGATCGTAAAACTTGATTATGATTGTTTGAAGGATTATACTTATATGATACACATATTGTGAATTCATACTCATATTATGTGTTTATTTAATAAGTTAACACTAGGAACCAAGTTGTAAGTTAACTTAAATGAAAAGTTCAATAGTTGAACATAGAAGTTATGAAACTAATCGACATCGTATGCATAATGTAATGTGTAGGACGTTGAAGAATTGAATTGTAACTAGATTTGTAGCTTGCGCACGAGGCAAGTATTCTATCCCTAACTTATTATTGTTGAGCATGTATCCTAAACTTAAATCTTTACATTGAGCAAGTTATAGACTTAAATTTTTTATCGAGCAAGTTCTTATCTTTGATTATTCAAGTTCAAGATTTTATATGAGATGTTATGATTCTTTTAAAAGTATCACTTCAGTTATACAATACTTATTCGATTTTATACTCTTGAGAAGTTATTATTCAAGTTGAATATCATTTATTGTTGAATCATTTAAGACTAGCGAACCCTTATTGATTCGACTGGTCCATAGTTGATGAACATTCTAAATTTGAGAACTGTTATGGAGTTTATCCAAACCAAACTTTCTTTGGTGCGGACTCTGATGTTAAACTGAGATCCTAATATAGGGGATTGATGATGCTTTAAGCATTGAGGTATTGTGCATAGTATTGGTACGAAGTGCTGATCCCCCTAAGTACGATAAGTAAAATTCATAGACTTATGACTGTTAAATGTTTAAAGGTTAATATACTTGACAACCTAGGACATAGTTCAAGGTCTTATGACCCTCATAAGTAATTTGATTCTTGATTAATTATTCTTGACTCAAAAGTCGAGCTTTCTGTTATTCAGATTTCTTTGATTCACTTGCATGTTATTATTGTCATATTTTTATACTTGCGGGCATTCGTGCTCACTCTTGCATAATAACATTGCAGCTAAGAATGAACGATGTGATGAGCCTTCTAGTAGCAAGGGAAAAGGAAAAGTTAACAAGTTTTGAAGACTTGTTATGTTATTGAAAAAGTTAAAGTTCAAGACTTATGTGTAATGGTTAAGACTTATTTGTTTATGTTTTCGCAACAGAGATTTAAGGTTAAGTATAACCTGGGATTGATTATGTATTTATTATTTCAGATGTTGTAACCCTATTACAGGGAGATAATGGATTATTTATCTATTAAATGAATTTCATTATTTATGGGTAGATAGTCATATGATATTTGAACAGTGAACACCAAATCCTGTGAAAATTAAGATACAAAATTTGAGGGTGTCATAAGTTGGTATCAGAGCCGTAGGTTATGAACCTTAGCTGGGGGAAAACCTTAGGATAGTAGCCTTCGAGAATATAGTAATTATAACTCTCATTGTGTTTTAAGAAAGATAATAAATTACCTTATGTGCTATGTGTTTATAATTATATAATTGCTAGAGTATCGATTAGCATCACTTAATATCTAAGACTTAAAAAAATTATTTTGTCAGGATATTAGATGCTGGAGGATTTAGTCAGCCCAGGGATGTTATACCCCTAGAGACTAGAGATGAGGAGCATCGAGACATACATACAGTCTGGGAGCAGCTAGCTCAGCCAGAGCCATCTCCTTGGATCACAGTTGTTGGTTGGGAGCATGAGCCAGAGGTTGCCTTGAGGTGTTTGAGATCCCGGCTGAGGCAGCCGAGGAGGAAGATGAAGACCCTGAGGAGTTCCCACCGAAATCTATCAGTGCTGAGATGTACAATGAGTTGTACGACCGTAACATAGAGTTACAAGATACGATTCAGGAGCTGAGGGAGCAGACGGTTACTCAACGGACTACCATCGAACAGAAGGATGGTGAAGTTGAGACACTCCACACTCGTCTTGGAAATGTGGAGTGGGACTTGGTTCATGAGAAGGGCCAAACTGAGCAGAAGTCAGAGGAGATAGAAAGGTTAAAGAATGAGTTAAAAGAGAAATCAAAAAAACTCACCATAGCAGAGGACGCTTGGGTGAGCAATTCACGACGTGCAGATCTTGCAGAGGATGATGCTCGTACAAAGAGGGCTAAGGTTGAAGAGACGAGCTACACGTTTCTAAGGGCAATTGATGAGGCCCAGGACCGGGTTATGAGCTATCCAGTTCAGTTCGAGGGACTGCCTGGGTATATGCTAGATCGCAGGACTATGTCCCGTATTATGGAGGAAGAGCGTAGCAGATCTATTCGACGCCTTAGTAGGCCGTGATAGGGACAATATGATTATGTGAATGCTTAACTGGTAGTTAATAATGTAATTTCCATTGTGGTTATAAACAAAGGAATATTATGATGATTTAAATCTTGAGGATTCTTTATCTCGGAATAGCTGATGTAAATGGCAGAGATGCTATCGTACTATGCTTAAAACTTTTGATTTTAATAAAATATCAAAGTTTATTTGAAATAAGATGTGTTAAGTGATTATAAAATATTTAAGTTAAGTCTTAAGTATTTAAGAGATTGAATAAAGATCTAATGAGCGTATATCTTAACAGAAATATGCTGCCAAAAAGAAGACAAAATCGTCGACAAGCCCAAGAAAGGTCAACCAATAATAATAACAACAATGATGCCAATGCGAACCCCGTTCAGCAGTTGGTGAACCTGTTAGCTAGACCAATGAACAATCAGCCTCAAGCTCCACCAAACACTTTGTTTAAGGACTTTAAGGCGGTGGGACCGTCGGAGTTTAAAGGCTCCACGAACCCGATAGAAGCTCAGACTTGGGTTATGGAGATAGAGAAAGTTTTAGATGTCGCCCGAGTTAGGGAAGACCAGAAGACCGCCTACGCAACGTTCATGTTAAAATCAGAAGCCAGCTATTGGTGGCAGGCAAATAAGGTCAGGGGAGGAGAGGGTGTAATAACTTAGGAAAGGTTCAAGGAAATGGTTTTCGAGATGTACTTCCCTACCATCTCCCAGAATCAAATGGAGGTGCAGTTTCTGGAGTTGAAGCATGGAAATATGTCCGTGCCAGATTACGCAGCAAAGTTTAACGAGTTGGCTAGGTTCGCCCAATATCAAGTGCATACTGACGAGAGAAAGGCTAGGCGATTTGAGCAGGGACTGAAACCCTGGTTGTATAGCAAAGTGTCAATGTTTCAATTGAACACTTTTGCTGGAGTACTGGAGAAGGCCATCCTCGCTGAAGGTGGAAGCGAAGCGGTAACCAAGTACAACCAGGATCAGAAGAAGAAGAAGAGTGAAAGTGAAGGAAATAATAAGGATAGTGGTAGTAATATGGGAGGAAGCAATAATTAGAAACGAAGGTGGAATGATAACCCATCGACCGCAAACCAGCAAGGGAGTCAGAAGAAAAGAATAGAAGCATGCCCAACCTGCGAAAAGGCTCACTTGGGAGTCTGCATGAAGGGAAAAAGAGTTTGCTACAATTGTGGTTAGGAAGGCCACATAGCACCTAACTGCCCTAACCCTAAGAAGGGCGCCTGCTATACATGTGGGTTAAAGAATAACTTGGCTAGGAACTGTCCCAAGAAGGCATCTGGAGGGGCAGGGTCAGGTGGAAACAAGGGAAATAACAGTGGAAACTCTCTTACAATTACAGGACCGACTTCAACAAATCGACCAACTGTAAGGACATTCAATATGACAGTACAGGATGCTGTGCAGTCTTGTGATGTGGTGTCAGATATCATTCCGATCAATAAAGTCAATGCTTATGTTTTATTTGATTCGGGTGCTACTTGTTCATTTATATCCGATGACTTTGCAAAGAACTTAGAATTTCATAACGACGAGTTAGAATACCCTATGAACATATAGATTGCGAACAGGAAAGTGATTCCTGTTAAGTATATACACAAGAACTGTAGGGTGGATATTAAGGATAACGTTATGAACGTAGATCTTATCCCGATTAAACTTGGGGAATTTGACGTTATTCTGGGAATGGATTGGCTATTCAATTATGGGACTGTAATTGATTGTCAGAAGAAATGTATTAACCTTATGACCACGTCAAAGGTTGTGTTTTATGGCAGCAAATCGCATAGACAAGCAAATTGTCTGATGATGATGCAAGCCAAGAAGTTATTAAGACAAGGCTGTGTAGGATATTTAGCCTACATAGTTGATAGTCGTAAAAAGAATCCAAAGTTAGAGGAAATACCAGTTGTAAGGGACTTCGTGGATGTGTTCCAGGATGATCTGCCAGGACTTTCGCCGTATAAGGAAGTAGAATTCGTGATCGATTTGGCGCCAGGAATGGCTCTAATATCGAAAGCCCAGTACCGGATGGCTCCAGCAGAAATAAAAGAATTGATGGTCCAGCTACAAGAACTACTGGACAAGAAATATATTCAACCGAGCGTATCACCGTGGGGAGCGCCGGTGTTATTCGTTAAGAAGAAGGATGGGACGATGCGGCTCTGCATCGATTATAGAGAGTTAAACAAGGTTACCATTAAGAATAGGTACCTGTTGCCAAGAATTGATGATCTATTTGATCAATTAAAGGGAGCGAGATATTTCTCAAAGATAGACCTAAAAAGTGGTTATCATCAGCTGAAGGTGAGGCCAGAAGATGTTCCGAAGACAGCGTTTAGGACTCAGTATGGTCACTATGAGTTTTTGGTTATGTCATTTGGTCTAACAAATGCGCCTGCGGCTTTTATGGGCCTAATGAATGGAGTGTTCAAGTCGTTTTTTAACAAATTTGCTATCGTATTTATCGACGACATACCGGTGTATTCAAAAACCAAGGAAGAACATGTTAAGCATTTGAACTTGACATTGGAGATGTTGAGAAGAGAGAAGTTGTACGCTAAGTTCTCGAAATACGAATTCTAGATTGAGAGAATACAATTTCTTAGGCATGTGATTGACAAGGACGGAATTTCGGTAGATCCCTCAAAAGTCGAAGCTGTGATGAATTGGGATCAGCCAAAAACACCGTCGGAAGTAAGAAATTTTCTTAGATTAGCAGGCTATTACAGAAGATTCATTCAGGATTTTTCCAAGATCGCAACCCCGCTAACTAATTTGACAAGAAAATCGGTGAAGTTTGTTTGGACGGAGAAGTGTGAGGAAAGTTTCCAAGAACTTAAGAAGAAGTTGAGTACAGCACCTATGTTGTCTCTTCCGGATGGCACAAGAAACTTTGTGGTATATAGTGACGCGTTGCATAAAGGACTAGGCTATGTGCTTATGCAAAATGACAGAGTCATTGCGTATGCGTCACGACAGTTGAAGGATTACGAGAAGGGGTATCCAACCCACGATCTGGAATTGGTTGCGGTGGTATTCGCCTTGAAGATTTGGAGACACTATATCTACGGAGAGAAGTGTGAAATATATACAGACCACAAAAGTCTGAAATATATTTTCACCCAGAAAGATTTGAATATGCGTCAGAGAAGATGGCTGGAGTTAATTAAGGACTATGATTGTGATATCTTATACCACTCGGGTAAAGCGAATGTAGTAGCCTACGCCTTAAGCAGAAAGGGTCGGGAGAAGTTGATTATGCTAACAGCACAGGAAGAGTTGATTTCAGCAATGGAAGAGCTGGAATTGGAAGTAGGATATCCATTGGAAACTGACGAGAAGCTGTTCCAGATGCAAGCTGGTACAACTCTATTGGATAAGGTTAAGGAAGCTCAAAGTCTAGATAAGGAATGTGAGGAAGTACAGAAAAAGATATCTGAAGGGACTGAACTTAAATTCAAAATGGACAGCGAGGGATTGTTGAGATTTGAAAGCAGAGTTTGGGTACCGCCAGCACCAGAGATCAAGGAGGACATTCTAAGCGAGGCTCATAGTTCGAGGTATTCCATCCATCCCGGAAGTACCAAGATGTATCAGGATTTACGACAGCTTTTTTGGTGACCGAATATGAAGAGAGACGTTGCCGATTGTGTTGCCAAGTGTTTGACCTGTCAAAGAGTGAAGGCAGAACATCAGAGATCGAGTGGTTTGCTACAACCTCTAGAGATCCTAGAATGGAAATGGGAACATATTACGATGGATTTCGTGGTTGGCCTCCCGACGACCCAGAAAGGTTACAACGCAATATGGGTTATCATTGACCGATTGATGAAATCCGCCCACTTCCTTCCGAGCAGAATCAGATTTAACCTAGATCAGTTGGCGAAGTTATATGTGAAAGAGATTATTTCGAGGCACGGAGTACCAGTGTCAATTGTATTCGATCGCGATCTGCGCTTCACATCAAATTTCTAGAAGCGACTACAAGAATGCATGGGAACACAGTTGAGAATGAGTACAGCTTATCACCCTCAAATTGATGGGCAAAGCGAAAGGACAATCCAGACCTTAGAGGATATGCTGAGAGCATGCATCATGGATTTTAAAGGCAATTGGGATTGTTGTCCCCAATTGGGTATGACAATTACGCGCAAGTAAACGCGGTCAACAAGTAATAATCAGTAAGTACAGATATTGTTCCCACGGAGAACTAACAGATAAAAGGTCGCCAAACCACTAGTCTATAATCATCTCAGTCTTATTTAAACGGGCGAAAAAGAGTTTTAATTAAAAACTAAATTAACTAGACATGTAAATAAACTTAAACTAAAGAATCCTAGAGTAAAATCAGATAATGAAGACATGAGATTCCAATTTTCCCTAATGATTCATCTAAGTCAACAAACTTCCAAGTAGGTCAATTTAATCATCACAGTTTGTTAGCCGAGAACACGAAAGTGAGATAAGGCCATCTTTCAATGCACCTAATGATAGTAGTGTGCATACAAGCCAATCATGTATGATGATAAAGCACGTACTTTGTAAACAATCTTATTTATTTATTAATAAAATATTCATTTATTAAAGGCATTTAATTATCTACATGGTGCTGTTTTTATAATATGTAAATAACCCATAGTTTTAAGCAATGCTTTTAGAATCATGATGATGATCATGCTAATGAGATCTAAATTCTTAGAAAGCTCTAAAACTAAAATAGTTCCCAATCGTGGGATTACTAAAAAGGGGATTAGTAAATCCGGATAGATTGGTACATATGTTGCTTGCTCATTGGATAAGGATGATTGATCTCATGATCATTTGTGTGGAGACACTAAAGCAAGTATGTAGGTGCTTATTGGAGAATAAGTTCACTGAACGTGACTCGCTATGGAATACCTAATGGAGTTTTACTCGCCTGTCAATAGGAATTCCTAATGTGAAAGTAGTACAAGTGATCCTTGGACTTGAGATCATCATAGTATCTTGTATGTAACAAATTATACTTTGACTTATTCCTTAAGACCTTTTAAGGTATATATAGGGTATGCTTGGGTATAATGAGTTACATATGGAGATAATGAATGATCAATAAAGAATCTACCACCTCTAGTAAAAGAGGAGATATGTCCTATGTGATTCGTTAAATGACAACCCAGGAATCCTTTGCCAAGGTGGAATGAAATTAGAAAGAGGTTTCTAATTTGCATTAATCGGAGTTGTGCATTTTCTAATCGAAATACATATAATTAAATAAAATAAGACTTGACAGTAAATTCATGTCTTATATTTAATTGGGACATTGTATGGTGGAAGGATTGAATTGTATGGTAACTATTTACTTACAGGTTCTTTTATAATTAATGTTGAAATCTATATTATCTAGAAAGTCGTTGATCACTAGAGAGGCTTATCCCTATTATAGAATAAATATTATTTATTTAAATAGATTATTAGTTTAACTTATTTATTTAAATAAGATTAAAATTGTTCTAATTGATTTATTCACAACCGGTTTAATATAGAGAACCTAAAGGGTCACACCATAAAAGGAAGAATAATTATTTAAGAAGGTAATGGCATAATCGTAATAATGCATTAAGTGTAATTAATTTAATCTATAGCGATAGAATAAATTAAATAGCTTAATGTTTATTATTTAATATTTTAGAAATATTAAATATAAATTAATAAGAGGAGTCTTATTAATATTATTACAATTATTATTATTTTAATTTCTAAAGGAGTTTAGTAATTAATTTAATATTAGTACTCTCATTTATTCCTAATAAGATTAGGAGACAAATTAATTAAATGAATTTAATTAATTATTCCCCATGTGGTGGGAAGCCTAAATTAATTAAAGGAGTTTAATTAATTAAAAGAAATCCCATGTCTAATAGGATTAGAAGGGTTGACCAATATCTATATAAGAGGAGTCTTATAATAGATATCAGTTGAGGCAATTCCAATTGTTGGAGAATACTCCTTTTCTATAGAGGATAGAAAACTAAGCCAACCACCCTCCATCTTGATAATTCATCTTCTTTGGTGGATCACCTCTAGAGGCCAAACACTTGGGTGGCTAACGTTGATCAAAGGAAGGAATCTAACCCGGAAATTCAAGGAGATCACGAAGAACAAGGAGTTGAACTCGTACCTGGAAGCTTCGTTTTACAAGGGTATGATTCCATAACTTCTTATTTATCGTTTTAAATTAATAATTTGCATAAAGGATGATCCGGGTAATGGTTTTGTAGAAATTTTTTTAAACTCTGATATACCATGCTTCTGCTAATTTTTGCAATTTGATTGCATCACGATTTCGTACAAACCCAACACCTAATCCATATCACATACAATCCACAGATGATAGAATGCACATGAACACCCTCATTACCTAAATCACTATATGTCTATGCGATCTACAAGTAAATAGGGTTTAAGCACAGGCTCTCTATTGACTACGGGCGGCGCTTCGGTATATGTCTATCCTAAGCACAAATCATACATTCAATGCCATGTAAACATATAATCGCCCTCTACTACGATTAGATCTAAACCCACACTTCTTCTTTCAAGTCTATATAGGTTATCACAGTAATTGGTCGCGAATCAATTAAGAAATTAAAGCATAAATCGCAATAGACAATCATATAGCAATCAAAAAGACCAACATGGAAGAATATCAAAATAAACTACTCATTAGGTTCCATTAAAACCTCAAAATAAAACTTAAGTCATAAATGACTCAAATATATCATCCATAAGTTGAATATACATCATCCGAATACAAAATGATAACAAGGAGAGTTTAAGGATAGAAATGCTTATCTGAGCTCCTTCTCCAAGTTTGGATCTTTGATGTCAATCACTTGCTTCAATCTCCTTCTCTAACTAAACACTAAAAATTAACTAACTAACACTAATCTAGAATTAATCTACTCCTAAACTAATCTAGACAAAATATAAAGGAAAGGGAAAGGAAGAACTAGGCTAGGGCTTTTTGCAACACCACATACCCATCAAACTGCTTGACTCCTAACCTTTAGCATGCTATCACTTCATTCTTGCTCCTCTTGGCAATATTTTGCCCCTTTTTAGCTCATTAGGCACCAAGGGAGTTCCAAATCATGCAAACTACAAAACAAAGCAAAAATATATTAAAAGCACAAGAATACTTGAGTATCAGCAACAGAACAAGCCGGTTAGTATCCGAATAAGTGGTCTTAAAAACCACTTATCAAATACCCCCAAACTTAAACGTTGTTTGCCCTCAAGCAACCAAAATAAAACTAAACAAAATATGCAATGCAGTATCTACAATGAATGCAAGCTACACTATCATGAATGCGAATTCAATTCTTAGTCAGTATTGAACTTCATAATCAATGCCTCAGAAAAAATCGCAAGATACTCAAATAGAAAAGCTACCAAAGACAAGATCATAAGGCATATCCTTACAAATCCAAAACTGTCAGAACTGATGTATTGTGCGTTGTGCGCCTAGCAACCATGAAACATGCCTTAGAACAAATAGATCACATACTATGCTTCTTAGGGGAAAAACAAGTTTTAGCTCAAGAAAACAGTAAATCAGATATGTTCTAACTAAGACCATGCATTACTTAAGCTAAGAGTTCACAGGGGATTTATTATGCTTACTCTGTACACAATCGACTGTGCAATGCCTAGTCCTCTTAGGCTTTTCAATGATACCCGTGTAGCGAGCTTTTGACCAACGACTCCCAAATCGCGAGGCCTTAGAGTGCTGGGTGTAGAGACACCCCTCGGGCTTACTTGCTCGAATATCAAAGGCCACAGGATTCAACATAGCCGAAGTGTTTATTCTATTTCTTTTTTCTTTTTTTTTTCTTTCATTTTTTTGTTTTTCTTTTCTTTTTCATAGGGGAGTGCGTCTTACGCTCCATCTCCCCAAATAGCATACATACCCCCCATTTCCCCCAAACTTAAGCTCTTTACAGTCTAGTTATTATCATATGATCACTGAACTCTTTTATTAAAACATAGATTTCCCACCAGAAGACAAGTATGTGAACATTTAAACTAAACAAGTTATGGTGGTTACTCTATCGTGCTAACTAGTTACACAGTATCTGACAGAAAAGGATTTACATATATGACCTTATAATCAAGCTTAAGTCTCAAATCGGTTCAATCAATCAAGTAATTTCAGTTTCCTCATAGGCCGAATACATAACTAACCAACTGAAACTGGATTCATGCAAAATGTCCTAACACAGATAACTAAAACATAATAAAAAATTTTAAAATTTTGACAAATTTTAACAAAACACTACATGAAAAACTGCAATGTCCTCAATGCAAAATGCACTATATGCAAAATGACATGAACTACACTACATGCAAAAATAAACCTAATACCCCCAAACTTAAAAACTGCAATGTCCTCAATGGAGATAAAAGGAAAAAGAAGAACTCCCCTAGTTGGCCTCGTCTGCTACATGAAATGATGATCCCTTCCTCAGATTTCTGATATGCAGCTTTTGACATGCATTGAGGATGGGATTTTTGACTTTTGATTCATTCTAGCAGCCTTGACCTGAGAGATGCATACAATATTTATTAAGCCCTTTAAATCACAAAACTAAATATTAACTATTTACAATTAGGAGAAATAAACATAGAAGGATATATGCGTGTGAATTCCTAAAAACTCCTATATGTGCGTATATGCCACATGCAAGTGCATCAAAAATATATCCAATACTTTATAGTCCCAAAAATATACGCATCAATGACTAAGTACAAAAATGTAGGCAATGAACTCCTAAGTCCAAAAATGATGAAAAATTTAGAACTACGAATTACACTACTAAGAATTAAACATGGGGAAGGGAAATAAAGGTAAACAATTAGAATTAAACAGGTAGGGAGAGAGAGAAATGATGGGGTGCCTCCCATCGAGCGCTGAGTTTATAGTCTATTAGCTGGACTGTGTCTGACACTACTATCCGATCCCTCGATGATTTTTGAGAAACCCTCCATCCATTAGAATTGCTGTGTGAGTTTGGAGGCTTCCCATCATGAGAGGCTTTGGATTTAAACTACCTAGCATATGATGTGTATAAGAATTCCTCGTATTGAAGGTCGGGGGGCTAGGCACCGCTTCCGTTGTGTGTGTAAAATGATTGGGGCACTGAGGCATAGACCACACAACCGGTTCTTCTTCAATTCTCTTTTCTTCAGACCACCATGGTTTCCAGAATACGAACTCCCTCATATCATCAAGATCCATATCTATGATGTGGCTACCAAGGGGACAAGGATGTGCAAACTTCACTAGATTGTTGAACTTCGACAGAGAAGGCTATTGGGGTGTTGTCACGGTTGGCTCACATTCATAATTTTTCACTTCCCCAAGCGTCTCCTCGATTTTCATTGCCTTAGGCTCGTCTAGCTGCAAGTGCATGTAAGACCCCAACTTTTATGAATAAAGATTTAGTTTTCTTTATATATTATTTCGAAATAGTAAGGTGTTGTTTTGATAAATATGAAAGTTATGGGTGAAATGTGCAAACATTTTTAAAATGAGCAAGTGGTTATAAAATATTCTTGTTGTTGGGGAATATTCGTTTGGTCGTGGAATATTCTTGTTGTCGGGGAATATTCGTACGACGGCGCAGCTATTTGTGGGCCCCCACAACGGAATAACTGTCAGATATAGAAAGCGACAGAAATAACTTTTTTACAAAATAACGGCGTGGTTGTTACCGTTAGTACTGTTGAAATACCCGGTGGTTAAAATACAGTGATACACGGTGTTGCATAGTAGCACACGGTATTGCACAGTATTTCGAATTATTGAGTCTTACGTGAGAAGCCATTACTCAATTATTGTTACAGTAATTACTGTTCAATATTTTATATTATTGACTCAATAATTGCTATGTTGATATTTTATATTATTGACTCAATAATTGCTGCATTGATATTTTATTGACTCAATAATTGCTACGTTGCCATTTTATATGATTGATTCAATAATGACTACAGTTGATATTTTGTAGTATTGATTCAATAATTGTTGTTGCACAGTATTTCACGTTATCAACTCAATAATTTATATTATTTGAATAATATTATTAGATAGCATTATTGACAATGTCTAAGGAAGTTCTGTCTAGGAGGGGTTATTTAATTGCGCGCCAGTAAGGAGAAGTCCTTATCGGAAGGCCCCCTCTGTCCTGGGAACGACCTGGTTGTTAATATTGTAGTTCTGTAATATTATTTGTGAATAATTAATTATTGATTTATATGATAAGAAAATATTTATTTTGTGGATATTAAAGAAGGAATTAGTGCTGATGTGTTTTTATCAGTATTTTGGTGTGAAAAATCATCTGTTGGTGGATTTCGGATAATTTATGTTGGGAATTTGGAAAAATTTCTTCTGCAAAGTTGTAGAGAATTAAATTTCCTATAGAAGGACATAGAATTTGTATTTTTCTGACAAAGGGGCTATTTATTATGAATTATTGAAGTTTTGGAAAATAAATATATTATTTAATGGGTGGGACCCACTTTTGGTTGAAACAAAATGGCTGATGGCTTTTTGGAGCAGCCGGCGGCTAAGAAAAAAAATAATATTATTTTATTATTTTAGTCTCCTTTGGCATCCTAAGCTTTTCCTATAAATAGGGTGCTTAGGTTAGAATTGAAAATCACACCAGAATCAGAAGTTTTCTCTCTCTATAATATCGAGCGTATTTTTGTGAGTATTTCAATACTTTGAGTATTAGTATTCAGCGCAAGTTTTCTTCGGTATTATATCCGATATTCCAGTCAGAGGGACTATTCTTTTGAGGTAAGGGATGTTATTTCTTTCGTAAATGATGTTATTCTTTTCAATATCATTATACAGAAATATTGTCATGGATTTTATGTTGAAATTCTTATTTTTTTCCGTCGGGGTTACTATTCACGTATACGGCACTATTCACGTATACGGCACTATTCACGGAAAAATTAAATTTTCTTCTATTTGTCCAAATTGTCTGTTAAGGTTACTATCTTTGATTGTATCCAAGTTTTGAGCTCTATTCTTGAATTTTGCTCTATAATTGATTATTACGAGGTATTTTTGAATTGGATATACTAAAATACGAATCCTTATTCTTTGTCTTTTATCTCACTGGATTCGTTTTTTTAAAATATTTTTCATCATCCTCAGTCCTAAAAGGTGAAGTAACTGAATATCTTTGGCCTGTAGAGCAAAGATGAATGATTACCTGATGAATATCTTTGGCCTGTAGTGCAAAGATGACAGGTGTTGAGATGAATATGACCACTGATGATACAAATGAATATCTTTGGCCTGTAGTGCAAAGATGAATATTTGATTCGAGATGTGTATTGATTGATGTTACAGGGATAAAATTGATGATGGACTTTTAAATCATAGAAGATAGTAGACTTGATTCTCTGCTTAACTCTTCTAATGATTTGTTATTTTCGCTGCGAATATTGATCTAAAGTTGGTTGTCCATTATATTTTATCTTATTTGTTGAAGACTAACGATAATTTGTTTTCCATTATCTTAGTCATAATATTCTTTACTGAGCTAGTTGAGCTCACCCTTTTCATCTGTTGTCCTCTTCAGGAAATGAGAATGTTGCGGGGACTAGTCGGGGGACAGAGTGATGGTCCGAGTTAGAGCAGTAGTAGTCCTCACTATTTCTGATAAATAGTGTGATAATAATTGTAATGAGGACTTAGTTTGAATCTTAATATTTTCTACATATTTGTATTGAGACTCACAGTTGTGTGGTCGTATTTTGCACGACTGTATGATATAAAGTTTGTATTTGAATTCTGTACCATGTATTTGGCGACTCAGAATGGGTTGGGTTGAATGGACCTATTCTGGGGGCGTCACAGCGCACTTCTGGATCTCCATCAGTTTCAGAATCTAATTCATAGCACCAAGTCTCTTGAGGGCCTTTGCTCACGGCTTCAAACATTTAAGGCATTGGACTTTGAAGATCTTGAGTCTGTATACCTTGCTCAATCACTTCCTCATTCCTTAAAGCCATGTTAATTTGTTTCGTCCAATTCTGAAGATTCTCAATCGACTTCACTTGCTCAATCAAGATCTCCTTTGTTGATGCTATGGCATTTCCCCACAAACTTTCCAATCTTGCCTTTTCTGTTTCAGCCTCGGAATCCATGTACTGAGTCTCACTGGTTGGAGCACTGTTGATTAGGGTCATCTGATTTTGAAAATTCTGGTTTGATAGTTCTTGGCTCCTAAGCATCTCCTCTTGGTTCGCTAAACTCCTATACAGGACTTCCTTTAGTGACTGTTCTTCTTGAAAACATGGAGATTGATAGGTGAGGTCTGATGCATACGTTGGACTTTGCTGGCAGTATTGGTCTTGATAGCTCGCTGAAGAGTTTGGGTGATACCCCCAATCTTGCTGATAATTGGGATAAACCTCATTGTAGGAGTAATCACCCCCATACTGCTCTTGTCCATAACTGATAGGATCCTGATGGCTCGTGTAGGTTCCAGCACCATAGTCGTAAGTCACTGCCGTCTCTCACCTCTGTTGGGCTAAAATAGTATCCAACTTCCTCGAGAGAAACTCTAGCTGTGCTGAAACTGTAGCAATTGGGTCGAGTCCATCATTCCCTGTTTCCCTTGGTTGCTCTTTTCTTGTGTAACACCATGGATAAAAGTTTAGATCCATTGTACCTGAAAAGAGAATATAGGAAGAGAATTAAACAAAATAAAAATGTTTAAATTAAGAATAATTTGATTGAAACTAATATTGGCAAACAGTTATCAAATTAATTCTCCAGCAACGGCGCCAAAAACTTGTTGTCCCCGATTGGGTATGACAATTACGCGCAAGTATACGCGGTCAACAAGTTATAATCATTAAGTACAGATATCATTCCCACGGAGAATTAACAGATAAAAGGTCACCAAACCACTAGTCCATAATCATCTCAGTCTTATTTAAACTGGCAGTAAATAGTTTTAATTAAAAACTAAATTAACTAGACAAGTAAATAAACTTAAACTAAAGAATCCTAGAGTAAAATTAGGTAATGGAGACATGAGATTCCAATTTTCCCTAATGATTCATCTAAGTCAACATACTTCCAAGTAGGTCAATTTAATCATCACAGTTTGTTAGCCGAGAACACGAAAGTGAGATAAGGCCATCTTTCAATGCACCTAATCCATATCACATACAATTCATAGATGATAGAATGCACATGAACACCCTCATTACCTAAATCACTATATGTCTTTGCGATCTACAAGTAAATAGGGTTTAAGCACATGTTCTCTATTGACTACGGGCGGTGGTTCGGTATATGTCTATTCTAAGCACAAATCATACATTCAACGCTATGTAAACATACAATCGCCCGCTACTACTATTAGATCTAAATCCACACTTCGTCTTTCAAGTCCATATGGGTTATCACAGTAATTGGTCGCAAATCAATTAAGCAATTAAAGCATAAATCGCAATAGACAATCACATAGCAATCAAAAAGACCAACATGAAAGAATATCAAAATAAACTACTCATTAGGTTCCTTAAAACCTCAAAATAAAACTTAAGTCATAAATGACTCAAATATATCATCCACAAGTTGAATATACATCATTCGAATACAAAATGATAACAAGGAGAGTTTAAGGATAGAAAATGCAAATCTGAGCTCCTTCTCCAAGCTTTGATCTTTGATGTCAATCACTTGCTTCAATCTCCTTCTCTAACTAAACCCTAGAAACTAACTAACACTAATATAAATTAATCTACTCCTAAACTAATTAGACAAAATATAAAGGAAAGGGAAAGGAAGAACTAGGCTAGGGCTTAGGGCCAAAATCAGCTCCCTACTGGAGATACCCGAACAAATGAGCAACAAAACCCTTATATGCAAGCCTCTCCCGTTCAATCTCAGCAAAAGTCAAAGCCTGCCAAAAATTAGGACTGGCGCGGTCGCGCGGCATAAATCCTTGGTCCTGGCGCGGCCGCGCAGGCATGAAAATCTGGTTTTTCCTGCTGGTGCAAGGCTGGCTTCTGCATGCTTTCTTTCTGCTTTCATTTGCACTTCTTTCCTTCTTGAATCCTTTGAGCCTTTTTGAAACACCACATACCCATCAAGATGCTTGACTCCTAACCTTTAGCATGCTACCACTTCATTCTTGCTCCTCTTGGCAATATTTTGCCCCTTTTTAGCTCATTAGGCACCAAAGGAGTTTCAAATCATCCAAACTACAAAAAAAAGCAAAAACATATTAAAAGCACAAGAATACTTGAGTATCAGCAATAGAACAAACCGGTTACTATCCGAATAAGTGGTCATAAAAACCACTTATCAAGGATGATCACCTACCGCTTGTGGAATTCGGTTATAACAATAGTTACCACGCTAGTATTGGTATGCCGCCTTATGAAGCGTTGTACGATAGAAAGTGCAGAACTCCACTATACTGGGATGAAGTTGGCGAGAGACAATTGCTAGGTCCAGAGTTGGTACAGCAGTGATAGTCAAAGTAATTCGGACAAGATTAGTAGCGACTCAGGATAGACAGAAGAAATACGCCGATCCACACCGCAAGAATGTTGAGTTTGAATCAGGTAGCTTTGAATTTTTGAAGGTCTCTCCCTGGAAGGGAAAGATCAGATTTGGTAAAAAGGGGAAATTGAGCTCGAGGTTCATTGGACCATTTGAGGTGCTGCGAAGAATTAGAGAAGTGGCCTATGAGGTAGCTTTACCTCCGGCACTGGAGCATGTCCACAACGTCTTCCATGTGTCAGTATTACGACCCTATAAACCCGATTACAAACATGTGATAGAATATGAACCCCTACAATTTGAGAAAGATTTATCCTATGAAGAAGTTGTTGTTCAGATTATTGACAGAAAAGAAAAGTTCTCAAAAATAAAGTAATACCTTCTGTTAAGGTAATTTGGAGGAACCATAACGCTGAAGAAAATACGTGGGAACTCGAAAAAAATATGATGAAGACTTATCCACACTTATTTTCTTAAATATGTGTAAGCGATTCTGGGGACAGAATCTTTGTAAGAGAGGAGAATGTGACGAGACGAAATTATTAATTGAACCGTGATTCTGAGGACATAATCCTTTTAAGGGGGAAAACATGTGACGAACGAAAATTTTGTAAAGTTATTTAACTATTTATTGAATTTAAATAAATATTTTTGATGATTTAATTATTGAGTTAAATAATTAATTCATAAATTTGTGGTAGATTAATTTAATTATATGTGTTATATTAATTAAATTAATGTGTGGTAATTTTATAGTTCAAAGTTTATATATTTAATGGAGCTTATTTGAATTAATGAGTTATTTAAATAAGCAGAATGTTATTCTAATTAATTTAATAATTAATTAGAGAGTTAATGAATTGACATAAGTAATAAGGGAGAATATTAATTATGTGACAATGTGGTTCAATATGAATTTATTATATTTTATTTAATTAATTTAAATAAAATTAAATAATTAATTAGAAGTGTGATACTTAACTATATAATAAGAGATTAATTAAAATAATGGGAAAGGAGGAAAAGAATAAAAGAAGAAAACCAAACAAGGCCCTAAGGGAAGTTGGGTTGGTTAAGTTAACTGACCATTTTGCCGTCAGTTTATATTTATGTTATATACGTATACTATGTTTATATCATATATCATATCTTAGAAGAAAGGTTAGAAAGTTCAGAGAGAAAAAGTTAGAGATATTGAGAAGAGGAATTGAGAGAGAGAGAGAGAGAGAAATTTGAGAAATCAATTGTATTGTCTTTGAATCACCTTCACAAACTACTAAAGGGTAATCACTCTCTTGAGTTTTCAAATTAAGAATTTATAAAGTTTTCATTTACGTACTTTGAAGTTGTTTGTAAAAACTAGTTTCATAATTAAGGCATAATATGGCTATATATATATATGTGTGTGTGTGTGTGTGTGTGTGTGTGTGTGTGTGTGATCATAACATGTTTCCTAACATGTAATCATGTTTTAAGACAATCAATTTCATATGAGTATGCCTTAATTAGATTTCTGTGAAATTATAGAGTTTTCAATTACGTTTGTTAAAATTCTCTGTTAAAGAACTATTTTGATAATTAAAGTAAGATATGATCATATAGATATATGTATATGTTAATATCATATGTTATATCATGTATACATGAATTTGCAGTGATCATACCATGGAATTTTGATGAAATTGGGGGTTTCATGAATAACAGAGTATAAGGATTGTATGAATAACCCATATGGGTAAATTAAATGCTTTAATCGTATGTCTAACTTAAAATTGACACTTGATTATGATAATATATGTTTAAACAAAGAAACCAAACTTTGAACGGATGGATTCAGACTTATAACGAATCCGTGACGTCAAATTTTATGTTTTTCTTCAAAACTATCAAGAACACCAAGAATGGCAAAAATTCATGATTTGATTCGAGTAATTGCATGATTTAAGATGTTAAAAACATGTTAACAACGTTGTATGATGTTTCTATGAAGTTTATACTTCATAGAAATCACGATACTAGTTTGATTTGCATTTGATTAGGATTATTGGGCCAATAAAATGTCAAAATCGCGAACCAGGAAATGCACCATCATGGTGCCCCGCCCCAGCGGGTCCTCACAGGCCTAAAGCCCCGTCCCAGCGGGGGTGGGTGCTGTCTGGGAGTTTTTGTTTTGGTTTTCGAGATTATTTTGACCTCCTGTAGTAAAATAAGCATAACTTCTTCATACGAACTCCGATTAATGCGATTCAGGATGATTCGGAAAGATAGAGAGTAGACCTACAACTTTTATTCTTTAAGTTTTCGATTTGATGTCACTAAATGGGGTCAAATTGGCCATCTTTGTGACTGATGCGTATTCGGAGGCAATCGGAGGGCGTTGAACATGCACGTACGCAAGTATAGTGCCCTCGACGATAAAAAGATGTTGTTCTAAGTTATAAAACATGAATATTATATGATTTGAAGTGCATGTTAATAAACTAACTTATTGACATGTATAAGATAATGTGAAGGTTCAAGTTAACAAACTAAATGTGAACTTGAATATTGTGATCGTAAAACTTGATTATGATTGTTTGAAGGATTATACTTATATGATACATATATTGTGAATTCATACTCATGTTATGTGGTTATTTAATAAGTTAACACTAGGAACCAAGTTGTAAGTTAACTTAAATGAAAAGTTCAATAGTTGAACATAGAAGTTATGAAACTAATCGACATCGTATGCATAATGTAATGTGTAGGACGTTGAAGAATTGAATTGTAACTAGATTTGTAGCTTACGCACGAGACAAGTATTCTATCCCTAACTTATTATTATTGAGCAAGTATCCTAAACTCAAATCTTTACATTGAGCAAGTTATAGACTTAAATTCTATATCGAGCAAGTTCTTATCTTTTATTGTTGAATCCTTTAAGACTAGCGAACCCTTATTGATTCGACTGGTCCATATTTGATGAACGTTCTAAATTTGAGAACTGTTATGGAGTTTATCCAAACCAAACTTTTTTTGGTCCGGACTCTGATGTCAAATTGAGATGAACAACCCTAATATAGGGGATTGATGATGCTTTAAGCGTTGAGGTATTGTGCACAGTATTGGTACAAAAGGTTGACCCCCCTAAGTACGAGAAGTAAAGTCCATAGTCTTATGACTATTAAAGGTTTAAAGTTTAATATACTTGACAACCTAGGACATAGTTCAAGGTCTTATGACCCTCAGAAGTAATTTGATTTTTGATTAATTATTCTTGATTCAAAAGTCGAGCTTTCTGTTATTCAGATTTCTTTGATTCACTTGCATGTTATTATTGTCATATTTTTATACTTGCGGGCATTCGTGCTCACTCTTGCATAATAACATTGCAGCTAAGAATGAATAATGTGATGAGCCTTCCAGTAGCAAGGGAAAAGGAAAAGTTAACAAGTGTTGAAGACTTGTTATGTTATTGAAAAAGTTAAAGTTCAAAACTTATGTGTAATGGTTAAGACTTATTTGTTAACGTTTCCGCAACAGAGATTTAAGGTTAAGTATAATCTAGGATTGATTATGTATTTATTATTTCAGATGTTGTAACCCTATTATAGGGAGATGATGGATTATTTATCTATTAAATAAATTTTATTATTTATGGGTAAATAGTCATATGATATTTGAACAGTGAACACCAAATCATGTGAAAATTAAGATACCGGATTTGGGGGTGTCACATGCCCTGCTAACCTATCAAGCATTTAATTAATAAACACCAAGGGAAAGTGATCCTTGCGGGTTACATTGTTCAATTTCATATAATCCATGCACACCCGCCATCTAGTCACTGTTCTCATTGGGATTAACTAATTATCCTTGTTAGCTACCACTGTTATACCTCCTTTCTTTTGTACACACTACACTAGGCTAACCCAAGAACTTCTAATATAGGATAAATGATACTCGCATCTAGCCATTTGATAATTTCCTTTTTCACTACCTCTTTTATTATCGAATTTAATTTGCATTGTTGTTCCACTACCGATCGAGCGTCGTCTTCCAGCAAAATCTTGTGCATACAAAATGAGGGAATGATTCCCTTAATATCTGTTATCGACCAACCAAGTGCAAATTTGAATTCCCGAAGCACACTTAATAATTTCTCCTCTTGTGACTTTTTAAGCTCTGCTGAGATGATGACTGGTAGGGTAGAAAACTTTCCTAGATAAGCATACCTTAGATGATTAGGCAACTATTTAAGCTCCAAGACCGGTGGTTCCTATATAGATGTTTTCATGTGGGAAGTTGGTGCCTTGGATCGATCCAGAGATTCAAGTCACTTTGCATATGGGAAAAACGGGATAAAAGCTTTCAACAAGTTCAAATACTCCAAAGAAGCCAGAAAATCTGTTGCGTGTGAACTAACCAAAGATGTTTTATGCGGATCCCCATGTACATCTATCTTTGAAATCTCGTTCACTGCGAACTCAACCTAGTCAATTCTATAGCACTATTCAGCCTCTTTCAGAAATTGCATTTCCTTGAACATATTAAAGGTCACCTTTTGATCTTGAACCCTCATTGTAAGTTCGCCTTTCTATACATCAATCAAGGTTCTCCCAGTGGCTAAGAATGGATGCCTAAGTATGATTGGAGTTTCTTTATCCTCCTCAAAATATAGCACTATAAAATTAGTCAGAAAAATAAACTTGTTGACTTTTACACTTATCCTCTGTTTTACCCAATTCCACTTTCTCTTGCACTATTTATTCCACATTGCTCTCAACATCATGTAGTTATTTTGACTTATCTTTGAAAGGATCCTCTAACTCTTTCCCATTCCTCAAAGTAATCGCCTTACAGTGTTCTTTTCCATCCCTCGGATTCATTTTTGCGTCGCTCGGTAATGCACCTTGAGGATAAGTGTTCAATGATGATGTTAACTGTCCGATTTAATTCTTGATATTTCTAAGATTAATTTCATGAGTGATTTTCCATGTCTCATTATCTTTGATGTATTTGATCAAAAGTTCCTCTAATTCTGGTTTCTTTTCCTATTGTGGGGGTTATTGTTGTCTCGCCTTAAATCCTGGTGGTGCTGCTTGTCGTGGTGCCTGTGGTTGTGTCTGATTATGTCTCCATGAAAAGTAAGGGTGATTTCTCCACCTTGGATTGTAACTGTTGGAATTTGCCCCAAAGTGCTGCTGTTTATTGAAGTTCCCCACAAACTGCACTGATTCGTTGTTAATGGCACATTGTTCTTATGGATGATTTCCTGCACACAACTCGCATACTACTTCCAATTTCTGAACATTCTGAATACCCAATGCATCAATATTCTTTATCAAAGCAGAGATCTGTGTTGTTACAAGTGTTGACGATGTTGTTACTGCGTCCAATTCTAGTACCCCTACCACTTTCGATTGAGTCAATCGAGCTGTAGGCCATTGATAATTATTGGTCGCCATGTTCTCTAACAACTCATATGCCACATCACAGCTTTTTACCATCAACGCTCCACCTACTGCGACATCTATATAGGTCCTTATCTGACTATTGAGACTATTGTAGAAGGTCTGAACCTGAAGCCATATTGGTAACCCGTGATGTGGACATTTTCGAAGTAGATCCTTAAACCTTTCCCAAGCGTCATACAATGACTTTGAGTCAAACTAACTGAATGAAGTGATGTCATTCCAAATTTTAGCTATCATTGCTGGTGGAAAGAATTTGGCTAGGAATTTTTATGTCAAATCATTCCATGTCACATAGACCCCTGTGGAAGTGAATGTAACCAGCTCCTTGCTTTATCCTTCACTGTAAATGGGAATAACCTCAATCTTATTGCATCTTCAGACACCCCATTATATCAAAAAGTATCGCAAATCTTCAAGAAATAGACAAGGTGATCGTTGGGATCATCATTCGGTAATCCCCCAAATTGAACTGAGTTTT
Organism: Panax stipuleanatus; assembly: GCA_020205555.1. Classification (NCBI taxonomy): domain Eukaryota; kingdom Viridiplantae; phylum Streptophyta; class Magnoliopsida; order Apiales; family Araliaceae; genus Panax; species Panax stipuleanatus. Next base: position 41,527,707 of record CM035117.1, read on the forward strand.
GAATCATATGAATCGTGCCTGATTTTATTTTGAAAAATTAATTAAAATTGTTGTTTACATTTCCTCAAACTGTAGAATTTCAAACACCTTTTGGTTATTGGGCTTTAGAAGTCAATATGTACTGGTGATAGGAATTTAGGAAGCATATGTGCCTTGTTTTATGGTTGGAGATGGTATGAAGTTCTATTGCAGAATGAATCATAATGTAGTGAATTGTCCGTTTGTGTTATTTTTCTAGATTTGTTCAAGATAGCAGTGAATGAACATGGTGGTGTTACTGATTTTGCACTTGTAGGCTCTCTTTTTTTGAATTCTTGTTTCACATTTTCTAGTTGTTTTGGCACTTGGATAGTTTCTTATTTCTCTACTGTCGTGGGTGTGCTTAATTTGTTAGGGGTTGTACCTTTACTTCCCTGGTAAGGGTTTGTTTTGGGTTGTGCACTGTCTTCTTTCCCTTCTTTATGGCCCTTTTAAGTTGGTATATATGTTCAGGGTCCACCCCATTTGGCTTTTGTAATAATTTAATATTTATAAAATACTAAAAGGTGTCCTTTTATTGATGGACATGTTGAATACACTTGCGACCTTTGTGTTCATCCCAATTATTAAAGAATGTAATCTGGGGTTTAATGCCTTCTGTACAACTTACCTTAATATGACATTGTGCCAACTTCACATACACAGCTCCAGCTTGATCCCCTGAGAAACAATACATGATACATCATGGTTAGTAACCGCTAACCCATTAAAAGAAGTTTTGGGGAATCCGATTTTTCCAAGTAAGTTGAACCTCTAACTCACATACTCTTCCAAATAAGATTGTGATTTGTGTTTAATATATACGAAAATGCCAATAGCTCACAGGTAATTTCATTGTTACATATATAAGGTCATCTTTTCTTGCAAAAATATTTAGTTTATTATTGACATAAACGCGATCTAAACTAAATTTACTTTATGATTTTAGACTACTCTACGAAAAGATGGCACCAGATGAACGTCAAAACAAGTTTGGATTTTTAAACCCAGTGTCCGTCAATGCTATTGTTAAGAGGGACAAATTTTCACAGATAGTACTAAAGAGATTGCAAAATGTAACATAAGAATACATTTTCATTCCTTGTAATGTGGGGTACATGTTAATTTAAATTTGAAAAGTACCAAATGAAATTTATGAAGATAATGGATATTAACGGTGCACTAACTTATAATCATATATATATATATATATATATATATATATTTGTAAAGCAGACTGGGTATTGATGGTGTTTTTTTAAAGAGAAGTTCTATTTTTTGAATCCATTGGAAACACATAATAAATATAATTTATATAAACGTATGAAGATGTAAGTTTTTCCTCCAACTACATATGCATGAATATATGGACTTTGATTTTGATATTTACACTTTTACGCATACTGAAAATTTGACTTTCATATTTTAGTGTTGGAGAATCCCTAAAAACATTAAAAAAGGACAGGCCGAAAGACAAACAGGTTTGGGTAGACCTGAAGGTAAATGAAATAAGATTATTTGTTTTGTACAAAAATGAAATTAATAAATTTTGGAGACTATCATTAATTTCACCTTATATATATGTAGGAAATTCTGAAACAAAGGGAAATTGAGAATGTGGCTATTTTGTTATGCGATACATGAAGGACATTATAGAATGCCATAATTTTGCCACAATAGACTCTAAAATGGTAGGTAAAATAAATTTTTCGACTTAGAACTATTAAGACTTACATTGTTATGAAAATATGCCTAAATATATTACAAAATCTTAATTGTAGGTTTTTAACTTCAAAAATGAATATAATATCTGGGACATTGACGAAATTAGAGAGAAGTTGATCAATTTCATAACTTCGTACTTGGAGAGAAGTTAATGAATTATTGGGGTTGTTCTACATGCATAAATATATATATATATATATATATATATTATGAGTTTTGACTTTTGATTAAAGATGTTATATACAAATACTTTAATAAATATGAATGAATGAGTTAGTAGTATGAATGGTTTAATATATGAAAGATTTGGGTTAAGGTATCTCCAGGTTTATATATATCTTTCGCTTTTGGATTCATGTTCATTTGTATATTGTTATTGGTGATTGGCATTGTGATATAAAAATTAATTTTTTTTAAAAAAAATAGAACATTTTAGACACGGTGAAAAATCTAAACCATTGTTTGTTTCGTCGCAGTTGAAAATTGGTTACCAACTATTTGACACACATTTTAATTCATTGTCGTGACCAATTTTGTAATTTAAATACGGTTTTATAAACCCCACGTGACGAAAAAAAATCGTACATTAATATTGGTCCCAATTTGATCTTCAAAACCGTGACCACATGCCTACAACAAATTTTTTTTATATACGATTTTTACAATATTCGTGTGGCAAACCAAATTATAAACGTAGATATTGGCTACGAGGTTATTACTACCAACGTGTTCAATACCTACATATATTTTCTATCAATAATCATTTTAGTCAGGGGGCGAAATTAGATACGGTTTAAAGAATGAAATCGAAACGGTGGAATCATCGTGACCAAAATTTGACACGTAACATATAGACATGCAACATGTGCAACAAAAACCCGTATCTAAAAGCGAATAGTCACGGTTTAAAACTGTATCCAAAAGCTATTTCTGTGCCAGTGTTCCCTGACCAATAACTCAAGTAAAGAACATGCAGGTATACACAAAGAATCCATCAAGTTTAAAGTATTTACCCACAGTATTCTTTTCACAAGTCTTAAACTCTTCTCCAAAATCATGGTCATTAACATATAATTCTTTTATTCGTTCAAAACAAAGTAATTTTGTATCAAGAGTATTTAATAACACATACCTTTGCGAAAGAGCATTCGCAACGACATTTTCTCTACCTTGCTTGTATCGAATAACATATGGAAATGTCTCGATAAATTCCATCCATCGTGCATGCCTCTTATTCAACTTATGTTGACCCTTCAAGTATTTCAATGATTCATAATCGGCATGTATCACGAACTCTTTAGGCCAAAGGTAATGTTGCCATGTTTCTAACGCCCAGACCAATGCGTACATCTATTTGTCATAAGTAAGATAGTTCAAAGTAGCCACACTCAATTTCTCGCTGAAGTACGCCACCGGTCTTCTTTCTTGCATCAAAACAGCCCCAATTCCCACACCTAAAGCATCACATTCAATTTCAAAAGTTTTAGTAAAATTAGGTAAAACAAGTAAAGGAGCATTAGTCAATTTATTCTTAATCAACTCAAATGCCTTCTCTTTCTCATCACTCCACTTAAAACCCACGCTTTTCTTGATAATCTCCGTCAAGGGTGCTATAATTTCGCTGAAGTTTCTTACAAAGCGTAGATAAAAACTCGTGAGTCCATGAAAGTTTTGCACTTAACTCACATTTGTCAGACTCGGCTATTCTCGGATTGAACGTATCTTTTCCTCATCCACTTGAACTCCCTATGAACTCACAACAAAGCTAAAAAAAATAATTCTATCCGAACAAAACGTGCACTTTTCCAAATTAGCAAATAATTTTTCCTTACGAAGTATATCTAAAATAGATTTTAAATGTAATGCATGTTCTTCAAAGTTTTTGCTATAAATTAAGATATCATCAAAACACACAACAACAAACTTCCCTATGAATGGATGCAAAACATGATTCATTAGACGCATAAAAGTGTTAGGTGCATTAGTTAAACCGAAAGGTAACACTAGCCACTCATACAACCCATATTTAGTCTTAAATGTTGTTTTCCATTCATCGCCTTCTTGCATTCTTATTTGATGATAACCATTTTTAAGTTAATTTTAGAAAATACACATTATGCATGAAATTCATTTCACATGTCATCTAAACAAGGAATGAGATGTCGATATTTGACCGTAATATTATTTACCGCTCGATAATCGATACACACGCGCCATTTCCCATCCTTCTTTGGCACTAAGATCATTGGAACTGCACCAGGACTCATGCTCTCCCTCACGATCCCTTTCTCTATTAGTTTTTAAAATTATCTTTGTAACTCTTTTATCATCTCGGGATTACTCCGATAAGCTGGAAGGTTTGGAATGGAAGCACGGGGTACAAACTCAATTTGATGTTCGATTCCTCTAGTAGGTGGTAGTTCTTGTGGAAGCTCCTTGGGAAATGCATGCTTGTAAACCTACAAAAGAGATGAAACAACACTAGGTAAATAATCATTAGCGTTAATATTCAAAAATGCCTCCTTATACCGAAGTATAATCATCGGCTGTTTAGAATTCAAAGCTCGTGTCACATCACTTTTTTTGCATAAATGTTTGCTTTTCTCTCTTATTTTTCTTTTCTCTTTTTTTTTTGAACATTGTCTTTTTACAAATGAATTTGATCCTCATGCACCTATTGTGGTGACATAGGACACAAAGTGACTTTCCTTTTATTGTGTGCAAAATAATATTCATTAGAGAAGCCGTCATGTTTAACCCTCTTATCGAATTGCCATGGCCTACCAAGCAACAAGTGTCCCGCCTGTATAGGAACCACATCACATAATATCTCATCCACATATCGACCAATAGTAAATGGAACTAATACTTGCTTGGTCACTTTAATATATAAACTATCATTGAGCCATTGTAAACGATATGACTGTGGATGCTTGGATGTAAACAATCCCAATTTCTCCACCATGTTAGTACTTACCACATTAGTACAGCTACCTCCATCTATCACGACACAACAAATCTTCCCATTCACAAGACATCTAATATATTAAAGATTTTCTTGATGTTCACTACTTTCCTTTTTCACCTTTGTACTAAGTGACATTCTCGTGACTAAAACCTCACCATAAATAGCAACCTCTCTATCATCTACCTCCTCTAATGGCGGCATAGAATCGGTGTCACTAGCTTCTCCCTCAATTTCCACCTCTCTATTGTCAAGCAACAACATAGTTCTTTGATTTCGACATTGACTAGAAATATGTCCCCTGTTTTGACATTTTAAACATAAAATATCTCGATTATGGCTAAAAGGAGGTTGTTCAGTTTTACCTTTTATTCCCATGTTAGTCCTTCATTGCTTAGACTCTACTTTTGGTTTGATCACAGCTGGATTTTCCTCTTGCTTTGCAACATTAGGCTTCCGTGATGAACTAGTAGTAGGATTTGAACATTGGCCACCTCTTCTTTTAAGTTGTTTCTCTATCTTGATAGACATGTGTACCATATCCTCCAACTCCACATAATGTTGTCGTTCCACTAAATTTGCAATTTCCCAATTTAACCCTACTAAAAATCGAGCCATTGTCGCCTCACTATCCTCATCTATATTAGCCCTGGCCATCAAAATCTCAATCTCTTTGAAGTAGTCTTCTACATTTCTACTTTCTTGTCTCAAATTCTATAAATGTTGATATAAATCTCGGTGGTAGTGGCTTGGCACGAACCACTTCTTCATTACAGCGTTCATCTCCGCCCAAGTTTTAATTGAACGTTCCCTAAATCTCCGTCTGCTAGTCATCAACTGATCCCACCAAGTAACTGAATAATTTGAAAATTCTGTGTCGACTAATTTGACTTTCTTGAGATTTGAGTAGTTGTGACAATTAAATACCCATTCCATCTTCTTCTTCTCTTGTTCTAATTATGCCTCTGGATCGCTCCTCCCTTGGAAATCTAAAATTTTCATTTTGATGCTATCCAAGTTATTGTCCACCCAATTTTGATCTCCCCTACCCCTAGCTTAATGTCTCCGTTGAAAGAAGTCGGATTCACGGTCCTCTTCTTTGCTATTCTTGTCAACGTAGTAATTTTCTCCTTCAGTGTTATCCCCTCTTTGATGCGTTCTACCTTGTTGATGTGCCCCATGAGGATGTTGAGATGATTCTCCTCGGGTAGCGCTCAACCGATCAAATCTTTCATTCATCTGCTCCTTCGCCATGGCTTCCATCATGAACATCGCATCAAATTTTTCGGGAACCTCTTCTATAGCACTCTTATCCATTAAATTAGACATCTTTTCTGCAAAATAAGGGCTAGTAGAAAATAATCTCCTCACCACTCCCTTACGTGTTTCTCTCGAATCAATGTTTCACTCGTGTATGCACTCAACATGCTTTTACCCTCAATTAGACTCACTACTCTTGCCTTTTACCTCTAAAAAGTATCTCTAATAGACTTTTTTTGAACTCACCCAACAAAATTTACATTTTTACTAATTAATTCAAAAATAACTTATCACGAAACAAATTATAGAAGGTATAAATCTCAACGATAACACGCAATCGAAATCAAAATTTGAAAACAAATTCTATAATTTTTTTAACTCAACAATACAAACAGAAATGTAAAGATAAGTAACTCGCTAGAAGCCTTAGATTTGATGCCAAATGATAGACTCCACGGCAAGCTTGTGTGAGGTAGTCTTCACCCCGATCGTTTTTAGCAAAGTTGTAGGATGGGTTGTTCGGAACACCTTAACCTCTCGTTAATATGTAGATGGTAATCTTGGTACAATTGCTTGCGTTCAAAATTCTGCGTTGAATGGACACCAACAACACATTGACCCCTTGCTTATATAAAAGCGGTAATCTTGGTACAATCCACGATTGATGTTGTAGAAGATGCCACACACAACTATGTATTGTTGTATGATAAGTCAAATTGAATCTCAAAGAAAAACTAAGAAAAGAACTTAGGAATTCTTCAAAGAACCAAAAGTAGATAATAATCTCACAAGAATGATATAAATTTGAATATTGAATAAATTTATTATGAATTACATTCATGTAGCTTATTTATTGTAAATATAAAAACCTATAATCATATAAGGAATCAACAAGTAATTTTGGAAACAAACTCCTAGCTTAAACAATCCTAATTATATTATAAATATGTTAATATACTGAAATCCTTAAAATAAAGGAAGAAATTCGAGTCCCAAATTGTCAAAAATGCGTCTGCCTCGAAAAACATGCCAACAAAATCAAATTAGGCTCGTTGGTTGGTGAACTAGCCGGGGCTAAGAGGAACATAGAGGAATGGGTCGGGGCGAGCTAGGCATAGATGAACTCGCTAGGGCGGGTTCATTAGGCCTTTTGGGCTCGCCGGGGCGAGCTCCTTGAATTCTCCAACTAAGTTTTGCTTTCCTGGCTTTGGCTTAGAACATTTCTTGGATCAAGGTCATTGCTTTGGCCAATCACTCCTATCATATTCACGAGCTTAGACTCCACCTCCAAAGCTCTCAAACTCGTTCCTTTCTCTTTCCATGCTGCTTGAATAAGAACAAGTAAACCTTCCTTAAAACGCTTAGATTTAGCCCTCGTTACTGGTCCAACTAGAACTTACACTGGATCCGATCCATGACCTTCATTCGAATCCAAGCTAGGAATGTCCTCATCAGCAGGTATACCTGCGACTGGACCTAGTGAGGCACACTTAACTTGATTCTCGTGTTACGATGTCGGTCTTCGTGATGTACGCTGAAACGTTCATAACTTTAAATCTGAACATAGTTGGGAGACGTGTCATACCATTCTGTAAAGCTCTTTTTGAGAACTCTACAATGACATAAAGCTTGGATATTTTTGGATCTAGGAAGACAGGACAATGTGTAGAATTAGTTCCTCCCGTAGACGCCAAACAGTCAACCGTCATGTCGTGCATAGTTTCTCGCCTTGTACTCCTCGTAGTAATTTTGTGTGCCTTGATCCAAGCTCCAAAATTCTTTTTTCGGATATCTTGTCCTCCGATTGAAATGACTCGTTTGCCCTCCTACCAAGGTTATTACAGATATGCAAAATTTTGGGTGGTGTACATTATTTACTTCCAACTCTTGCATAATCTTTTTTATTGAATAACTTTATCGAATTACCTCAACATATGTATTACCTTACTACCTCTTTCATATATTCTTTCCTATCTAATTCATGGACGAAAATCTATTCTTAGCCCAAGTCTTACCTGACTTGCTTTGGCTCATAATTACCTATTTATTTTCAGGTATTAACATCTTTAAACATTATTATACCTCTTATATTCATAGAAAATTTTATTCTATATTACTTTACTTGGTACTATTGACTTCACGACCTTAATTCACTATTCTCTCTTTTTGCAAAATTCTTAGTTAATAAATTCATTACTCACTTGTATTCATCAATTTGGACGTAATACGTCCTACCCTCATACGATCATAACATTTCCATAGTTTTATTCTGTCTCTCAAGACTTATATTATATACCATTATTTCATTCCCTTCATTTTCATCCGTGAAAAGGTCTAGCATTAACATATATACGAGTAATCATAATTCTTTTAAACTATATATCATTGTATTCTTCATTGTAGGCATAAGACTTTATTTATTGAAATCTTCTCATTACTTCTTCATTTCTCATTTTGTATCCCCTAACGTTTCTATCATTTGCGTTTTACTCCCGTTATCCTCGTTCAACAATAATAAATTATACCTTAATATAAATTAATCATCTATCAAGTTACTGAAATACCTACCTTTAATGACTGATCTACTAATATCTCTTTATAACCTCCTTAGAGCCTTTTGCACCAAAATTCTCTCATTAAACTTTTACAAATATTAAACCATATATGTTCTTCCTAACACATAGATTATATTAAAATTTTTGATCATTTCTCTACACAATTCTCTTCTTCAAATCTAGGTTTTACATATTAACCTTTAATCGTATATAATTACATTCTGCACCTCATTCTTACTTCACTGACTATCCTTATCTAAGGATCATCGTACATTACAATTGCATGCATTAATCATTTAATATTATGTTTACTACTACCCTTATCAATATCCTAGATATTACAGTGTTACAGGTAAAGACATGCAGTGAAAGTTCTCTTTGACCTGGGTGTAAAGATGAACTATTGATTGGTGTTACAGAGATAAAATATCGAGGTTGAATTTTTTAATTGGAGAAGATAATAGATATTATGATCAATTTAACTATTTTAATGGATTACTTGTGACGAACGAGAATTTTATAATTTAATTTAAATATTTATTGAATTAAGTAAATATTTTGATGATTTATTTATTGAGTTATCGATGTTTTAATTATTGGGTTAAATAATTATGTGATGGAATTGTGGTAGAATAATTTAATTATATGTGTTACATTGATTAAATAAATGTAGAGAATTTTATGACTCAAAGTATGTATTTAATTGAGTTTATTTGATTAAATTATAAGACCCCAAATATTATAAATAAAGATTTAATTTTCTTTATATATTATTTTGAAATAGTAAGGGGTTGATTTAATTAATGTAGTAAGTTGTGGATAAAATGCGCAAATATTTCAAAATGAGCAAGTGGTTATAAAATATTCATTGTTGTTAGGAAATATTCGTTTGGTCGTGGAATATTCTTGTTGTCGGGGAATATTCGTACAACGGCGCAGCCATTTGTGGGCCCCACAACGGAATAACTGTCGGATATAGAAAGCGATAAAAATAACTTTTTTATAAATAACGGTAAAACTGTTACCGTTAAACTATTGAAATACCCGGTGATAAAAATACAGTAATACGCGTTGTTGCACAGTAGCACATGGTATTGCACAATATTTTGAATTATTGATTCTTACGAAAGAAGGCACTTACTTAATTATTGTTACAGTAATTACTGTTCAATATTTTATATTATTGATTCCATAATTGCTACGTTGATATTTTATATGATTGATTCAATAATTGTCACTGCACAGTATTTGACATTATCAAATCAATAATTCATATTATTTGAATAATATTATTAGATAGCATTATTGACAATGTCTAAGGAAGTTCTGTCTAGGAGGGGTTATTTAATTGCGCGCCAGTAAGGAAAAATCCTTATCGGAAGGCCCCCTCTTTCTTGGGAATGACCTGGTTGTCAATATTATAGTTCTGTAATATTATTTGTGAATAATTAATTATTGATTTATATGATAAAAAAATATTTATTTTGTGGATATAAAAGAAGAAATTAGTGCTGAGGTGTTTTTATCAGTATTTTGGTGTGAAAATCATCCGTTTATGGATTTCGGCCATTTCTGGTTGGGAATTTGGAAAAATTTCCTTCTACAAAGTTGTAAAGAATTAAATTTCCTATGAAAAGGATATATAATTTATATTTTTCTGATAAAGGGGCTATTTATTATGAATTATTGAAGTTTTAAAAATAAATACTTTTTTAAAATAAAATGGTGGGTCCCACTTTTGTCATTGCTTGGAAAATGCTGATCTTTTTTGGTGGGCGTATGAAAGCCGCCGGTAGCAGAAAGTCAACATTGGTGTCCTGGCATTTTCTTATAAAAAGGGTGCTTAGGTTAGAATTGAAAATCACACCAGAATCTGAAGTTTTCTCTCTCTATAATATCGAGCGTATTTTTGTGAGTATTTAAATACTTTGAGTGTTGCTATTCAGTGCAAGTTTTCTTCAGTATTATATCTGATATTCCAGCTAGAAGTACTATTCTTTTAAGGTAAGGGATGTTATTTTCTTTCGTAAACGATGTTATTCTTTTCAATATCATTATACCAAAATATTGTCATGAATTTTATTATGAAATTCTTACTTTTTTCGTCGGGATTACTATTCTCGTATACGGCACTATTCACGAAAAAATTAAATTTTCTTCTATATGTTCAAGTTGCTTGTTAAGGTTCCTATCTTTGATTAGATCCAAGTTTTGAGCTCTATTCTTGAATTTTGATCCACAAAGTATTATTATGGAGTATTTTTGAACTTGGATAAATTGAAATGCGAATCCTTAATCTTTGTCCTTTATCTCACTAGATTCGTTATTTATATTATTCTTCATCATCCTTTGTCCTAAATGATGATATAACTGAATATCTTTGGCCTGTAGATTAAAGATGAATGATTACCTGATGAATATCTTTGGCCCGTAGTGCAAAGATGAACAGGTGTTGAGATAAACATGACCAACTGATGATACAAATGAATATCTTTGGCCCGTAGTGCAAAAATGAATATTTGATTCGAGATATATATTGATTGATGTTACGAGGATAAAATATTGATGATGGACTTTTAAATCATAGAAGATAGTAGACTTCATTCTCTACTTAACTCTTCTAATGAATTGTTATTTTCGCTGCGAATATTGATCTAAAACTTGTTGTTAATAATATTTTACTGATTTGTTGAAGACTAACGATAATTTATTTTCCATTATCTTAGTCATAATATTTTTTACTGGGCTAGTTGAGCTCACCCTTTTCATCTATTGTCCTCTTCAGTAAATGAGAATGTCGCAGGAATTAGTCGGGGGACAGAGTGATGGTGCGAGTTAGAGCAGTAGTAGTCCTCACTATTTCTAATAAATAGTGTGATAATAATTGTAATGAGGACTTTGTTTGAATGTTAATATTTTTTACATATTTGTATTGACACTCACAGTTGTGTGGTCGTATTTTGCACGACCGTGTGATATAAAGTTTGTATTTGGATTCTGTACCACGTATTTGGCGACTCATATTGGGTTGGGTTGACTGGACCTATTCTGGGGGCGTCACAGTTGGTATCAGAGCTTAGGGATATGGTCTTTGGCGGAGATTTGAGAATAGAACTAGGAGGGGAGAGGCGAGTAAATCCTTCACTAGTATGTCCTACCTAAGCTTATGTGGTATTTAATTGGTCAGTCAGAGCATAGGGTTAATATGTGATAAGTTAATTTGTTTAATTAACCTTTGTTTTATGGTAGTATTTGAGAATGGCAGCTGAGAATGTTTACAATGAAGTGAATGAGACCGTGGAGACACCTTCAATCACCAACCAGGAGAACGTGCAACAGGAAGGCAATGTTCATCCTGAAAACAACACTGATCAGACGATAAACGATGAGATGTTTAGAAGTTTTTTGCAGTTCATGCAAAACCAGACGAGGGAGACTCGTGGGTAAAATACAGGTGGAGATAATAATAACACGCGAATTGTCACTGCCAAGCAGTTCAAAGAATTGGGACCACCAGAGTTTTTGGGCAAGCCGAATCCGATCAAGGCAGAGACGTGGGTTAAGCAAATTACCAAGATATTTGATGTCTTGGGATACACGGAGGAACAGAAGGTTCCATTTTCCACCTTTATGTTCCGTGGAGAGGCAGATTACTGGTGAAAATCTGTGAAGCGTACCCAGACTGCCGCACTCAAGATGTCTTGGGAAGCGTTTCAAAAACTGTTCAATGACAAGTACTTTCCTGCAAGTATTCTTCATATGAAGGAGGTAGAGTTTATCAGACTGGAACATAACAACATGACTGTGTCCCAGTACGAGGCTAAGTTCGCGGAGTTGTCCAGATTTGTACCTCATTTGGTGGAGAATGAGGAATGTATGACACGGATGTTTCTGAGAGGTTTGAAACCCGAAATTCGTCAGTACCTCATTTCTCACAAATTTTTTCTATATTCGGATGTAGTGAACAAGGCCTAGTTGTTAGAACGGGATAGTGATTATGTTCAACCAAGGGATAATAACCAAGGTCGTACAGGTGGCAGCAGTCATCGGAACAATGACAACCAGCGGGGAGGAAAGTATCATGACAAAAGCGGTAACCACTCTGGTGGTAATCGTGGCCATGATAGTAGAAAAAGCGAATCGGGAGGAGATTTCAAGAAGAAAATGTACAACAATGAGAACGTGGAGACAACGACATCAGCACCAGCATCAACTGTTTCTATGGGAGGAGAACGACCACCGGTCGTATACTATAAATGCGGGAAAGAGGGACACATCAGCCCAAACTGTCCACAACGATTCAAAGCATGCTATAACTGTGGAAAAGAAGGACATATAGCTCAAGATTGTCCTATAACGAAACCAAGTCCAGCGAGGGTGGTGATTCCAAAGGCAGTTTTGGACAAGTCAAAGTCGGTGGTTCCTGGAAGAGCGTTTGTCGTGACAGCCCAAAACGCGAGGAACCCACACGAGGTGATTACGGGTAAGCTAATCATAAACTCTTGCGAAGTTTACACCTTGTTAGATACCGGTGCTACCCATTCTTTTATTTCACCTGCTTGTGCTCAATGATTAAATTTGACACCTGAGAAGTTAAACTTTGACTTATCTGTTGAAACTCCGTTAGGAGAAACTTTCGTTACATCTACAGTTTACAAATCTTGCTTGATTCAAATTGGTACCCTCACCCTACCTGTTGATCTTATATCTTTGAAAATACTTGCATTTGACGTGATTTTAGGAATTAACTGGTTAACCACTTACCATGCCAAAATTGATTATTTTTGTAAGGTTGTTAGTTTTTATATTCCTAACCAACCTGTTGTGCGAATTCAAACCACCAAACCACTAAAATCTGTCAATGTCATTTCAAGTCACAAAGCTATTCGTTTATTGAAAAACGGATGTCAAGCTTTCTTAGCTCATGTCACTGATCTAAACCAGAATACGTCAGATTTGAATAATATTTCCGTTGTTAATGAGTTTCCTGATGTATTTCCCGAAGAACTTCTCGGTCTACCCCCAGAACGTGAAGTTGAATTCTTTATTGACCTTGAACCCGGTACAAAACCCATTTCTAAAACCCAATATCGAATGGCTCCTATTGAACTTCAGGAGTTAAAGGTCCAACTACAGGAGTTGCTAGACATCGGTTTTATACGTCCTAGTACGTCCCCTTGGGGTGCTCCTGTTTTAATCGTAAAGAAGAAAGACGGGAGTATGTGACTTTGTAATGACTATCGGGAGTTGAACCATGCCACCATCAAGAATAGGTATCTGCTACCTCGTATTGATGACCTGTTCGACCAGTTGCAAGGAGCATAATTCTTTTCAAAGATCGATCTTCGTTCTGGATATCATCAGCTGAAGATTAAAACTGAGGATATTCCGAAGACTGCCTTCAGGACTCGGTACGGGCATTATGAGTTCTTAGTCATGTCTTTTAGATTGACTAATGCTCCTGCTGCTTTCATGGATATGATGAACCGTGTATTTAAGGAATATTTGGATCAGTTCATTGTTGTCTTTATTGATGACATCCTCATCTATTCCAAAAGTCGTGAAGATCATGAGCACCACTTGAAGCCGGTACTTCAAAAGTTTCGTGAGAACAAGTTATATACCAAGCTGAAGAAATACGAGTTCTAGCTTGAGGAAGTAGCATTCCTTGGGCACGTGGTACCGAAACGTGGAGTATCAGTTGACCCGGCGAAGATTGAAGCAATACAAAGTTGGGAGCAACCTAAGTCGGTGACCGAAGTACGAAGCTTTCTGGGCTTAGCTGGTTATTTTCAGAGGTTTGTAGAGGGATTTTCTTGAATTGCTACTCCATTAACTTAGCTGACTCGGAAAGATACAAAATTCGTATGGAACGAGGAATGCGAGAAGAGCTTCCAAGAGCTCAAGAGGAGGCTCATTTCGACACCTATTCTGACGATACCATCTGGTTCGGATGGATTTGTCATTTACAGCGATGCTTCGAGCAAAGGGTTAGGATGTGTTCTCATACAACATGGGAAAGTCATAGCCTATGCCTCGCGACAACTCAAAGAATATGAGAGGAATTATCCTACTCATGATCTAGAGTTGGCAGCAGTCGTTTTCGCATTAAATATCTGGAGACACTACCTGTATGGAGAGAAAGTGGAGATCTATACGGATCATAAGAGCCTCAAATATTTCTTCAGTCAAAAGGAACTCAACATGCGGCAACGACGTTGGCTTGAGCTGTTGAAAGATTACGATCATACCATTCAATACCATCCTGGAAAAGCGAACGTGGTAGCTGACGCGTTGAGTAGAAGATCATACGCGGGAACAAATACGATGCTATCAAGACCTATTTTGTGTGATTTACAAAGGATGGAGATAGAGTTTAAGACTCCGGAGACCCATGCGATGATGTCAAGTATACGCATAGAACCAGCTTTGATGGATAAAGTTAAAGCTGCTCAAGCTACAGACCTGGAGCTGATGAATATGAGGAAGAAGATGCAAGATGGTGCTATTCCAGAAGCAAGGATTGATGAAAAAGGAATACTTCGAGTCAACTCCAGACTTTGTGTTCCTAACGATTCTAACTTGAAGTATAGAATCATGATGGAGGTATACAACACACCGTTTGCAATCCATCCTGGGAGTACTAAAACGTATCGTGATCTTCGACATACATTTTGGCGGAGCAATATGAAGAGAGAGATCACAGAGTTTATCTCGAGGTGTTTAACGTGTCAACGTGTCAAAGCGGAGCATCAAGTGCCAAAAGGTCTATTGCAACCACTTGAGATTCCAAAGTGGAAGTGGGAACACATTACCATAGATTTTGTTACGGGTTTTCCCAAGGTTTCTCAAGGCATAGATGCGATTTGGGTTATTGTCTATAGATTAACCAAGTCTGCTCATTTCTTGCCGATACGGGAGACTTATTCCCTTGAACGTCTTGCGCGTATGTATGTGAATGAGATTGTGAAATTGCATGGCATGCCAGTATCCATAGTTTCAAATTGTGACCCAAGATTCACTTCACGATTTTGGATCAGTTTGCAGAAAGCTATGGGCACGGAGTTACGATTCAGTTTGGCATATCATCCTCAAATAAACGGACAATCAGAAAGGACTATTCAAACTCTGGAAGATCTATTGAGACTCTGTGTTCTAGACTTCAAAGGAAGTTGAGATAAGTACTTACCATTGGTGGAATTCTCCTACAATAACAGTTATCAGGCAAGTATAGGCGTGGCCCCATTCGAAGCTTTGTATGGACGAAAGTGTCGCTCTCCAGTATGCTGGGATGAGGTGGGTGAAGCAACATTGTTGGGACCGGAGTTAGTACGTATAACTACGGAAAAGATTCAAATGATCCGGCAATGGATACAAACCGCACAAGATCGACAAAAGAGTTATGCGGATCTTCATCGAAAGGACGTGGAATTTAATGTTGGGGACCATGTGTTATTACGTGTTGCTCCGTGGAAGGGAGTTACGAGGTTTGGCAAGAGAGGAAAGCTCAATCCACGATTCGTTGGTCCATTTGAGATCCTTGACCGAGTAGGAAATGTGGCCTATAGACTCGCTTTACCTCCAAGCATGTCTCGTGTTCATAATGTTTTTCACATATCCGTGGTGCGTAAATATGTGAAAGATCCAAACCACATCATTGAGTTAGATCCGGACGAGATAGCTGAAGATTTAACGTATAAGGAGGTAACTGTCAAGATTTTGGATAGGAAGGAGCATGTCCTACGCTCGAAAATTATACCTCAAGTTAAAGTTTTGTGGAGAAACCATGCTATTGAGGAAATAACCTGGGAGTTAGAATCGAAAATGAAAGCGAGGTATCCTCACCTCTTCGACACCCCAGGTACGTATGTCAATTTCGAGGACGAAATTTCATAAGGGGGAGGATGTAAGACCCCGAATTTTATAAATAAAGATTTGATTTTCTTTATATATTATTTTGAAATAGTAAGGGGTTGATTTAATTAATGTAGTAAGTTGTGGGTAAAATGCGCAAATATTTCAAAATGAGCAAGTGGTTATAAAATATTCATTGTTGTCAGGAAATATTCGTTTGGTCGTGGAATATTCTTGTTGTCGGGAAATATTCGTACGACGGCGCAGCCATTTGTGGGCCCCACAACGGAATAACTGTCGGATATAGAAAGCGACAAAAATAACTTTTTTATAAATAACGGTAAAACTGTTACCGTTAAACTATTGAAATACCTGGTGATAAAAATACAGTAATACACGTTGTTGCATAGTAGCACACGGTATTGCACAGTATTTCGAATTATTGATTCTTACGAAAGAAGGCACTTACTCAATTATTGTTACAGTAATTATTGTTCAATATTTTATATTATTGATTCAATAATTGTCACTGCACAGTATTTTACATTATCAAATCAATAATTCATATTATTTGAATAATATTATTAGATAGCATTATTGACAATGTCTAAGGAAGTTCTGTCTAGGAGGGGTTATTTAATTGCGCGTCAGTAAGGAGAAATCCTTATCGGAAGGCCCCCTCTTTCTTGGGAACGACCTAGTTGTCAATATTGTAGTTCTGTAATATTATTTGTGAATAATTAATTATTAATTTATATGATAAGAAAATATTTATTTTGTGGATATAAAAGAAGAAATTAGTGCTGAGGTGTTTTTATCAGTATTTTGGTGTGGAAATCATCCGTTTATGGATTTCGGCCATTTCTGGTTGGGAATTTGGAAAAATTTCCTTCTACAAAGTTGTAGAGAATTAAATTTCCTATAAAAAGGACATATAATTTATATTTTTTGATAAAGGGCTATTTATTATGAATTATTGAAGTTTCGAAAATAAATATTTTTTTAAAATAAAATGATGGGCCCCACTTTTGTCATTGCTTGGAAAATGCTGATCTTTTTTGGTAGGCGTATGAAAGCCGCCGGTAGTAGAAAGTCAACATTGGTGTCCTGACATTTTTCTATAAATAGGGTGCTTAGGTTAGAATTAAAAATCACACCAGAATCAGAAGTTTTCTCTCTCTATAATATCGAGCATATTTTTGTGAGTATTTAGATACTTTGAGTGTTGCTATTCAGTGCAAGTTTCCTTCAGTATTATATCCGATATTCCAGCTAGAAGTACTATTCTTTTAAGGTAAGGGATGTTATTTTCTTTCGTAAATGATGTTATTCTTTTCAATATCATTATAACAAAATATTATCATGAATTTTATTATAAAATTCTTACTTTTTTCGTCGGGATTACTATTCACTTATACGGCACTATTCACGGAAAAATTAAATTTTCTTCTATATGTCCAAGTTGTTTGTTAAGGTTCCTCTCTTTGATTGGATCCAAGTTTTGAGCTCTATTCTTGAATTTTGATCCACAAAGTATTATTATGGAGTATTTTTGAACTTAGATAAACTAAAATGCGAATCCTTAATCTTTGTCCTTTATCTCACTAGATTCGTTATTTATATTATTTTTCATCATCCTTTGTCCTAAATGGTGATATAACTGAATATCTTTGGCCTGTAGAGCAAAGATGAATGATTACCTGATGAATATCTTTGGCCCGTAGTGCAAAGATGAACAGGTGTTGAGATGAACATGACCAACTGATGATACAAATGAATATCTTTGGCTCGTAGTGCAAAAATGAATATTTGATTCGAGATGTATATTGATTGATGTTACAGTGATAAAATATTGATGATGGACTTTTAAATCATAGAAGATAGTAGACTTCATTCTTTACTTAACTCTTCTAATGAATTGTTATTTCCCCTGCGAATATTGATCTAAAACTTGTTGTCAATAATATTTTACTGATTTGTTGAAGACTAACGATAATTTATTTCTCATTATCTTAGTCATAATATTCTTTACTGGGCTAGTTGAGCTCACCCTTTTCATCTATTGTCCTCTTCAGGAAATGAGAATGTCGCAGGAACTAGTCGGAGGACAGAGTGATGGTCCGAGTTAAAGTAGTAGTAGTCCTCACTATTTCTAATAAATAGTGTGATAATAATTGTAATGAGGACTTAATTTGAATGTTAATATTTTCTACATATTTGTATTGACACTCACAGTTGTGGTTGTATTTTGCACGATCGTGTGATATAAAGTTTGTATTTGGATTCTGTACCACGTATTTGGCGACTCAGAATAGGTTGGGTTGACTGGACCTATTCCGGGGGCATCACATAAATGAATTATTTAATAAACATAATGTTATTCTAATTAATTTAATAATTAATTAGAGATTTAATAATTTGACATAATTAATAAATGAGAATTTTAATTATGTGATAATGTGATTTAATGTGGATTATTATATTTTATTTAATTGAATTTAAATAAAATTATTTGATTAATTAGAAGTGTGACATTAAACTATATAATAAGCATTTAATTAGAATAAAGGAAAAGGAGGAAGAATAATGGAACAACTAAACAAGCCTTTATGGGAGTGGGTGTTAGTTAATTCCCATTATGGAATTAACCGTTCCCACTATCCCTGATAGTTAAGTTATATACGTATATTATATTATAGCTTTAGCCTTATATCTATATTAGACTTCCTTTATATCATATATTCATATCAGATAACTTCAGAGAGAAACACTTAGAGAGAGAAAAGAGAGAATTTGAGAGAGAATTGAGAATTTAAGAAAAAGAGTTGTAGATTCTAGAGTTTATATCATCATTAAACAGAGTTAGCAAGTGTATGATTCTTCAACCCAAGCCTTTAATTACACGTTCTTATGTTTTCTCTATGAAATTCAGTTTGGAGTTCTCTGTGGCTAAAGTTATTAATGAATATTGATTATATGTGTGTATACATGTTATTATATGATCATAACATATTTTCTATCATCTATGTATGTTTTAAAACAATCAATTTCATGTAATTATGCTTTAATCAAAGTTTCATGAGTTACAGAGTATGAAAAGTATGAAAAACATGTATATGGTCTTTATGTACAAAATATCATGCTTGAATTGTTCATTAAACTCTAAATTGATAGTTGATTATGATTATGCATGTTTAAACAAATAAAACGAAATTTAAACGGGCAGATTCGGAGTTATAACGAATCTGTAACATTGAATTTCATGATTTCTCTCGAAACCTTGCAAAATACCAAAAAATGTGAATTTAAGTGTTTTAATTTGAGTACTTACGTGATCTAAAGTGTTAAAAGCATGTTAGAATCATTATATGATGCTCCTGTGAAGTTTATACTTCATGGGAATCACTGAATTAGTTTAATTTGGATTTATTTGGCCTTCTCTGCGATTTTTCGAGAAAACTACAACTGGCCCAGCCGAGGTACCCCCGCCCCAGCGGGCCCCTTACCGAACCCACACCCGCCCCAACAGGCCTAACCCCTGCCCCAGCGGGGGAGGGGGGTTGCAGAGAAAAAAAATATTTTTATTCCTTTAGTGTATTTTTAAGCCATAACATGATAAGTTAACCTAACCTAATGAACCTGATAACATGATGAACATATAATATAATACTATAACATGTTGTTGACATGTATAATATAATTTGAAGTTTCATGTTAATAAACTATGTGTGAACTTGGATATTGATGCCGTAAGACTTGATTACGATTGTCTAATAGTTCATATTATGTGGTGTGCATGTTCTGATTCAGATTCACGTTATTTAGTTAGTTAACAAGTTAAAATTTGTTAACCAAGTTGTTAAGTTGAACTTAAGTGAGAAGTTCAACAGTTAAACTTAGTGGTAATGGAACTAATCGATGTTGTAAACGTAATGTAATGTGTAGGACGTTGAGGAATTGAATTGTAATTATATTTGTAGCTTGTCCACGAGACAAGTTTCCTAATCCTTATTTTAATTGAGCAAGTTTTCCTAACTATACTCTTTAAATTGAGTAAGTTTTCTAAACTCAAATCAGTTATTGAACAAGCTTTCTACTTTTGAACTATTAACATGATGCAAGTTCTTATTCTTGTTCATTCAAGTTAGGTTTCATATGAGATATTACAAGTTCTTTAAAGTATTACTTCAGTTATACAATACTTATTCGATTGTATACTCTTGAAATTTATTATTCGATTTGAATATCAATTATTGTTGAACCTTGTAAGACTAGCGAACCCTTATTGATTTGACTAGTCCATAGTTGATGAACGTTCTAAATTCTAGAACTGTTATTGAACTTATCCAAACCAAACTTTCTTTGGCGCGGATTTTGATGTCAAACTGAGATGAACAACCCTATTATAGGGGATTAATTACGCTTTAGCGTTAAGATATTGTGCACAGTATGGTACTAAGGGCTAATCCTCCTGAGTACGAGTAGTAGAGTCCATATAGTCTTATGACTGTTAAAGGTTTAAAGTAGAAATACTTGACAACCTGGGACATAGTTCAAGGTCTTATGACCCTCAGACATACTTTTGATTCTTGTTATTCATTCTTGATTCAAAAGCCGAGCTTTCAATTATTCAGAACTCTTTGACTTATTCGCATGTTATTATTACGATTGTATTGTTATACTTGTGGGCAATTGTGCTTACTCTTGTATAATAGCATTGCAGTTAAGAACGAAAGGTCCAACGAGCCTTCTACTAGCAAAGGCAAGGGCAAAGTTAACAAGTGATGAAGACTTGTTATTTATTTGAGATTGTGTTGTTTTATGACTATGATGATATGTTAAGACTTATTTATTTCTTTTATTCCGCACTCGATGTATTAAGGTTAGTATGACCTGGGATTCAGTTATTCAGATGTGGTAACCCCTTATGGGGAGGATTTTTATTTAATTATGTTTTCGCATTTATTATGGGTAGATATATTTGTGATAATTGTACAATAAACACAAAATCCCGTGGAAATTGAAGTACCCGAATTTGGGGGTGTCACAAGTTGGTATGTAGGTTATGAACCTTAGGTGGGGGAAAAACCTTAGGGTAGTATAGCCTTCGATAACATAGTAATGATAACTCTTATCGAGTTCTAAGAAAGATAATAAATTACTTTATATTCTATGTGTTTATACTTATATACGCGCGACTCCCGAGTATCGATTAGTATCACGTAATAACTAAGACTTATAATTTTGATTGTTAGGATGTCGGATGTTGGAGGATCTAGTCAGCCTAGGGAGGTTGTACCCTGAGTGGCTATTGAGGAGGAGCCCCGAGACATTCATATAGTCTGGGAGCAGTTGGTTCGTAGAGAGCCATCTCTTTTGACCACTTTTGTTAATCGGGAGCATGAGCCAGTGTTTGAATCAGAGGAGGACTCTGAGGAGATTGAGGTTGAAGCTGAGGCAACTGAGGAGGAGGATGAAGACCCTGATGAGTTCCCACCGAACTCTATCAGTGTTGAGATGTACAACGAGCTGTATGACCGTAACATAGAGTTATAGGATACTATTCGAGAGCTGAAGGAGCAGACAGTTACTCAGCAGACTACCATCGAGCAGAAGGATGGTGAGGTTGAGACTCTGTACACACGTCTTGGAGACGTAGAGTGGGAGTTGGTCCATGAAAAGGGCCAAGGTGAAGAAAAGTCAGCTGAGATAGAGAAGCTGAAGAATGATTTGCGTGAGGAATCAGCGAAGCTTGCCATAGCAGAGGATGCTTGGATGAGGGCTTCACGACGTGCAGATCTTGCTGAGGATAACGATCGTGTAAAGAAGGCTAAAATCGAGGAGACAGACGATACATTTCAAACTGCAATTGATAAGGTCCAGGATCGGGTTATGTGTTATCCAGTTCAGTTCAAGGATCTACCTTGGTATATGTTGGATCGCAGGACAATGTTCCGCGTTATGGAGGAAGAGCGTAGCAAAGCTGTTCGACGCCTTAGTAGGCCGTGATAGGAACAGTATGATTATGTGAATATTTCATGTTAGTTAAAAATGTAAATTCTGATGTGATTATAAACAAAAGAATATTTTGATGATTTAAATCCTGAAGATTCTTTATCTCGGGATAGTTGATGTAAATAGCAGTAATGAAATCTTTCGTTTGTTAAAAAACTTTTGATTAAATAAAATATCAGATTTTATTCGAGATGCTATGTGTGAAGTGTTACTTTAAAGTATTTAAGTTAAGCCATAAATATATAAAGGATGAATAAAGATCTAATAAGCGTATATCTTAACAGAATTATGCCGCCGAGAAGACGACCAAACCGTCGACTAGCCCAAGAAAGGTCAACGAATAACAACAACGACGCCAATGCTAACGCCAACCCCGTTCAGCAATTGGCGAATCTGTTGACAGGAGCTATGAACAATCAGCCGCAAGCTCCACCGAACACGACGTTCAACGACTTCAAGGCGGTGGGACCGCCAGAGTTCAAGGTGTAAGACCCCGAATTTTATGAAATAAAAGTCTACTTTAATTTATGATTAATATTTTAAAATTTTAAAATATTAAGTTGATAAATGGTCAAATGAGCAATTAATCGGATAAAATAACAAATAAAAGAAGGGGATTAAATCTTCTAGAAGGGGAGGAGACGGCTAGTTGCTAATCTTGAATGGGAGATGCTGAAAATTTATTCTCCTAATACTCTCAAAATATTTCTCAATTTCCTCACCCACCCATTAGGTGATTGGATAATTAAATAAAATAGGGTATGGGTTGGATTGACTAACCTAGCAATAAAACTAAATAAAGGATCAGATTTTTTTCTCTCTCTCACTCACTCCCATACCCACCAAAATATTGAGAAGAGAGAAAGAGAGGAGGAGGAAGAAGAAGAAGTGGGAGAAAGAAGAAAATAGAAAAGGTATGTTTAATTTATAATTTGATTTTCATATTTGAATGTTAAATTTTGTATATGGATAGAATATGTTTATATTTGTTTTTGATAGATTAAATTTGCATAAACATGAATCAAACGAGAGAAATCAAGAAATCAAATGAAAAACGAAATCTGGAAATTTTTAGAAAAATTAGTTTATTACTTGATTTTGTAAAATCTATAACTCTTTGTCTATAATGAGTTAGAAAATAAGACATATATCAAAACGAAGGTATGGAAGTAAGCTAATTATAGAAATTAGAATCACCTGAAAATTCTTTGTAGATTTTTCGTGGTGACTGTTCGAAGGAAACTGGTACGAAGGACTTATAGTCCAAAAAATTAGTTTCTTAAGCTCTATTGCGGGAATTATAGTTCTTAATCCGACCGTTAGATCGTTGTAATTTTTGGATATGTTATACATATATAAGTTGAGTACTTGTCCACAAATCTTGAACCGTTAAAGAATAATGTATGATTTGTTATGAATTTCGTGAGATGACTGATCTGGTATTTTTTTTTAAAACAGAAATATTTTCCGGCAAACTTTTTCGGTAAGCTTATTTCTATATGTTAGAGGTGGAATTTGAAAACACTTTCTTCGACAAAGTGTAGAGAATTAAATTTTACATGAAAAGGACATAAGATCTATAATTTTCTGATAAAAAGACTAATTTCTATGAATTATTGAAGTTTTTGAATATTGGAAATTTTAATTAATTTATCAAAAAAATTATTTGGGCTAAAATATTTTTACAGAAATCTTATTCTATCAGTTTAGAGTTTATGTAAATTTTTGATGAATTATTGAAAAGCAAACGTAATTATGGTATTTTTAAACTAATTATAGTTTGTTTAAAAATAGAGAAAATTCATAGAAAAATACTATGAAAGATGAAAAATTATGAAACTTGGTGAAAAATCATATAATATTATTTTATAGTTTCTGGACAGTTTTGGAAATTTATTGAGTAACATAAATACTTTCTTGTATTTTTAAGTTATTTATAGTTAGTTTGAAAATAGAGAAAATTAATGAAAAATTCTATGAATGGTGAAAAATTATGAAGTTTACTGGAAAAATCTTATAATAATATAAGATTAATATTGAAGATGTTTTAAAGATATAAAAGTATGTAGAGTTAGTATTTCTATTTTAAAGCTATTAAATAATAGTTTTAATAAATAGAAATAATTATCGAAAATTGTCTGATAATCCAAAAAATGTGAAAGTTGTTTGAAAAATTCAGAATAATATTTTAAATATTTTTGAAGTGTTAGTAAGCTCATGAGGTGTCGAGATGTAAACGTACAAATTATGATAAATATTTATATAATTATATTGTTGTATGTTATCATCACTTGAGATGGTGGCTTAGTGGTGGGAAGCCGGACATAAGTCCCCATTAACGTGAGTTCGAGTCTTGGTAAACTCCTATATGCTCTAGTGGTCTCACGTCTTGGATTTATTCGGGGGTAAGTTGAGCCCTAGATTTATTCGGGGGTAAGTGAGTTGTGCCGATGAAGACACCACTGAGGCCTCTAAAATTTTTAGAGATCATGCATTTATTTTTCTCCCTATCATGCATGTAATTATTTGTTACATATGTTAATAAATAACAGTTATGATATTATATGACCAGTTGAAAGTATTGTGAGTCTATAATAATGATTGTGAATAATTGTTGAAAGATTAAAAATGTGTAAATAATTGATGATTAAAAGGTGTTGATTAAAGATAAGTATGATATGCAGATGCTTGCTCAATTATTTTCTCTTTACGAAAGTAAGTTGGCAGGACTTGCCGACACTCTACTTTTTCTAAAGTAGTATGAACCACAACTCTATTATTGATCAAATTCTGTTAAAACGTGTACAGATTGATTTAATTTCCTCTGTGGGACCATAAATTCCACTATCATTATTTTATATAGTTCATTTTGTTATTTTGTCAAAGCTGGTGTGTTAGTTGTTTTCTCAATTTTCAGTATAAATAGGTTGCTTTGGTTGGGTAACTAAACAAACACGATGACTACACCAAAAGTATAAAATTCTTTTATTACAATATTGTGAGGATAATATTGTGAGTATTTCTTTTGAGTGTAAGGTTACTCCAAGTGTTGATAAAGAATGCAAACATTGTTCAAGTTGATCAATTTTATAGAAAGCAGAATCCAGTCACGTGCTAATTAAGGTAAGGGGTATCACTTTTTCTTAATATGGTAAAGGAATATCAATTTCTTTCATACTCAATATTATTGTAAGAGATTATTATTCGTTCTTCAGCTTATTATTAAATGGTGAAAAATTCTGAAATGATTAGGATATCCTTAATGGTTTGTGATGCATCTAATGTCTTGACCGGAATCTTTCTATTCAGTTTTAAGTTATTATGTTTGATCCGGTAACTTTCTATTTACTTGAACTTTATATTCTAATCGATTTTCGGAATATCGTGTTGGTAATTTAGACTCTGGGTGATTAAGTTGAAAATCAATAAGATCTATTTGTATCTTATTATATATTATTGTGGCGAAATTTCTCTTTGGCCTGTAGTGCAACGATGAAATATTGATCGGTATACAGTTGAATATCTTTGGCCTGTAGTGCAAAGATGAACTATTGATGAATATCTTTGGCCTGTAGTGCAAAGATGAGCTGTTGATTTATGAATATCTTTGGCCTGTAGTGCAAAGATGAACTATTGATGAATATCTTTGGCCTGTAGTGCAAAGATGAGCATTTGAGTTATGAATATCTTCGGCTTGTAGTGCAAAGATGAACTATTGATGAATATCTTTGACCCGTAGTGCAAAGATGAATATATTAGCATGATTATGAACAGGAACTGTGAATTGGTATAACCATAATTTTTGGTGTTTCAGGTAAAGACAGGTGATGAAAGTTCTCTTTGTCTTGAGTACAACGAAGAACTGTTGATGGGTATTACAGGAATAAAATATTGATGATGGACTTTTAACATGGAGAAGATAATATACATTATGGTCTATTTGACTCTTCTAATGGATTGTTGATTCCGCTACAATTTTGGTTGATAATTTTTATCATCTACCATATGTTTTAAATCTCTGATTTATTACTAATGAATACTATTGATAATTTAATTATCTTAGTCTTGATATTCTTTACTGGGCTCTTTGTGCTCACCCTTTTGCTTCACAATTTCTTTCAGGAAATAAAAGTGTAGCTGGAACAAAAAGAGAGGACATGGGTATAAAGTGGTGTCTCGAGTTAGTCGCCATCCTCATCAAGTTATAGAACAAGGTGGCATAATAATTGTACGGGAAACTTAAAAATTTAAATGCGTGTGTCGTATTCTACACGTTATTTAACAGTTAATTTTGGTGAATCAAATAGAGTGAGGTGTTGTCCAAGGTTGGGCCATGAGGGTAACAGTTGAGTATGATAGTTGTTTTAAAACTCATAAATAATTATTGTCTTATTTGATACGACATTATGATAATTCGGGTGCGAATACTGTCGTACTATATACGACATGGTAATAGTTGTAAACAGAAAGATTTGTATTTGGAATTTTGATTGAGTGTATTAGTGGCGACCCAAAATAGGTTGGATGAATTGGACCTATTTTGAGGGCGTTACAGTTGGTATCAAAGCTTAGGGATATGATCTCTGGCGGAGATCTAGGATTAGAACTAGGAGGGGAGAGACAAGTAAAATCCTTCACTAGTGTGTGTCCTACCTAAGCTGATTTTGTTATTTGGTTTGAATGATGTTAACCTCTATTATATAGCCGTATTTAAGAATGGGCATCAAAGAACCACGAGATGAGTAATGGATGAACCATGAGAAAAAAGAAATGACCTGGAAGATTGAATTTGAAATCCTTATCTCTTCGGAATTCCAAGTACGTACGTAAATTTTGAGGACGAAATTTCATAAGGAGGGGAGATTGTAAGACCCTGAATTTTATGAAATAAAAGTCTACTTTAATTTATGATTAATATTTTAAAATTTTAAAATATTAAGTTGATAAATGGTCAAATGAGCAATTAATCGGATAAAATAGCAAATAAAAGAAGGGATTAATTCTTCTAGAAGGGGAGGAGACGGCTAGTTGCTAAACTTGAATGGGAGATGCTGAAAATTTATTATCCTAATACTCCCAAAATATTTCTCAATTTCCTCACCCACCCATTAGGTGATTGGTTAATTGAATAAAATGGGGTATGGGTAATATAATTAATATATAAATCTCCCATATATCTCCCGTTTTAAACCCAATCAACAATGGAATATTTTGTCCAAATAATGTGTCAGTTTTGAGTTGGATTGACTAACCTAGTAATAAAACTAAATAGAGGATCAGATTTCTTTCTCTCTCTCACTCACTCCCGTACCCACCAAAATATTGAGAAGAGAGAAAGAGAGGAGGAGGAAGAAGAAGAAGTGGGAGAAAGAAGAAAATTGGAAAGGTATGTTTAATTTATAATTTGTTTTTCATATTTAGATGTTAAATTTTGTATATGGATAGAACGTGTTTATATTTGTTTTTGATGGATTAAATTTGCATAAACATGAATCAAATGAGAGAAATCAAGAAATCAAATGAAAAACGAAATCTGAAAAGTTTTAGAAAAATTAGCTTATTACTTGATTTTGTAAAATCTATAACTCTTTGTGTATAATGAGTTAGAAAGTGAGCCATATATCAAAACGAAGATATGGAAGTAAGCTAATTACAGAAATTGGAATCACTAGAAAATTCCTTGTAAATTTTTCGTAGTGACTGTTTGAATGAAACTGGTTTGAAAGACTTATAGTCCGAAAAATCAGTTTCTTAAGCTCTATTGCGGGAATTATAGTTCTTAATTCGACCGTTGGATCGTTGTAATTTTTGGATATGTTATACATATATAAGTTGAGTACATGTCCACAAATTTTGAACCATTAAAGATTAACGTATGATTTGTTATGAATTTCGTGAGGTGACTGATCTGGTATTTTTTTTCAAAATAGAAATATTTTTCGACAAACTTTTTCAGTAAGCTTATTTCTATATGTTAGAGGTGGAATTTGAAAACACTTTCTTCTACAAAGTTGTAGAAAATTAAATTTTATGAAAACGACATAAGATCGTAATTTTCTGATAAAAGGACTAATTTCTATGAATTATTGAAGTTTTTGAATATTGGAAATTTTAATTAAATTATCAAAAAAATTATTTGGCCAAAAATATTTTTACAGAAATCTTATTATATCAGTTTAGAATTTCTGTAATTTTTTGATGAATTATTGAAAAGCAGAAGTAATTATGGTATTTTTAAACTAATTATAGTTAGTTTAAAAATAGAGGAAATTCATAGAAAAATTCTATGAATGATGAAAAACTATGAAACTTGGTGAAAAATTATATAATATTATTTTATAGTTTCTGGACAGTTTTGGAAATTTATTGAGTAACATAAATACTTTCTTATATTTTTAAGCTATTTATAGTTAGTTTGAAAATAGAGGAAATTAATGAAAAATTCTATGAATGGTGGAAAATTAGGAAGTTTGCTGAAAATCTTATAATAATTTAAGATTAATATTTATGATATTTTAAAGATATAAAAGTATGTGGAGTTAGTATTTCTATTTTAAAGCTATTAAATAATATTTTTTATAAATAAAATAATTATAGGAAATTGTCGGATAATCCGAAAAATGTGAAAGTTGTTTGAAAAATTCAGAATAAAATTTTAAATATTTTTGAAGTGTTAGTAAGCTCATGAGGTGTCGGGATGTAAATGTACAAGTTATGATAAATGTTTATATAATTATATTGTTGTATGTTATCATCACATAATATGGTGGCTTAGTGGTGGGAAGCCGAACATAAGTTCCCATTAACGTAAGTTCGAGTCTTGGTAAACTCCTAAATGCTCAGGTGGTCTCACGTCTTGGATTTATTCGGGGGTAAGTTGAGCCCTAGATTTATTCGGGGGTAAGTGAGTTGTGCCGATGAAGACACCACTGAGGCCTCTAAAATTTTTAGAGATCATGCATTTATTTTTCTCCCTATCATGCATGTAATTATTTGTTACATATGTTAATAAATAACAGTTATGATATTATATGACCAGTTGAAAGTATTGTGAGTCTATAATAATGATTGTGAATAATTGTTGAAAGATTAAAAATGTGTAAATAATTGATGATTAAAAGGTGTTGATTAAAGATAAGTATGATATGCAGATGCTTGCTCAATTATTTTCTCTTTACGAAAGTAAGTTGGCAGGACTTGCCGACACTCTACTTTTTCTAAAGTAGTATGAACCACAACTCTATTATTGATCAAATTCTGTTAAAACGTGTACAGATTGATTTAATTTCCTCTGTGGGACCATAAATTCCACTATCATTATTTTATATAGTTCATTTTGTTATTTTTTCAAAGCTGGTGTGTTAGTTGTTTTCTCAATTTTCAGTATAAATAGGTTGCTTTGGTTGGGTAACTAAACAAACACGATGACTACACCAAAAGTATAAAATTCTTTTATTACAATATTGTGAGGATAATATTGTGAGTATTTCTTTTGAGTGTAAGGTTACTCCAAGTGTTGATAAAGAATGCAAACATTGTTCAAGTTGATCAATTTTATAGAAAGCAGAATCCAGTCACGTGCTAATTAAGGTAAGGGGTATCACTTTTTCTTAATATGGTAAAGGAATATCAATTTCTTTCATACTCAATATTATTGTAAGAGATTATTATTCGTTCTTCAGCTTATTATTAAATGGTGAAAAATTCTGAAATGATTAGGATATCCTTAATGGTTTGTGATGCATCTA
This sequence comes from Panax stipuleanatus, assembly GCA_020205555.1. NCBI lineage: Eukaryota > Viridiplantae > Streptophyta > Magnoliopsida > Apiales > Araliaceae > Panax > Panax stipuleanatus. The sequence goes on from CM035117.1 coordinate 41,557,847, forward strand.
ATGTCTTGACCGGAATCTTTCTATTCAGTTTTAAGTTATTATGTTTGATCCGGTAACTTTCTATTTACTTGAACTTTATATTCTAATCGATTTTCGGAATATCGTGTTGGTAATTTAGACTCTGGGTGATTAAGTTGAAAATCAATAAGATCTATTTGTATCTTATTATATATTATTGTGGCGAAATTTCTCTTTGGCCTGTAGTGCAACGATGAAATATTGATCGGTATACAGTTGAATATCTTTGGCCTGTAGTGCAAAGATGAACTATTGATGAATATCTTTGGCCTGTAGTGCAAAGATGAGCTGTTGATTTATGAATATCTTTGGCCTGTAGTGCAAAGATGAACTATTGATGAATATCTTTGGCCTGTAGTGCAAAGATGAGCATTTGAGTTATGAATATCTTCGGCTTGTAGTGCAAAGATGAACTATTGATGAATATCTTTGACCCGTAGTGCAAAGATGAATATATTAGCATGATTATGAACAGGAACTGTGAATTGGTATAACCATAATTTTTGGTGTTTCAGGTAAAGACAGGTGATGAAAGTTCTCTTTGTCTTGAGTACAACGAAGAACTGTTGATGGGTATTACAGGAATAAAATATTGATGATGGACTTTTAACATGGAGAAGATAATATACATTATGGTCTATTTGACTCTTCTAATGGATTGTTGATTCCGCTACAATTTTGGTTGATAATTTTTATCATCTACCATATGTTTTAAATCTCTGATTTATTACTAATGAATACTATTAATAATTTAATTATCTTAGTCTTGATATTCTTTACTGGGCTCTTTGTGCTCACCCTTTTGCTTCACAATTCCTTTCAAAAAATAAAAGTGTAGCTGGAACAAAAAGAGATGACATGGGTATAAAGTGGTATCTCGAGTTAGTCGCCATCCTCATCAAGTTATAGAACAAGGTGGCAGAATAGTTGTACAGGAAACTTAAAAATTTAAATGCGTGTGTCGTATTCTACACGTTATTTAACAGTTAATTTTGGTAAATCAAATAGAGTGAGGTGCTGTCCAAGGTTGGGCCATGAGGGTCACAGTTGAGTATGATAGTTGTTTTAAAACTCACAAATAATTGTTGTCTTATTTGATACGACATTATGATAATTCGAGTGCGAATACTGTCGTACTATATACGACATGGTAATAGTTGTAAACAGGAAGATTTGTATTTGGAATTTTTATCGAGTGTATTAGTGGCGACCCAAAATAGGTTGGATGGATTGGACCTATTTTGGGGGCGTTACACAAGGGATCCATGAACCCGATTGAAGCACAGACTTTGGTCATGGAAATGGTGAAAGTTTTTGATGTCGCTAAGGTCGGTGAAGATCAGAAAACCGCATATAAGACATTCATGCTGAAATCAGAAGCCAGCTATTGGTGGCAAGCAAACAATTTCAGGGGAGGAGAAGGTGTGATAACTTGGGAGGGGTTCAAGGTGATGTTCTTCGAGATGTACTTCCCGATAAGCTCACAGAATCATATGGAGGTGCAGTCTCTGGAGCTTAAACAAGGCAATATGTCTGTGCCAGATTATGTAGCAAGATTTAATGAGTTGGCTAGGTTCGCCACATACCAAGTACATACCGACGAGAGAAAGGCAAGGAGGTTTGAACAGGGACTGAAGCCCTGGTTGTATAGCAAGGTGTCGATGTTCCAGCTGAACACCTTTGCTGGGGTATTGGAGAAGGCTATCCTCACTGAAGGTAGGAGCAATGTTATGACCAAATACAACCAAAAGAAGAAGAATGAAGGTGAAGGAAATAAGGCTAGTGGTAGCAACACTGGGGGAAGCAACAGTCAGAAGTGAAGGTGGAATGACAGAACACCAACTGGAAGTCAGCAAGGGAGCTAGAAAAAAAGGGTTGAAGCATGTCCGACCTACGAGGAGAATCACCTGGGGGTCTGTATGAAGGGAAAATGAGTCTGCTATAATTGTGGTCAGGAAGGCCACATAGCACCTAACTGCCCTAACCCTAAGAAGGGCGCCTGCTTCACGTGTGGGTCGAAGGACCATCAGGCCAGGGATTGCTCTAAGAAAGTATCTGGAGGGGCAGGACCAAGTGGGAACAGGGGAAACAGTGGTGGCAACGCTCTGACGATTACAGGACCAACCGCAATAAATCGACCTACTGCCAGGACATTCAATATGACAGTGCAGGATGTTGTACAGTCTCGCGATGTGGTGTTAGGTATCATTCTGATCAATAAAGTTAATGCTTATGTATTATTTGATTCGGGTGCTACTTGCTTATTTATATCCAATGACTTTGCTAAGAACTTAGAATTGCCTAAGGAAGAGTTAGAATACCCTATGAACATAGAGATTGCGAATAGGGAAGTGATTCGAGTTAAGTATGTACACACTTATTTCGATTAGACTTAGGGAATTCGACGTTATCTTGGGAATGGATTGGCTATTCAATTATGGAGCGATAATTGATTGCCAAAAGAAGTGTATTAACCTTATGACTCTGTCAAAGGTTGTGTTTTATGGCAGTAAGTTGCCTAGACAAGAGAGTTGTCTGACAATGATGCAAGCCAGGAAGTTATTGAGACAAGGCTGTATAGGATATTTAGCCTACATAGTTGATAGTCGAAAAGAGAACCCGAAGTTGGAGGAAATACCAGTCATGAGAGACTTCGTGGATGTATTTCCGAACAATTTGCCAAGACTTTCGTGAGATAGGGAGCTAGAGTTCGTGATCGATTTGGCGCCAGGAACGGCTCCAATATTGAAGGCATCGTATCGTATGGCTCCGGTAGAGATGAAAGAATTGATGGTACAGCTGCAAGAGGTTTTGGACAAGAAATATATACAGCAGAGTGTATCACCGTGGGGAGCGTCGGTATTATTCGTAAAGAAGAAGGATGGGATAATGAGGCTCTGCATCGACTACAGAGAGTTAAACAAGGTCACGATTAAGAATATGTATCCACTGCCAAGGATTGACAACTTGTTTAACCAATTAAAGGGTGCGAGATACTTCTCAAAGATAGACCTGAGAAGTGGTTACCATCAGTTGAAGGTGAGAACATAAGATGTTTCGAAGATGGCGTTTAGGACTCGGTATGGTCACTACGAATTTTTAGTAATGTCATTTGGTCTAACAAATGCTCCTGCAGCATTTATGAGCCTAAGGAACTGAGTGTTCAAGCCATTTTTGGACAAATTCGTCGTGGTGTTTATCGATGACATTTTGGTGTATTCAAAGACCAAGGAGGAACACGTTGAACATCTGAAGGTGACACTGGAGGCGTTGAGGAGAGAGAAGTTGTACGCCAAGTTTTTGAAATGCGAATTTTGGATTGAGCGGGTGCAATTTCTTGGACATGTGATTGATAAGGACGGAATTTCAATAGATCCCTCCAAGGTCGAAGCTGTGATGAACTGGGATTAGCCGAAGACACCATCGGAAGTTAGAAGTTTTCTTGGATTTGCAGGATATTATAGAAGATTCATTCAAGACTTTTCCAAGATCGCAACTTCACTGACAAATTTGACTAGAAAATCGGTGAAATTCGTTTGAATGGAGAAGTGTGAGGAAAGCTTCCAAGAGCTTAAGAAGAGGTTGAGTACAGCACCTATGTTATCTCTCTCGGATAGCACAGGAAATTTTGTGATTTATAATGATGCGTCACATAAAGGACTAGGCTGTGTGCTTATACAAAATGGCAAAGTCATTGCATATGCGTCACGATAGCTGAAGGATTACGAGACGGGGTATTCGACCCATGACTTGGAGTTGGCTGCTGTAGTTTTTACTTTAAAGATTTGGAGACACTATCTCTATGGGGAGAAGTGTGAAATATATATAGACCACAAAAGTCTAAACTATATTTTTACACATAAAGATTTGAATATGCGCCAGAGAAAGTGGTTGGAATTGATAAAGGACTATGATTGCGAGATCTTATACGATCCAGGTAAAGCGAATATGGTTGCCGACGCCTTAAGCAGAAAGGATCGTGAGAAGTTGATGATGTTGACTGCCCAGGAGAAGCTAATTTCAGCAATGGAGAAACTAGAATTGGAAGTGAGAAATCCGATGAAATCTGACGAGAAGCTGTTCCAGCTGGGAGCTAGTATAACTTTGCTAGATAAGGTTAAGGAAGCACAATTTCAAGATGAAGACTGCGAGAAGATAAAGAAGAAGATATCCGAAGAAAATGAACTAAAATTCAATGCAGACAGTAAGGGACTGTTGAGATTTGAGAGCAGAGTTTGGGTACTGCCAGTGTCAGATATTAAGGAAGACATTTTGAGCGAGGCTCATGGTTTGCGGTATTCGATTCACCCCGGAAGTACCAAGATGTAACAGGATCTCCGACAACATATCTGGTGGCCGAATATGAAAAGAGATGATGTCGATTGTGTTGCCAAGTGCCTGACGTGTCAGAAAGTGAAGGCAGAACATCAAAGGCCGAGTGGTTTGGTACAACCTCTAGAGATCCAGAATGGAAATAGGAACACATTACAATGGATTTCGTAGTGGGTCTTCTGACAACTTAGAAAGGCTACGACGTAGTATGGGTTATCGTTGACCAATTGACAAAATCAACACACCTCCTACCGATCAAGATCAAATTCAACCTAGAGCAGTTGGCAAAGCTTTATGTGAAGGAGATTGTTTCAAGGCACGGAGTTCCAGTGTCGATTGTTTCCGATAGGGAACCGCACTTCACATCAAACTTCTAAAAGCGACTACAAGAATGCATGGGGACGCAGTTGAGAATGAGTACAGCATATCACCCTCAGACCGACGGACAAAGCGAAAGGACATTGGAAGATATGCTAAGAGCGTGCATCATGGATTTTAAAGGAAATTGAGATTATCACTTACCGCTCGTTGAATTCGGTTACAACAACAGTTACCACGCAAGTATTGGCATGCCGCCTTACGAAGCGTTGTACGACAGAAAGTGTAAAACTCCACTATACTGGGATGAAGTTGGCGAAAGACAATTGTTAGGTCCAGAACTGGTACAATAGATAGTAGAGATCGTCAATGTGATCCGGACAAGATTGGTAGCGGCTCGGGATAGGCAGAAGAAATACGTCGATCCACACCGCAAGAATGTAGAATTTGAATCGGGTAGCTTTGTATTCTTGAAAGTCTCTCCCTGTAAGGGAAAGATCATATTTGGCAAGAATGGGAAATTAAGCCCGAGGTTCATTGGACCCTTTGAAGTACTGCGAAGAATCGGAGAAGTTGCGTATGAGGTAGCCTTACCTCCGGCGCTAGAGCATGTCCACAACGTCTTCCATGTGTCAGTGTTACGACCATATAAATCCGATTACAAACATGTGATTGAATATGAACCCCTGCAATTTGAGAAAGACTTATCCTATGAAGAAGTTCCTGTTCAGATTATTGACAGGAAAGAGCAAGTTCTCAGAAATAAAGTGATACCTTCTATTAAGGTAATCTGGAGAAACCACAATGCTGAAGAAGCTACGTGGGAACTCAAAGAACATATGATAAAGACTTACCCACACTTATTTGCTTAATCTATGTGTAAGCGATTCTGGGGACAGAATCTTTCTAAGGGGGTAGAATGTAACGGGACAAAATTAATAGAACTGTGATTCTGGGGACAGAATCCTTTTAAGGGGGGAAAGATGTGACGAAAGAAAATTTTATAATTTAATTTGAATATTTATTGAATTAAATAAATATTTTGATGATTTATTTATTGAGTTATCGATGTTTTAATTATTAGGTTAAATAATTATGTGATGGAATTGTGGTAGAATAATTTAATTATACGTGTTACATTAATTAAATTAATATGAAGAATTTTATAATTCCAAGTATGTATTTAATTGAGTTTATTTGATTAAATGAATTATTTAATAAGCATAATGTTATTCTAATTAATTTAATAATTAATTAGAGATTTAATAATTTGACATAATTAATAAATGAGAATTTTAATTATGTGATAATGTGATTTAATGTAGATTATTATATTTTATTTGATTGAATTTAAATAAAATTATTTGATTAATTAGAAGTGTGACATTAAACTATATAATAAGCATTTAATTATAATAAAGGGAAAGGAGGAAGAATAAGGGAACAACCAAACAAGCCTTAAGGGAGTGGGTGTCAGTTAATTCCCGTTATGGAATTAACCGTTCCCACTATCCCTGACAGTTAAGTTATATACGTATATTATATTATAGCTTTAGCCTTATATCTATATCAGACTTCCTTTATATCATATATTCATATCAGATAACTTCAGAGAGAAACACTTAGAGAGAGAAAAGAGAGAATTTGAGAGAGAATTGAGAATTTAAGAAGAGTTGTAGATTCTAGAGTTCATACCATCATCAAACAGAGTTAGCAAGGGTATGATTTTTCAACACAAGCCTTTAATTACACGTTCTTATGTTTTCTCCATGAAAATTAGTTTTGAGTTCTCTGTGACTAAAGTTATTAATGAATATTGATTATATGTGTGTATACATGTTAGTATATGATCATAACTTATTTTCTATCATCTATGTATGTTTTAAAATAATCAATTTCATGTAATTATGCTTTAATCAAAGTTTCATGAGTTATAGAGTATAAAGTATGAAGAACACGTATATGGCCCTTATGTACAAAATATCATGCTTGAATTGTTCATTAAACTCTAAATTGATAGTTGATTATGATTATGCATGTTTAAACGAACAAAACAAAATTTAAAAGGACAGATTCAGAGTTATAACGAATCTATAACGTAGAATTTCATGATTTCTCTCGAAACCTTGTAAAATACCAAAAACAGTGAATTTAAGTGTTTTAATTTGAGTAATTACGTGATCTAAAGTGTTAAAAGCATGTTAGAATCATTATATGATGCTCCTGTGAAGTTTATACTTCATGGGAATCACTGAATTAGTTTAATTTTGATTTATTTGGCCTTTTTTGCTGATTTTCGGGAACAGCAACTGGCCCAGCCGAGGTACCCCCGCCCCAGCGGGCCCCCTATCGAACCCACACCTGCCCCAGCGGGCCTAACCCTCGGCCCAGTCAGGGAGGGGGGGTGCAGAGAAAAAAATATTTTTGGTCCTTTTGTGTATTTTTAAGCCATAACATGATGAGTTAACCTAACCTAATGAACCTGATAACATGATGAACATGTAATACAATACTATAACATGTTGTTGACATGTATAATATAATTTAAAGTTTTATGTTAATTGTGGGTAAGGAAACGTACCTTACTAGGGTTAGGGTTTCGAGTTGGCTGAGGAGGAGAGAAATCCACAAAGAGTACGGTCTTGATTGATTGATTGAAGAGGGGAGAAGAACAGGTAAGCGATTGCTCAAGTAACACGTGGCAGAACTCCTAGGATCCAGGAACCCTACTAGAGTATCAAGAATCCAGAGAGCCTTCTTGAGTGTCTTCAGTTCAGAGAGAATCCAAAAGTCAACCCCTTTCTATTGGAGTGGAAGGGGGTATTTATAGAGTTTTCTGGAAAATAGTCACGTGCCTGGCACATGTGTGGGTCTTGTACCTGACACATGTCTGGGTCTTGTGCATGGCATGTGACTTCAGAAGAAATTCCAGAAATACCCTTAATTACTTGAGTAATGCCCAAATTTCCCTGTCCTTCTAGCCACCAATCCAATCCCTCAATCAATTCCCAAAATGAGCAACCTCCACGAGTCTTCTGCCTCGGGACACGTGGAGGTTTCTCCTCATTTCTTTAGATCACATGTAAGCCCTAATTTATACTTAGGCTCACATTTGCCCCCTGCACGTGAGTCACGCCTTCGAAGTGGCGATCGTGCAAAAATACTTATTATCTTTGAATCCTGCTCCAAATTTCTGAATAATACGCCGAGCTCGATGTTGCAAATCTCAAAAAAAACCAAAATCTTATGAGAGGAAAACCCTAAGGGAGCTCTCCCAAGATATACTGGAAATCATTTATCAAATTTATTTCCAAATCCTGCTAAATTAAATCTGAAAACTTGGCCAGCAGGGGATTAGTTGCAACAGTTAATAATATATATCGATTATTCAGAAATATGAAAATAAAGATGCATTATAAATATATTTAATACAAATTAAATAATCCTACTGATATAACGTAGCATGTTATCTGGAAATAAAATATATATATATAAATAAATAAATAAAGATGCATGGTCCGTATTTATTATATATATAAATATAGACATTTAATCATAATCCATGTATATATATACTTAGCAATCTGAATCGGATAAGAAGTTTGGGAAAATAGGTTCAAATTTATTTATTTATTTATTAGTCAATAATTAGAGTTTTAAAACAAAACAATTTTGTCAATATTAATCCACATAGAGTCACAAGTCTATTAGGATACATGTTTTGTGTTTCATGATTATATGTGTATATATAGAAAGGAAAGGCTAAGTTTCTTCTTTGTGGCTGATGAAGAAATATACAATATAAGTAGTATTGTATTGGAGAGAAGATTCAAGAAACTAATCCAGAATAAAAAAAGGAAAGCTGCGCGAAAATTCTGCCGAAGAAAAAAAAAGAAAAAAAACTTTCGTCAGGTAAAAAAACTTTATTTTATCATGTACATATACCAAAGTGATCTTCATATATCAAAGTGGGACGGTACTGGAAGATGATGTGATGAATAGAAAAAGTTATGAAACTAATTGTTTCACATATTGGTCCTGCTATTGCTGCTATTGCTCAGAGGGGGAGTACCGCAATTAATGATAAATGTCATGTACTCAGGACCCAAGAAAAGATTCCATGGCCATGGTCACATATATATATATATATATATATATATATATATATATGACCTTTGGTCCACTGGAACGTCCTTTACGGTTTTTTTTTTTTTTTTTGATTATTATATATATATATATATAATATATATATGTTTTATTATCTATTATATATAACATGAAGGCCATTAGTCTGACGGTTTTTTTTTTTTTTTTTTTTTTTTTTTTTTTTTTTGCGGAATTGAATTTTTATTTCTATTTTTTTTTTCAGGTAATTGCAAGTTTTTTTTTCCTTTTTTTCGGATATTAAAGAAAACTTACTTTTAAAGAATTCCAAGCGGCGCTTCGCTCCAATCAATCAAATAACGCACCAAGAACGGAAGCAAGGTACCATAGTTGGACCATCATGGATGGGTGTACCCTAGTAGGGTGCCGAATCCCAAGGTGGCTGGACTTGAGCATAATGAATCTCCATGTGGTCGAATCCCGAGGTGACCGAACCCTATAGGATTTTTCGTCCTTCGCTAATTTTGTTTCCTCTTCTTTTCAGGTGTTCTTAATCTCTCCTTTTCCTGGACAAGTCTTCTTATTCGAGCATAGATTTTTTCCGCGTCGGACATTGTCAAAAGGGAGATTCTGTACAAGCGACTTCATTTGTTCGGGATTCACCAATTCTCTTTTAACATGGTAAACTCTTAATTTCGAATGCTTTCATCTCATTTTTCTTGTTTCATAGAATTCTCATGTCAAATCCCTCTCGTTGTAGGCTGATCCTGACGAACGTTCTGCGGACCCGAAAACTACTAAGAAAGTCCCCTTCGTAAGCGAGTGGGGAAAAGCTCCCTTCTTTGGATCTTTTGACGTTTTTTGGGAACAAACGAAGAAATATGATCGTGCAGCTTTTCCTCCACCTGACAAAGGGGGTTTATTTCTATATGCAGCTGCTGGTGAAAGTACAGACAGCTTTCCCTGCTCCACTCAGATTCTCCGCATGTGCATTGAAAAACAGGAATACCCTTTCAGCCCTGTTCGTTTCCTGTCCGACTCATCTAGTCGCCTTCCGGGATGGCAACATTGGACCGATGATATCCTTGGAGATTCCGATTATGCGAAGATACTGGACAAAGCTGGGATTTTGCGTTGTATTCAGCTATGTAGGGATCTTCGTATCCAACAGGACTATAACGCCCTTACCTTACTGATTTCACGCTGGTGTTCTTCTACATGTACATTTGTCACCGCTTGGGGGGAGTTCACTCCTACTTTAGAGGATGTCTATGCCATTTACCAGTAATTATTTCTTCTGTTTTGTACATTCATCCTTATTTTCGTGGATTATGTAATCATTCTGAATTATATCTTGTAGCCTTCGTGCTGATGCTTCAGCCTCTTGCGGTCCATCCAGCCTATCTCCTAGGGATGTCAAATGTGTTGCGTACCTGACAGAAGCTTTCAAGCGGGCTTCCAATTACACTACGAGGTTTCAAGGTGATATAATCCTTTCAGACTTCGAGACCCCTAACCATCCGGAGACCTCCTGGCTGTCTTGGGTGCGCTATTTCTTTCGGGATTACAAGCCTGGCCATTGGAATAGTTCTGTTTACAGGGAGTCCGTCCCCACTTTTCATGGGGAACATTGTCCTTTTCCTTTGGCTGTTTATCTGGTTATGTGGTTATCTCACTTTATCTTCCCCGGCTCACCCATAGACGGTGTCTCGACCCGTATGTTTAGCTTAGCGACTTTGTTATCTCGGGGTTTGGAGATCCCTCTTGCTCCTCTCTTCTTAGGGACCTTATATCGTCGCTTGGATGAAACTGTCCTTGCCATGAGAGAATCTGTCGGAAGGTACCCCTTCTCAGTTTCCCTCTTTCTTTCTTTCTTTCTTTTTTCGTATCATTAATGTTTCTTTCATTTATTCAGGTACGACGTGAGTTGCTTTGTTCCATGTTCCTTTCTTCAGATCTTCCTCTTTGAGCATTTTTGGAGCCATTCAACTTCTGGGCACTTTTCTCAGAAGAAAAGGAAATTTTCGCACCCTTTCTCATCGGCCAACATTGTTCCCCGCAACGCTCGCTGGATTGATCATAGAATTACTTCAGATTTACGGCTTTATATTGATGATTTTTCCTGTTTCACTGCTCGCCCTTACACCATTGTTCTGATAGTTTTCGGCCTCACTTCTACAGGAGGGAATTTCGTTCTTTTTCGAATGTTAAGGAATTGACTGGGTCTTCACTTTCTTGGTTCATATTCCTCCGAGCTACGGAACTTCCATATTTTGTTGAGGATGATGGGTTTGGCACTATACTTTACTATCCTCATAGAGTCATGAGGCAATTTGGATTTGACCAAAATCGACCTTTCGGCCGCTCTTGCCAGAGGGATTACGAGGGTGCTCTCCTCAATTTTGTCCCCACATCCTCCTCATTTGCATGGGAGTTTCCAAAACCTTCTAATGCTTCTCGTGACCCTCTTCATTTCGTCATACCAGATGATTCCCGGCAAGGGCGGTATACTACTTATGAACGCAACTACTGGCTCATCAACCTTAAAAAGTGGCAGGATAATACTATGATTTGTTCGCTGCCAGTTTCTCCTCCCGAACATCTTCAATGGACCAGAATGTTATGTTCTCCTAGATCTAATACTCGTTCAGAGCGTTGGCCAACTAGTAGTCGACTCTTTGAGCGTAAGGCTTTAATCTCTGAGTCTCTTCTTCCTCCGTTCGCAGACCCAGATGTTCCTCCTGCACAGGTCCCTATTATTTTTTTAAATCTTCCACCACGGGCTTCATCTCGGATACCTCCTCCAGCTCCTCCCCAGGGATCTTCCGTTGCCGAGGAAATGAGAGTTACTCGCTCTAAAACGAGAGCATCAGCTATTACCAACTCTGAGGTGATGCCCCCTACAGCTTCTACTGTGGTCCCTGCTAGCCGTTCTATCATTAAGCTTCGCTTAAAGCCATTAGCAAAGCGCCCTCTTGATGATGCTAGTCCTAGTGCGTCGGCAGCCAAGGATCCGGTCAAAAGACAACACAAACTTTTGGTAAACTTTGTGCATTTCCATTTATGTCTTTCAACCATTCATATAGCTATTTTTGTGTTTCCCCATGTCACTATTTCATTATTTTTTTTTTAGATTGCCGAGGCTAATGAAGAGGATGACGATGCTCCTGTTTTGTTTCCTACGGGTGCTGTAAATAAGACGATTGTGGCTTCCACTACTTGTGAGCCTCCTCGACCTATCACTGTTGCTATCGAGTCTTCTTCACCGCGGGATGATCGTGTTAGTCTTGATGCTGAAGACTCTTTATCTGATGTGAGCTCAGGTAATGTTGTGGGTGGTACAACTCTCTCTTCACGTGCTCTTATAGCCTCTCCTCATGACAGTCTCAAGGATACCGGTGAGGCTTCTATTTTCTCGGGGGGGAATCCTTCTGAGACTATTGCTGATGTTCATCCTCCCCAGAAGGATTCTGCCGAGTTGGTGATTTCTCGGGAGGCTATTGTTGATAGCACTTTGGGTGGGTTGATTGACATTCCACCGTCTGTGGCCTCTCCCAACTATTTGAACATTGACTATCTTGTGAGTATCTATCTTTGGGTTAATATATCATCTTCTTCTTGAATTTTCTTTCTTTCTCCCAAATATATTATGTTTTATTATCTTATTTTCAGAGCGAGAAGATGAAAGATCTGCCTTTGCCTGCTGATGCGCTTGCTTTATTTGACACTCTCCATCCAGATGTTGACTCCTTGCCATATAGTGATCTCGGTTATCCTCCGAGTTATCTTCCGGATGACCAATGCTTCGAGAATTCATCGGCAGCACAGCAACCCCCTGCTCCTCCATCCTTTGTTTCGACTGATTCTATGATGGCCTCTAAAGTAGCTTCTGCCAGAGCATCCTTCAATCCAAGTGGAGACCTTGTTTCTTGGAGGGGTTTTCAGATATCTTCTTCCAGCCAGGAAGTTCTCGATCGTCTTATAGCTCGGTTTCCTCAAATACTTGACCGTCTGACTATCCGCATGGCCGCCGTCCAGACTTTCTTTTTGGATCGACTTGCGAGCCTTATCCTTGAGTTGCACAGTCTTTCTTTCTATTCTTTGCGAGCTGAAGACTTCGATAGATTTAGTAGTGAGCTTAATGACTTCTCCACCGTTGGCTTTGACATGTCTCCCTTTCGTGATCGGCTGAATCTTCTTAGTTCCACTTTTCAGATTGTTGCACTACGGTCAGAGGTTACTATGTATCAGCTCGAGAATAACTCTTTTTCGGAACAAATCTCGGATCTTGAGAACACCGCAAACGAACTGGAGACCCGACTTCAGGGTTTAAAGTCAAATATCCAAGCTTTACAGAAATTGAAAACCGCCAATGTGAAGGTTCGAGATGCTGCTATTGCTAAATTAGAGGCCCTAGCTTTGCCCCCTCTTCAGTTTGATATGGCGTGGCCTTTAGATCATGGCTTTCTGTAGTTTTTTCTTTTTCATTCCTGTAAAAAAAAAACTCATTTACATATATTTCCTTTATCAGAACATATATTTCCTTTATCAGAATATAGTTTCTTTGGCCTTATTAATTGCCTTCAAGTTGAATTTATATTTTTATTTTTTTTCGCAAACCAACACTTGAATCCATACTTAAAAAAAATCAAAAAAAATAATTATTATTCAAGTATAAGTGAAAGTTTGACATTTTATTGATAATCATGTTGCTTTTAACGAAAAGCATAACGTTTCAGAAAATAAATCTTGCTTTTGTCGGAGAAAGCATAACTTTCGTCACTTTTAGAGATAAAGTGTAACCTTCTTGGGTGTGAGGACTTAAACTCAGGTGCCTCAATTACTTTTAAAGTTAAAAGGATAACTTTTCTGTGATGACTATCTCATGTATAATATTTTTTTACCCATTTCAGGTTCAATGGGCCCGAGATAGCATCTGATCCCACACGAGATATTTTGCAATATCCGCTTTCGGAGATCTCTCGCACCCTGTACGGGCCTTCCCATTTGGGAAGAAATTTGGTGGTTGGTGTTCCCCTCATGACTTGATTCGCTGTCTTGAGCACCAAGTCCCCCACCAGAATTTGTCGGGGTACCACTGCAATATTGTATTGTTGTCGCAGTTTTTCATGGTACCGTTCTAATTTTTCTTTAGTCTTGTCTCGAAAGTCAGTTAAGGCTTCTAGAGCGGCTGGTCGGTTCTCTTCCTCGACTAAGCTTCGGAGTCTCATCCTTGCCGAAGGGATTTCTATTTCTGCGGGCAAGATAGCTTCTTCACCATATACTAAAGCATATGGGGTTTCACACGTAGGCTTTCTTTTTGAAGTTCGATAGGCCCATAACGCTATTGGTAACTGTTCTGCCCATGTCTTCGGATGATCGTCCAGGGTTTTCGAGAGAATCTTGATCAGAGTTTTGTTTGTGGCCTCTGCTTGTCCGTTGCCTTTCGGGTAGTAAGGTGATGATTTGTAATGCTTCACTCTATATCTATCTATCAGACTCTTGACGTCCCTATTGATGAAGGGAGTTCCATTATCTGATAAAATGACATTCGGGATCCCGAAACGACAAATAATATGCTCTTTGATGAAATTTGCCACTGCTGGTCCCGTAGCCCTCTTTAAAGGTATTGCTTCTACCCACTTTGTGTACATCTCAGTGGCGGTCAAGATCCAGATGTTTCCCCTTGAATTAGGATGAATAGGACCTATAAGATCCATTCCCCACTTATGAAAGGGCCATGGTGTTGCTAAGGTCCGCAAATCCACGGCGGGAGCATGAATCAAGTTCCCATGAATTTGGCAAACGTGACATTTCTTGGAAAACTCTAAGCAATCCCCTTCCATTCTAGGCCAGTAGTAACCATGATCAATCAACTGTTTATACAACTTGGCTCCTCCTTGGTGTTCATCTTTATGCATTTGGTAGACTAAATCTTTGGCCTCTCCTAATTCCAAACACCGCAAGGGCTTGCCATTGAACCCTCTTCTAAACAACTCTCCATTTTGCAAGAAGAAACGTTGTGCTTTCTTCTTTATTGTGACTGCATCCTTTTTTTCTGCAGGAAGACTACCACTTTGTAAAAATTCCATATATGGGATTCGCCAATCCGCTATATCATCGATGAAGGCGCATTCCTCCTCCCCAGGGTATTCTTGGCATGAAAGACATTGCCGTTGGAGTGCATCTGCTTCTTTCTTCATTTCGGGCCAATAATACCCTTGTCGCTGCAACCTTCGATACAAGCCGATATCTGCCCATCCGCAGTTTTCTTCATGTACCTGATATAAAACCTTATTTGCTTCATCCCTTCCCAAGCATCTTGTCAATATACCATCTACTTCTTTATGGTATAATACTCCTTTAATGATGCGGTATTTCTGAAGCTGTACCGGTGATATATTCCCTTCCTTTGTTTGTAATTGATGAGAGATGACATGTCTCCAATCATCCGTCAAATCTTTGGGGAATAACTCCAGCACCGTGGTTGGGAGAGTTCTTTTGATTATCTTGACATCCAAGTCTTCTCCTTTGACATGTATTCTAGATGCTACTGTGGCTAATGCATCAGGTTGTCTATTTTGTATTCTTGGCACATACTCAATCACCACTTTCTTGAAGGCTTCCATCACTTTTTGTGCCATAGTTCGGTATGGTGCCAAGGTAGGTTCCTTCATTGCAAATTGACCTCTTACTTGCTGCACTATCAGATTTGAGTCCCCTTTTACTTTGAGACACTTGGCTCCCAATTCTCTAGCTGCCAGTAATCCCAATATGAACGCCTCATATTCTGCTTCATTGTTCGTGCAAGGAAAATCCAGCTTGTATGACAGGGCCACTTCCTTTCCTTCCTTGGTAGTTAACACCACACCTGCTCCTCCTTTCCCTTCTGCGGACGACCCGTCGAAGGCCAAGTTCCACCACTCTGAGTCTTCATCTACCACGTCAATTGTTTCTACTTCTCCCCCTGGAAGATCCTCAGAGGGGGGTTCATATTCTCCATTTGGAAACTGAGCGAGCAGGTCTGCCAATGCCTGACATCTGATTGCCTTCGGTGTTACACACTTGATATCATATTCTGAAAGGATCATCATCCATCTTGCAGGTCTTCCTACCAACGCTGGCTTGGTCAGCAAGTATTTGATTGGGTCAGTTCTTGTTGCAAGCTTCACTTCGTGTGCCAAAAAATAATGGCGCATTTTCTGTGCGACGAACACCAGTGCCAGGCAATGTCTCTCTACCTGTGAGTACCTGGTTTCGGGTCCCCTGATCATTCGGCTAATGTAGTATACAGGTTTTTCTTCCCCATCTACCTCTTATGTGATCAATCCTCCTACAGACTTTGCAGTAGAAGTGATATACAACTGCAATGGTATCCCTCTCTGTGGTACTACCATCGTTTTCGCCGAGGCTAAAATTTCCTTTACTTTCTTGAAGGCTTGTTGCTGATCCTGCCCCCAGTCCCATTCTGTCTTTCCCTTTAGTAACTTTCCAAAAGGTTCCGTGACTTCTGCCAATGCTGGCATGAATCTTCTCATGTAAGAAATTTTTCCTAGAAAGCTCTTCAACTGTTTTTGCGTTTTTGGTGGGGGCATATCTGTGATAGCCTTTGACTTGTTTGGGTCTACCTCCAGACCTCTGTTATGCACCAAGAAGCCCAAAAATTTTCCAGCTGTCATCCCAAAGGCGCACTTTTTTGGATTCATCTTTAACTTGTACATGCGACAACGTTCAAACACCTTTTTTAAATCCTCTATATGAGTTGTCTCCTTTTTAGACTTCACCACTATGTCATCCACATAGTCCTCCACAGTGTCATGAATCATGTCGTGAAAGATGGCGTGCATTGCCCTTTGGTAAGTTGCTCCCGCATTCTTTAACCCGCTTGGCATTACTACATAGTAAAAGTTTCCAAACGGGGTACGAAAGGCTGTCATCTCTGCATCTTCTATGGACATTTTTATTTGATTGTAGCCTACAAACCCATCCATGAATGACATCATCTCATGATTGGCTGTTGCATCCACCAAAGTGTCTATATTGGGTAGCGGATACATGTCCTTTGGGCATGCCTTGTTCAAGTCTCTAAAATCTACGCATATTCGCAACTGCCCATTGGATTTTTTTACTGGTACAATGCTGGATAACCATATTGGATGTTGAATTGGCTTGATGAATCCTACTTCCAACAACTTCTTGATCTCTTCCTTTATTTGTGTTTCGACCTCTGGTGCATAGGTGCGTGGCGCTTGCTTCACTGGTTTAGCTCCTGGGCTTAGGTTCAAATTATGCTCTACCAACTCCTTGTCGATCCCGGGCATCTCGTTATAGTTCCAAGCAAATACATCCACATACTCTCGCAGTAGCTTTATCAGCTCCTCCTTCTGGTTGGGGTCCAGCTCCTTGTTAATGTAAGTCGGCTTTGGCGTTCTTTCTCCCGTTGCCAGATCGACTTCCTCCATTTCATTCTGCTGAGGTTTTGGTCGGTCCTCAAAGCATTCCGGAGCTGGTTCCACCTTCTGCTGCACGATTTCTTCCTTTTCATTGCTACAGGAGTGGGGGACACCTCCTGAGCCCTCAGGTTTGGGTGTACCTTCGTGCTCCTCCCCCTTGCACCGTCACAGGCGGAACACTAGCTTTCCATCAGGTTTGACAATTTTTTCCCACTTTGTCTTCTTTTCTTCTTTTCTTTTATTTACTTTGTCAGTTTCTGATTGGGCTGTCCGTTTGGCGTTGATTATATTTCGGGCATCCTCCGAGTCTGCTGCCCGCTTCCTTTGGTCTTTTTCTTCTTTCTCTACATCTACTACTATAGGCTTCTTATTTTTGGGACATTCACCTTGTTCTAAGGTTGGCTTCGTTTCCTTTTGCGCAGGCACAAACTTGTCATTCTTCACCTCCTCCCAGGTTGCTAGCTTTAGAGAATCAGGCTTGGCAATATGATTTTCTCCTTCTTCAGCGACATCGTCGAAGAAAGCTGCTTCGGTGATATGTGCTTCCTCTGGCCCAAAAGGGCTCCTTGTTGCTGGTACCTTAACCTCATTGCCTTTCCAAATTGCCTTCATGCACTGGTGAAAAACTGATGGCACCACCCCATAGTCATTTTGCCAAGCTCTTCCTAACAACACATGATATGCTGCGTCAACCTCTGCTACATGGAACATCACGGGTCCCCGGATCTTCCCCACTTGCATATCCACCTTGATGTATCCGAGGGTTCTTGTGCTTTGATTGGCGAACCCCGTGATGTTTGTCTTTTCCTTAACAATCTTCTTTTCTGGCAGACCCAACCGTTTAAAGATGG
Organism: Panax stipuleanatus; assembly: GCA_020205555.1. NCBI lineage: Eukaryota > Viridiplantae > Streptophyta > Magnoliopsida > Apiales > Araliaceae > Panax > Panax stipuleanatus. Next base: position 41,575,923 of record CM035117.1, read on the forward strand.
AGTATGGCATGATATTTATAGACGCTCCATTATCGATGAACGCCCTCCGTACTTCTATGCCATTAATTATTGCTGTCACATATAATGGTCTATTATGTGGGTATCTCACCCCTCTATCAGCCTTAGAGAAAGTGATCTTGTTCTCTTCCTCCTCCACTGTCTTCACAAACCCTTTGCTAATTGCCATGCAAGTCTCCTGTGTTTCTGCAGCTTTGATGATTGCCTTGGTCGCTTCTATCCTTGCTTCCTTAATCAATCCGATCTGATCGAAAAACTTCCTGAACTTAGTTCCGTTCATCAACGTGGTGACTTGCAGACCAGGATTAGAATCGTCCTCCATCACTTCTGTGCCCTCCATCATCTCCACTTCTCTTTCTTCTAGTGATTTACTATGAGTAATGGTATTGCATGTTTCTTTCCCCTTGTGGTTAGGCAGTGGCTTGTCCAGAACGTTGTCTCCTCCTTCCAGTTCGATTTCTCCTGCCGCCAACTTCTCATGGTAAATCCTCCGCAGACTGTAACAATCAATAGTGGAATGTCCGGCGTATTGGTGGTATACACAAAAGTCTGGTCTCCTCTTCACTTCTTCTGTTACAACAAACCTGGGCCTTGGAGGTTTAACAACTCCATGTTCTACCCATTGCTCATACAAATCCCTGAATGCCTTCTCACTGCACGTAATAGCTCCTGGGATCGGTAACCTCGAAAACTTGTCTCCTGGCTTTCCTCGATTCCTTTCATTATTTCCACTCTTTTCCCTCTTGACCCCTTGTGGCTTTTGCTGAGAGTCTGCTAAAGCCACGGTAGCAGTCCTTTTGCCTTTCCACGTAACAGTCGCATGGCTTGCAGGCAAAGTCATAATTCCTCCCAAGTCTTGTGCAAATGATGAGAGCGTTGCAAAAGAATCACATGCTTTAGTGACCAAGTGGGGTTTAAAGGCATCTAGGGCACCATTGTTGCATATGCTTACTAGATTCCTCTCCTCAATCGGCTCCACACATTTTTGCGCCTGAGCCCTGAATCTGTCTACGTAATCTGACAACTCTTCATTTGGCTTTTGTTTGAATCGCATTAATTCCACGATGGTCACCTGTTTCTGCACATAGAAAAATTTCTTAAAAAATTGTAACTTCAAATCGTCCCAATCTTGGACTGACCCTTTCTCTAGATTGTAGTACCAACTGAAGGCACTATCTATTAACGTTTTATTGAACTCACGGAGCAAGAGGTTGTGGTTGATCACTTCATCATAACCCATCCACGGAGACATTGACTCTACAAACCTGGCTATATGTTCTCTTGCATTCCCTTTCTCTCCATTGTACTTCGGAAACTGTGGAGGGTGCTCAATATACCCTGCTGGGTAAGGCTGTCTCCGTATATACGTCGGGTATGGTGGAGTGAAGTCCAATTCTGAGGGTCTGGTTGTCTGTCTTCGGAGTTGGTTGATTACGTCAAGCATATCATCCTTCGTCACATACTGGCTTGTTGTATGGACTCTTTGAGGGGTTGTGATGTATTGCTGCATTGGCGGTGTATGTGGTAAGGAGATCGACCGGTGTACACTTGGATCATTTAAAGCTTGCATTGGCTGTGTTTGTTGGCTTGTTTGTTGGGCATGGCTCGGGATAGTCGGTACCTGCACTTGTGAAAACACTGGGAATGTAGTGGGAATGATGATTGATTGAGGCTGGTTTGTTTCCACTCTGGGTTGTGGTACATCACCACTGTTTTGGGGATCCAAAGGTATGATTGGAATCTGATAACTCTCTGTTCCTGGTGGTGCCTTTTGATTCTCCTTATTATTATCCCCTCCTATTCGCTCTTCCTGCGAACTTCCTGGAAACATAGCTTTGAAGGTTGGAATCTGCATCAACTGCTGGCGGAAATTCCCCATCTCTTCTTGTTGCCTCTGCATTTCTGTCATCATGGCCATCATCATCCCTTGTCCTTCTCGTGCCTCCTTTAACGCCTTGAGCATTTCCAACTGCACAACATTCGTGGTTGCTTGTTCTCCACTTGCTTCCTCACCTTGTCTTCCTGTGCCTATCTGTCTGACATTGGTTTGTTGTGGATCAGCCATATGTGGTGATGTTGAACTTCCTTCAGAAGCGTCTTCTAAGATGGGCTGATCGAGATCCAGATTCGTGTCTTGGAAAGCTTGATTTGCTTGATTCGGAACCGGATCCGGCGAAGTAATGCTAGTTGTCGGTGAAACTTTTCCTGTAGTTCTCCCGCTTCGCGTTGTGGGCATACCCTTCACGAATTCTGCACCTCCCCAGCAGAGTCGCCAAAGAAATGTGGGTAAGGAAACGTACCTTACTAGGGTTAGGGTTTTGAGTTGGCTGAGGAGGAGAGAAATCCACAAAGAGTACGGTCTTGATTGATTGATTGAAGAGGGGAGAAGAACAGGTAAGCGATTGCTCAAGTAACACGTGGCAGAACTCCTAGGATCCAGGAACCCTACTAGAGTATCAAGAATCCAGAGAGCCTTCTTGAGTGTCTTCAGTTCAGAGAGAATCCAAAAGTCAACCCCTTTCTATTGGAGTGGAAGGGGGTATTTATAGAGTTTTCTGGAAAATAGTCACGTGCCTGGCACATGTGTGGGTCTTGTACCTGACACATGTCTGGGTCTTGTGCATGGCATGTGACTTCAGAAGAAATTTCAGAAATACCCTTAATTACTTGAGTAATGCCCAAATTGCCCTGTCCTTCTAGCCACCAATCCAATCCCTCAATCAATTCCCAAAATGAGCAACCTCCACGAGTCTTCTGCCTCGGGACACGTGGAGGTTTCTCCTCATTTCTTTAGATCACATGTAAGCCCTAATTTATACTTAGGCTCACATTAATAAACTATGTGTGAACTTGGATATTGATGTCGTAAGACTTGATTACGATTGTCTAAGAGTTCATATTATGTGGTATGCATGTTGTGATTCAGATTCACGTTATGTGGTTAGTTAACAATTTAAGATTTGTGAACCAAGTTGTTAAGTTGAACTTAAGTGAGAAGTTCAACAGTTAAACGTAGTGGTAATGGAACTAATCGATGTTGTAAACGTAATGTAATGTGTAGAACGTTAAGGAAGTGAATTGTAATTATATTTGTAGCTTATGCACGAGGCAAGTTTCCTAATCCTTATTTTAATTGAGCAGGTTTTCCTTACTATACTCTTTAAATTGAGCAAGTATTCTAAACTCAAATTAGTTATTGAACAAGCTTTCTACTTCAGTTATAAAATACTTATTCGATTGTATACTCTTGAGATTTATTATTCGATTTGAATATCAATTATTGTTGAACCTTGTAAGACTAGAGAACCCTTATTGATTCGACTAGTCCATAGTTGATGAACGTTCTAAATTCTAGAACTGTTATTGAACTTATCCAAACCAAACTTCCTTTGGCGCAGACTCTGATGTCAAACTGAGGTGAACAACCCTGTTATAGCGGATTAATTACGCTTTAGCGTTGAGATATTATGTACAGTATAGTACTAAGGGCTGATCCCCCTAAGTACGAATAGTAGAGTCCATATAGTCTTATGACTGTTAAAGGTTTAAAGTAGAAATACTTGACAACCTGTGACATAGTGCAAGGTCTTATGACCCTCAGACATACTTTTGATTATTGTTATTCATTCTTGATTCAAAAGCCGAGCTTTCTATTATTCAGAACTCTTTGACTTATTTGCATGTTATTATTACGATTATATTGTTATACTTGTGGGCAATCGTGCTTACTCTTGTATAATAACATTGCAGTTAAGAACGAAAGGTCCGACGAGCCTTCTACTAGCAAAGGCAAGGGCAAAGTTAACAAGTGATGAAGACTTATTATTTATTTGAGATTGTGTTATTTTAAGACTATGATGATATCTTAAGACTTATTTGTTTCTTTTATTCCGCACTCGATGTATTAAGGTTAGTATGACCTAGGATTCAGTTATTCAGATGTTGTAACCCCTTATGGGGAGGATTTTTATTTAATTATGTTTTCGCATTTATTATGGGTAGATATATTTGTGATAATTGTACAGTGAACACCAACTCCCGTGGAAATTGAAGTACCCGAATTTGGGGGTGTCACATTGCTCATTTCGCTGCAGTTATTTACATCATCTACCATATGTTCTAAATATCTGATTTATCATTGTTGAAAGCTAATGATTATTTATTATATTATTTACTAGCAATTTGTGCTTACTTGTTTCATAATTACTTTTAGGAAATAAGAGTGTAGCTCGGTCTAGTGGGGAGAGTAGGGGAATAGTGATGGTCCGAGACTATAAAAATTTCTCAATACATTATAAAATAGCATGACAATAATTTTATTAAGGATTAATTTGGGTGTTAATACTGTCACACATTTTACGACACAATAATTGTATAGAGAGAACTTAAAATATGTGTATTGTTAATTGATTTTTGTGAGAGAATTTGTGTTTGTATTACGTATTTTGACGACTCAAATTGGGTGGTATAAATCTGAATTTGGGTGCGTCACGTATATGAAGCATTGAAAGTACATATTAATATTACATTAAAATATGAGTTAACAATTATATATTTAATAAATTTAATAATAAAAAATCATATATCCTACTAAATGAAACCCTAAATAATAAACCCTAAACCCTAAATAGTAAACCCTAAATCCGAAATCCTAGTTTATAAACCTTAAACCATGGTTAACAAATCTTAAACACTAGTTAATAAAAGTGTAGTGATGGAACTTATATGCGTCCGCTAAGATTACTAGCGGACGAGTTGTTTTATTTATTATTGACGTAGTTGACTCTTAGTTGACTTTAGGGGTATTTTTGTAGACACTCTATATAGCCGCTAGTCATACTAGCGGACGCCACATTCTCCAATCTAATCTCGGTCGTTGATATTTAGAACCGATGGTATAAATGGTGTATGTTCATTTTTGATTCATAGCAAATACTCCCTTCGTTCCTTAATATAAGTCGTTTTAGAAAAATATTTTTGTCTCTTAATATAAGTCATTTGAGCATTTCAAGTAAGAATTAATTGCTTAGTTTCCACTATTACCCCAAGTATTAAATATAACTTTAGTTCTCACACTATTCTCTGTCCAATAAATAACACTCTCTTTTTTCAATATAAAGGGCAATATAGACAATTGATATTATATTTAATATTTTATAATTATTTCCTTAATATTTATGCACAATTCTAAAAATACTTATATTAAGAAATGGAGGGAGTACGTGCTATGAATCATTTGTAAGGTTTTAAGCCCAGAAAAACCCAATGTTGATATTTATTTTATTATTTTAATAATAAAATTTCATTTCATTTTGCATAATTAAATGTGTCATAAATTTTGTCCATAATTATATATTTTATAATTTATGTATATGATGGAGTGTCATATACAGAAGACATAAATTATATGTTATGCATAATTAAAGAAATATATTGTTCTCAATCTTAGATGAAAATGGACAAACCATTCTAGTAGATTGTAATACACTTGATTGGATGATTTGTCTTAGTCATGTAAAGTGAAGACTTTAATCTAGTGTATTGGTGTATTTTTGAAATATATAGAACTGGATCGTTACGAAAAATTATTTGTTAAATACTGTTATTATAAATAATTTTTCAATTACTATTAATGTGCAATTACTCTTAATCCTGAGATAATAATGAACTTGATTTTATAATGTATGTCACTTTAATATATTAAAGAGTGAGATTTTAAATACAATCAATACCTCAATATGTTAGGTGATATATGTTATGAAATTAGGAACATATATTTTTCAAGATGGAATTCTACAATTAAATTATAATATCCCCTTGATATAATTTATTGGTTGATCACCAGAATCTTGGGCAAGTATTTTAGTAATTCAAATTACTAAAGTATTAATTTAATTTATTAAATTAATGTGTGATCAAAAGTTTATAAATTATGTAGTCAAGGATATAAGCAGTAAATGTAGTGGGTTAATAGTTTTATTCCTACACGCGTCTATGGATATTATTGTAGAGGAGTATTTTGCAATATACTAATAGTGGAAGGATTTAATTAATTAATTTTAATTCTATTAATTCTAGAGTGCAATTATAACTATTTAGTGGAATTAGTTATAATTAATATAATTCTAATTGATTAAGGAGTTAATCAGAAATTAGTATTATATTAGAGCTAGAATTGTAGAATCCTACTTGATCCCCACTCTAGCCTTTATTAAGATATAACAAAATAGTATGATAAAATATATCATAAAAGTTTTCAAATTATCCTGATAAATATCAAGGAGTTGAGGACTCTATATATTATATCACTATGCAGTATTTTGAGCCCACACTCAGAAAAAGTACGTGATATCCAAATAAGGGTAATAGAGAGAAAGATCAGGAGGGAGAAAATCCATCATTAAAATAAGCAAAAATTCTCTATTGTGCTACAACCAAGCACCAGGTATGTAATATAATTTTTGATTATGCTAAATTATGATCTTGGGATAATAATTTTTAAAAGTAAAAATTATTAATTTATTTAGAAATCGTTTCCTACATCATTTACTATATATATATATATATATATATATATATATATATATATATATATATATATATATATATAGGAGAATGATCCATAATATCTAATTACTATGAATCAAAAACTGACATATAGAATCTAAACCATCTATACCAATAATCAAAGGCCCAAATTAAATAATACATCGCAGCGTCCACTAGTTATACTAGCGGACTGGATAAAAATCATTTTTGGACATTTATGTCCCCAGTAAGCCAACAAAAAAGAATCACGCCTGCTAGAATAACTAGAGAGGACGAATTAATTACTCAACTGCATAGCAACAGCTTCCGACTGGTGCAACATCAACAGCAACAGCACAGCAAACAGCTTCCCATGGATGATAACATCAGAATCTACATTGCCTAGGCAGAGTTTCAACCAAAGGATGATAACTGGTCTGATTGTGCTAAAACGGGTTATGCAGGTAAATAGTGTCCATTGTTTATTTGGGTTTGTCATGTTATATAGGTTTTCCATGTGATTCTGTACAAAAATTGAAGGAATAATTCAAGGGGATTCTTCTTTTTTCCTCCCTCCATTTTATGGAATATGAAGTACTAGCTCGGACCATGTACGATTAGAATCTGAAAGCTGCAGATAAGTGGAGAGGATGAGAGGATAACATAATGATGAAGGAAGTTAGAATATTGTTGGAACTTTGCTATGAATTGAACTAGGTGGTTAAGTTCAATAGTTCTTGGTGATATAATTATTTGAACCTGACATGGACTTGCATGTTAAATTTGTTTCTTCAAAATCGTTATATGATTGTTTCTGCAACAATTTATTCAATATTGTAGTTTGCTACACATGATTAAGATCTAGATATTAGATATTTCAATGTTAGGTTGAGGCCTCATCAGATTTTGATAGATGTTGTGTGCTTTTGTTTTTCAATGTCATTATGCAATTTGAGATAGAGTGAAATGTTGGTCCTTTAATTTAGTGAAAGAATATGTTATGAATTTATGATTGCAGTGAAACCTAAGAAGGGCGATGCATTGCTATTTTACAGTCTTCATCCCAATGCAAGCGTTGACCTCTCGAGCTACCATAGGAGCTGCCCTGTAATTGAAGGTGAAAAGTGGTCTGCAACCAAGTGGATTCATGTGAGGCCTTTTGAGGAACCAGAGCAGGCAACTGGCGAAGAGTACATTGATGATGAGGAGGACTGTCCTCTGTGGACCGAGGATGGTGAATGTGATTTTAATCCTCTGTACATGGTGGGCTCTAAGGATGAAATTGGAGCTTGTAGAAAGAGCTGTAATGCTTGCTCTTAATAGATGGAAATCCTTTGTTTTTTTTTCGGGTCATTCGGTTTACATAGCAAGCAAGAGGTAGGACTTTCATGTTATATATACTACATTGTGCTCTGCAAAGAAAAAAAAGAAAAAAAGGGGAATTTTAAAGAAATTAATATTTGAACTGTCACTAAGTTGTTGTTCAATGAAACTTTAATTAGTTTACAGACTCGAGTTTCTGTTTATATACAGGATAATTCGTATCCTATGCAAGCATATGACGCATTGTTATTTTTCAGTCAGTCTTCATCTTAATGCAACTGCTGACCTGTCTAGCTACCATGGGAGCTGCCCTGCCGTGTGATTGAAGGTGAAAAGTGGTCTATATTATACTGTGATGTTGTATATTACGTTGTGGTATGTTCATTAGCCTAGTAAGTTAAAAGAGCAAGTGAAAAAGGAATCAGTTTTTGTAGTGCGCTTGAATTGTGATAAAGACTAGAGAAGCAGACAAGTAGGATAAAATAAATATGTAAATGTTAAATTAAACCTACATGATTATGTCATGCTGAGTTAGTTTTCAGTGAAGATTATACAGTTGTGAATGTTTTTTCATGCTTCTAGAGTAGAGGCTGTTAGTAAATTCAAGCTTTAACAAATTAATTCACCCAATATGAATTAACCTTTCTTTATAGACTAATGCACTTGGAGCCTCCCCTAGCACATGAGAGAGAGAGAGAGATGACTTGACATGTATTTGACTTGTGCTAGGAAGCTGTTGTCAATAACCTTTCTTCACATTGGACTTGTCACAACATGGAGGTCTCCCCATCAAAATATTACTCACAGAGAAGAGAGAGAAAGAAGGGGTTGGGGGGTGCTATTGATGTAATGGTGATGCAATTCCAGAGTAGCATAGGAAGTACGGAGGAAACATTTAAGTGAGGAGGCAGGAAAAGCATGTAATTTGGCTCCCAATTAACAACAATTTCATGAATTCATCATCAACACATACAACGATTTGACGTGACATGAAAAATAATGCAACTCTCTCTCTCTTTTTCTTGACACATTGACTTGATTTAAACTTGCTGTAACCATCCTTACCAAATACTTGACATGGATTTGACTCGCCATGGGAAGCTTTTTGTTGTGCAGTTGCTGTTGATGTTAAGCTGTTGCTGTGCAGTTGCTGTTGAGTAATTAATCCGTCCCCTCTAGTTATTCTAGCAGACGTGATGCTTTTTTGTTGGCTTAGTGGGGACATAATTGTCCAAAAATGATTTTTATATTCTAGCAGACGTGATGCTTTTTTGTTGGCTTAGTGGGGACATAATTGTCCAAAAATGATTTTTATATTCTAGCAGACGTGATGCTTTTTTGTTGGCTTAGTGGGGACATAATTGTCCAAAAATGATTTTTATACAGTCCGCTATTATAACTAGCGGATGCTGCGATGCATTTTTTAATCTGAGCCTTTGATTATTGGTATGGATGGCATAAATGCTATATGCCACTTTTTGATCCATAACAACTAGATGCTATGGATCATTCCCCAGATATATATATACCAAAAGAGGCGGAAGAGGCAACAAGAGAGAACAAGAGGCGCATACAATCTGAATCACAACTATAGCAACAAACTATAAGAAATGATAACAGCAGTTTACTAAATGATTATTTATTGAGAATCATAAACTATTTACAAACAAAGTAATAAAAATTAAAACTTACAATTTAACTCTATTATAGAAATAATCCTAACATTGGTTACTAAGAAGAAGTAGAGATTTAAAGATTAGTCAGATAAGAATCTAAGTCTTTCTAAAACTTTGTATTGGAACTCAAGTCCTGTCTTAATTAATGATTTCGATTTCCTTTTATAAAATAAGGAGTCGATACTATTACAAACTTGTATGATTACAGACACAAATAACTATTACTGAACAGTACAACTTTATAAAAGTAAATGATTACAGACAACTTTTACGATTGATGAATAGTAAACAGTAACTCAATAATGCTGCTTTTGCAAAAGCAGTATACAATTTTTGACTAAATTAAATTATACAAACTGTCTTTCGACCGCTTTCGGTGGAAAAGCATCACGCGTGAACTCTGATGACGACTACTCCTGGTGATTCGTTAATGATGACTCATGCAAATGGGTCCTGAGCATCTTGGAGGTCTATGCTGCCATATGAATCCTTTGCATCACCTTCGTTTTTACTGAACTAGGGTTACTAGATGAAGAAGATGAACTTTCAGAAGCTTCAATTTTTTCATGGAGTTTGTTGACTCTGTCTTGAATAACTTGGGCACCTCTGCACTAGAACATTTCGTAATATCTGAAAAATCTAGAGGTTTTGACTGAGAAGATTTTTTAGATGATTTACTAGAAGAACCTTTGGATGGAACTGATTTAATAGGAATGAGATTTATTGGAAATTCTTTTTGAACTTGACCAATGATACGATATATATCAAACTTATCCCACCATTTAATGAAAAATATGCGGGTAACCATGGTTAGCTGACTGGCATGAGTAGCGACAGTAGATTGACCGCTTGATGACAGGAAAATGGATTCAATGACAGGAGTTTGAAGATTATATTGTCATTTAAGAATCCATGGAATTTTGTGTTTACTAACAAACTGGAGTAAAATAGGAATACAATCGATTTTTTGATTGCATGGACTTCGATTACAAAAATGGTCAACTTGTGGTTTAAGCTCTTGAGGAAAGATATCGAAAGTAGGTCCATACCTTGCCCACCAAAGAGTAAACCAGAGGGGAAGCTGACTTTTAAATTTGTGGTCGAACTGAATAAATCACGAATGACTAAAAAAAGGATTTTGGTATAAGAAAATCTTATGCCATGCTTCAATATAATCATAATAGCAAAATTGGCTATTCTAATTATCTAACTATTTAAGATCAGAGGGATGATTATCCCGATCAGGCATTGAGATAATCTGTTTAATGTACAGAGAATGATAGATGATTTTGAAATTATCATTCCTATCATAGATAGGTTTGATGAGGATTGACTCGGTTTGGAGAAGAATTTCCTTATAAAACGCAAAGAATTTATAAGGAGTAGGAGGAAGGAAATGCCAACCAGTTGGGAAGAACTGGGAGACCAATTTGACTGGATCATCTTTTGGTTTCATATGGGGTTCAATATGAAACAAATTGACTTCATAATTAGGAATATACTGCGAATGTAGTTGAACAGGATTAGGGTTACTAGAGGAAGAAGACGATGCAAACAGATCAATTGACTTTGACTGGGCCAAAACCATATTATAGGGCCTTGAAACAGTACCAAGCAGATGAAACCTATTAGCTACGTCCACTGCAGGAATTGGGCTAACTGGGTGAGGAATCAGAGTTCCTCCTTTGGGCATTTGACTTGGCCGGGAGGCCTAACTGAAGTGTTGCCACCTCTCACACTCATTTTATGGGGTACCTGAATTGATAAATTCTCGAGTGAGAAAATCAGGAATGGAATTTTGACTACCTTTAATATACTCAATATCAAAATCAAAAATACTTAATATAGATTGCCATATAGCAAAAATATGCTTAGCAGCTATATTTTTAACATCCTTTTCCAAAATATATTTAGCAAATTTGCAATCAATTCGGGCCAAAAATTTTTGGTTAAGTAAATCATTTTGAAATTTATTAATGCATAAAACTAATGCTAAAATTTCTTTTTTAATCGTGCTATAATTGCGTTGGGTTGAATTCCATGCACCAGAATGAAACCGAAAAATTTGCTCAGAAGATGCAGGGGTTAATTTCTACTTCAGAATACCTCCAAATCCGATTTCAGAAGCATCAGCTTTAACAATTTTAAAGGCAGACTCATTAGAGATGCCAAGGCAAGGCAATACCTTAACATACTTTTGACTTGTTGGACGAGAGATGTGTGTTCATCAGTCCAAGGAGGGGGATTATTTTGTAAATGCTAAAACAAAGGTTTACAAATTTTTCTGAGATTTTGATAGAATTTACCGACATAGTTCAGAGATCCTAAAAATCGCTGAAGTTGAGTTTTATCAATGATTTTATTAGGGAATTTATCTGCAAATTGAATGACACGCTGAATGGGCCGGACAAGACCATAATTAATATCATGACCAAGAAATTTGACTCTAATTTGAAAAAGACTGCATTTAGTAGGGGATAACACCAGACCATTAACTTTGATTGTTTTGAAGAATGAACTCAAATGCTTATGATGTTTATCAATTGACTTGGAGAAAATAAGAATGTCGTCGATATAAACGATGATAAAATGACTAAATGGGTTTAGAATATCGTTCAAGATATTCTAAAATTCACTAGGAGCATTTTTGAGTCCGAATGGTTGAATAATTCATTCGTAATGACCAAAAGGAGTTGTAAAAGTAGTTTTGTACCTATCACTGGGATGTATACTAACTTGTCAAAATCCTGACTTAAGGTCAAATTTACTAAAAATGATGGTGTTACTAATTCTACTGAGTAGGTCTTCTTTGTTAGGCAATGGGTACCTAATCCATTCTAAGACATTGTTTAATGGTTTGTAATTGATAACTAGTCTAGGGACACCTCTCTCCTTCTCCGCTTCGTTATTAACATAAAAAGCAAGACAAGACCAGGGGGACTTACTACGTTTAACTAATCCTTTTGAAAGGAAATCATTAATTTCTTGCTTACAAAGTTTTATTTGTTGATGATTCATTTGTATAGGTCGAGCCTTAATATGAATTAAATGTTCTTTAAATTCCTTAGCATAAGGTAACCTTACAACATGCTTTCTTCTGTGCCAAAAAGCATTTGGTGAATCAGAACAAAGGTTTTTACTCATAAAACTTTTAAGGTCTTCTATCTGACGCTGAACTTTTTCATGTAGAAGAAGATTTTCAACCTGTTTATATTTAATTTCTTCCTTCAAGAATTTTAACTGAGTTATTTTGCAATTTAATAAATTTAAAGATTTTGAAATAGACACATCTTGAATAAATTTCAAATCTCTCTCTTTGGGTTGAGTAATAAATTTAAATACTACCTTTTGACCCAAATATTCAGTGGTTAGTCCATTATTATTAGTAGTAAATGGATATAATAAATATATCCCAAAATAACCTTATCTGTCAAATTACAAATTAAAACAAAAGTGGTTTTAAAACACATATTATCTTGACAAATATGTATTTTAGAAAGTTTATATTTTATTTCCATCTTACTACCATTAGCAAAGTTTAATCTCTCACTAGTTTTCTTATAAAACTTAGTAGGTATTAATCCCTCTTGAAACAATTAAGATCTGCACCAGTATCAACTAAAGCAGGAAGCTCAATTGTAAAAGTTTTATCGATAACTAGCTTAATGACGATATACCATTTTTGAATGGTAATATCCTTTAATCTTTTCAAAGAGTAACCTTGAACCATAAGAATTGATTCCTTTTTAGCGCTAGAAGATTCAGAGTTTTCTTCCTCTGTTGATGATTCAAAGATATGAAGATCTGATTCTTTAGTTGCTAATTTGTTCATTTCGTTTCTTAAATTAGAAATTTCAGTTTTAAGACTTAAAATTTCTTTTTTAAGCTTGTTGACTTTTTGATTTAATTCGGGAAGGGTGACTTCCCTATCAGGAGTTTTAAATCTTTTTAACGTTTTATTAAGACTGATAATTAGTTTTTCTTTACTTCTAACAATCTTATTTTTCTCTAAATTGATTTTAGTTAACAATTCCTTTAATTGTTTCATATATCGTGATTAACTCGGGATCAGTAATTTTACTGATTAAGTCAATTAACAAAGAGCTCTCTTCATCTTCTTTGTTAAGAACATTAATTATTTTATTGCAGCAATCAGATCTGCAATTATCTGTGCATAAAGTGACTTCATTTTCTTCACTTTCAGGTTCTTTATTATTATTGCTATCAGAAGAATAAGGAATATCAGAATTATCGTTGCTATCAACGTCATTCTCTATCCTTATTAATTCTAAAAACTTATCAGTGTCTTCAACATAAATATTTAACTGACTCAATTTTTGTTTAATTTTACACTCATTTTTATAATGACCTTTCTAACCACAATTATGACAAGTGATTTTACTCCTGTCATATTTTTTAGATTTTTGGGTTGATTTTTTATTATGAATTTGCTTACGTGATTTGGGTTTTTCATAATAATTATCTTGTGTTTTAGACTGACTAGATCTTTTCTTATGATGCTTACTACTTCTGTTTTTTTTAATATATTTTTTATGATGCTTTCTTCTAGAGGGAGCAACCGGGGGTAAACCATACTATTCGCAGAAAGTTTCAAGTTCATTTTTAGCTTTATTTTTATCTTTACTAGCTTGTTTAGCAAGTTTGTAATCAATACACATTTTCAAGTCAATTTTTTGAATATAACTAATTATATCCCCATAGGTTAAGTTATCATAATCTATATATCCTAAATTTTTACTAAGCTCTTCTCTAATTTTGTGTGCAAATAGATTAGGAAGACCATTAGCAAACTTTTCTTTTCTAGAAAGGCTTGTTACTATCGCTCCTCATCTTGACACGAGAAATAAAAATATCTTTGTACCATCTAAAATCACTTAGAGTGAGACAAGTGAGATTACTTAACTGATCATGAATTCTCTCAGTAATATTACTGGGAGTTCCAATAAAATATTTTATTATGGTAAATATTAACGTATTTACTCCATCAGGAGGACCAAAACCAATATCTTCTCTGAAGATTGGATGACCATCATCATCCAATTGGACCGCATGAATTATAAAGTGCCTTGCATCTTCATCAAGGTGTTTCTCCCACCAAGAACGAAGAATACCAGTAAATTCATTAGTTAGTATTTCAACAATTTCAGGTTGTGTAAAACTGCTGAATGTTGTAATATAACTATTGGCGACCATGGACATATGGTTCATCTTAGTAAGAATTTGATGTTCACTAAATCCATCAATATTCCATTCATAAATTTTATTAGACGAAACAAAAAATTGATTATCTAGATTCTTCTCTTCAAACAGAAGATCTGGAGGAGTAGGTTTAGAATACCAATTTTTCGTTATACTTGTATTACTAAAAGTTAACTTATTTAACTGGTCGTTAAGATCTGGGACTGAAACTTCAGATTTGTTATCTGATTGACTAATACTTTCATCTTCATATGCTTCGATCTGATCTATAATGGCAATAGTACCACTAGTTTCACCAGAACTCATCTTTTTAAATAGTTTATCTATAGTTTTAACTAGATCAGAATCTTTATTAGAAAATGTCAAACCTATTCTGCTTTCTGAGAGACTTAATAAAGATTTATCAATCCTTTTATCAGGACTTTGAACAACAGTTTGATTAAATTTTTCTTCAATCTTATCTAACTGTTTACCTATTGTTGCTAAATACTGATTGGTGAAATTATTTTGTTCAATAATCTTCTTTTCATCTTTATGACCATCTGCTAATTTAAAAGGATTAGCGATGACTGAAGTGTTTTTTACTGACAAAAAAACAGTTTCTAAAGGAGGATGACTAGTCGAAACTTTCGTCTTATCTTCTTTAGTCTACTGGCTTTTGGTTAGAACATTACATGTAGAATGATATTCTTCATACCAATTATAAAAAGTAATGTTTATCTTTTCATTGTTAATAAATCGTTTCCATCTATTAACAATTTTATCTCTGTCATGCTTATCATAATTATTACGAAAAACATGTCTTTTATCCTTATTAGATTTGAAATTAAAATCTTTAACAAGATTTTTCCAATCTAATTTGAATTCTTTCGTAAGAACACGTAACTGAGGATTAATAGGAATTTTGAAATCTGACTGTGTAGGACCTAATGAAGGTGTAGGAGAAAGTTCTTGATCTTCTTCTACAGAATCATGGGTGGTGTAACAAGGATTACTAGTTTGACCATGATTTAAAATACCTTTTAATTTTATATCAGAAATAGAAGTATTACTAAGGATTTCAGTATCCCTTCGAGAAGGAACAGAAGAACTAGTAAAATCTTCTATAATCAAAGGTCTTCTGGTACATTCAAAACTTACTCTGACAGTACCATCAGAAAATTATTTAATATTTTTAATATTTAACAAATCGTTATTAACTAATTTTTGGGGTATTTCATTTGGTAAAATCCATTGACTAGGTAAAGTAATGTCTTTCCAAAGAATAGTTCTTGGAGTCTGAACATTAGCATTACTAGTACTGCTTTGAATTAAAACAGTGTGATCTTTCGGATTTTTATTAAGAGCATGAATATTTAAATTAGTCTTCATCACTTTATAATAAATTCTATATATCAAGGCTAAAGGCTGAGAACCCTCAATCATTTGAGTAATTTCTCCTGCAGTTTTAATGTTTAAAGTTAAAGCTTTTAATAAATTAATATCACTAAGGCTTAGAGGCAAATCAGGAAAGCAATTAAAATGGATAGGACCATCATGCAGACTTGATTCCATAATACCAATAATACTAGGAAAATAATTAAAAAAACGAGCATCTCTTAGACACAGAAAAATACTCGAGTTTATTCCCTTAATATTTAATGACTTAACTTCCACTTGAACTAATCCTATGTGAATAAAATTGTAACCCTTCTTCCTATGTTTGTTAACAACATCAGGGGTCAAAAGGCTACAATTTTTATATTCTTTATTAATAGCATAAACACGTTCAACAGTTTTAACATTATAATCTGTTTTAAAATTATCAATGAAAGTTGACTGATATATTTCTTTAGGAGAAACATTAGGGATGTTCTAGTTAGTAAGGGCTTGACTGATGTTTTCATAACTATGTTCTTCTTTGTTAACTATGTTTGGAACAGGGTGTAAAGTTGACCGGTTGCTAACTGAAGAACTAGACCTGAACAGTCTATTCATTTTTTTTAAAAAAAGAATTTTTTTTAAATTTTTCAGAGTTCTGCCATACATATCCTTCTTGCCTTAAGCAAACGCATACCTATGTTCTAAGTTTGTACCCGACGCTGCTCCACGCTGAGACTTACAAGGGTGATTAGACCGGGGCGAACACGATGTTCCACAACAAGAGCTAGGTGACTTAAGAACAAAGGAAAAGAGAAAAACAATTTCTTTTCTAAAAATAACTTTAATTGAACAGATAAGATCAACAATTAACAAACAAAAGGCTTACGTTTAGATGGACTGTATTAAATGTTTGTTTTAATGGGTTATATGTTTGTTTATATGCTTTTTTTTGTTTTAATGATGATAGGTTGATTTGTAGTATTATTATAATATTACATGTTTGGACGTTGATTGCTTGGAATTTTATAAGTTAAATGAATTATTGAAGCTTCAAAACATTAAGATTTTGCTCAAGTGCAGTGAATTATGAAGATCCAAGATTGATTGGGTCTAGGAAATCAATGTAAGATTTTTAGCATTTTTCCTAAAATGAAGGCATATAATAAAATTAATATTCATCTCCACATGGTAAAATCTGTTTTAATAAGATTATTTATTATTCTAATAATCAGTTAGGAAAATAATTTTTAATATCCTAAACTTAAAAGGAATTTGTTTTAAAATAACTTCCTTACTTATAGTTGGGAACTTTCAAATAGAAATTGATTGGGTTTTGCAAGGATTGTTATTATATTGACTCAAGATATAAGTTTTGCAAAATCTTTCTAAATCCTTTTCCGTCAAAGATATCCAACACTTTCGTAGGAAGTTGTCTTTTATGAAATTAACTGGGACTTATTTTGTTTCTTATCCAGTTACTAAAGTAAAGGATTTTAATATATTATTGTTTATTAGTTCTAGATTTACTTGTGACTTTGTATAGCAGGAGGTTGTTTCTTCCGACGGAAGTCTAGGAAATCAATGTAAGATTTTTAGCATTTTTCCTAAAATGAAGGCATATAATAAAATTAATATTCATCTCCACATGGTAAAATCTGTTTTAATAAGATTATTTATTATTCTAATAATCAGTTAGGAAAATAATTTTTAATATCCTAAACTTAAAAGGAATTTGTTTTAAAATAACTTCCTTCCTTATAGTTGGGAACTTTCAAATAGAAATTGATTGGGTTTTGAACGGATTGTTATTATATTGACTTAAGATATAAGTTTTACAAAATCTTTCTAAATCCTTTTCCGTCAAAGATATCCAATACTTTCGTAGGAAGTTGTCTTTTATGAAATTAACTGGGACTTATTTTGTTTCTTATCCAGTTACTAAAGTAAAGGATTTTAATATATTATTGTTTATTAGTTCTAGATTTACTTGTGACTTTGTATAGCAGGAGGTTGTTTCTTTCGACGGAAGAAGACTTGTCTTTTATTATGTTTTCAAATTAAAAAGTATTATCAGTTTGTTTATATTCGTTGTTTTCCTGGAAATATAATTTTTAATTCATGGGAGTTAAAAACACAAGTTTTATTAATATTAAAGGAAATTTGCTCGGTATCAATTGATATCTAGCTTTAGATGTAAGTCCAGGGCCAGCTCTGAGGGGGTGCAGAAGGGGCGATCGCACAGGGCCCCTAAATTCAGAGGGCTTCTGATATTTTTTTTTTTTGGGTATATGTAGAAAATTGATTATGAAAGTTTGATTGATGATTTTGCAGCAAAAAATACAAGAATGATGCTAGCGATCGTGTGAAGTTTATTGTCCATTTAAGTTTTAGCTACCTTTTCTTTTTAATTGATAATTTATTGACGCTTTAGCTATATTTTCTTTCTAATTGATAATTTTATTACTCGACGTTGACATTTATTATTTTAATTAATGATAAATTTTGATATAAATTATGCTTTATATATTGGTGCTGATAAAAAAATTAGTATTTTTATATGCGAGAGGGCCCCTATTTTTTTTTTGCACAGAGCCTTCAAATTCTTTGACCCGACCCTGTGTAGGCCATATAGTGTAGAGTACTAAGAGGCGGAACCAAGTATAATCTTGATGCGGATGTGGGGTTGATCATTACTTTACGTATTTAGTTTGTTTTATTCTGTTTATTATTTATTTTTTGCATTAGAAAATCCCAAAACGTCATTGTACGTATAATTTATTTTACTCTAAAGTAAAACAGAAATAATTAGAAGCAGACAGCTCAAAACAGACAACTAAGTTACCAGTCTGAATTATACATGTTCAGAAATATTGAATTTGCTATAGTTCATGGACACACATGCATACACATATTAATCCCCGTGTGCACATACAAAATTTCATTATATATCGTTTTCTAATGAAATAATTTTATTTAAACTTTTTTAATCAAACCCAGCGTTATGAGAGAAGAATATTTAAGATATGAGACTATATTTTCTTTCATTTGAGGTTGTGGAGTATAATTTTGTAAAATAAGTATATATTTAAACGGCTCAAATTTGTTCGTATTAAATTACTATAAAGTCGTTAACACAAACCGGCATCAAATCATATGAAAATTAACTTGTTTTCTTCTTTTTATACCTTTGCAGTACGGTGTGATTTTTCTATAAAAATAAAGTCCTAGAAAGGATCATTTTAAACCTATTGAATAGCCTACTAGATCCGAATGATCAGTCTTATTCCTCTCCATTTCAATTTAAAATAAAAAGTCTCTATTTAAAGGTTGAGATTTAAATATATTAGATCTAAGGTCTAGAAGTTGTCACCTCATTTAAAAATCACTAACTTAACTCTAACCATCTCATTATATTTAAAACTCATTAACCTAATTCTAGTCATTTCATTTAAAAGTCACTAACCTAACTCTAGTCATTAATTTAATATAACACTAATATATTATGAGCACTTTATTATGTCACTCATTGGTTTTTTAATAATTATTTTATTATTATTAATATTAATTTTATTATTATTATAATAATAATTTTTTTAACAAATTATTATTATTATTATTATTATTATTATTATTTATTATTATTTTAATATAACACTAATATATTATTATTATTATTATTATTACAATAATAAAATTGTTTATCAAATTATTATTATTATTTATTATTTTAATATAACACTAATATATTAGTATTATTATTATTATTATTATTATTATTAGTGTTATAATAATAATAATAATAATAATAATAATAATAATAATAATAATAATAATAATAATATATTAGTGTTATATTAAATTAATGGCTAGAGTTAGGTTAGTGGCTTTTAAAAGAACTGACTAGAGTTAGGTTAGTGGGTTTTAAATGAGATGGTTAGAGTTAAGTTAGTGATTTTTAAATGAGGTGGCAACTTGTAAACCTTAGATTTAATAATTTTAAATATAAAATTTTAAATAGAGACTCCCTATTTCAAATTGAAATGGATTGAATTCTTATCCACTATATATAACTTATATCACTTAAATGTATAAAACTAGCATACGTGTTTGGTTGGACGAAATTACCATGGAGTGGACTGCTCATTCCGATCAAATATTTTAGCACTAAACTAAAAATTAATTGTCATTTTTAGTCACAAAATTCAATTCTAAACTATTGAAATATTATATTGAGTATTAAATATTGAAAACTATACCCCTACGTCCAGGGTTGGCCCTGAGTTTTTAAGAGTTTAAAGTGACAACAAAAAAAATGGATCTTTTGCGAATTGCTATTAAGATAGGCATAAAAAAAAAACTAAGAACATTCCTTGAACAAAAGAGCATCAATCGACTATTTCAATATTTCCAAAGTTGTGTAGGTGTAATATGAAAATGGGGCCTTCGTGATTCAAAAACTATAAGGCTGCCATTGAGATTTGGGCCTATTTCATTGGATAAATTTTTTATGGGACTTTAAATTTAAACTGACGTGTGCTGAACTGTTTTGTTTGGGTATATATATACATAACACAAATAACTCTTGGGGACCCTAAAAATTTGTCAATTTTAGTGGGTCTAAAGCTCGGGCACCTTAGGATTTAGCCCAGGGCCGGTGCTGCCTACGTCTCCAAAAAGATGACTAAAAGTATAAATTTTTTTATCCCTAAAAAAATGAGATAAATTACATAAAATGAAAGATAACTAAATAATTTAGTAGAATCCATTAGTAGAAAAAATAAAAATATTTATCATTTTATATAATCTTGTGAGCCGAACTTTTTTATTCTATTTCATCTACTTTTATTTTTTTTTAATGTGTGCAAATTATGCATTGTTAATCTTTTGGGAGAGGGAGTGAGTACGTGTGTTTGAATCTGAATTAATTCTCACATAATGGACTTGTCCCAAAATGATAGACTTGACTTTGGGCACGGGCTCCTAGCTAGCGATTATGCGAAGCGATGGCGCCCTGACCCTGACCTTTGGCCTAGGCAGTCAACGTCCTCTCCTTTGTTTCACGAGAAAGTAGGCCACGTGTTGTAAAATAATCGAAAAACAAAGTAAGAAAAATGAATTTATTAGAAAACCTTTGGCATTCTTGTCTCTTCCTCACCCGTCTCTTTATATTCCATTTCTCTCTCTCCATGCCTATATATATATATATCAGATAGAAGAAGTGGTAGATAGAGAAAGAAGGAAAAGTGGCAATCAAATGAAGAGAGAAAGGAGAGGAAGCGTTCATCCGAAGATTTTTGAGAGATATCAAATGTATTATGGATGACCACTTGAATATAAAAGTTTAGCAATAAATATTTTATTTTATCTATCATTTCACAACACGTTATCAGCATGAATCTCTATCTAATTTTTGAAATGAAGTTCTCTCAACTCATTGCAAGTATTGTTTCATTACAATTAAGTTTGATCATGTATATGTAGTACTATATGATAATATATTATTATATATACTAGTGGGGTAGTTAAAATTATTTGTAGTAAAATATTACCAGTACTGACTGGTATATTTATATATAGATATATTGATGACTCTTGGTAGTCCACATAAAATTATAAGAAAGACCATAAATCACTGTCCTATCGCTCTCGGATGAAGACATTTTTTTGAAGACCAGACTTGTTTGTGAATGATTTTTTATTGTCAATTTGCATTATGATATGCTTGAACATGCATTCATGTACTTCTAATTATTCAAAAGGCATTCATTATCATGTCTAACATGTTACACCCATCTTTTTGCTTTTGGAAAACAAAGCCATTTTTGATTCCATTAACATAGCATGGCATGCATAGCCTAGTAATGTAAACTAATAGTATTAATTTAGAGAGAATTTTGACTTGCACTAAATAGGTAATGACATATGTTTATTATTGTTGTCACACTTGAGTTTTGCTACAGTTTTTGTTGATTTGATATTTATATTTAATTATTTAATCATATATTTATATAAATGTCAAACATTACAAAATTTGAATTTATTGCTCTTGATATATATCGAGCAAGAATTACTTGTCATGAACTCTTGATGCTAAGATTTATATAAAGGCAAAGAATATACAATTAAAGTTGGAAATAATGCATCCTTGTAGGATCATGGAAAATCAATGATTTTTATTCGCTGTCATCTCCATGAAAAATTAAAATCAGAGTACTTTATAGTAAAAGACCAACTTTTCTTATGAAATGATTTAAAGGAAAGATGTGAGAATCAAAAATCTGTAATCCTCTCAAAAGCTCGTTATAATTTGTTGCACCTGAAGTTGCAAGATTTTAACAGTGTGAGTGAGTACAATTTTACATTTTTTTAAAATAATCTCACTATTAAAATTATGTGGGAAAAAAACACTGATGAAGACATGTTAGAAAATATTTATTATATTTCATGACTCGAATATGCTCTTGCAGCAGCAATATCGAGAGCGTAAGCTCACAAAATATTCCCTGAAGCGATAAAGGAAATTATGTTCCCAGAAGTGATATCATGTCTTCTAGTGGATGTACAAAATAATGAGTTTTTGTTGAAAAATCGATAATCTCGCCCGACCGATTCTACTTCATTCCCTGAAGTGAATGAAACCTCATTTGATAAACATAGAGGAAATTATGGTTGTGGTCGTGGGTGTGAAAAGAACAATCAATATAGAAAAGGGAATGTACATGTCGTACTCTCAAACAACATTTGGTAGATTTGTACCAAGACTACATAAAAGAAAAGGAAATGAAACTGAAATAAACTTTATTAATCATAATGTCCCTGAAGATCCCATGAATTATTTTGACTTTTCAAATGGAGTGAATATAACTAATTTTGATGTCTATGTGTTCCTTGATAATGTTGATAGAAATGTTCATGCCAATTAATTATTTTTATTTAATTCATTGTGTTATGGCATTATAATAAGTTTTTTTATTATATGTTTTATTTATGTTTCAAGTAATAAAGTTAAATTTATGTTTTTGCATATATAAAGATGTATGGGCCAGAAGCTTATCAAACTTAATTAAAGGCTTTGGAAGAGCGATTATTCATCAAACTTAATGAAAGTCTCTGGAAGAGTGATTATAATGTTGTCAAAGGGCACAAAACTTTGTATTGATGATATTTTATATTCTTCTGAGGCAAGCAGAAATTTGCTCAACTTTAAGGAAATAAGTTATAATAGTTATCATATTGAAACCAATAACTAAGGCAATGAAGAATTTCTTTATATTACTTCAATAATATCAAAACATAAACTTATATTAGAAAAATTATCTATTTTCTCTTCTGGGTTATATTATACTAAAATGAGAACAGTTGAAACAAATGTTGTAATACACCAGAAGTGTGCAATACACCGAAAGTGCTCGGATCCAAATGTTTTTATGTTTTGGCATGATCATCTAGGATCAATAATGATGTGTCGAATTATTGAAAACTCTCATGAACATCCCTAGTTAAAGAACTAGAAGATTCCTTTACCTGATTATATCAAAGTAAATTAACTACCAAACCATCACATTCAATTATTGTTATTGAGTGTTCATTTTTCTAAGAAAGAATTCAGGATGATATATGTGGACCAATACACCCACATTGTGGTCTATTAAAGTATTTTATGATTTTACTTGATGCATTAACCAGATGGTCATATGTATGTTTACTTTCTACTAGAAATATTGTATTTGCTAGGCTTAATACTTAAATAATCAGGTTGCGAGTACAATTTCCTGATTATCTAACTAGGAAAATTTATTTAGATATTGTTGGTAAATTTACATCTCAATATTTTGATGAATATTGTATGTTAATTAGAATTGATGTTAAACCTTTTGTTGCATATACACATACTTGAAATGGTCTAAATGAATCAATTATCTAAAGACTTCAAAATATTGTTCGACCTTTGCTTATGAAATCAAAATTACCAGTTTATACTTAAGGTCATGTTATTTTACACGCTGCATCATAACCTCAACAAGTGATATTTTTAAGGAATGTTTTAAGGATGACCATTTTAATGAAACAATCTTCCCATGATTAGGGGGAGAAATGTCGTTGCCTGAAGCACGACGTGGTTTCGTTGATAAAAGCGCGACGAGGGATATTACTTGGAATGTTTCGACGTTATTTCATCTAGATCCTCATACAAATTAATATGAGCTAGAAGTTCAAAGGATTATTCATTTGCAAGGAATTGCAAATCAATTACCAGAATTATTCACCGATAATAAGAAAATAGTGAAATCTCATATTCTAGCTGCTAATACTCCATCACGGATTGAAGTATCTATAGGACAATTAATTAATACAGTAGAAACTAAATCAAAGTCACACCTGAAACGTGGAAGAATGATAGGTATTAAAGATAAAATTTCCCAGAAGAAGAAAGTACAAGAAAAATAAGTTGCAACCTATAAAGAGGCTATACTCATGAAACAGGCTACAAAATTATTGATCTATCCAAAACTTATGAACAAAAATCTGCTATAAATAAAACTCTTGAAGAGTAGTTATCCCCTAAAGAGGACCAGGTACCTAAAAATAACAAGATCTTGATACACTATGTATATACATGAGACGTATATATTGGATAGAAATAAAATTCTTGTTGACAACATATTTTCATATAAAGTTGTGTTGGAAATTGCATATTCAAATTCGATGTTGAAGTATATAAATGTGCATGTATTATCCAATGCTGTAAAGTCCTTATTAAATCATATGTAGAAGGACTTCGATTAAAGATCAAAATTGGTAGGTTGATTTGAGTTGAACGATTATCATTCTGTAAAAGAATGTGTAGTAGAAAGATCAAGTTTGTTAGGTTGATCTCTTGAATTATAATAGATAGGCCTAAACATATTCTAGTCTGTCGAGTTAGCCAAGAGATTGCAAAAGCCAAGGTAGAATAGTAGGTTGTCAAGGAAGCCACTTTCGAAATCGTAGAGACAGTCTGCCAAGCGCCTGCCGAGCCAAGTCAAGAATCGCAGTTTTCTCTCGGAATCATGGAGTCTGCAAGTCATCGCAAGTAAAGATCGTAGTCAGTCAAGTCCTTCAAAGCTAAAGCAGAATTGTAGAGTTCTCTACAATTCTCATCAGTTAAGTATTCTAGACTGAATCGCTTACAAGCACTCACCAACACAACGATCGTGGTGAGAAGACAACGATCACAGTGCTTCTTCAGTTAGCATCAGAAGTATCAAGATTCACCTATCTTGTAAGACCCCAACTTTTATGAATAAAGATTTAATTTTTTTTATATATTATTTCGAAATAGTAAGGTGTTGATTTGATAAATATGAAAGTTATGGGTGAAATGTGCAAACATTTTTAAAATGAGCAAGTGGTTATAAAATATTCTTGTTGTCGGGGAATATTCGTTTGGTCGTGGAATATTCTTGTTGTCGGGGAATATTCGTACGACGGCGCAGCTATTTGTGGGCCCCCACAACGGAATAACTGTCGGATATAGAAAGCGACAGAAATAACTTTTTTTACAAGATAACGGCGTAGTTGTTACCGTTAATACTGTTGAAATACCCGGTGGTTAAAATACAGTACGCGGTGGTGCGCAGTAGCACACGGTATTGCACAGTATTTCGAATTATTGAGTCTTACGTGAGAAGGAACCTACTCAATTATTGTTACAGTATTTACTGTTCAATATTTTATATTATTGACTCAATAATTGCTACGTTGATATTTTATATTATTGACTCAATAATTGCTGCATTGATATTTTATTGACTCAATAATTGCTACGTTGCTATTTTTTTTTATGATTGATTCAATAATGGCTACAGTTGATATTTTGTAGTATTGATTCAATAATTGTCGTTGCACAGTATTTCACGTTATCAACTCAATAATTCATATTATTTGAATAATATTATTAGATAGCATTATTGACAATGTCTAAGGAAGTTCTGTCTAGGAGGGGGTTATTTAATTGCGCGCCAGTAAGGAGAAGTCCTTATCGGAAGGCCCCCTCTGTCCTGGGAACGACCTGGTTGTTAATATTGTAGTTCTATAATATTATTTGTGAATAATTAATTATTGATTTATATGATAAGGAAATATTTATTTTGTGAATATTAAAGAAGGAATTAGTGCTGATGTGTTTTTATCAGTATTTTGGTGTGGAAAATCATCTGTTTATGGATTTCGGATAATTTATGTTTGGAATTTGGAAAAACTTTCTTCTGAAATGTTGTAGAGAATTAAATTTCCTATAGAAGGACATAGAATTTGTATTTTTCTGACAAAGGGGCTATTTATTATGAATTATTGAAGTTTCAGAAAATAAATATTTTTTTAATAAAATGGTGGGCCCCACTTTTGGTTGGTGTGGTGGCTGATGGCTTTTGGAGGCTGCTGGAGTGAGGCGGCTGGAGAAAAAAAAATTATTATTTTATTCATTTAGTCTCCTTTGGCATCCTAAGCTTTTCCTATAAATAGGGTGCTTAGGTTAGAATTGAAAATCACACCAGAATCAGAAGTTTTCTCTCACTATAATATCGAGCGTATTTTTGTGAGTATTTTAATACTTTGAGTATTAGCATTCAGTGCAAGTTTCTTTCGAAATTATATCCGATATTCCAGCCAGAAGTACTATTATTTTGAGGTAAGGGATATTATTTCTTTCGTAAATGATGTTATTCTTTTCAATATCATTATACCGAAATATTGTCATGGATTTTATGTTGAAATTCTTACTTTTTCCGTCGGGGTTACTATTCACGTATACGGCACTATTCACGTATACGGCACTATTCACGGAAAAATTAAATTTTCTTCTATTTGTCCAAATTGCTTGTTAAGGTTGCTATCTTTGATTGTATCCAAGTTTTGAGCTCTATTCTTGAATTTTGCTCCATAATTGATTACTACGAGGTATTTTTGAATTGGATATACTGAAAGACGAATCCCTAATCTTTGTCTTTTATCTCACTGGATTCGCTCTTTAAAATGTTTTTCATCATCCTCAGTCCTAAAAGGTGATGTAACTGAATATCTTTGGCCTGTAGAGCAAAGATGAATGATTACCTGATGAATATCTTTGGCCTGTAGTGCAAAGATGACAGGTGTTGAGATGAACATGACTATTGATGATGCAAATGAATATCTTTGGCCTGTAGTGCAAAGATGAATATTTGATTTGAGATATATATTGATTGATGTTACAGGGATAAAATATTGGTGATGGACTTTTAAATCATAGAAGATAGTAGACTTCATTCTCTGCTTAACTCTTCTAATGATTTGTTATTTCCGCTGCGAATATTGATCTAAAACTTGTTGTCCATAATATTTTATCTGAACTGTTGAAGACTAACGATAATTTATTTTTCATTATCTTAGTCATAATATTCTTTACTGGGCTAGTTGAGCTCACCCTTTTCATCTGTTGTCCTCTTCAGGAAATGAGAATGTTGCGGGGACTAGTCGGGGGACAGAGTGATGGTCCGAGTTAGAGCAGTAGTAGTCCTCACTATTTCTGATAAATAGTGTGATAATAATTGTAATGAGGACTTAGTTTGAATCTTAATATTTTCTACATATTTGTACTGAGACTCACAGTTGTGTGGTCGTATTTTGCACGACCGTATGATATAAAGTTTGTATTTGAATTCTGTACCATGTATTTGGCGACTCAGAATGGGTTGGGTTGAATGGACCTATTCTGGGGGCGTCACATATCTGATGAAAGAGGATGTCTAACAGAGAAGACTGATATATGAACGTTAACATTTCGGGAATCCCAATGCTCTAACATATATCCTTCGTTTGAATCAAAGAAACATGAGGGAAAAGAAAAGGTGACTTCCAACTGTCTACTGAAAGCAACTTTTCAGGTGTTAGGTGAGAAAGCAGTCTGCAGTATCAGGCAAGTCAGAAAGCAGTGCACCATATTCCCAAGAAGTCAACATCAAGTGCTCAGAACGTCTTGAACATTAAATGCTCAAACAGAAGCTTTTCAACGGAAAGATTCAAAGGCTCCTACTTAAAGTAAATAGATTGAAGATTTTAAATTAAGTAAGAACGCACAAATCTCAAGAACATCTCAAAGCCAAACTCTACGATCCAAAAGAAATATCTTGCTTCACTACTCAGTTCTTCAGAACTTATGCTTAAAGGCAACTGAGTAGCATCACAACGAACAAACTCTCATTACAGTGTATTCCAAGTCTGTTGGGCTTGAAGAGTTCTTAGTGAAATAGAAGTTCCAAGTCTGCTGGGTTTGAAGAGTTCTTAGTGAACTAGAAGTTCCAAGGCTGCTGGTCTTGAAGGAATCTCAGTGATTCAAAAGCTATACCTATATCCTTAGTGGATTTCCTACTCGTGCAGTAGAAGAGTGGATTAGGAGTCTTGAGTGCTCTGAACCACTTAAAACAACTGTGTCATTTACATTATGTTTATTCACTAACTGCCATACCTGCTATATCTGTTGTAACTGTTATTTGAACTATAAACTTGGTGTTATCTTAAGGAGAATAACTAAATCATATATTCCGTTGTGGTTAATTAATTATTTAATTAACAAATCTGTTCAGTTTTATTTGAAAAGCAATAGTCTTAAAATATCTATTCAACCCCCTTCTAGATAACTATTGTGCCTCCGGGAACTAACAATTGGTATCAGAGCAGGTTCTTTCAACTAAAGCCTACAAAGCTTGAGCATATCAATGACACACATTATAAGCGAGACTAAGCTTGGTGGAGGCAGCAAGCCGCTAATGTGAAACAAGGATAAATTTTTCAACTGAAAAGTTCGAATACAAGCTTATATGGATTCAATAGATGATGATTTATTTGAAACTTTGATGAGTGGGACCTACATTCCTACAAAGCTTGCACTAACTTCTGAAGATCCAAACCGAATACAGATCAAGATAAAATTAGAATGGACTGACAATGAGAGGAAAATTGTCCAACTGGACAAGAAGGCCAATAACGTTCTATTCCAGTCCTTAGAAGATGATCTGTTCGAGAACGTTGTTAACAAAAAAACTGCAAAGAAAGTCTGGGAAGCATTACTCATCATGCATGAAGGAACGAAGAAGTTAGAGAGAACAAGCAATCTCTACTTACTCAACAGTATGAAATGTTCACTCACGTACCACCTATGAAAGATTCAATATACTGCTCAACTCTCTCCGAGCCTTTGGAAAGATCTATCCAAACAAAGATCTTATCATCAAGTTCATGAGGGCTTTGCCAAGAAAGTGGGATGCAAACACAACATCCATTAGAGAATCAAAGAACCTTCATGAGATGACAGTACAACAGCTATATGGCAACCTTCTCACCTATGAACTGGAGCTGACTCAACGAGCAGAAACCCTATCAGAAGAAAGGAAGAAGGACAAAGGAGTTGCTCTTAAGGAAAAAAAACCACCTCTAAAGCTCGAGTTGAGGATGAATTTGACTCTGAAGAAGACGATGATGAAGATATTGCTATACTTGTCAGAAGACTCAAAAGGTTCATACGTAAAGGCAGAAGCAGCAGACCTAAAAGATTCAACAACAGCAGCAATCAGGAGCAGAACAATTACCTATGCTACAACTGCAAGAAGTTAGGCCACTTCATTGCAAACTACAACAAACCTCTTAGAGAAGAGCTAAAGAGGAAATCAAACCCAAAGAAAGAATTCAAAGGCTACAAGAAGTTTCAGAAGAAAGAAAAAGGACTTGTAGCTGGAGGATCATGGAGTGGCTCAGACAATGATACAAACTCTGAATCAAGAGAAGATGAAGAACCTCAAATAGCCAACCTATGTCTGATGGCCAAAGAAGTAAAAAATAAGAAGAGAATTGACCATTATGAAATAAGCATTGATGAGGTATTTGATTTCAACTCTCCTGATGTGGATATTGATCATATAAGAACAACATTACATGATATAACTTCTGATCTGCATCAATACATAAAATGGTTCAAAGTTCTGTCAAATGATTATTCTATTCTTCAACGAGAGAAAGAGAAAGTTCAAGTAGAACTGGAGACATCTCTACTCAGTACTTTCTCTCTCTAATCTTGAAGCTGAGAATAAAAGCTTAAAATAGACCAATGAACTCAATGCACAAAGAGAGTTGAATCCTTCATCTATGGACTCCTTGATCTCAAGTCAGAGAATTTCCTTTGACAAATTAGGTCTAGGTTTTGGGGACTCTACCTCAAAACCATGTGTGGAAAACCATTTGAAATTAACAGTAGTAGTGCTTCAAATCTCAATAGAAGCATTATATTTATGAAATCCATACAGAGTGTAGAGCCAATGTGTCCTTGCTCTTCTGATCAAAGTAATGTCCTTAGACCTAACGGATCTCATGCTGGCCTGGGATTCAGAAAAATCAAGAGTAAGTCAACTACTACTTTCCAACCTCGAAGGATCGTGGAGTCAAATAAAACCGGCTCCACGAACCAACCAGGAAAGAATCGTAGAGTTGAGGTTCAGTCTACAAAATCTCTGAATCACAGAGCAATATGGAAAAAGAAGAATCAACATAAGGAAAGAGCTACCAAGTATCCACATACGTTCATGGCGAGAAAGAATCCACACACACACACACACAAGCATGCATCATGCTAGATGTTTTATATGTGATAGATATGGTCACAAGGCTGCAACATGCTATTATAACCCTTTGTACTATAGACCTAAATTCAAACAGATTTGGGTCCCCAAGGGAACTAACAGAGTAGGACCCAAGCAAGTCTGGGTACCAAAATGAAAGCTAAATCTTATTGCAGGAATAGAGCTCCACTGTAATAACCTAGTACCTTGATAGTGGATGCTCAAGGCATATGACTGGAAATAAAGCTCTCATGTCTAACTTTAAAGAGAAAGAGGGTCCTACAGTCATCTTTGGAGATAATGGATCTGGGAATACTAGAGGATATAGCACAACTAGAAATGGTGCAATGTCCTTCAGCAAAGTAGCTTATGTGGAAGGACTGAAGCACAATCTCCTAAGTATCAGCCAACTGTGTGACAAAGGTCATCAAGTCACCTTCCTCAACAATCAATGTTAAGTCAGAGATCTAAAGACTTCTTCTCTAAATCTTACTGGAACCAGAGAAGGAAATGTCTATGTTGTCAACCTTGCTGAACTAAGTTTCGATGAGACAATATGTTTTCTTGCTAAAGCCTCCGAAGAAATGAACTAGTTGTGGCATAGAAGATTATCTCACCTCAACTTCAAGAGCATGTCGAAACTAGCCTCCAAAGATTTGGTAGTAGGATTACCTAAACTCAACTTTGTCAAAGAAAGACCATGCAACGCTTGTCAACTCGAAAAGCAGACAAGGAGCTCATTCAAAGGCAAAGCAGTCAACTCTAATGATAATCCCCTACAGTTACTTCACATGGATCTACTTGGGCCTATTCCAACTGTAAGCCTTGGAAGGAAGAGGTACTCACTGGTGGTAGTGTATGACTACACCAGACTCACATGGGTATTCTTTCTAAGTTTAAAAGATGAAACGAGCTCCCAACTTATCAAGATGTTCAAGCTGGTGATGAATGAGAAGGGAGAAAAGATTAAAGCCATTAAAAGTGATCATGGAAGAGAATTCGACTTCTCTGAGATGGATCAGTTCTGTGCAGATAATGGCATCAATCACAACTTCTTAGCTCTAAGACCTCTATAACAAAATGGAGTAGCTGAAAGAAAGAACAGAACTTTGATTGAAGCAGGGAGAACTCTACTAGCAGTAGCTCATTTACTTGAATATTTCTGGGCAGAAGCTATCAACACTGCGTGTTACACTCAGAACAGGTCTCTTGTTCACTCTACACTCTAGAAGACTCCCTACGAGATGTGGAAAGGAAGAAAGCCAAACGTTAGTTATATCCATATTTTCGGCTGTGCTTGTTACATTCTCAACAATGGAAAATATTATCTGACTAAATTCCTACCAAAGTCAGATGAAGGAATCTTCTTGGATATGCCACAGATAGCAAAACCTACATAGTGTTCATCAAGAAGACCCTAAGTGTTAAAGTCTTTATTCACATCACCTTTGATGAAATAGACTCAGACAAGTCTGTACCACTCAACACTGCGATCGTCGAACCAGACACTACAATTAAAGTGGTCGATCCAAACACCCAATCGCAAACCCGAAAAATAAAATTGTGGAGCAAGAATAATAGAATGTGGAAGGCACTACACCAAACAATGAACCTCTGTAACAAGAAGCATAAGTTAATCTTAAAGTATTCAGACAAGAAGGCACTAGAACAGATGTTCCAATAGGAAGTAGGTGGGCAAGAGATCACACCCAAGAATTAATTATCGGAGATCCAAATGCAAGATTCAAGACAAGATCAATTACTTAAAATGAATGTTTTTATCTGAGCTTTCTGTCCCAAATCGAACTTAAGAAGATAGAGGAAGCCTTGGAAGATTTGAGCTGGATAGAAGCTATGCAAGAAGAGCTAAATCAATTTGAAAGAAGCAAAGTCTGGAGATTAGTTCCTAGACCAACGAATCACCTAGTCATCGGCACCAAATGGGTTTTTAGAAACAAGATGGATAAACATGGGGTAATCACAAGGAATAAAGCAAGACTGGTGGCTAAAGGTTACTCTCAAGAAGAAGTCATCGACTACGACGAGACCTTTGCACTTGTTGTCAGACTAGAAGCAATCAGAATATTTCTTACTTTTGCTGCTCACATGAAGTTCAAAGTCTTCCAAATTGAAGTTAAAAGTGCATTTCTTAATGGAGAACTTCAAGAAGAAGTCTATGTGAAACAACCTCCAGGTTTTATCAATCCAACTCTCTCTAATTATGTTTATAGATTAGATAAAGCCTTATATGGACTTAAACAAGCACCTAGATCATGGTATGAAAATCTAACAAACTTTCTTACTGAAAAAGAATTCACTAGAGGTAGAGTAGACCCCATATTATTCCTTAGAAAGCACAAAGATAAAGTTTTGTTAGTACAAATATATGTAAATGACATTATCTTTGGTTCTACTGATGAAAATTTATGCAAGAGATTTTCCAAGATTATGTATAGTAAATTCGAAATGAGCATGATGGGTGAGTTGAATTTCTTCCTTGGACTTCAAGTAAAGCAGACTAATGAAGGTATCTTCATTAACCAAGCCAAGTACATCAAAGACTTACTTAAAAAGTATGGAATGGATCAGCTTTCCCCATGAAAACTCCAATTGCTCCAGCTACTAGGCTTGACAAAGATGAGAAAGGTAAATGTATTAATATTACTCAATACAGAGGTATGATAGGCTCTCTCCTATACTTAACAACCAGTAGACCAGATATTATGTTTGCTACATGTATATGTGCTAGATTTTAAGTTAACCCTAAGGAATCACACTTAACAATTATAAAAAGGAGTTTCAGGTATCTCAAAGGCACACCTCACTTGGGACTTTAGTTTCCCAAGGAGTCCTCCTTTGAATTGACAGGATATTGTTGTCCGTTTTATACAATAACAAATACGCGCAAGTGCACACGGTCAATCAAGTAATATAGTAATAAGAAAAGTGTCGAACCCACATGGAACATTTATCAAACAACTATTTTAATTATCCAATTTCTACTAATTTAACCTATTTAAACAGTCACTCCAATTGATTTTTGAGAATTAACTAAATTAAAGTGATTAAGAATCAATTAACTGACAATTAATGAATACTAGATGATTAAAGCATAGGAATACAATTTCCCCAATTACTCCACAATAACTTTCTCACCTTATTTCCACTAAATTTATTCCACCAAAATGACAACTAGGTTTACTCCACAATTTACTAACACCTTTCGATTATTAGCAAAAATACCTATTTTAATTATTTTACTACTTTCGTGTAAAATACTTAAAATAGATTCATTAAGTTCACACCCATATCACAGTTGCACATGGCATATAAGTACGTTCGTCTTATACACTGATATGTTATTCTAAATAAGAATCAACAAAGTCATACGTTGTTATATTCAGTTCTAATCTAAGATATCCTCTTTCAATTCAATCAAAGATATAATATTAATTGTTGGCCAAACAATCATTAAATTATGCACATAATATATCAATAAATTCAAAAGAATTATCAAGTGAAAATAATAGTAATTGAATTAAAGTTTCATAAAAGGTTCCATTGTACTCCTAATAGAAATTTAGTTCATCATCAACTTAGGAACACAAAGATAATAACTGATAGACATCATGATACATAAATTAATTTAAGAGGAAGAAGGAAAAAACCCTGTCGATGATCTTCAATCTTCAATCCAAAGTCTGTCTCACAAAGTCTCCAATGAAATATCAATTCGGTCCAAAAGAATAGCCCCCAATGATTTTTAGTCAAAAGATAAATTAAAACTAAGAGAATAACTAGTATTTATAGACCTAACAAAACCCTATTACAATTGGTAAGTCCAAATCCTTCTTTGAATCAACTTTAACAATCAAGTAACAAAATCTACTCGAATCCTGTCCGACCGACGCGCCCCTCGCTCGGTTCCTCCATAAGTCAGTGCGGTTTGCGCTAGGTGATGTGATAAAAATATGTAACTGCAAGTGCACAGTGTCAAGTTGAAGAACTGGCAAGTACAGGTCGAACCCACAGAGACTGGATTAATTTTAATATATCCTTAATATCTATTTTAGGCGAATTAAAAATAAATATTGAGAGTTGATTAATTAGAATATGAAAACTAATAATGAGGAAGCAATCTAGAAATCCGAATTCATTAAATAATAAACATAACATATAATTCAATCTATTCTATTTTTATAACTTTATTATGATTTTGATCTCCCTTTCCTTTAATTTAATAATTTTATAATTAACGTGGGCAAGCATAGACTATGAAAATTTAAGGATTAACTATAACCCATCAAAACTTCTTTGAGCAAGCATGGATTATGAAAAACTCATATCTTAACAATATTCTATCAAAACCTCTTAATTAATTTAAAATTACATGAGAACTATAAAACGAAGGTATTTCAATAACGAAATATGAAGGCGAAATCAATTAAACATCAAAGCATAAATAATAGAAGAGATGAAAAATATTATCATGAATAATTATTTAATTTCATCTTCATCCTAGATATAAAAAAAATTAACTAGACATTAAAAATAAAATAACTAACTAAAATAAAGAAGAAATAAAATAAGAAAACTCCCTTTATTGATGATTCTCCAACAAGCGTATAATGAAGAAATAATTTAATCTACTTCTACTCCTAACCTAAACTAATACAATACCTAATCACCCTCTCTCTCTAAAACAAGAGACCTATTTATAGGAAAAATAACTTTGTGTCCTAATTTAGATACATTGAACTTGGACACTTTTGTTTCCATGTAGATTTTAACTTCCTAGTGGCAATCAACTTCTCAAAGAGATCTTCTAGATAGACTTTCCTTTCTCTTGTTGGATTTGACTTGCACACTAAGATTGTTCCACCTCTTTCCTTCTCCTTGCAGGATTCTTCTTGGATATTTCTTACATGAATAAGAGCATTAAATATCGCTTGATCACCAAGATTTTGACTTTATTGCAATAAATATTAAACTCTACAAAATAAAATAAAACATATTAATTTAATAAACTAATATAATTAAAAGGACAAAATTAGGGATAATAAAATGTATGAATTATGTGTCTATCACTAGGCATAGAGCGTATCATCTTCTTTTGGCGCGCCTCGCGCCCGTTTCACAGCACAACCAGCGCACCCCACGCCGCCTAGTCAGAAAGCCCAAATCTCCTTATTTTTTCTCCCAAGTTTCCTTCGCTTGCCCGCTTCAATCCTTTCTTCTGCAAAGTAGTATAAAAGCATCACAAGTAAAGTGGACAATACCCAAAAACTCACAATATATCAAGCTAAATGAGATCAAATCATAGGTTTCCAACCTACTCATCAAATTCCCACAAACTTGAACCATTATTTTTCCTCAAGCAAACACATTATACTAACAAACTCATCATGATGAATGCAACTACAGAGATCGAACAACAACCATGGTAACTAAATAATTCATATGCCTTATAGATAAACACATACATACAGTCAATATCACATCATGCATCTTCTTAACGTCTCACATTCTTACCTCACAAACATAACTCTTGCCTCTTTCTGTGTGTGTGTGTCCAACATTATTTCAGCATTGTCAATTATCAATATAGTCACATTCACGCACATGATCACCATTCAAACAAACTTGCAATCAACATGGCATCCACATAAGTACTAGGGAAATCAAAAGATTAAGCAATAACATTAAGCTCTCATACCAAGCGGATGCATTTTAATGCTCCATCCCCCAGTTATTTCTCGAATCTGACTTGTACAATGCCCAACTTCCTTAGGCTCTTCAATGCTACCCATGTAATGGACTTTTGACCAACGACTCCCAAACCTGAGGCCTTAGGGCGCTAGGTGTAAAGACATCCCCTAGGGTTTACTTGTCCGAGTAACAAAGGCCATGAAGTTGAACTAAGTCAGTTTTTATTCCATAAGTAATTTTTTTTTTATTTTTCTTGTCTTTATTTTTTTTACTTTTGAGCCACAATTCCCCCAAACTTATGTATAAGCCAATTTTTAATTGTAATATGTGATCAAGTGAATACATGCCCATGGTTTATCTTATATAAGTTATCCTACTCGCTACTGATACTCAGTTGGTGTGCTTGAAATTGGAAAAAGGACAAAATGATGCTATGAGGTTCTTATGTTCAAAATTAATCCGCACATGATAGTCAATTTACACACGTAATGGGTAAATCAATCTCATCATTGGCCCTTACCTAAATTACCACGACATGTATGCTCACTCTCAATGCAAGATGTTATATGCATGCTTCTACTAACACAAATCCTACGTGAATGCATTATATATATATATATATATATATAAAATGCATATGATAATTATATACTCCTACTGCAACCTAATATGCATGTAAACACAAAAACACAAAAATTTCCCCCAAACTTAAAATAAGTAATGTCCTTATTACGTCAAAATAGGAAAAATTACGAATGAGGACTTCCCTGAGCAACGAGTCAAGACTCATCATGATCTTCATCATCTGACAGGGGATATGCAAGTAGAATTGAAGGAATAGGCAACTGAACTGGCTCTGAATTCGGCGTAAATCGAGAAAAGGCATCCGCCAATGCTGTGAATGCGCCAATGTTATATGTATGCATTGTGGCCTGGCGTTGAGCAATCCGTAAACTCTGATTTTGACTTTATCTCTGAAAAGACATAGACGGCTCTGCTTCTGCCTCTTCGGTCATTGGTGCATTTGTTACTAGCGGTGATGGGGGTCGGATCATGATGTAACCCCCGTGGGTGTAACTGTGGGCATTCCCCTGCTCGGTATTTGTCAATCGTTTGATGGTCAATCACAGCCGTGGGCATCTATACTGGATCCGCAGAATTCCACTGTACCCCGGCCTTAAGGCATAAATCCATGATAAGAAACCCGTGTAGTAAGCCGCCGGTGGTGCCCCTTCTCAGTAGGCGGTCAATAGATTCTTGAATGCCCCACGTCAACCTGCAGTATCTCGATGGCATTGTGTTTATTAAACCAATGATGAACAATTCCATATAGAAGGCGTGCCTGTTCCTTAGTTACATCATTCTGATGGCGTGTGAGCATGAGTTTTGCGCATAGGAACGCGTACCATGCTTTGCCATATTTGCTTAAGGCCGAGTGTGGAAACGTGATTTTTATGTCTGTCCCAGCCTTGGTTACCCACTGTGTACCCGGCTTGCAGAGACATGCTATAAGCTCATCCAAGTTTGGGAGGTGGTCTTTATATCGGTTCCCTATTACTGTTTTTAATCTGAAATAGTCGTTAATAGCTGCGGCATGAAAGGACACCGGTTTGCCCCTGACCATTATGACTCGCCCCATATGTTCAATGGCATTAGTGTAAAATTCCTTGACTATAGATGGCACAGCTGGTTGTGGTTGCTCTACCAATTGAAACCAGTTCCATTCAACAATCATTAGTGCCATTTCGCCATCTAAGTTCGCGTCCGGCTTCAACCCTCATTCCAAAACCAGCATCTTTTTATTAAGCACAGTGTTGTACCTTATTTCAGCCGCGCCGCTGACAAACCTGGACCCATCAAATTGTTATCTGGCACTGGAACTAGAAGATCTTTGTCATTTAGAAGTCATTTCGGAAGTTAACTAGTTGTTGTGGAGACAGATATTATACGCACAATTGGTATAGGCAATTTATCAAACAGTTGGTGGGCAGATTTCAATTTCCCCCAAACTTACTCTATTATGTATCAATAAATTTTTCCACAAATAATCAACAAAACCCTTGGGTCATCAGTAACCCAAGGTATCCCAATCATAGTTATATGAAGAAAGCAACAAAATTGACTAGTAATATGTTATATTTTGTGAACCCACACTACAGCAAACTTGTTACCTCTTGTTAATTGGGTTGATTGGCTGTGATACTCACCCGAACCGTGATGAACGAGGTGACTACCAGTGGGAGTACTTGTGATTGTGAAAGGTACCAGCTGGTGTGGGTGTTACTAAAGTAATTTAGGATGTGTAGCAGTGGTGGTTTGTATGTGGGGGTGATGTATGGGAAGGATTCAGTTGTGGAGGAGGGAGTGAGACGAGAGTTTAAATTTGATTGGATTTGAAGGAATATGGATGACCTTAGGATTTCTTCTTGAGTGGGAATTTGATGAAGTGATAGAGAGGTTACGAGATGGCTGCTGGTATATAGGCAAGAGAAAGAGGCGAAACCCTTGTTTTAAAACGCTCCCAGCAGCACAGCGCGGTCCGCGCTTGAATTAGGCCTAAAGCGGTGCGCCCCGCGCCTAGCAGTGGCAATTTTCTAAAATTTTTGCATATGTAGCGCGCTCCGCACTTGAGAGGGCGCGCCCCGCGCCGAACTAAAAAACTCAAGAACATCTTGCTACATATGTAGCGCGCTCCACGCTTGGTCCTCACTTGTGTTGGCTCAGTCTGCGCCTATCTGCTTCCTTCAGTTATTTTGCTCCCTTACTTGATCTCCTACAGCAATTGTAATAAAAGTTTTAGTACCCTAAGAAATTAATTAAAAAGACATTTTATTAATGAACTACATGAGATTAAATAATATCTAATGAAGGGTCTAGAAATTGGGTTGCCTTCCACACAGCGCTTGGTTTAACGTTGTCAGCCTGACCTGGTTTCTTGGCTCACTGTTGATATGCGAGAATGATTGAGGTTTGCTCGCAATCCAACTCTCCGCCCAGATAGTGCTTAAGTATTTGCCCATTGACTTTGAATGATTGTTGACTGTTCGATTCCTGCACTTTTATTGCTCCATATGGAAAAACCTTTGCAATTGTGAACGGACCAGACCATCATGATTTCAGCTTGCCCAGGAAGAGTTTTAACCAGGAATTGAAAAGTAACATAGATTAACCTGGTTTAAAGGACCGGTGAACAATTTGCTTATCGTCCACCTCTTCATCTTTTCCTTGTAATGCTTTGCGTTCTCATATGCTTGCATTCAAAATTCCTCCAATTTGTTTAATTGCAAGAGTCGCTTTTCTCCGGCGGCTTCAAGATCCAAACTTAACTTCTTTATTGCCCAATAAGCTTTGTGTTCCAATTCCACTGGTAAGTGACAAGCCTTACCGAACACTAGTCTATATGGGGGACATGCCGATTGGTGTCTTATACGCCGTGCGATATGCCCATAATGCTTCATCCAACTTGCTTGCCCAGTCTTTTCGAGATGGATTCACTATCTTTTCCAGAATCTATTTCACTTCCCGGTTGGAAACTTCCGTTTGCCCATTTGTTTGTGGATGATATGCCGTGACGACCTTATGTCGAACTCCATATTTAGCTAAAAGAGCTGCAAAGGACTTATTGTAGAAATATGTGCCCTCGTCACTGATGATAGCCCTCGGAGTCCCAAATCTGGTAAAGATGTTCTTGCGGAGAAAGTTCAGAACTACCTTGGCATCGTTAGTAGGTAGAGCCACTGCTTCCACCCACTTGGAAACGTAATCCACTGCAACCAATATGTACTTATTATTGAATGATGATGGGAATGGTCCCATGAAGTCGATGCCCCATACGTCAAATAGTTCTACTTCCAACATGGTATTTACTGGTATATCTTGGCAACTCATTATGTTCCCCACTCTTTGGTACCTGTCGCATCTTTTGGCAAATGCATGAGAATCTTTGAATAATGTTGGCCAAAAGAAGCCAGACTGTAAGACCTTTGCCGTTGTCCGATCACATCCGTAGTGTCCTCCCTATAACAAAGAGTGGCAGTGTTGCAATATGCCCTCAACTTTAGATTCGGCGACACATCTCCGTATCATCTGATTGACACACTTCTTAAAAAGAAAGGGTGATAAGAATGAAATATGTTATATTTTTATCCCTTAATACTTACTCTTTTATATTTATTATGTACCTAAATACATTCATTGTTCTTGTATTCTTATTTTAGGTACAATTGAAGGGTTATGTAACTTTGGAGACAAATGGAGTATTATTGGACCAAGGAGAGAGCAATTCGAACCCGAGTCTCATCATGGAGAGGAAAGGGACTAAACATCAAGGACCCTTGGCAAGAATCTCCAAGACACAAATGAAGAGGGAAAGTATATGAGGCCATTTGGGGAACAAATTGCAGTTTAGCTTAAGACGCTGGGCAAAAAGTTAACCTGGGAGGACCCGCCTCAGCGGGGATGGTCACTGGTTGGATCTGGAGGACTCCGGCCCCAGCGGCTTGGATAACAGATAACAGCCCGCCCCAGCAGGGAGGCGCTCGACACCAGCTGCTCTCCTTTCGCGAAGTGGATTCGGGTGCAACAAAAAAGGAAGCTTAGGGCTACTGTGACAACGCGAGAATTTATAAAATTTTAAATGATTAAATAAAGGTTAAATAATAAGACCTAGACTGGAAATAGAGTATGGATTTAAAAATTTTGTGAAGGACTTATATGGTTTTGTGTATTGTTTATATATTTATTTAACATATAAAGAGAATTAAGAATGAAGTCTTGTAACCTAATATATATATTAGGTATGAAAATTAAATAACTTAAGAGTTATAATATGTAAGGATGTTAGTATTTAAAATTTATACTAACTTAAGAGATTTATTTTATTATCTCAATTTACTAGTTAATTTTATAAAAGCAAGTCTAATTGGGTTACGTAATTACATTAGTAAGGATTTGAATTACAATTGAGTAAATAGAAACCCTAATTAAATGATTAGGGTATGATAGAATTAAAATTAATGGACTATGTTAATTTACATAACCCAACTATTTTATTAGTAAGCCCAAAAGAATTAAATTTCCAAGCCCCATAATCAAACTAGGAAGAAGAAGAAGGAGAGGAAGGAGCAAGCAAAGGTATAACACCCTAAACTAGTTATTCCTCCTATTTAATTTGTTTTGATGGGATGTAGATCCTAGGTTTCAAAATCTTAGATCTATATGATTTAGAGTATGTGGTGTTTAGATTTAACCATTTGGTGTATCAAAAGTTAGATCTAAATAAAGAAATAGGAAAAATAAGTTTTTCAAAGTAAGAAAACCTAATTTTTCTAGCTTTACTTGTGTGTAATCTTATGATTGGTGATTTTTGGTGAATTAGATCATGGATCATGATAGATCCATGAGTATAAGAGGTATTAGTATGTATTATGATGGCTAATATTGGATTAATCAATAAGACATAAAAGTTTTCTTACAAAGCACAAAGATTAGAACAACTGTTTTTGGGGAAAACGTAACCTGAAAGTCAAATGACCATATCTCCTATTGTATTTCGAATTTTTGAGTGTGGTCAATTTCTGCAGTTAGATCTATAAGTCTTCTAACTTTTTCAAGGGGAATCATTGAAAAATTCCATGTAAATTTCTGTGTGGACTGAAATTAGCAAAGGACGTAAAATCTAAAAATGAAGAAAAGCAATCTATCCGGAAATTGTAAGGGCAGTTTCGTCCACTTAATTAATGTAAAAAATTCCAAAACACAAAGATTAGAAAAATTATTTTTGGAGAAAACGTAACCTGAAATTCAAACTACCATATCTCCTATTGTATATCGAATTTTTGAGTGTGGTCAATTTTTGGAGTTAGATCTATAAGTCTTCTAACTTTTCCAAGTGGAATCACTGAAAAATTCCATGTAGATTTCTGTGTGGACTAAAATTAGCAAAGGACATAAAATATGAAAATGAAGAAAAGCAATCTGTCCAAAAATTGTAAGGGCATTTTCATCCACTTAATTAATGTAATAAATTCCAATCTTTTGGAAAATTAAAATATTTGTTATAAACTAGCTTGTGTTCAAAAATGAGCTCATTCCGACTTAAATTGAGCAAGTTATGACCATTTTAACATTTACATTGTTTTGACAAAAAATCGCTATAACCGGAGTTGTATAACTCCGATGGCCACAAAATTTAAAATGGAGGTCCACGTTAACATGTGTAAGATCCCGCCAGGAGTTGGGAATTTTTGGAGTTAAGCGTGAGGTAGCTATTTTCTTAAGGAATTTATTAGAAATGAATTTTTGAAAAATACTTAAGGAAGTTGAAAAATTTCTGAAAAATTATTTTTGTATATGGAATATATGTATTTATGTGTGAAAAAAAGATAAAAAAAATAGTAAGATGATTAGATTAAAAAAAGGGAATCCAGCTTGCTGGATTGGCCATCAGGTTGCTGGATTGTAATCTGGTTTGCTGAATTGGCCATCAATTTAATGCATGAGATGTTTAGACAATCCAGGATGTTGGATTGGTTTGTTTGGATAATCCAGGTTACTGAATTGGATGTCAGTTTGAATCCAGGTTACTGTATTGCGGGATTGTGTGAATCCAGGTTGCGGGATTGTGTGAATCCAGGTTGCTAGATTATAGTTCAGTTTGAATCCAGGTTGCTGGATTCGGAATTCGACTTACTTAGTTATAAAGGACTAATAAAATGAAAAGATTAAGTGTTAACTCACAAGTTATATGATACAGTAGTGTTAAGTCTAAGGTAGTACAGTCGTACTCTTTATTGGTTGATGTATAGTAGCTGGGCTAAACGACTCTTTCATACGGGGAAGGTATGTACTAATTAATAACCGATCTAACTCACTGTAAAAATAGTGTAGACAAGACGAAAACTAATTTGTTAGTTGTTTGTGGGAAACCACTCAGTATACTATATTAAATATTATTAAAGACTCGATGTGTGCTAGGTTTAGACTTGTGTATATGTATAGTGTTAAGGTTATCTAATATTTGACTATGTGTTTAAATGTTAGATAGTTTACTTATAAGGTATGTTATGTTAATCGAAAGATCAATCTTATAACTGATAGGTCTTAACAATAAAGCGATTAAATAAGATTGCGTAGCAGTAATCAATGATACAGGCAAGTTCCTATACTCTTTTATTGAGCAAGTTTT
The DNA here is from genome assembly GCA_020205555.1 of Panax stipuleanatus. Lineage (NCBI taxonomy): Eukaryota > Viridiplantae > Streptophyta > Magnoliopsida > Apiales > Araliaceae > Panax > Panax stipuleanatus. The sequence continues at coordinate 41,619,569 of CM035117.1, forward strand.
TCTAACTCGAACTCGTGTTTTTATTGTAAAGCATGTTCGTGGTTAATTATTGTTGATTATATCACATCTATACTAATTATTGATTCGCACTTAGTGCATGTTGCATATATTCATCAGGTATGAAAGGTTGATCACCTTCATTACCATAAGGTTCAGTTGAATTTATTCATGTTCATTGTTGGCTATTGAGCATTATTGATTCATGTTCTTTAACAATTCTTATATTGTTGAAAGTTTGTCAGCTTATTATTCTTTTCAATCATGATATATCTTCATTTGAACTTAAACTTGCTGGGCAAACTTGTTGCTCACCCTTGCTATATCATGATAAACATTTCAGATTAAAGAAGAAACTTCGGACACAGTCAAAGGCAAAGACAAGTTCAAGGATGAAATTATTATACGGTTAAAATGGTAATAGTATAGGATACAAATGACATTGTATGTCGTATAGGATATTGAATGCAGGTAATCAGTTAAGGTTAACAGGCCTTGGGAATTATGTGTAAAAGTTTATTGTATAAATAATTTATATTTATATCTTCCGCAGTAGTTAAAAAAATGATGTATCGTAACGCACCAGGTCCGAGGTTCTGGGAAACCGGATTTGGGGGCGTCACAGTTGGTATCAAAGTTGTAGGTTATAAACCTTAGGTAGGGGTACCTTAGGCTATAACCACAGAGATAAGGAATAAGAATAAACTCAAATAGAGTTTAAGTTCTAAGCGATGAATTTGGGCAAGGTATTAATAAGTCAATAAAATTCAAAGAAGAATCTTGACAAGTAATAAAGATCCAGAGTTACCTAACTCTGATAATAGAGATGAACAGTAGTAATGAATAGATAGAGTCTAAAAGACTAAAAGTATAAAGGAAAAGAAGATCGTAAAATAAAACGATCATAACATAGAAAAAAAATCATAAAATAATACGATTATAATATGAGATCACCACGTGATCTGATGAGGTCATAAGAGGACAGATGATCAATCAAATGATTGAAAACTTTATAGCAGGATTGCTGTATGACAGTGGCACTATGAAATTGTACTATTAAAACTTAGGAAAGAGTTGTGAATTGTAGATATGGATTAAATAAAATTCGTATTGAGTATTGAGGGAGCTAGGATTATGTGGGATTTCAATTGAGGACTCATGTGATAGCTGAGTTGTACAAACCTTTGTATGGTGGGGGTTTTTGTGCTTGGTCTAACGACTACTTAGTTTATCACTTTGATAATCATTGAAATATCGGTATCGCGCTATTCGCTATATGTATGATGAGAAGGTGATTCTTTTCTTATGTGTATAACGGATAGGTAGAGAATATAAGATTAGGTACGAATTCTTTAAACTCATACGTATGGTAAGTTCGTGACTCATAATCGTATGGTGGAACCCCTCAGCGAATGGACGACTTTAGTCTGACTAGGATAAGTTCCTAAACCCATATGATTGTGGTAAGTTCCTGAACTCATAACGTGTGGTATGTTTGATGAACTATAAGGGGGTATAGGAAAATTGTGAATGAAGGATTGAGGATAATAGAAATAGATAGAATTATTAAGCAACTGATCATTAGAAGAATTGAAGTTGATGGTGGAAGCATAGGTATTCCAAATCTTCTAGCTGTGCTAAACTTCAAAATTTTTGACATCAAGCTAAATTCGCACTGATGTGCCTTTCTCGAAATAAAATGATTTTTTGTTATCTTCACAACATGGTGACAAGGGTGTGGAGATGGACTTTGAGTCATTATCACATCGTTACTTGTTGCGGCATGATAACAGCAAACATGAATCTTTGGTTATCATCAAAACATGGTTACAGTCGTGTATGTGTGGACTTCGGGACCCTGACACATCGTTACCTTTTGCGATATGATAATTTCAAAAATAATTTTCAATAGTTTTGAACTGTTTAAAGAAGAGTCTACTTTAATTGTTTCGGCTAGACAAAAATTATTTAAAATATCAAAATATATTTTATATATCATCAATGCATCATGGAACCTGGTGCAAAGATGATAAAAACGATGGAGTTATTAATTCAGTATTACCTAGTGTTGGATGTGATCCATAGATCGTCAGCCCACTATGGTATATTGTTGTATGACAAAGTCACAAAAATGACAGAATCTAAAATGGACTGTAAATACAGTGCGGTATCATGAAGTCATAAAATGATTTTTTAGAATTTTTAAAAAAAGTCAAATGTTAATTAAATTTGGCCAGACACATGTTTCGATTGATGTTAGAATTATTGGTATATGTCTAAGTTAATTGATTCAGCTAGATAAATATTTATGAAAATTTAAGTATCTCTTTGAGAACTTATCCCGAACCATATTGTTTTGATTCGGACTTCCGGCTGAGTATGAACAACCCCGAAAAATGGGGATATATTGGTTGGATAACATACATTTCAATCAGTGAACACATATAGTCGTTTAGATAATTAAGGCCAGCATTTGCAGTTTACCTTCTTCGTGATTGTAAACATATCTATTATTTGATTACGGTGAATACCGTTAAACCCGAGAGTTCATGGTCTATATGACCCTCAACATAATTTGAAAAGTTTTTTTAACTCCTTGGGGAGAAGTCTAGGTAGAATGTGATGATAGAATAATTCCTCAAAGAAGGAAGTCGTGTGTACTCATTAAAAGAGAATGAAATCAGATAAAGGTTAAGTTAAAAACCTAGTTTTGGTGAATAGAAGGAGTAGGGATTAGTAGGCTGTAATTTCGAGGACAAAATTATTAGAAGAAGGGGTGAATGTGATAACCCGAGAATTTATAAAATTTTAAATGATTAAATAAAGGTTAAATAATAAGACCTAGACTGGAAATAGAGTATGGATTTAAAAATTTTGTGAAGGACTTATATGGTTTTGTGTGTTGTTTATATATTTATTTAACATATAAAGAGAATTAAGAATGAAGTCTTGTAACCTAATATATATATATATTAGGTATGGAAATTAAATAACTTAAGAGTTATAATATGTAAGGATGGTAGTATTTTAAATTTATACTAACTTAAGAGATTTATTTTATTATCTCAATTTACTAATTAATTTTATAAAAGCAAGTCTAATTGGGTTAAGTAATTACATAAGTAAGGATTTGAATTACAACTGAGTGAATAGAAACCCTAATTAAATGATTAGGGTATGATAGAATTAAAATTAGTGGACTATGTTAATTTATATGGCCAAGCTATTTTATTTGTAAACCCAAAAGAATTAAATTTCCAAGCCCCATAATCAAACTAGGAAGAAGAAGAAGAAGGAGAGGAAGGAGCAAGCAAAGGTATAACACCCTAAACTAGTTATTCCTCCTATTTAATTTGTTTTGATGGGATGTAGATCCTAGGTTTCAAAACCTTAGATCTACATGATTTAGAGTATGTGGTGTTTAGATTTAACCATTTGGTGTATCAAAAGTTAGATCTAAATCAAGAAATAGGAAATAAGTTTTTCAAAGTAAGAAAACCTAATTTTTCTAGCTTTACTTGTGTTTAATCTTATGATTGATGATTTTTGGTGAATTAGATCATGTGACACCTCCAAATCCGGTATCTTAATTTCTACAGGATTTGGTGTTCACTGTTCCAATATCATACAACTATCTACCCATAAATAATGAAATTCATTTATTAGATAAATAAATCATCATCTTACATCATCTGAAATAAAAATACATCATAAATCCCAGGTTATACTTAACCTTAAATCTCTTTTGCGGAAACGTAAATAAATAAGTCTTAAATCATCATACATAAATCTTAAACTTTAACATTATTCATGACAACACAAATCTTCATCACTTGTTAGTTTTTCCTTTGCCCTTGCTACTAGAAGGTACATCACTTCGTTCATTATTAGCTGCAATGTTATTATGCAAGAGTGAGCACGGATGCCCGCAAGTATAAAAATATGACAAAATAATAACATGCGAGTGAAAGAATTCTGAATAACAGAAAGCTCAACATTTGAATCAAGAATATTAACCAAGGGTCAAATTACTTCTCAACTTTTGAATCAAGAATATTAGTCAAAAGTCAAATTACTTCTGAGGGTCATTAAGACCTTGAACCGAGTCTTAGGTTGTCAAGTATATTAACCTTTCCAACCTTTAACAGTCACAAGACTATAGACTTTACTTCTCGTACTTAGGGAGATCAGCCCTTCGTACTGATACTGTGCACACTATCTTAACGCTTTAAGCATCTTCATTAATTCCCTATATTAGGGTTGTTCATCTCAGTTTGACATCAGAATCCGCACCAAATAAAGTTGGTTTGGATAACTCAATAAATGATATTCAAATTGAATATTAACTTCTCAAGGTATACAATCGAATAAGTATTGTACACTTAAATGATACTTTTAAAAGAATCATGGCATCTCATGTGAAATTCTAAACTTGGATATTCAAGAGTAAGAATTTGCTCAACAATAGTAATTAAGCATAGCAATTGCTTAATTTAAAGAGTTTAGTTTAGGAAACTTGCCAAACAATAATAATAAGTTAGGGATAGAAAACTTGCTCAAATATAAAGATTTGAGTTTAGGAAACTTGCCTCGTGCGCAAGCTACAATTATTACTCACTTCTTTAATTACTCTTACCTATCAATACATTCACAATATCAATTAATCACAAGTTCGATATGATGATTGATTTAGAATAGTATTCTTCAAACTCATTATTAGGTTTTCAAATAATGGTTTACGTTGATTAATTAACTTGTTAATTAATCACGTATCTTAAGTTATTAACTTGTATTAATAACTCATTACATACATAACATGTCATCATGTTAATTAAATTTAAAATAATGTCTTAATGTTTATAACACATTATTTAACCTTTACAAATAATAGTTTAAGTCATGTAATTAATTTATTAATTAATTACATAACATAAATTATTAAACTCATATCAATATTTTATTATATTTATACAACATGTGTTCATGTTCATTAGACTCAAAACACATTTCAAAATTTTCCAACACTTAGCAATTTTTTTCAAAATTTTCGGACAGGCGCGGCCGCGCGCCATTTTGCCTTGCAGCCGGCGCGGCCGCGCGGCTGCGGAATTTCAGAATCTGAAGTTCGCGAACGAACACAGATTTTCTCCCATTTTCTCCCAATTCACATTATTACACTGATTTATAATGTTACCCATGAAGTATAAACTTCACAGGAACATTATATATCACTTATAACATATTCTTAACATTCCAAGTTATGTAATTATACAAATCAAAATATTAATTTTCACTGTTCTTCAAAACTTTCAAGAGTTTAATGAAAAACATAAAAATCTCCTTACGGATTCGTTACTACACCGAATCCATTCATTTCAATTCCATTTCGTTTGTTTTAACATATACAATCATATTCATGTATCAATTTAAATATAAACATATGATTTAATCATTAATTTAACCCATATGGGTTATTCACCCATATTCAATACTCTGTAATTTCATAAACACAATTATTAACAAAATTACTTGGTGTGATCACTGTGAATCATGAATGGATAGCCTAAATTATATCATGGACATATGTTACTATATATATATCCATGAAATCAATCAATTGTCAACTTTCTCCATTCACAGAGGACTTTTACAAAACACGTACATGAAAACTCTGTAAATCCTTAACAACCCAATTAAGGCCAATTAAATCAAATTGATTACTTTAAAACATGTATATACGTTAGAAAACATGTTATAATTACATACCCATATAGATAAAGCCATATCATAACCCAATTGGAAAACCCAATTTTTCACAGACTTAAGAATACGTATGTGAAAAACTTTAATTTTGAAAACATAAAGAAGAATTACCCTTTAGTTAGTTTGAAGATAATCAATTGATAACAACACAATGATCTCTCAAGTCTTCTTTTCTCAATTTCTCTCAATGCCTTCTTCTTTTCTCTCTGATTTCTCTCTCAAATTTCTCTAACTTTTCTCTGATAATCACTTAGAATAACGAATATACGTATTATATAAGTATCCGTTGTATTAACAACGGATAAACTTCTCCTAAAGCCCTGTTTGCCTTCCCCTTCTTTTCTTTCCCCATTTATTTTAATAAACTAATTTACTATATAGTTAATTGTCACCTTACTTATTGATTAATTAATTTTATTTAAATCAATTAAATAAAATAAGATAATTCACATTAAATCACATTGTCACATAATTAATATTTTTATTTATTAATTATGTCAATTCATTAACTCATTAATTAATTATTAAATTAATTAAAGTAACATATGCTTATTTAATTAATTCAATTAATCAAATAAACTCAATTAATTAAATACTTTGAACTATTAAATCACTACATATTAATTTAATTAATGTCACACATATAATTAAATTAATCTACCACAAATTCATGAATTAATTATTTAATTCAATAATTAAATCATTAAAAATATTTATTTATCTCCATAAATATTCAATATCTTTACAAAATTCTCGTTCGTCACATCTTCCCCCCCTTAAAAGGATTCTGTCCTCAGAATCGCTGTTCGATTAATAATTTCGTCCCATCACATTCTCATAACCAAAATATTTATTTATTTCAATAAATATTCAAAACAACTTTGCAAAACTCTCGTTTGTCACATCTTTCCCCCCTTAAAATGATTCTGTCCCCAGAATCACGTTCACCTATTAAAGAAAATAAGTGTGGATAATTCTTCATCATATTCTCTTCGAGTTCCCACGTAGCTTCTTCAGCGTTGTGGTTCCTCCAAATTACCTTAACAGAAGGTATTACTTTGTTCCTGAGAACTTGCTCTTTCCTGTCAACTATCTGAACAGGAATTTCTTGGTATGATAAATCTTTCTCAAATTGTAGGGGTTCATATTCTATCACATGTTTGTAATCGGGTTTATAACGTCGTAATACCGACACATGGAAAACGTTGTGGACATGCTCCAGTGCCGGAGGTAAAGCTACCTCATAGGCTACTTCTCCAATTCTTCGGAGTACCTCAAAGGGTCCAATGAACCTTGGGCTCAATTTTCCCTTCTTACCAAATCTGATCTTTCCCTTCCAAGGAGAGACCTTCAAAAATACAAAACTACCCGATTCAAACTCTACATTCTTGCGGTGTGGATCGGCGTATTTCTTCTGCCTATCCTGAGCCGCTACTAATCTTGTCCGAATTACTTTAACTATTTCTGCCGTTTGTTGGACTAACTCTGGTCCTAGCAATTGTCTTTCACCAACTTCATCCCAATACAGTGGGGTTCTGCACTTTCTACCGTACAACGCTTCGTAAGGCGGCATACCAATACTAGCGTGGTAACTATTATTATAACCAAATTCTACAAGCGGCAAATGATCATCCCAATTGCCTTTAAAATCCATTATGCATGCTCTAAGCATATCCTCTAATGTTTGGATCGTTCTTTCACTTTGTCCGTCAGTCTGAGGGTGATAAGCGGTGCTCATCCTCAACTGTGTTCCCATGCATTCTTGTAGTCGCTTCCAGAAATTCGATGTGAAGCGCGGATCACGGTCAGAAATAATTGACACTGGCACCCCGTGCCTCGAAACAATCTCTTTTACATATAACTTCGCCAATTGTTCTAGGTTAAATCTGATTTTGATTGGAAGAAAGTGTGCGGATTTCGTTAATCGATCGACGATAACCCATACTGCGTCATAGCCTTTCTGGGTCGTCGGAAGGCCAACAACAAAATCCATTGTAATATGTTCCCATTTCCATTCTGGGATTTCTATAGGTTGTAACAAACCACTTGGTCTTTGGTGTTCTGCCTTGACCCTTTGGCAAGTCAGACACTTGGCAACACAATCGGCAACGTCCCTCTTCAAATTTGGCCACCAAAAGTGTTGTCGTAAATCCTGATACATCTTGGTACTTCCGGGGTGAATGGAATATCTCGAACTATGAGCCTCGCTCAGAATGTCCTCCTTGATTTCTGGTATTGGCGGTACCCAAACTCTACTTTCAAATCTCAAAAATCCTTCGCTATCCATTTTAAATCTAAGTTCAGTCCCTTCAGATATCTTTCTCTTTACTTCCTCACACTCCTTATCCAGGATTTGTGCTTCCTTAATCTTATCCAATAAAGTTGTACCAGCTTGCAGGTGGAACAGTTTCTCGTCAGTCTCCATTGGACATCCTACTTCCAATTCCAGCTTTTCCATTGCTGAAATCAATTCTTCCTGTGCTGTCAGCATCAACAACTTTTCTCGACCCTTTCTGCTTAAGGCGTCGGCTACAACATTCGCTTTTCCTGGGTGGTATAAGATATCACAATCATAATCCTTTATTAACTCCAGCCACCGTCTTTGGCGCATATTCAAGTCTTTCTGTGTGAAAATATACTTCAGACTCTTATGGTCTGTATATATTTCACACTTTTCCCCATAGAGATAGTGTCTCCAAATCTTTAAAGCGAATACCACCGCAGCCAATTCCAAATCATGGGTTGGATATCCCTTCTCGTAATCTTTTAGTTGTCGTGACGCATACGCAATGACTCTGCCGTTTTGCATAAGCACACAGCCTAGCCCTTTATGCGACGCATCACTATATACCACAAAATTTCCTGTGTCATCCGGAAGGGACAACACAGGTGCTGTACTTAACCTTCTCTTAAGTTCTTGAAAACTTTCCTCACACTTCTCCGTCCAAACGAATTTCACAACTTTCCTAGTCAAATTCGTTAATGGAGTGGCGATCTTGGAAAAATCCTGAATAAATCTTCTATAGTAACCAGCTAATCCAAGAAAACTTCTTACTTCCGACGGTGTTTTCGGCTGATCCCAATTCATCACCGCTTTGACTTTGGAGGGATCCACCGAAATTCCGTCCTTATCAATCACATGTCCGAGAAATTGCACCCTTTCAATCCAGAATTCACACTTTGAGAATTTGGCATACAACTTCTCTCTTCTTAATACTTCTAACGTCAACTTCAAATGCTCAACATGTTCTTCCTTGGTCTTAGAATAGACCAATATATCATCAATAAAAACCACTACGAATTTGTCCAGAAACGGCTTGAACACTCCATTCATTAGGCCCATAAATGCTGCAGGCGCATTTGTTAGACCAAATGACATAACCAAAAATTCGTAGTGACCATATCGTGTTCTAAACGCTGTCTTTGGGACATCTTCGGGCCTCACCTTCAACTGATGATAACCACTTCTCAGGTCTATCTTCGAGAAATATCTCGCTCCTTTTAATTGATCAAATAGATCATCAATCCTTGGCAACGGATACCTATTCTTAATGGTAACCTTGTTCAATTCTCTATAGTCAATGCAGAGTCGCATCGTTCCATCCTTCTTCTTAACAAATAATACCGGCGCTCCCCACGGTGATACGCTCGGTTGAATATATTTCTTGTCCAACAGCTCTTGTAGCTGTACCATCAATTCTTTCATTTCTACCGGAGCCATCCGGTACGGTGCTTTCGATATTGGAGCCGTTCCTGGCACCAAATCGATAACAAAATCTACTTCCCTGTCAGGCGGAAGTCCTGGTAGATCATCCGGGAAAACATCCACGAAGTCTCTTACGACTGGTATTTCTTCTAACTTTGAATTCTCTTTACGACTATCGACTATGTAGGCTAAATACCCCACACAGCCTTGTCTTAATAACTTCCTGGCCTGCATCATCGTCAGACAACTCGCTTGTCTAGGCGATTTGCTGCCATAAAACACAACCTTTGATGGAGTCATAAGGTTAATACATTTCTTCTGGCAATCAATTACGGCTCCATAATTGAATAGCCAATCCATTCCCAGGATAACGTCAAATTCCCCAAGTTTAATCGGGATAAGATCTACATTCATAACGTTACCCTTAATATCCACTCTACAGTTCTTGTGTATATACTTAACAGGAATTACTTCCTTGTTCGCAATCTCTATGTTCATAGGGATTTCCAATTCGTCTTTAAGCAATTCTAAATTCTTTGCAAAGTCATCGGATATAAATGAACAAGTAGCACCCGAATCAAATAAAACATAAGCATTGACTTTATTGATCGGAATGATACCTGACACCACATCACGAGACTGCACAGCGTCTTGTACGGTCATGTTAAATGTCCTTGCAGTTGGTCGGTTTGTTGAAGTCGGTCCGGTAATGGTAAGAGGATTTCCACTATTATTTCCCTTATGTCCACCTGACCTTGCCCCTCCAGATGCCTTCTTTGGACAGTCTCTAGCCAAGTGATCCTTTGACCCACATGTATAGCAGGCGCTCTTCTTAGGGTTAGGGCAGTTAGGTGCTATGTGGCCTTCCTGACCACAGTTATAACAAACTCTTTTTCCTTTCATGCAGACTCCCAAGTGAGTCTTCCCACAAGTTGGGCATGGTTCTAACTTTTTCTTCTGACTACCTTGCTGACTTACAGACGACGGGTTGTCATTCCATTTTCGTTTATGATTATTAATTCCCCCTGTGTGATTGCCACTAGCCTTATTGTTTCCTTCACTATCATTCTTCTTCTTCTTTTGATCCTGATTGTACTTAGACACCGCTTCGCTTCCACCTTCAGCGAGAATTGCCTTCTCCAGAACTCCAGCAAAAGTGTTCAATTGAAACATCGACACCTTGCTATACAACCAGGGTTTCAGTCCCTGTTCAAAACGCCTAGCCTTTCTTTCGTCAGTATGCACCTGATATTGGGCAAACCTAGACAATTCGTTAAACTTTGCCGCGTAGTCGGGCACAGACATATTCCCCTGCTTCAACTCCAAAAACTGCACCTCCATTTGATTCTGGGAGCTGGTCGGGAAATACATCTCGAAAAACATTTCTTTAAACCTTTCCCAGGTTATTACACCTTCTCCTCCCCTGATCTTATTTGCCTGCCACCAATAGCTGGCTTCTGATTTTAACATAAATGTCGCGTAGGCGGTCTTCTGGTCCTCCCTAACACGGGCGACCTCAAAAGTTTTCTCCATTTCCATAACCCAAGTCTGAGCTTCTATCGGGTTCGTGGAACCCTTAAAATCTGGCGGTCCCACTGCCTTAAAGTCTTTAAATGAGGTGTTTGGTGGAGCTTGAGGCTGATTGTTCATCGCTCCAGCCAACAGATTTACCAACTGCTGAACGGGGTTCGCATTGGCATCATTATTGTTATTGGTTGATCCCTCTTGGGCTTGTCGACGATTTTGTCTCCTTCTTGGCGGCATATTTCTGTTAAGAATATATGCTCATTAGATCTTTATTAAATCACTTAAATATTTAAGAATTAACTCAAATATTTAACATAACCACTTTAACTACTCTTTTCTTTTCAAATAACCTTTGATATTTTATTTAAATCAAAAGTTTTAAACATAGTACTATAGCATCTCTGCCATTTACTTCAACTATCCCAAGATAAAGAATCTTCAGGATTTAGTTTCTCAAAATATTCCTTTGTTTTTTTTTAATCACATCGGAATTTACATTAACTACTCCAAAGAGTATCACATAATGTTAAATACTTTAACATACTCACTTAACCCATATCATCTTAAACAACTTTATTATTTTATTAAAACCAAAAGCTTTTAATACAATACGATAGCATTTCTGCCATGTACATCAACTATCCTGAAATAAAGTTTCTACAGCACTTACATTATCACAATATTCCTTTGTTTATAATTACATTGGAATTTACATTATTTACGATTGTTTAAACGTTAACAATATCATATTATCCTATCACGGCCTACTAAGGCGTCGGACAGCTTCACTACGTTCCTCCTCTATAATGCGGGACATAGTCCTGCGATCTAACATATACCCAGGCAGTCCCTCGAACTGAATTGGATATCTCATAACTCGGTCCTGGGCCTCATCCATTGCCCTCAGAAACGTGTAGCACGTCTCTGCAACCTTAACTCTCTTCGCACGCGCATCATCCTCTGCCAGATCTGCACGTCGTGCATTTCTCACCCAAGCTTCTTCCACTATGGCGAGTCTTTCAGATTTCTCTTTCAACTCATTCTTTAACTTTTCTATCGCCTCTGTCTTCTGCTCACTTTGGCCCTTCTCATGAACCAAATCCCACTCCACATTGCCAAGACGGGTGTGGAGTGTCTCAATCTCACCACCCTGAGCAACTGACTGCTCCCTCAACTCCTGAATTGTATCTCGTAACTCTACGTTGCGATCATATAATAAATCATACATATCAGCACTGTCAGAGTTCGGTGGAAACTCCTCAAGATCTTCCTCCTCCTCTTCCTCTTCCTCTTCAGGGTCTTCCTCCTCCTCGGCTGCCTCAGCCGGGATCTCAACCTCCTCAGGGTCCTCCTCTGAGTCAATCTCTGGCTCATGCTCCTGACCAAAATCTGGATTTACAGGAGATGGCTCTGGCTGTACTAACTGCTCCCAGACAGTGTGTATGTCCCGGGGCTCCTCAACTCTAGTCTCTAGGGGTACAACATCCCTGGACTGACTAGCTCCTCCAGTATCTGACATCCTGACAAAATAAGTTTTAAGTCTTAGTTTTTACGTGATGTTAATCAATACTCTAACAAGTATGAACACATAAGCACATAGCACATAAGGTAATTTTATTATCTTTCTTAGAACTCAATCAGAGTTGTCATTACTATCTTCATGAAGGCTACTATCCTAAGGTTTTCCCCCCACCTAAGGTTTATAACCTACGGCTCTGATACCAACTTGTGACACCCCCAAATCCGGTATCTTAATTTCTACAGGATTTGGTGTTCACTGTTCCAATATCATACAACTATCTACCCATAAATAATGAAATTCATTTATTAGATAAATAAATCATCATCTTACATCATCTGAAATAAAAATACATCATAAATCCCAGGTTATACTTAACCTTAAATCTCTTTTGCGGAAACGTAAATAAATAAGTCTTAAATCATCATACATAAATCTTAAACTTTAACATTATTCATGACAACACAAATCTTCATCACTTGTTAGTTTTTCCTTTGCCCTTGCTACTAGAAGGTACATCACTTCGTTCATTATTAGCTGCAATGTTATTATGCAAGAGTGAGCACGGATGCCCGCAAGTATAAAAATATGACAAAATAATAACATGCGAGTGAAAGAATTCTGAATAACAGAAAGCTCAACATTTGAATCAAGAATATTAACCAAGGGTCAAATTACTTCTCAACTTTTGAATCAAGAATATTAGTCAAAAGTCAAATTACTTCTGAGGGTCATTAAGACCTTGAACCGAGTCTTAGGTTGTCAAGTATATTAACCTTTCCAACCTTTAACAGTCACAAGACTATAGACTTTACTTCTCGTACTTAGGGAGATCAGCCCTTCGTACTGATACTGTGCACACTATCTTAACGCTTTAAGCATCTTCATTAATTCCCTATATTAGGGTTGTTCATCTCAGTTTGACATCAGAATCCGCACCAAATAAAGTTGGTTTGGATAACTCAATAAATGATATTCAAATTGAATATTAACTTCTCAAGGTATACAATCGAATAAGTATTGTACACTTAAATGATACTTTTAAAAGAATCATGGCATCTCATGTGAAATTCTAAACTTGGATATTCAAGAGTAAGAATTTGCTCAACAATAGTAATTAAGCATAGCAATTGCTTAATTTAAAGAGTTTAGTTTAGGAAACTTGCCAAACAATAATAATAAGTTAGGGATAGAAAACTTGCTCAAATATAAAGATTTGAGTTTAGGAAACTTGCCTCGTGCGCAAGCTACAATTATTACTCACTTCTTTAATTACTCTTACCTATCAATACATTCACAATATCAATTAATCACAAGTTCGATATGATGATTGATTTAGAATAGTATTCTTCAAACTCATTATTAGGTTTTCAAATAATGGTTTACGTTGATTAATTAACTTGTTAATTAATCACGTATCTTAAGTTATTAACTTGTATTAATAACTCATTACATACATAACATGTCATCATGTTAATTAAATTTAAAATAATGTCTTAATGTTTATAACACATTATTTAACCTTTACAAATAATAGTTTAAGTCATGTAATTAATTTATTAATTAATTACATAACATAAATTATTAAACTCATATCAATATTTTATTATATTTATACAACATGTGTTCATGTTCATTAGACTCAAAACACATTTCAAAATTTTCCAACACTTAGCAATTTTTTTCAAAATTTTCGGACAGGCGCGGCCGCGCGCCATTTTGCCTTGCAGCCGGCGCGGCCGCGCGGCTGCGGAATTTCAGAATCTGAAGTTCGCGAACGAACACAGATTTTCTCCCATTTTCTCCCAATTCACATTATTACACTGATTTATAATGTTACCCATGAAGTATAAACTTCACAGGAACATTATATATCACTTATAACATATTCTTAACATTCCAAGTTATGTAATTATACAAATCAAAATATTAATTTTCACTGTTCTTCAAAACTTTCAAGAGTTTAATGAAAAACATAAAAATCTCCTTACGGATTCGTTACTACACCGAATCCATTCATTTCAATTCCATTTCGTTTGTTTTAACATATACAATCATATTCATGTATCAATTTAAATATAAACATATGATTTAATCATTAATTTAACCCATATGGGTTATTCACCCATATTCAATACTCTGTAATTTCATAAACACAATTATTAACAAAATTACTTGGTGTGATCACTGTGAATCATGAATGGATAGCCTAAATTATATCATGGACATATGTTACTATATATATATCCATGAAATCAATCAATTGTCAACTTTCTCCATTCACAGAGGACTTTTACAAAACACGTACATGAAAACTCTGTAAATCCTTAACAACCCAATTAAGGCCAATTAAATCAAATTGATTACTTTAAAACATGTATATACGTTAGAAAACATGTTATAATTACATACCCATATAGATAAAGCCATATCATAACCCAATTGGAAAACCCAATTTTTCACAGACTTAAGAATACGTATGTGAAAAACTTTAATTTTGAAAACATAAAGAAGAATTACCCTTTAGTTAGTTTGAAGATAATCAATTGATAACAACACAATGATCTCTCAAGTCTTCTTTTCTCAATTTCTCTCAATGCCTTCTTCTTTTCTCTCTGATTTCTCTCTCAAATTTCTCTAACTTTTCTCTGATAATCACTTAGAATAACGAATATACGTATTATATAAGTATCCGTTGTATTAACAACGGATAAACTTCTCCTAAAGCCCTGTTTGCCTTCCCCTTCTTTTCTTTCCCCATTTATTTTAATAAACTAATTTACTATATAGTTAATTGTCACCTTACTTATTGATTAATTAATTTTATTTAAATCAATTAAATAAAATAAGATAATTCACATTAAATCACATTGTCACATAATTAATATTTTTATTTATTAATTATGTCAATTCATTAACTCATTAATTAATTATTAAATTAATTAAAGTAACATATGCTTATTTAATTAATTCAATTAATCAAATAAACTCAATTAATTAAATACTTTGAACTATTAAATCACTACATATTAATTTAATTAATGTCACACATATAATTAAATTAATCTACCACAAATTCATGAATTAATTATTTAATTCAATAATTAAATCATTAAAAATATTTATTTATCTCCATAAATATTCAATATCTTTACAAAATTCTCGTTCGTCACATCTTCCCCCCCTTAAAAGGATTCTGTCCTCAGAATCGCTGTTCGATTAATAATTTCGTCCCATCACATTCTCATAACCAAAATATTTATTTATTTCAATAAATATTCAAAACAACTTTGCAAAACTCTCGTTTGTCACATCTTTCCCCCCTTAAAATGATTCTGTCCCCAGAATCACGTTCACCTATTAAAGAAAATAAGTGTGGATAATTCTTCATCATATTCTCTTCGAGTTCCCACGTAGCTTCTTCAGCGTTGTGGTTCCTCCAAATTACCTTAACAGAAGGTATTACTTTGTTCCTGAGAACTTGCTCTTTCCTGTCAACTATCTGAACAGGAATTTCTTGGTATGATAAATCTTTCTCAAATTGTAGGGGTTCATATTCTATCACATGTTTGTAATCGGGTTTATAACGTCGTAATACCGACACATGGAAAACGTTGTGGACATGCTCCAGTGCCGGAGGTAAAGCTACCTCATAGGCTACTTCTCCAATTCTTCGGAGTACCTCAAAGGGTCCAATGAACCTTGGGCTCAATTTTCCCTTCTTACCAAATCTGATCTTTCCCTTCCAAGGAGAGACCTTCAAAAATACAAAACTACCCGATTCAAACTCTACATTCTTGCGGTGTGGATCGGCGTATTTCTTCTGCCTATCCTGAGCCGCTACTAATCTTGTCCGAATTACTTTAACTATTTCTGCCGTTTGTTGGACTAACTCTGGTCCTAGCAATTGTCTTTCACCAACTTCATCCCAATACAGTGGGGTTCTGCACTTTCTACCGTACAACGCTTCGTAAGGCGGCATACCAATACTAGCGTGGTAACTATTATTATAACCAAATTCTACAAGCGGCAAATGATCATCCCAATTGCCTTTAAAATCCATTATGCATGCTCTAAGCATATCCTCTAATGTTTGGATCGTTCTTTCACTTTGTCCGTCAGTCTGAGGGTGATAAGCGGTGCTCATCCTCAACTGTGTTCCCATGCATTCTTGTAGTCGCTTCCAGAAATTCGATGTGAAGCGCGGATCACGGTCAGAAATAATTGACACTGGCACCCCGTGCCTCGAAACAATCTCTTTTACATATAACTTCGCCAATTGTTCTAGGTTAAATCTGATTTTGATTGGAAGAAAGTGTGCGGATTTCGTTAATCGATCGACGATAACCCATACTGCGTCATAGCCTTTCTGGGTCGTCGGAAGGCCAACAACAAAATCCATTGTAATATGTTCCCATTTCCATTCTGGGATTTCTATAGGTTGTAACAAACCACTTGGTCTTTGGTGTTCTGCCTTGACCCTTTGGCAAGTCAGACACTTGGCAACACAATCGGCAACGTCCCTCTTCAAATTTGGCCACCAAAAGTGTTGTCGTAAATCCTGATACATCTTGGTACTTCCGGGGTGAATGGAATATCTCGAACTATGAGCCTCGCTCAGAATGTCCTCCTTGATTTCTGGTATTGGCGGTACCCAAACTCTACTTTCAAATCTCAAAAATCCTTCGCTATCCATTTTAAATCTAAGTTCAGTCCCTTCAGATATCTTTCTCTTTACTTCCTCACACTCCTTATCCAGGATTTGTGCTTCCTTAATCTTATCCAATAAAGTTGTACCAGCTTGCAGGTGGAACAGTTTCTCGTCAGTCTCCATTGGACATCCTACTTCCAATTCCAGCTTTTCCATTGCTGAAATCAATTCTTCCTGTGCTGTCAGCATCAACAACTTTTCTCGACCCTTTCTGCTTAAGGCGTCGGCTACAACATTCGCTTTTCCTGGGTGGTATAAGATATCACAATCATAATCCTTTATTAACTCCAGCCACCGTCTTTGGCGCATATTCAAGTCTTTCTGTGTGAAAATATACTTCAGACTCTTATGGTCTGTATATATTTCACACTTTTCCCCATAGAGATAGTGTCTCCAAATCTTTAAAGCGAATACCACCGCAGCCAATTCCAAATCATGGGTTGGATATCCCTTCTCGTAATCTTTTAGTTGTCGTGACGCATACGCAATGACTCTGCCGTTTTGCATAAGCACACAGCCTAGCCCTTTATGCGACGCATCACTATATACCACAAAATTTCCTGTGTCATCCGGAAGGGACAACACAGGTGCTGTACTTAACCTTCTCTTAAGTTCTTGAAAACTTTCCTCACACTTCTCCGTCCAAACGAATTTCACAACTTTCCTAGTCAAATTCGTTAATGGAGTGGCGATCTTGGAAAAATCCTGAATAAATCTTCTATAGTAACCAGCTAATCCAAGAAAACTTCTTACTTCCGACGGTGTTTTCGGCTGATCCCAATTCATCACCGCTTTGACTTTGGAGGGATCCACCGAAATTCCGTCCTTATCAATCACATGTCCGAGAAATTGCACCCTTTCAATCCAGAATTCACACTTTGAGAATTTGGCATACAACTTCTCTCTTCTTAATACTTCTAACGTCAACTTCAAATGCTCAACATGTTCTTCCTTGGTCTTAGAATAGACCAATATATCATCAATAAAAACCACTACGAATTTGTCCAGAAACGGCTTGAACACTCCATTCATTAGGCCCATAAATGCTGCAGGCGCATTTGTTAGACCAAATGACATAACCAAAAATTCGTAGTGACCATATCGTGTTCTAAACGCTGTCTTTGGGACATCTTCGGGCCTCACCTTCAACTGATGATAACCACTTCTCAGGTCTATCTTCGAGAAATATCTCGCTCCTTTTAATTGATCAAATAGATCATCAATCCTTGGCAACGGATACCTATTCTTAATGGTAACCTTGTTCAATTCTCTATAGTCAATGCAGAGTCGCATCGTTCCATCCTTCTTCTTAACAAATAATACCGGCGCTCCCCACGGTGATACGCTCGGTTGAATATATTTCTTGTCCAACAGCTCTTGTAGCTGTACCATCAATTCTTTCATTTCTACCGGAGCCATCCGGTACGGTGCTTTCGATATTGGAGCCGTTCCTGGCACCAAATCGATAACAAAATCTACTTCCCTGTCAGGCGGAAGTCCTGGTAGATCATCCGGGAAAACATCCACGAAGTCTCTTACGACTGGTATTTCTTCTAACTTTGAATTCTCTTTACGACTATCGACTATGTAGGCTAAATACCCCACACAGCCTTGTCTTAATAACTTCCTGGCCTGCATCATCGTCAGACAACTCGCTTGTCTAGGCGATTTGCTGCCATAAAACACAACCTTTGATGGAGTCATAAGGTTAATACATTTCTTCTGGCAATCAATTACGGCTCCATAATTGAATAGCCAATCCATTCCCAGGATAACGTCAAATTCCCCAAGTTTAATCGGGATAAGATCTACATTCATAACGTTACCCTTAATATCCACTCTACAGTTCTTGTGTATATACTTAACAGGAATTACTTCCTTGTTCGCAATCTCTATGTTCATAGGGATTTCCAATTCGTCTTTAAGCAATTCTAAATTCTTTGCAAAGTCATCGGATATAAATGAACAAGTAGCACCCGAATCAAATAAAACATAAGCATTGACTTTATTGATCGGAATGATACCTGACACCACATCACGAGACTGCACAGCGTCTTGTACGGTCATGTTAAATGTCCTTGCAGTTGGTCGGTTTGTTGAAGTCGGTCCGGTAATGGTAAGAGGATTTCCACTATTATTTCCCTTATGTCCACCTGACCTTGCCCCTCCAGATGCCTTCTTTGGACAGTCTCTAGCCAAGTGATCCTTTGACCCACATGTATAGCAGGCGCTCTTCTTAGGGTTAGGGCAGTTAGGTGCTATGTGGCCTTCCTGACCACAGTTATAACAAACTCTTTTTCCTTTCATGCAGACTCCCAAGTGAGTCTTCCCACAAGTTGGGCATGGTTCTAACTTTTTCTTCTGACTACCTTGCTGACTTACAGACGACGGGTTGTCATTCCATTTTCGTTTATGATTATTAATTCCCCCTGTGTGATTGCCACTAGCCTTATTGTTTCCTTCACTATCATTCTTCTTCTTCTTTTGATCCTGATTGTACTTAGACACCGCTTCGCTTCCACCTTCAGCGAGAATTGCCTTCTCCAGAACTCCAGCAAAAGTGTTCAATTGAAACATCGACACCTTGCTATACAACCAGGGTTTCAGTCCCTGTTCAAAACGCCTAGCCTTTCTTTCGTCAGTATGCACCTGATATTGGGCAAACCTAGACAATTCGTTAAACTTTGCCGCGTAGTCGGGCACAGACATATTCCCCTGCTTCAACTCCAAAAACTGCACCTCCATTTGATTCTGGGAGCTGGTCGGGAAATACATCTCGAAAAACATTTCTTTAAACCTTTCCCAGGTTATTACACCTTCTCCTCCCCTGATCTTATTTGCCTGCCACCAATAGCTGGCTTCTGATTTTAACATAAATGTCGCGTAGGCGGTCTTCTGGTCCTCCCTAACACGGGCGACCTCAAAAGTTTTCTCCATTTCCATAACCCAAGTCTGAGCTTCTATCGGGTTCGTGGAACCCTTAAAATCTGGCGGTCCCACTGCCTTAAAGTCTTTAAATGAGGTGTTTGGTGGAGCTTGAGGCTGATTGTTCATCGCTCCAGCCAACAGATTTACCAACTGCTGAACGGGGTTCGCATTGGCATCATTATTGTTATTGGTTGATCCCTCTTGGGCTTGTCGACGATTTTGTCTCCTTCTTGGCGGCATATTTCTGTTAAGAATATATGCTCATTAGATCTTTATTAAATCACTTAAATATTTAAGAATTAACTCAAATATTTAACATAACCACTTTAACTACTCTTTTCTTTTCAAATAACCTTTGATATTTTATTTAAATCAAAAGTTTTAAACATAGTACTATAGCATCTCTGCCATTTACTTCAACTATCCCAAGATAAAGAATCTTCAGGATTTAGTTTCTCAAAATATTCCTTTGTTTTTTTTTAATCACATCGGAATTTACATTAACTACTCCAAAGAGTATCACATAATGTTAAATACTTTAACATACTCACTTAACCCATATCATCTTAAACAACTTTATTATTTTATTAAAACCAAAAGCTTTTAATACAATACGATAGCATTTCTGCCATGTACATCAACTATCCTGAAATAAAGTTTCTACAGCACTTACATTATCACAATATTCCTTTGTTTATAATTACATTGGAATTTACATTATTTACGATTGTTTAAACGTTAACAATATCATATTATCCTATCACGGCCTACTAAGGCGTCGGACAGCTTCACTACGTTCCTCCTCTATAATGCGGGACATAGTCCTGCGATCTAACATATACCCAGGCAGTCCCTCGAACTGAATTGGATATCTCATAACTCGGTCCTGGGCCTCATCCATTGCCCTCAGAAACGTGTAGCACGTCTCTGCAACCTTAACTCTCTTCGCACGCGCATCATCCTCTGCCAGATCTGCACGTCGTGCATTTCTCACCCAAGCTTCTTCCACTATGGCGAGTCTTTCAGATTTCTCTTTCAACTCATTCTTTAACTTTTCTATCGCCTCTGTCTTCTGCTCACTTTGGCCCTTCTCATGAACCAAATCCCACTCCACATTGCCAAGACGGGTGTGGAGTGTCTCAATCTCACCACCCTGAGCAACTGACTGCTCCCTCAACTCCTGAATTGTATCTCGTAACTCTACGTTGCGATCATATAATAAATCATACATATCAGCACTGTCAGAGTTCGGTGGAAACTCCTCAAGATCTTCCTCCTCCTCTTCCTCTTCCTCTTCAGGGTCTTCCTCCTCCTCGGCTGCCTCAGCCGGGATCTCAACCTCCTCAGGGTCCTCCTCTGAGTCAATCTCTGGCTCATGCTCCTGACCAAAATCTGGATTTACAGGAGATGGCTCTGGCTGTACTAACTGCTCCCAGACAGTGTGTATGTCCCGGGGCTCCTCAACTCTAGTCTCTAGGGGTACAACATCCCTGGACTGACTAGCTCCTCCAGTATCTGACATCCTGACAAAATAAGTTTTAAGTCTTAGTTTTTACGTGATGTTAATCAATACTCTAACAAGTATGAACACATAAGCACATAGCACATAAGGTAATTTCATTATCTTTCTTAGAACTCAATCAGAGTTGTCATTACTATCTTCATGAAGGCTACTATCCTAAGGTTTTCCCCCCACCTAAGGTTTATAACCTACGGCTCTGATACCAACTTGTGACACCCCCAAATCCGGTATCTTAATTTCTACAGGATTTGGTGTTCACTGTTCCAATATCATACAACTATCTACCCATAAATAATGAAATTCATTTATTAGATAAATAAATCATCATCTTACATCATCTGAAATAAAAATACATCATAAATCCCAGGTTATACTTAACCTTAAATCTCTTTTGCGGAAACGTAAATAAATAAGTCTTAAATCATCATACATAAATCTTAAACTTTAACATTATTCATGACAACACAAATCTTCATCACTTGTTAGTTTTTCCTTTGCCCTTGCTACTAGAAGGTACATCACTTCGTTCATTATTAGCTGCAATGTTATTATGCAAGAGTGAGCACGGATGCCCGCAAGTATAAAAATATGACAAAATAATAACATGCGAGTGAAAGAATTCTGAATAACAGAAAGCTCAACATTTGAATCAAGAATATTAACCAAGGGTCAAATTACTTCTCAACTTTTGAATCAAGAATATTAGTCAAAAGTCAAATTACTTCTGAGGGTCATTAAGACCTTGAACCGAGTCTTAGGTTGTCAAGTATATTAACCTTTCCAACCTTTAACAGTCACAAGACTATAGACTTTACTTCTCGTACTTAGGGAGATCAGCCCTTCGTACTGATACTGTGCACACTATCTTAACGCTTTAAGCATCTTCATTAATTCCCTATATTAGGGTTGTTCATCTCAGTTTGACATCAGAATCCGCACCAAATAAAGTTGGTTTGGATAACTCAATAAATGATATTCAAATTGAATATTAACTTCTCAAGGTATACAATCGAATAAGTATTGTACACTTAAATGATACTTTTAAAAGAATCATGGCATCTCATGTGAAATTCTAAACTTGGATATTCAAGAGTAAGAATTTGCTCAACAATAGTAATTAAGCATAGCAATTGCTTAATTTAAAGAGTTTAGTTTAGGAAACTTGCCAAACAATAATAATAAGTTAGGGATAGAAAACTTGCTCAAATATAAAGATTTGAGTTTAGGAAACTTGCCTCGTGCGCAAGCTACAATTATTACTCACTTCTTTAATTACTCTTACCTATCAATACATTCACAATATCAATTAATCACAAGTTCGATATGATGATTGATTTAGAATAGTATTCTTCAAACTCATTATTAGGTTTTCAAATAATGGTTTACGTTGATTAATTAACTTGTTAATTAATCACGTATCTTAAGTTATTAACTTGTATTAATAACTCATTACATACATAACATGTCATCATGTTAATTAAATTTAAAATAATGTCTTAATGTTTATAACACATTATTTAACCTTTACAAATAATAGTTTAAGTCATGTAATTAATTTATTAATTAATTACATAACATAAATTATTAAACTCATATCAATATTTTATTATATTTATACAACATGTGTTCATGTTCATTAGACTCAAAACACATTTCAAAATTTTCCAACACTTAGCAATTTTTTTCAAAATTTTCGGACAGGCGCGGCCGCGCGCCATTTTGCCTTGCAGCCGGCGCGGCCGCGCGGCTGCGGAATTTCAGAATCTGAAGTTCGCGAACGAACACAGATTTTCTCCCATTTTCTCCCAATTCACATTATTACACTGATTTATAATGTTACCCATGAAGTATAAACTTCACAGGAACATTATATATCACTTATAACATATTCTTAACATTCCAAGTTATGTAATTATACAAATCAAAATATTAATTTTCACTGTTCTTCAAAACTTTCAAGAGTTTAATGAAAAACATAAAAATCTCCTTACGGATTCGTTACTACACCGAATCCATTCATTTCAATTCCATTTCGTTTGTTTTAACATATACAATCATATTCATGTATCAATTTAAATATAAACATATGATTTAATCATTAATTTAACCCATATGGGTTATTCACCCATATTCAATACTCTGTAATTTCATAAACACAATTATTAACAAAATTACTTGGTGTGATCACTGTGAATCATGAATGGATAGCCTAAATTATATCATGGACATATGTTACTATATATATATCCATGAAATCAATCAATTGTCAACTTTCTCCATTCACAGAGGACTTTTACAAAACACGTACATGAAAACTCTGTAAATCCTTAACAACCCAATTAAGGCCAATTAAATCAAATTGATTACTTTAAAACATGTATATACGTTAGAAAACATGTTATAATTACATACCCATATAGATAAAGCCATATCATAACCCAATTGGAAAACCCAATTTTTCACAGACTTAAGAATACGTATGTGAAAAACTTTAATTTTGAAAACATAAAGAAGAATTACCCTTTAGTTAGTTTGAAGATAATCAATTGATAACAACACAATGATCTCTCAAGTCTTCTTTTCTCAATTTCTCTCAATGCCTTCTTCTTTTCTCTCTGATTTCTCTCTCAAATTTCTCTAACTTTTCTCTGATAATCACTTAGAATAACGAATATACGTATTATATAAGTATCCGTTGTATTAACAACGGATAAACTTCTCCTAAAGCCCTGTTTGCCTTCCCCTTCTTTTCTTTCCCCATTTATTTTAATAAACTAATTTACTATATAGTTAATTGTCACCTTACTTATTGATTAATTAATTTTATTTAAATCAATTAAATAAAATAAGATAATTCACATTAAATCACATTGTCACATAATTAATATTTTTATTTATTAATTATGTCAATTCATTAACTCATTAATTAATTATTAAATTAATTAAAGTAACATATGCTTATTTAATTAATTCAATTAATCAAATAAACTCAATTAATTAAATACTTTGAACTATTAAATCACTACATATTAATTTAATTAATGTCACACATATAATTAAATTAATCTACCACAAATTCATGAATTAATTATTTAATTCAATAATTAAATCATTAAAAATATTTATTTATCTCCATAAATATTCAATATCTTTACAAAATTCTCGTTCGTCACAAATTAGATCATGGATCATGATAGATCCATGAGCATAAAAGGTATTAGTTTGTATTATGATGGTTTATGATGGCTAATGTTGGATTAATCAAGAAGTCATGAAAGTTTTCTTACAAAACACAAAGATTAGAACAACTGTTTTGGGGAAAACGTAACCTGAATTTCAAACAACCATATCTCCTATTGTATTTCGAATTTTTGAGTGTGGTCAATTTCTGGAGTTAGATCTATAAGTCTTCTAACTTTTCCAAGTGGAATTACTGAAAAATTCCATCTAGATTTCTGTGTGAACTGAAAATAGCAAAGGACATAAACTCTAAAAATGAAGAAAAATAATCTGTCCGGAAATTGTAAGGGCAGTTTCGTCCACTTAATTAATGTACTAAATTCCAAAACACAAATATTAGAAAAACTATTTTTGGGGAAAACGTAACCTAAAATTCAAACGACCATATCTCCTATTGTATTTTGAATTTTTGAGTGTGGTCAATTTTTGGAGTTAGATCTATAAGTCTTCTAACTTTTCCAAGTGGAATCACTGAAAAATTCCATGTAGATTTCTGTGTGGACTAAAATTAGCAAAGGACGTAAAATATGAAAATGAAGAAAAGCAATCTGTCGAAAAATTGTAAGGGAAGTTTTGTCCACTTAGTTAATGTAATAAATTCCAATCTTTTGGGACATTAAAATATATGTTATAAACTAGCTTGTGTCAAAAAATGAGCTCATTCCGACTTAAATTGAGCAAGGTATGACCATTTCAATATTTATATTTTTCTGATAAAAATTGCTATAACCAGAGTTGTATAACTCCGATGACCACAAAATTTAAATTGGAGGTCCACGTTAATATGTGTAAGATCTCGCCAAGAGTTGGGAATTTTTGGAGTTAAGTGTGAGGTAGCTATTTTCTTAAGGAATTTACTAGAAATGGATTTTTGAAAAATACTTAAGGAAGTTGAAAAATTTTTGAAAAATTATTTTTGTGTATGGAATATATGTATTTATGTGTGGACAAAAGATAAAAAATAATAATAAGATGATTTGATTAAAAAAGGGGAATCCAGCTTGCTGGATTGGCCATCAGGTTGCTGGATTGCAATCTGGTTTGTTGGATTGGCCATCAATTTGCTAGATGAGATGTTTAGACAATCCAGAATGCTGGATTGGTCTGTTTGGATAATTCAGGTTACTGGATTGGATGTCAGTTTGAATCTAGGTTGCTGGATTAGGAATTCGACTTACTTAGTTATAAAGGACTTATAAAATGAAAAGATTAAGTGTTAACTCACAAGTTATATGATACAGTAGTGTTAAGTCTGAGGTAGTACAGTCGTACTCTTTAATGGTTGATGTATAGTAGCTGGGCTAAACTACTCCTTCATATGGGGAAGGTATCTACGAATTAGTAACCGATCTAACTCACTGTAAAAATAGTGTAGACGAGACGGAAACTAATTTGTTAGTTGTTTGTGGGAAACCACTCAGTATAATATATTGAATATTATTTAAGACTCGATGTGTGCTATGTTTAGACTTGTGTATATGTATAATGTTAAGGTTATCTAATATTTGACTATGTGTTTAAATGTTAGATAGTTTAGTTATAAGGTATATTATGCTAATTGCAAGATCACTTTTATAATTGATAGGTCTTTACAATAAAGCGATTAAATAAGATTGTGTAGCAGTAATCAACGATACAGGCAAGTTCCTATACTCTTTTATTGAGCAAGTTTTTCTAACTCGAACTCGCGTTGTTATTGTAAAGCATGTTCGTGGTTAATCATTGTTGATTATATCACATCTATACTAATTATTGATTCGCACTTAGTGCATGTTACATATATTCATCAGGTATGAAAGGTTGATCACCTTCATTACCATAAGGTTCAGTTGAATTTATTCATGTTCATTGTTGGCTATTCAGCATTATTGATGCATGTTCTTTAACAATTCTTATATTTTTGAAAGTTTGTCAGCTTATTATTCTTTTCAATCATGATATATCTTCATTTGAACTTAAACTTGCTGGGCAAACTTGTTGCTCACCCTTGCTATATCATGATAAACATTTCAGATTAAAGAAGAAACTTTGGACACAGTCAAAGGCAAAGACAAGTTCCAGAAAGGAATTATTATACGGTTAAAATGGTAATAGTATAGGATACAAATGACATTGTATGTCGTATAGGATATTGAATGCAGGTAATCAGTTCAGGTTAACAGACCTTGGGAATTCTGTGTAAAAGTTTATTGTATAAATAATTTATGTTTATATCTTCCGTAGTAGTTATAGAAATGATGTATCGTAACGTACCAGGTCCAAGGTTCTGGGAAACCGGATTTGGGGGCGTCACAGTTGGTATCAAAGCTGTAGTTTATAAACCTTAGGTAGGTGTGACAACCCGAATTTTCAGAAATTGTTAAAATAAGAATTTAATGAATGTAATTCTTATTATGACATATTTTGCGTGTAAGTAAATATATATATATATATATATATATATTCATATATTGGGATGATGAGATTTAATAGTTAATTTAACTATTGAAAAAATTAATTGAAGTTATTACGAAAAGGAAATTAACTGAATATTTTTAGTTAATTTAATTAAGTTAAAGATTATATTATGAAATAATATAATTTGATTATTATGCCTTGTTGGCACTATAATTGTTATGAATTAAATTTCATAAATAATGAGAGTAATTCACTTAATTAAAATAGTGAATTAATATAAATATAATTATTTTAATAAAATATGAAGGTAATATATTACATGTAAGAGTAATACGTTTATGTAATGGCTTAATATATTATATTTAGCCAAGTGAATGTAAATGGGTATGAGAATGAGAAGAACCAATATAATTATAAATAAATATTGGTGTTAGGATTAATGAATAAAATAAATATTCAATGGTAATTAGTATGGAATAATTTATTTAAGTATGATGGTATTAAATAAATTGATTAATATTTAAGTAGTGATTAGATGTATGGATTAAATAAATTGTATTGAGATAATTTATGCGAGAAAAGGAATTAAATAATTATATATTATAATTATATAATTCATGTGAGTTAATTAAAATAAAGGTAAAAAATATTAATTATTTTAATGGAAATGGTTATTTTAAGTTGAGGGTTATGTATATAATTTCGTAATGTATGGAGTAATAATTATACATATTATAATTGTATAATTATTAAATGTAGTTAGCTAAATAATTTAGCAACATAGTTAAAGTGTGACATTTAGAGAAAAGAAGATATACCATATGATAAGGAGAATTATTAAAATAAATTAAAAGGGTGTTTGAAGGGGCTAACCAAACATGGCCTTGTGGCTTTTGGATTTCTATAACCCCTAATTTAATTGTATATTAAGTAATATAATAAGTATTAGTAATATACGTATTATATTATCAGTTATACGAGTTTACGAGTTTTATTTCTAAGCCTAAACTAAAAGAAGAAAAGAGAAAGGGAGAAACAGAGGAGAGAATGAGGGAGAATAGAAGTTCTCTGTGAAATTGGAGAAGAAGAGATGCTAGAAAAATCAAAAGAAACAAGGTTTTTTATTTCATCTAGACAGGGTTTAGAAGAATCAAAAGGTATTAATCTATTTTTTCATTCTCTTGAGTTTTCGTTGAGAAATTGGATTTCAATGTTTAATTTGTTAAGAAATTAGTTATATATGTTAATGGTTATGTTTAATCTGTTCTATATCATCTAAAAGTTATTTTATAGTGATCAAGTTCATAAGAATGTGTTGAAAGATGAAGT
Organism: Panax stipuleanatus; assembly: GCA_020205555.1. Classification (NCBI taxonomy): domain Eukaryota; kingdom Viridiplantae; phylum Streptophyta; class Magnoliopsida; order Apiales; family Araliaceae; genus Panax; species Panax stipuleanatus. The sequence continues at coordinate 41,648,208 of CM035117.1, forward strand.
TGAGAGTTTTAGTTGAAAAATATATATTTTTGTCTACTTAGAGACTAAAATTGATGATAAATTCTTAATGGAAATCTAAAATTGATGATGAATGTTGTAAGAACATTGAAAAACGAAAAGAACGCAAGTTGAATGAATCAATTTGGTTAAGAAACGAATTCGTAGTGAATGAATTCGCTATATATATATATGTAAAACATGAAAAATTAGCATGAACACTGTATTGTAGCCCTTAAAAGGAATTGTTAATGTTTTTAAAGTTTAATAATTATCATATAGATGAGTAGTTCAGTGTTTCACGAATCCATAGAGTCGAAAATGGACTCAATCGGATGTGTATAGCTTGATTTATGATGATTGGATGGAGGAAAAGGTTAGAAAATTCGCCAGAAACACAATCTGGGAAAAAATTTCACGTAGCACGCTGCCAGGGGCGCAGCTGCGCTGCCCCCAAAGCTATTTGGGGCGCAGCTGCTCCGGGAGGAAAAGTCAGTCCGGGACTATTTTTAACACCTTGTGGTAAAACGGCCATAACGTTTTCATACGAACTCGGATTGAGGTGATTCAAGATGATCCGGAATGAGAACGAGTAGACCTACAACTTTTGTTCTTTATGTTTTTCAATTTGAGGTCGTTAGCTAGGGTCAAAATAGTTATGTTTGGGACTGATGTGTAGCAATCGGGGGGCGTCGGGTATGCACGTAAGCACATGTAATGCTCTCGACCATGTAAAATGATGTTCTAACTTATATAACATGACTATTAGGTATTATAATGATACTTAGCATTAACCCTTGAGTATTAGACAATTCGGTTGGGCGTGCTAAGCGTGCACAAATGCGTGTCCTTTGGCCGTTCGAATCGGCAAGTTTAGCGTACGGACGTGCAAGCATCTCAACGCCGTAACGAGTGTGTATGACCTTATTTAATATTATGTTTTTATAAGAGTGAAATATCATAGAGTAATGTAACCCAATATAGGAGCATGCAAAACACATGCAAAAGAGGCGAGTTAGGCGTGTGACATATAAACGTCGAAACGTCGTGTAACGTAGTAATACACTTAAATAGTGTCTCGATTCTAATGAAACAAATATTATTATATATGAAATGTGGTTAATATAAATCCAATAGGTAGTCCTAGCAGGACTTAAACACTTGAATGAATTACAATCAAATTGAACATTGTGTATAGATAATAGGAAGGTTTATGAGATGTAGAGTAAAGTTTACATTACAACTAATATGTTTTGCTATGTGACTAATAGTTGATGTGCATGATTATATAATTGTGTAGGGCACGTGAAGTGCAGATATCTGTAAGCTGTTAAACTGTTATTGGTAAACAACGATCAAGGCAAGTCTTTCAGTTCTTATTTTCTACGTGAACTTGATGATGAACTATTTTTAAATTGTTTTGCAAAGAGCATAATATGTTGTATATATGTTGTAAGCATGAAATGTTAAAGTTAATTTATGATTACATTGATTGATTAAAGAATGTTGATTGAGTAAGGAACTCAATCTTTATATTTGTTATGTGAAGAAAAGCATGTATGCCATGTTACTTTAATTATTATGAGATGTATGTTGAGCATGTATTTATGTGCTATGTGATGCATGAAAGCTATTAGATCTTGCTGAGCTGTCGAGCTCATTCTTGTAAATAATCACTTTTGCAAGTTAAGGATTCAAGGTAACGCTATGTGCTACTTGAAAGAAATGAATCGGATGTAATGCATGAAGATTTATATACTTTGGCTGAATTGTTATTATTTTGGACCCTATTTAAGGTTTCAGATAATGTATTTGATAATGTATGATGGTTAATAGATGTTGAGTTGTAAAGTTTAAATTTACCCGATGTATAAGGGTTATTGAACGTGGTTGTAAGTTTTAGTTTATAATAACTCTGACGAAGCGATTCATGAAATAAGGTTGAATCAAAGTTATGTAATGATAAAGGTTGAGATTCAGGGATAATAAAGAAGGAATAATAGAAAAGTTTTAAATATTCCGTATTTGTAGTGATTGTATCATTGATTAATGATGTAAAGTCTGAATAAGGATGTATTGTTAACGACCGATGTCGAGAGTTGTATTGTATAAATTTTGGGGTCGTTACAGCTGGTATCAGAGCTGATAGGTTCTACACCTTAGGTAAGAGTACCTTAGGCTATGACCTTAGAGAATGAGAAGTTAAGTTACGTATAACGAAAAGGTGATTCCTTTCACATACGTAGATGTATAGGATGAGTTAAGTCCTAAAAATATTATAAGAAGAAGGTAAGAATAACGAGGAATAAAACTCGAATAAAATATTGAACTTTATAAACGAAGTTAGAAATTCTTAAAAGAAGAGTTAATAAATAAACAAGAAGATTCAAAGAAGAATCTTGAAGAGATATGAAGATGAGAATCAGGAGTTACCTAACTCCAATAATAAAGATAACGAATAACGATGAATAGAAAAAGTCTATAAGATTAATCATAATGAAGTCATGATATGACATGATGATAGGTAAAGATAAGAAGTTTTAAAATAAAATGATAATGAGATAAGAAAGAATCATAAGGGAGATGATTATAGAATAAGGTCACGACGTGATCTTTTAAAGTTGTAAGACAGATGGTCAGTAATGATTGAATAGTTATAGTTTGATGCTATAACGAGAATGTACTATGATATAGTACGAGGTTAACTCACGAGGAGTTATAAATGATGAGATACAAGAAAACTATATCGAGTATAGAGCAAGTTATGAGAAAGATAGAGTTAGGTGGGATTTCAATTGAAGAATCATGTGATGGCTGAGTTGTACAAACCTTTGTATGTGCGAGGGTTTTGTGCTTGCACTTAGTTTATTACATTGATAATCATTGGAATGTTGGTGTCGCGCTATCAATGTATATGTGGTGAAAAGGTGATTCTTTTCTCATGTGTATTTTTGATAGTTAGAGATTATTAAGATTAGTAAGATGTTATTAGGATTAAGTGCGAGTTCTTGAAACTCATGCTTATGGTAAGTTCATGACTTATAATCATATGGTATGTTTGGAACTCCTCAGCGAATGGACGCCTATGGTCTGACTAGGAAGTTCTTAAACTCATATTATTGTGGAAAGTTCCTGACTTCCAAAGTGTGGAAAGTTTAATGAACTATACTGAGAATAGAAATGTTATATTGTAGAAAGCGTTGATGTTGTTTAAGGTTGATAGAATGATTAAGTTATGATGGAGTAAAGATTTAATTGATGGAGAAAGTTTTATATTCTAAATCTCCTAGCTTTGCTAGATTTTCAAAATTTATTAACTTCGTGCTGATGTTGCACTTCTGTTTTCTTGAAAAATATTGGATCAAATGATGGAACCAATGAATTTTTTAAAATAGTGCTATTATTCACATGTCTATGCTAATTGCTTCAGCTAGACAAAAATAATTTTAAATTTTCAAAATGTTTTTTATGTGTTCTATGCATCATTTGATATGGTGTAGAAAAAAAAATCGAGGAAGTTATCAATGCAGTTAAACTTAGTGTTGGATGTGATCGTATGATCGTCAACCCACTATGGTATGATGCAGTATGACGGCGTCATGTAATGACGAAATCCTCAACGTACCATTATTACGGTACGGTATCAGGATATTATGAAAAGATTCATTTATTTTTAGTTTCCTTAAACTATAAAAAAAGGGGATTTATTTACTTTTAGTTTCTTTAAATTAAAAAAAAATATATATTTTGAGGTTGTTAAAGATATATATATATATATATATATATATATATATATATCGATTGATGTTTGAGTTATTGCTAGAAGTCTATGCTACTTGATTCAGCTAGACGAATATTGAAAGATGTTCATGAAATTCAAACATTCTTTGTCAAACTTTACCAAACCAAATTGTTTTGCTGTGGATTCAAATGTTAAGAAGCTGAGGTGAACAACCCTGTAAAAGGGGACATGTTATCGGAGACAATGGTTCCGAAAGTAACGTATATAGTCGTTACGATGTTAAGATGTAATACGTTGTGCACGACGTAGGGGTACGATAGGCTGATCACCTAGAGTACTTGCAGAGAGTGTTTTCAGTCTGTGTGATTGCTAAACATTCTGTTAAAGATGGTTTACAGTGGTGATGCACTATTAAACCGGGAGAAGAGTTCAAGGTCTTATGACCCCTCAGCATGAATTGGAATCTTTTAAATTCCTGTTATTCAGATCGCTTTCCAATTATTGAGCAATTATGGAAGATTCTTATTATTCTGAAGGTGAAGGTGGCAAGAATGATATTCCTTAGAAAGAAATAGTTGTAGAACACAACAAGTTAGATAATAAGATTAACTTAAAATCTACTTTGATAGATTGAATGAATGAAGATTAATAAAAATTTCGAGGACGAAATTCTTAGAAGAAGGGGTGAATGTGATAACCCAAACACTTATAAGATAGTGAATTATGAAGTATATGAATTCGATAAGTAAGGTATATGGTAATAATCCTTGGAAAGAAAATAAATGGATTAAAGAATATATAATACTCAAAATATAATTGAGTTCAAGTGAAAGGTTATGAAATAAAACCTAGAATTTGTTGAAGAACGGAATGTAGTAGAATATATATGTATAACCTATATTAAAGTAATGTGTTGAAGTTATTCAACGATAAATATTTTTAAAGAGATTTGATGGAAACCTGAGTAAGGTAGGGTTTCGGTGATTCCGAGGACGGAATCCTTATAAGGAGGGAATGATGTGACAACCCGAATTTTCAAAAATTATTAAAATAAGAATTTAATGAATGAAATTCTTATTATGACATGCTTTGCGTGTAAGTAAATATATATATATATATATATATATTCATATATTGGGATGATGAGATTTAATAGTTAATTTAACTATTGAAAAAATTAAATGAAGTTATTACGAAAAGGAAATTAACTGAATATTATTAGTTAATTTAATTAAGTTAAAGATTATATTATGAAATAATATAATTTGATTATTATGCCTTGTTGGCACTATAATTGTTATGAATTAAATTTCATAAATAATGAGAGTAATTCACTTAATTAAAATAGTGAATTAATATAAATATAATTATTTTAATAAAATATGAAGGTAATATATTACATGTAAGAGTAATACGTTTATGTAATGGCTTAATATATTATATTTAGCCAAGTGAATGTAAATGAGTGTGAGAATGAGAAGAACCAATATAATTATAAATAAATATTGGTGTTAGGATTAATGAATAAAATAAATATTCAATGGAAATTAGTATGGAATAATTTATTTAAGTATGATGGTATTAAATAAATTGATTAATATTTAAGTAGTGATTAGATATATGGATTAAATAAATTGTATTGAGATAATTTATGCGAGAAAAGAAATTAAATAATTATATATTATAATTATATAATTCATGTCAGTTAATTAAAATAAAGGTAATAAATATTAATTATTTTAATGGAAAGGGTTATTTTAAGTTGAGGGTTATGTATATAATTTCGTAATGTATGGAGTAATAGTTATACATATTATAATTGTATAATTATTCAATGTAGTTAGCTAAATAATTTAGCAACATAGTTAAAGTGTGACATTTAGAGAAAAGAAGATATACTATATGATAAGGAGAATTATTAAAATAAGTTAAAAGGATGTTTGAAGGGGCTAGCCAAACATGGCCTTGTAGCTTTTGGATTTCTATAACCCCTAATTTAATTGTATATTAAGTAATATAATAAGTATTAGTAATATACGTATTATATTATCAGTTATACGAGTTTACGAGTTTTGTTTCTAAGCCTAAACTAAAAGAAGAAAAGAGAAAGGGAGAAACAGAGGAGAGAATGAGAGAGAATAGAAGTTCTCTGTGAAATTGGAGATGAAGAGATGCTAGAAAAATCAAAAGAAACAAGGTTTTTCAATTCATCTAGACAGAGTTTAGAAGAATCAAAATGTATTAATCTATTTTTTTCATTCTCTTGAGTTTTCGTTGAGAAATTGGATTTCTATGTTTAATATGTTAAGAAATTAGTTATATATGTTAATGGTTATGTTTAATACGTTCTATATCATCTAAAAGTTGTTTTATAGTGATCAAGTTCGTAAGAATGTGTTGAAAGATGAAGTTGAGAGTTTTAGTCGAAAAATATATATTTTTGTCTATTTAGAGACTAAAATTGATGATAAATTCTTGATGAAAATCTTAAATTGATGATGAATGTTGTAAGAACATTGAAAAACAAAAAGAACGCAAGTTGAATGAATCAATTTGGTTAAGAAACGAATTCGTAGTGAATGAATTCGCTATATATATGTAAAACATGAAAAATTAGCATGAACACTGTATTGTAGCCCTTAAAAGGAGTTGTTAATGTTTTTGAAATTTAATAATTATCATATAGATGAGTAGTTCAGTGTTTTACGAATCTATAGAGTCGAAAACGGACTCAATCGGATGTGTATAGCTTGATTTATGATGATTGGAAGGAGGAAAGGGTTAGAAAATTCGCCAGAACCACAAACTGGGAAAAAATTTCGCGTAGCACGCTGCCAGGGGCGCAGCTGCACTGCCCCCAAGGCTATTTGGGGCGCAGCTTTGCCAGGAGGAAAAGTCAGTTCGGGACTATTTTGACCTTCTGTGGTAAAACGGCCATAACTTTTTTCATACGAACTCGGATTGAGGTGATTCAAGATGATCCGGAACGAGCACGAGTATACCTACAACTTTGATTCGTTAAGTTTTTCAATTTGAGGTCATTAGCTAGGGTCAAAATGATCATTTTTGGGACTGATGTGTTTTTAGAGGCAATCGGGGGGCGTCGAGCATGCACGTAAGCACATGTAATGCTCCCGACCATGTAAAATGATGTTCTAACTTCAATAACATGACTATTACGTATTATAATGATACTTAGCATTAACCCTTGAGCATTAGACAATTCGGTTGGACGTGCTAAGCGTGCACAAATGCGTATCATTTGGGTGTTTGAATCGACAAGTTTGGCGTACGGACGTGCAAGCGTCTCAATGCCGTAACGAGTGTGTATGACCTTGTTTAATATTATGTTTTTATAAGAGTGAAATATTATAGAGTAATGTAACCCAATATAGGAGCATGCAAAACACATGCAAAAGAGGCGAGTTAGGAGTGTGACGTATAAACGTCGAAACGTCGTGTAACGTAGTAATACACTTAAATAGTGTCTCGATTCTAATGAAACAAACATTATTATATATGAAATGTGATTAATATAAAACCAATAGGTAGTCCTAGCAGGACTTAAACACTTGAATGAATTACAATCAAATTGAACATTGTGTATAGATAATAGGAAGGTTTATGAGATGTAGAGTAAAGTTTACATTATAACTAATATGCTTTGCTATGTGACTAATAGTTGATGTGCATGATTATATAATTATGTAGGGCACGTGAAGTGCAGATATCTATAAGCTGTTAAACTGTTATTGGTAAATAACGATTAAGGCAAGTCTTTCAGTTCTTATTTTCTATGTGAACTTGATGATGAACTATTTTTAAATTATTTTGCAAAGAGCATGATATGTTGTATATATGTTGTAAGCATGAAATGTTAAAGTTAAGTTATGATTACATTGATTGATTAAAGAATGTTGATTGAGTAAGGAACTCAATCTTTATAATTGTTATGTGAATTAAAGTATGTATGCCATGTTACTTTAATTATTATGAGATGTATGTTGAGCATGTATTTATGTGCTATGTGATGCATGAAAGCTATTAGATCTTGCTGAGCTGTCGAGCTCATTCTTGCAAATAATCACTTTTGCAGGTTAAGGATTCAAGGTAACGCTATGTGCTACTTGAAAGAAATGAATCAGATGTAATGCATGAAGATTTATATACTTTGGCTGAACTGTTATTATTTTGGACCCTGTTTAAGGTTTCAGATAATGTATGATGATTAATAGATGTTGAGTTGTAAAGTTTAAATTTTACCCGATGTATAAGGGTTATTGAACGTGGTTGTAAGTTTTAGTTTATAATAACTCTGACGAAGCGATTCATGAAATAAGGTTGAATTAAAGTTATGTAATGATAAAGGTTGAGATTCAGGGATAATAAAGAAGGAATAATAGAAAAGTTTTAAATATTCCGTATTTGTAGTGATTGTATCATTGATTAATGATGTAAAGTCTGAATAAGGATGTATTGTTAACGACCGATATCGAGAGTTGTATTGTATAAATTTTGGGGTCGTTACAGTAGGGGTACCTTAGGCCATAACCACAGAGATACGGAATAGGAATAAACTCAAATAGAGTTTAAGTTCTAAGCGATGAATTTGGGGAAGGTATTAATAAGTCAATAAGATTCAAAGAAGAATCCTGACAAGTAATAAAGATCCAAAGTTACCTAACTCTGATAATAGAGATGAACAGTAGTAATGAATAGATAGAGTCTAAAAGACTAAAAGTATAAAGGGAAAGAAGATCGTAAAACAAAACGATCATAACATAGAAAAAAATTATAAAATAATACGATTATATTATGAGATCACCACGTGATCTGATGAGTTCATAAGAGGACGGATGATCAATTGAATTATTGAAAACTTTATAGCAGGATTGCTGTATGACAGTGGTACTATAAAATTGTACTATTAAAACTCAAGAAAGAGTTGTGAATTGTAGATACGGATTAAATAAAATTCGTATTGAGTATTGAGGGAGCTAGGATTATGTGGGATTTCAATTGAGGACTCATGTGATAGCTGAGTTGTACAAACCTTTGTATGGACAGGGGTTTTGTGCTTGATCTAATGACTACTTAGTTTATCATATTGATAATCATTAAAATATTGGTGTCGCGCTATTCGCTATATGTATGATGAGAAGGTGATTCTTTTCTCATGTGTATAACGGATAGGTAGAGAATATAAGATTAGGTACGAGTTCTTTAAACTCATACGTATGGTAAGTTCGTGACTCATAATCGTATGGTGGAACCCCTCAGCGAATGGACGACTTTGGTCTGACTAGGATAAGTTCCTAAACCCATATGATTGTGGTAAGTTCCTGAACTCATAACGTGTGGTATGTTTGATGAACTATAAGGGGTATAGGAAAATTATGAATGAAGGATTGAGGATAATAGAAATAGATAAAATTATTAAGTAATTGATCATTATAAGAATTGAAGTTGATGGTGGAAGCATTGGTATTCCAAATCTTATAGCTGTGCTAGACTTCGAAATTTTTGACATCAAGCTAAATTCACACTGATGTGCCTTTTTTGAAATAAAATGAATTGTTGTTATCTTCACAACATGGTGACAAGGGTGTGGAGATGGACTTTGAGCTATTATCACATCGTTACCTGTTGCGGCATGATAACAACAAAAATGAATTTTTGGTTATCTTCAAAACATGGTTACAATCGCGTATGTGTGGACTTCGGGACCCTGACACATCGTTACCTGTTGCGACATGATAATTCTAAAAATGATTTTCAATAGTTTTGAACGGTTTAAAGAAGAGTCTACTTTAATTGTTTCGGCTAGACAAAAATTATTTAAAATATCAAAATGTATTTTATATATCATCAATGCATCATGGAACCTGGTGCAAAGATGATAAAAATTATGGAATTATTAATTCAGTATTACCTAGTGTTGGATGTGATCCATAGATCGTCAGCCCACTATAGTATATTGTTGTATGACAAAGTTACAAAAATGACGGAATCTAAAACGGACTGTAAATACAGTGCGGTATCATGACGTCATAAAATGATTTTTTAGAATTTTAAAAAAAAGTCAAGTGTCAATTAAATTTGGCCAGACACATGTTTTGATTGACGTTAGAATTATTGGTATATATCTAAGCTAATTGATTCAGCCAGACAAATATTTATGACAATTCAAGTATCTCTTTGAGAACTTATCTCGAACCATATTGTTTTGATTCGGACTTCCGGCTGAGTATGAACAACCACGAAAAAAGGGGATATATTGGTTGGATAACGTTCATTCCAATAATTGAACGCATACAGTCGTTCAGATAATTAAGGCCAGCATTTGCAGTTTACCTTCTTCGTGATTGTAAACATATCTATTATTTGATTACGGTGAATACCGTTAAACCCGAGAGTTCATGGTCTATATGACCCTCAACATAATTTGAAAAGTTTTTTTTTTAACTCATTGGAGAGAAGTCTGGGTAGAATGTGATGATAGAATAATTTCTCATAGAAGGAAGCCGTGTGTACTCATTAACTAAGAATGAAATCAGATAAAGGTTAAGTTAAAAACCTAGTTTTGGTGAATAGAAGGAGTAGGGATTAGTAAGCTGTAATTTCGAGGACGAAATTCTTAGAAGAAGGGGTGAATGTGATAACCCGAGAATTTATAAAATTTTAAATGATTAAATAAAGGTTAAATAATAAGACCTAGACTGGAAATAGAGTATGGATTTAAAAATTTTGTGAAGGACTTATATGATTTTGTGTATTGTTTATATATTTATTTAACATATAAAGAGAATTAAGAATGAAGTCTTGTAACCTAATATATATATTAGGTATGAAAATTAAATAACTTAAGAGTTATAATATATAAGGATGTTAGTATTTAAAATTTATACTAACTTAAGATATTTATTTTATTATCTCAATTTACTAATTAATTTTATAAAAATAAGTCTAATTGGGTTAAGTAGTTACATGAGTAAGGATTTGAATTACAATTGAGTGAATAGTAACCCTAATTAAATGATTAGGGTACGATAAAATTAAAATTAGTGGACTATTTTAATTTACATGGCCCAGCTATTTTATTAGTAAGCCCAAAAGAATTAAATTTCCAACCCCATAATCAAACTAGGAAGAAGAAGAAGAAGGAGAGGAAGGAGCAAGCAAAGGTATAACACCCTAAACTAGTTATTCCTCCTATTTAGTTTGTTTTAATGGGATATAGATCCTATGTTTCAAAACCTTAGATCTACATGATTTAGCGTATGTGGTGTTTAGATTTAACCATTTGGTGTATCAAAAGTTAGATCTAAATAAAGAAATAGGAAATAAGTTTTTCAAAGTAAGAAAACCTAATTTTTCTAACTTTACTTGTGTTTAATCTTATGATTGGTGATTTTTGGTGAATTAGATCATGGATCATGATAGATCCATGAGTATAAGAGATATTAGTATGTATTATGATGGTTTATGATGGCTAATGTTGGATTAATCAAGAAGTCATGAAAGTTTTCTTACAAAATACAAAGATTAGAACAACTGTTTTTGGGAAAAATGTAACCTGAAATTCAAACGACCATATGTAAGACCCCAACTTTTATGAATAAAGATTTAATTTTCTTTATATATTATTTCGAAATAGTAAGGTGTTGATTTGATAAATATGAAAGTTATGGGTGAAATGTGCAAACATTTTTAAAATGAGCAAGTGGTTATAAAATATTCTTGTTGTCGGGGAATATTCGTTTGGTCGTGGAATATTCTTGTTGTCGGGGAATATTCGTACGACGGCGCAGCTATTTGTGGGCCCCCACAACGGAATAACTGTCGGATATAGAAAGCGACAGAAATAACTTTTTTTACAAGATAACGGCGTAGTTGTTACCGTTAGTACTGTTGAAATACCCGGTGGTTAAAATACAGTACGCGGTGGTGCGCAGTAGCACACGGTATTGCACAGTATTTCGAATTATTGAGTCTTACGTGAAAAAGAACCTACTCAATTATTGTTACAGTATTTACTGTTCAATATTTTATATTATTGACTCAATAATTGCTACGTTGATATTTTATATTATTGACTCAATAATTGCTGCATTGATATTTTATTGACTCAATAATTGCTACGTTGCTATTTTTTTATGATTGATTCAATAATGGCTACAGTTGATATTTTGTAGTATTGATTCAATAATTGTCGTTGCACAGTATTTCACGTTATCAACTCAATAATTCATATTATTTGAATAATATTATTAGATAGCATTATTGACAATGTCTAAGGAAGTTCTGTCTAGGAGGGGTTATTTAATTGCGCGCCAGTAAGGAGAAGTCCTTATCGGAAGGCCCCCTCTGTCCTGGGAACGACCTGGTTGTTAATATTGTAGTTCTATAATATTATTTGTGAATAATTAATTATTGATTTATATGATAAGGAAATATTTATTTTGTGAATATTAAAGAAGGAATTAGTGCTGATGTGTTTTTATCAGTATTTTGGTGTGGAAAATCATCTGTTTATGGATTTCGGATAATTTATGTTTGGAATTTGGAAAAACTTTCTTCTGTAAAGTTGTAGAGAATTAAATTTCCTATAGAAGGACATAGAATTTGTATTTTTCTGACAAAGGGGCTATTTATTATGAATTATTGAAGTTTCGGAAAATAAATATTTTTTTAATAAAATGGTGGGCCCCACTTTTGGTTGGTGTGGTGGCTGATGGCTTTTGGAGGCTGCTGGAGTGAGGCGGCTGGAGAAAAAAAAATTATTATTTTATTCTTTTAGTCTCCTTTGGCATCCTAAGCTTTTCCTATAAATAGGGTGCTTAGGTTAGAATTGAAAATCACACCAGAATCAGAAGTTTTCTCTCACTATAATATCGAGCGTATTTTTGTGAGTATTTTAATACTTTGAGTAGTAGCATTCAGTGCAAGTTTCTTTCGAAATTATATCCGATATTCCAGCCAGAAGTACTATTATTTTGAGGTAAGGGATATTATTTCTTTCGTAAATGATGTTATTCTTTTCAATATCATTATACCGAAATATTGTCATGGATTTTATGTTGAAATTCTTACTTTTTCCGTCGGGGTTACTATTCACGTATACGGCACTATTCACGTATACGGCACTATTCACGGAAAAATTAAATTTTCTTCTATTTGTCCAAATTGCTTGTTAAGGTTGCTATCTTTGATTGTATCCAAGTTTTGAGCTCTATTCTTGAATTTTGCTCCATAATTGATTATTACGAGGTATTTTTGGAATTGGATATACTGAAAGACGAATCCCTAATCTTTGTCTTTTATCTCACTGGATTCGCTCTTTAAAATATTTTTCATCATCCTCAGTCCTAAAAGGTGATGTAACTGAATATCTTTGGCCTGTAGAGCAAAATGAATGATTACCAGATGAATATCTTTGGCCTGTAGTGCAAAGATGACAGGTGTTGAGATGAACATGACTATTGATGATGCAAATGAATATCTTTGGCCTGTAGTGCAAAGATGAATATTTGATTTGAGATATATATTGATTGATGTTACAGGGATAAAATATTGGTGATGGACTTTTAAATCATAGAAGATAGTAGACTTCATTCTCTGCTTAACTCTTCTAATGATTTGTTATTTCCGCTGCGAATATTGATCTAAAACTTGTTGTCCATAATATTTTATCTGAACTGTTGAAGACTAACGATAATTTATTTTTTATTATCTTAGTCATAATATTCTTTACTGGGCTAGTTGAGCTCACCCTTTTCATCTGTTGTCCTCTTCAGGAAATGAGAATGTTGCGGGGACTAGTCGGGGGACAGAGTGATGGTCCGAGTTAGAGCAGTAGTAGTCCTCACTATTTCTGATAAATAGTGTGATAATAATTGTAATGAGGACTTAGTTTGAATCTTAATATTTTCTACATATTTGTACTGAGACTCACAGTTGTGTGGTCGTATTTTGCACGACCGTATGATATAAAGTTTGTATTTGAATTCTGTACCATGTATTTGGCGACTCAGAATGGGTTGGGTTGAATGGACCTATTCTGGGGGCGTCACAGTTGGTATCAGAGCTTAGGGATATGATCTCTGGCGGAGATCGGGGAATAGAACTAGGAGGGGAGAGACGAGTAAATCCTTCTCTAGTGTGTCCTACCTAAGCTTATGTGGTATTTAATTGGTCAGTCGGAGCATAGGGTTAATATGTGATATGTTGACTTGTTTAATTAACCCTTGTTTTATGGTAGTATTTGAGAATGGCAGCTGAGAACGTTAACAACGAAGTGAATGAGACCGTGGAGACACCTTTAATCGTTAACCAGGAGAACGTGCAACAAGAAGGCAATGTTCATCCTGAAAATAACGCTGGTCAGACGATAAACGATGAGATGTTTAGAAGTTTTTTGCAGTTTATGCAAAACCAGACGAGGGAGACTCGTGTGCAACATACAGGTGGAGATAATAACAACACGCGAGCAGTCACTGCCAAGCAGTTCAAAGAATTGGGACCACCAGAGTTTCTGGGAAAGCCAGATCCGATCAAGGCGGAGACGTGGATTAAACAAATTACCAAGATATTTGATGTCTTGGGATGTACAGAGGAACAGAAGGTTCCATTCGCCACGTTTATGTTCCGTGGAGAGGCAGATTACTGGTGGGAATCCGTGAAGCGTACCCAGCCTGCTGCACTCCAGATGTCTTGGGAAGCGTTCCAAAAACTGTTTAATGACAAGTACTTTCCTGAAAGTATTCGTCATATGAAGGAAGTAGAGTTTATCAGACTCGAGCAAAACAACATGACGGTATCCCAGTACGAGGCTAAGTTAGCGGAGCTGTCCAGGTTTGCACCTCATTTGGTGGAGAATGAGGAACGTATGACGCGGATGTTTCTAAGAGGTTTGAAACCCGAAATACGTCAATACCTCATTTCTCATAAGTTTTCTTTATATTCGGATGTAGTAAACAGGGCCCAGTTATTGGAACGAGATAATGATTATGTTCAACCGAGGGACCACAACCAAGGTCGTACTGGTGGCAGTAGTCATCGGAGCAATGACAACCAGCGAGGAGGAAAGTATGACAGAAGCGGTAACCACTCCGGTGGTTATCGTGGCCATGATAGTAGAAGAAGCGAATCGGGGGGAGATTTTAAGAAGAGAAGGTATAACAATGAGAACGTGAAGACGTCAACATCAGCACCAGCATCAACTGTTTCTAGGGGAGGAGAACGACCACCAGTCATATGCTATAAGTGCGGGAAAGAGGGACACATCAGCCCAAACTGTCCACAACTATTCAAAGCATGTTACAACTGTGGAAAAGAAGGACATATAGCTCGAGATTGTCCTGTGGCGAAACCAAATTCAGCGGGGGTGGTGATTCCAAAGGCGGTTACAGACAAGTCAAAGTCGGTGATTCCTGGAAGAGCGTTTGTCGTGACAGCCCAAAACTCGAGGAATCCACACGAGGTGATTACGGGTAAGCTGATCATAAACTCTTGCGAAGTTTACACCTTGTTAGATACCGGTGCTACCCATTCCTTTATTTCACCTGCTTGTGCTCAACGTTTGAACTTGACTTCTGATAAATTAGACTTTGACTTATCTGTTGAAACTCCGTTAGGAGAAACCTTTGTTACATCTACAGTTTATAAATCTTGCTTGATTCAGATTGGTACCCTTACCTTACCTGTTGATCTTATATCTTTGAAAATACTTGCATTTGACGTGATTTTAGGAATTGACTGGTTAACCACTTACCATGCCAAAATTGATTGTTTTCGTAAGGTTGTTAGTTTTCATATTCCTAATCAACCTGTTGTGCGAATCCAAATCACCAAACCACTAAAATCAGTCAATATCATTTCAAGTCATAAAGCTATTCGTTTATTGAAAAACGGATGTCAAGCTTTCTTAGCTCATGTCACTGATCTAAATCGGAATACATCAGATTTGAATGATATTTCCGTTGTTAATGAGTTTCCTGATGTATTTCCCGAAGAACTTCCCGGTCTACCCCCAGAACGTGAAGTTGAATTCTTTATTGACCTTGAGCCCGGTACAAAGCCCATTTCTAAAACCCCGTATCGAATGGCTCCTATTGAACTTCAGGAGTTAAAGGTCCAATTACAAGAGTTGTTAGACATCGGTTTTATTCGTCCTAGTACGTCTCCTTGGGGTGCTCCTGTTTTATTCGTAAAGAAGAAAGACGGGAGTATGCGACTTTGCATTGACTATCGGGAGTTGAACCATGTCACCATCAAGAATAGGTATCCGCTACCTCGTATTGATGACCTGTTCGACCAGTTGCAAGGAGCGCAATTCTTTTCAAAGATCGATCTTCGTTCTGGATATCATCAGCTGAAGATTAAAACTGAGGATATTCCAAAGACTGCTTTCAGAACACGGTACGGGCATTATGAGTTCTTAGTCATGTCTTTTGGATTGACTAATGCTCCTGCTGCTTTCATGGATATGATGAACCGTGTATTTAAGGAGTATTTAGATCAATTCGTTGTTGTCTTTATTGATGACATCCTCATCTATTCTAAAAGCCGTGAAGATCATGAGCACCACTTGAAGCTGGTACTTCAAAAGCTTCGTGAGAACAAGCTATACGCCAAGTTAAAGAAATGCGAGTTCTGGCTTGAGGAAGTAGCATTCCTTGGGCACGTGGTATCGAAACGTGGAGTATCTGTTGACCCGGCGAAGATTGAAGCAATACAAAGCTGGGAGCAACTTAAGTCGGTGACCGAAGTACGAAGCTTTCTGGGCCTAGCTGGTTATTATCGGAGGTTCGTAGAGGGATTTTCTCGAATCGCTACTCCATTAACATAGTTGACTCGGAAAGATACGAAATTCGTTTGGAGCGAAGAATGCGAGAAGAGCTTCCAAGAGCTCAAGAGGAGACTTATTTCGGCACCTGTTCTGACAATACTATCTGGTTCGGATGGATTTGTTATCTACAGCGATGCTTCAGGAAAAGGGTTAGGATGTGTTCTCATGCAACATGGGAAAGTCATAGCCTATGCCTCGCGACAACTCAAAGAATATGAGAGGAATTATCCTACTCATGATCTAGAGTTAGCAGCAGTCGTTTTCGCGTTGAAGATCTGGAGACATTACTTGTACGGGGAGAAAGTGGAGATTTATACGGATCATAAGAGCCTTAAATATTTCTTCACTCAGAAGGAACTCAACATGCGGCAACGACGTTGGCTTGAGCTGTTGAAAGATTACGATCATACTATCCAATACCATCCTGGAAAAGCGAACGTGGTAGCTGACGCGTTGAGTAGAAGATCATATGTGGGAACGAGTGAGATGATGTCAAATATACGCGTAGAACCAGCTTTGCTTGATAAAGTTAAAGCTACTCAAGTTACAGATGCAGAGCTGATGAAGATGAAGAAGAAGGTGCAAGAAGGTGCAATTCCAGAAGCAAGAATCGATGAAGAGGGAATACTTCGAGTCAACTCCAGACTTTGTGTTCCTAACGATTTCGACTTGAAGTATAGAATCATGATGGAGGCACACAACACACCGTTTGCGATCCATCCTGGGAGTACTAAAAAGTATCGTGATCTTCGACATACATTTTGGTGGAGCAATATGAAGAGAGAGATCGCGGAGTTCATCTCTAGATGTTTAACTTGTCAACGTGTAAAGGCGGAGCATCAAGTACCGAAGGGTCCATTGCAACCACTGGAGATTCCGAAATGGAAGTGGGAACACATTACGATGGATTTCGTTACGGGTCTTCCCAAGGTTTCTCAAGGTTTAGATGCGATTTGGGTTATTGTTGATAGATTAACCAAGTCTGCTCATTTCTTGCCGATACGAGAGACTTATTCCCTTGAACGTCTTGCTCATATGTACGTGAATGAGATTGTAAGATTGCATGGCATGCCAGTATCCATAGTTTCGGATCGTGATCCCAGATTTACTTCACGATTTTGGATCAGTTTGCAGAAAGCTATGGGTACGGATTTACGATTCAGCTCGGCTTATCATCCTCAAACAGACGGACAATCGGAAAGGACTATCCAAACTCTTGAAGATCTATTGAGACTTTGTGTTCTAGACTTCAAAGGGAGTTGGGATAAGTACTTACCATTGGTGGAATTCTCCTACAACAACAGTTATCAGGAAAGTATAGGCGTAGCTCCATTCGAAGCGTTGTATGGGAGAAAGTGTCGTTCTCCAGTATGTTGGGATGAGGTGGGTGAAGCAACATTGTTGGGACCGGAGTTAGTACGTATGACTACGGAAAAGATCCAAATAATCCGACAACGTATACAGACGGCACAGGATCGACAAAAGAGTTATGCGGATCTTCATCGAAAGGACGTGGAATTTAATGTTGGGGACCATGTGTTACTACGTATTGCTCCGTGGAAAGGAGTTACGAGGTTCGGGAAGAGAGGAAAGCTCAATCCACGATTCATTGGTCCATTTGAGATTCTTGACCGAATAGGAAATGTGGCTTATAGACTCGCTTTACCTCCAAGCATGTCTCGTGTTCATAACGTGTTTCACATATCCGTGTTACGTAAATATGTGAAGGATCCAAACCGCATTATTGAGTTAGAACCAGACGAGATAGCTGAAGATTTAACGTACGAGGAGGTACCTGTCAAGATCTTGGATAGGAAGGAGCATGTCCTACTCTCGAAAATTATACCTCAAGTTAAAGTTTTGTGGAGAAACCATGCAATTGAGGAAATGACTTGGGAGTTGGAATCGGAAATGAAAGCGAGGTATCCTCACCTTTTCGACATACCAGGTACGTACGTCAATTTCGAGGACGAAATTTCATAAGGAGGGGAGGTTGTAAGACCCCAACTTTTATGAATAAAGATTTAATTTTCTTTATATATTATTTCGAAATAGTAAGGTGTTGATTTGATAAATATGAAAGTTATGGGTGAAATGTGCAAACATTTTTAAAATGAGCAAGTGGTTATAAAATATTCTTGTTGTCGGGGAATATTCGTTTGGTCGTGGAATATTCTTGTTGTCGGGGAATATTCGTACGACGGCGCAGCTATTTGTGGGCCCCCACAACGGAATAACTGTCGGATATAGAAAGCGACAGAAATAACTTTTTTTACAAGATAACGGCGTAGTTGTTACCGTTAGTACTGTTGAAATATCCGGTGGTTAAAATACAGTACGCGGTGGTGCGCAGTAGCACACGGTATTGCACAGTATTTTGAATTATTGAGTCTTACGTGAGAAGGAACCTACTCAATTATTGTTACAGTATTTACTGTTCAATATTTTATATTATTGACTCAATAATTGCTACGTTGATATTTTATATTATTGACTCAATAATTGCTGCATTGATATTTTATTGACTCAATAATTGCTACGTTGCTATTTTTTTATGATTGATTCAATAATGGCTACAGTTGATATTTTGTAGTATTGATTCAATAATTGTCGTTGCACAGTATTTCACGTTATCAACTCAATAATTCATATTATTTGAATAATATTATTAGATAGCATTATTGACAATGTCTAAGGAAGTTCTGTCTAGGAGGGGTTATTTAATTGCGCGCCAGTAAGGAGAAGTCCTTATCGGAAGGCCCCCTCTGTCCTGGGAACGACCTGGTTGTTAATATTGTAGTTCTATAATATTATATTTGAATAATTAATTATTGATTTATATGATAAGGAAATATTTATTTTGTGAATATTAAAGAAGGAATTAGTGCTGATGTGTTTTTATCAGTATTTTGGTGTGAAAAATCATCTGTTTATGGATTTCGGATAATTTATGTTTGGAATTTGGAAAAACTTTCTTCTGCAAAGTTGTAGAGAATTAAATTTTCTATAGAAGGACATAGAATTTGTATTTTTCTGACAAAGGGGCTATTTATTATGAATTATTGAAGTTTCAGAAAATAAATATTTTTTTAATAAAATGGTGGGCCCCACTTTTGGTTGGTGTGGTGGCTGATGGCTTTTGGAGGCTGCTGGAGTGAGGCGGCTGGAGAAAAAAAAATTATTATTTTATTCATTTAGTCTCCTTTGGCATCCTAAGTTTTTCCTATAAATAGGGTGCTTAGGTTAGAATTGAAAATCACACCAGAATCAGAAGTTTTCTCTCACTATAATATCGAGCGTATTTTTGTGAGTATTTTAATACTTTGAGTATTAGCATTCAGTGCAAGTTTCTTTCGAAATTATATCCGATATTCCAGCCAGAAGTACTATTATTTTGAGGTAAGGGATATTATTTCTTTCGTAAATGATGTTATTCTTTTCAATATCATTATACCGAAATATTGTCATGGATTTTATGTTGAAATTCTTACTTTTTCCGTCGGGGTTACTATTCACGTATACGGCACTATTCACGTATACGGCACTATTCACGGAAAAATTAAATTTTCTTCTATTTGTCCAAATTGCTTGTTAAGGTTGCTATCTTTGATTGTATCCAAGTTTTGAGCTCTATTCTTGAATTTTGCTCCATAATTGATTATTACGAGGTATTTTTGAATTGGATATACTGAAAGACGAATCCCTAATCTTTGTCTTTTATCTCACTGGATTCGCTCTTTAAAATGTTTTTCATCATCCTCAGTCCTAAAAGGTGATGTAACTGAATATCTTTGGCCTGTAGAGCAAAGATGAATGATTACCTGATGAATATCTTTGGCCTGTAGTGCAAAGATGACAGGTGTTGAGATGAACATGACTATTGATGATGCAAATGAATATCTTTGGCCTGTAGTGCAAAGATGAATATTTGATTTGAGATATATATTGATTGATGTTACAGGGATAAAATATTGGTGATGGACTTTTAAATCATAGAAGATAGTAGACTTCATTCTCTGCTTAACTCTTCTAATGATTTGTTATTTCTGCTGCGAATATTGATCTAAAACTTGTTGTCCATAATATTTTATCTGAACTGTTGAAGACTAACGATAATTTATTTTTCATTATCTTAGTCATAATATTCTTTACTGGGCTAGTTGAGCTCACCCTTTTCATCTGTTGTCCTCTTCAGAAAATGAGAATGTTGCGGGGACTAGTCGGGGGACAGAGTGATGGTCCGAGTTAGAGCAGTAGTAGTCCTCACTATTTCTGATAAATAGTGTGATAATAATTGTAATGAGGACTTAGTTTGAATCTTAATATTTTCTACATATTTGTACTGAGACTCACAGTTGTGTGGTCGTATTTTGCACGACCGTATGATATAAAGTTTGTATTTGAATTCTGTACCATGTATTTGGCGACTCAGAATGGGTTGGGTTGAATGGACCTATTCTGGGGGCGTCACACCATATCTCCTATTGTATTTCGAATTTTTGAGTGTGGTCAATTTCTGGAGTTAGATCTATAAATCTTCTAACTTTTTCAAGTGGAATCATTGAAAAATTATATGTAGATTTTTGTGCGGACTGAAATTAGCAAAGGACGTAAAATCTAAAAATGAAGAAAAACAATCTGTCCGAAAATTGTAAGGGCTGTTTCGTCCACTTTATTAATGTAATAAATTCCAAAACACAAAGATTAGAAAAACTATTTTTGGGAAAAACGTAACCTAAAATTCAAACGACCATATCTCCTATTGTATTTTGAATTTTTGAGTGTGGTCAATTTTTGGAGTTAGATCTATAAGTCTTCTAACTTTTCCAAGTAGAATCACTGAAAAATTTCATGTAGATTTCTGTGTGGACTGAAATTAGCAAAGGACGTAAAATCTAAAAATGAAGAAAAGCAATCTATCAGAAAATTGTAAGAGCAGTTTCATCCACTTAATTAATGTAATAAATTCCAATCTTTCAGAACATTAAAATATATGTTATAAACTAGCTTGTGTCCAAAAATGAGTTCATTCCGACTTAAATTGAGCAAATTATGACCATTTTAATATTTGTATTTTTTCGACGAAAATCGCTATAATCGGAGTTGTATAACTCCGATGGCCACAAAATTTAAACTGAAGGTCCACGTTAACATGTGTAATATCCCGCCAAGAGTTGGGAATTTTTGGAGTTAAGCGTGAGGTAGCTATTTTCTTAAGGAATTAACTAGAAATGGATTTTTGAAAAATACTTAAGGAAGTTGAAAAATTTTTGAAAAATTATTTCTGTGTATGGAATATATGTATTTATGTGTGGAAAAAAGATAAAAAAAAAATAGTAAGATGATTAGATTAAAAAAGGGGAATCCAGCTTGCTGGATTAGCCATCAGGTTGCTGGATTGCAATCTGGTTTGCTGGATTGGCCATCAATTTAATGGATGAGATGTTTAGACAATCCAGGATGCTGGATTGGTCTGTTTGGATAATCCAGGTTGCTGGATTGGATGTCAGTTTGAATTCAGGTTGTTATATTGTGGGATTGTGTGAATCAAGGTTGCTGGATTATAGTTCAGTTTGAATCTAGGTTGCTGGATTAGAAATTCTACTTACTTAGTTATAAAGGACTTATAAAATGAAAAGATTAAGTGTTAACTCACAAGTTATATGATACAGTAGTGTTAAGTCTAAGGTAGTACAGTCGTACTCTTTAATAGTTGATGTATAGTAGCTGGGCTAAACGACTCCTATATATGGGGAAGGTATCTACGAATTAGTAACCGATCTAACTCACTGTAAAAATAGTGTAGACGAGACGGAAACTAATTTGTTAATTGTTTGTGGGAAACCACTCAGTATACTACATTGAATTTTATTACAGACTCGATGTGTGCTATGTTTAGACTTGTGTATATGTATAGTGTTAAGGTTATTTAATATTTGACTATGTGTTTAAATGTTAGATAGTTTACTTATAAGGTATGTTATGCTAATTGAAAGATCAATCTTATAACTGATAGGTCTTTACGATAAAGCGATTAAATAAGTTTGTGTAGCAGTAATCAACGATACAGACAAGTTCCTATACTCTTTTATTGAGCAAGTTTTTTTTAACTCGAGCTCGAGTTGTTATTGTAAAGCATGTTCGTGGTTAATCATTGTTGATTATATCACATCTATACTATTAGATTCATGTTCATTGTTGGCTATTCAGCATTATTGATTCATGTTCTTTAACAATTCTTATATTGTTAAAAGTTTGTCAGCTTATTATTCTTTTCAGTCATGATATGTCTTCATTTGAACTTAAACTTGCTGGGCAAACTTGTTGCTCACCCTTGCTATATCATGATAAACATTTCAGATTAAAGAAGAAACTTCGGACACAGTCAAAGGCAAAGACAAGTTCTAGGATGGAATTATTATACGGTTAAAATGGTAATAGTATAGGATACAAAAGACATTGTATGTCGTATAGGATATTGAATGCAGGTAATCAGTTAAGGTTAACAGACCTTGGGAATTATGTGTAAAAGTTTATTGTATAAACAATTTATGTTTATATCTTCCGTAGTAGTTATAGAAATGATGTATCGTAACGTACCAGGTCCGAGGTTTGGGGAACCGAATTTGGGGGTGCTACAGCTACGAATTTAGATATATAAAAAGGGACTTAATCCAGCCAAGATGATATCTTGTATTCACTCAATAAGCTAATTTTCTCTCTATTATTCTTTGTTCGATGGCCATGTGTGGCTAAACTTTTGTTCTTGGATTAAAAAGACGGATGCGTTAGATTATTACACTGTGAGATCTAATTGATTTTATTTGTTTAATTAATATTGTGAATATTGATTATTTTTCTGCGCTTAAATTATATTATTGATTTGATTAATTGCTAGGATGCATACTAGTTTATTATTCATTGAAATCTACTGCTAAATTAGACATCAAATCCGTAATCGTTTGATCACTCTAATTTATGAAGTAACTAAGATTAATAATTGAATGCAGATCACGAGATTATTACATCTTAGGAAGAATATTCAACTGAATTAAATACAACCGCTTGTGCTTGTGTTGTTTAGCTTCATCGACTTTTCTGATTCTTAAAGCTTCTACTAGATTAAACTTTTAGCGCTTGTCTGAAGTTGTTTAGTAGATAGGGTTTTATAGATCGCTTGTGTCTATCTAACTAAAATTAAGAAAAGACATGGATTGATTCTAAATGGTGAATTGATTCTAACGATGAATATTCAAAGTATTAATTGCGTATGCTTGAGTCAATGATCAGTGTATGTTTTTAAGGTAGAAGTTGACTTTATCCAAGGTTTGTTCTCCTGATTTAGTTCGTTACAATATTTTACACATTAGCTTATTTTAATTAACAATATTCAAAAACCCCTCTTTTGGAATACAAAGTAGAAAAATAAATTAATCAGTCTCTGTGGAATCGACTCTTACTTGCACTACTACATAATTTGCTTTCGTAGTAAGGCTTTATTTTTGGTTGTCTGCGACAGGACACCAAATTTTGGCTCCGTCGCCGGGGACTCATTTTAGTTTATTTTTATATTTTTGTGATCCTTATTTTATTTTAGTTTTTATTTCTTATAGGTAATTTGAAATTCCTTGATTGTTTATGCCTGAAACTCGATCTACTAATCAAGGTGCTTTAAAGTGTGATCCAGAGATAGAGAGAACTATTCAGAGATTAAGAAAGGAAGCTTGGGCAAATCGTGCAGGAAAGGAAGCCATGACAGCAAATCGAACCCTGAAAGAGCTTTCGGCTCCTGATTTAAACCAACAACCCTTATGCATAACTTTCCCTAATCTTGAAACTAATACTCACTTTGAATTGAAATCTAGACTAATACATCTTCTACCTTCTTTTCATAGTTTGGCAGTTGAAGATCCCCACAAACACTTGAAGGAATTTCATGTGGTATGCACGAGTATGAAATCTACCGGAGTAACTGAAGAACAGATCAAGCTAAGAGCCTTTCCATTTTCTCTGAAAGATTCAGCTAAGGATTGGCTTTACTACTTACCCTCCGGAAGTATCACAACATGGGAAGAGATTAAAGGATTATTTTTAGAGAAATATTTTCCCGCTTCAAGGGAGTCAACATTCGGAAGTCAATTTGTGGTGTGAGGCTGAACAACGGAGAATCCCTATATGAGTATTGGGAACGTTTCAAGAGATTGTGTGTTAGTTGCCCTCATCACTAAATTAGTGATAAGCTTCTCATCCAATATTTTTATGATGGTCTTAGTTGTACCGATAGGAGCATGATTGACGCTGCTAGTGGAGGAGCTTTGGTGGATAAGACTCCCGAGGCTGCACGAAATCTAATTGCAAATATGGCGGCTAACTCTCAACAATTTGGCACTAGACTTGATTCTGCACCTAGGAATACTAGTGAGGTACAAATTTCTTCTATTGAACAATAACTTGCGAGTTTAACTTCTCTTGTTCGACAAATGGGTGCAGGTAACACGTAACAGGTAAAAGCTTGTGGAATTTGTGCGGTAGTCGGACATCCGACGGATATGTGCCCAACTCTCCAAGAGGAATTCGTTGAACATGCAAATGCAGCAGGAGGATTTCCTGGGAAACCACAAAGGAAATATGATCCCTTTTCAAATACATATAATCTAGGATGGAGAGATCATCCTAACTTTAGCCACAGGAATCCACAAGCAAGTCAACTCGCACCTCAAACTTTTCCAAATCAGCCGTAGTACAAACCATCGTATCCCAATAGACAACAACAGGGCCAATCTTCTAACTCTAGTATGTCTTTAGAAGATATTGTTAAATCACTTGCCGCTAACACGTTACAATTTCAACAGGAAAAAAAGGCAAGTATTCAGAATTTGGGTACGCAAGTGGGACAAATGGCAATTGCAATCATTCGATTGGAAGCGTAAAGTTCTGGTAAATTACCGTCTCAAACAGTGGTGAACCCAAAAGAAAATGCAAGTGCAATCACTTTGAGGAATGGTAAAGTGAGTGCAATTCCAAAAAAGACAGTGTCTACACCACAAGATCAAGACAGTGCAGATGAGGAAAAAGAAGAAGCAGACAGCAGTGTTCTGAATGAGAAGGATGAACTTAAGCGTAAATCTCCCCCTCTCTCTGAATATAAACCAGTACCTCCTTTCCCTCTTGCTTTAACAGAAAATAGAAAATACGAGAAAAATTCAAATTTGTATGAAACTTTTCGTAAATGCAAGGTAAATATTCCATTGTTAGATGCTATTAAACAAGTACCTCATTATGCTAAATTTTTGAAAGAATTGTGTACACACAAGAGGAAAAAGGAAATTAAAAAATATGAAAAGGTAAGGGTAGGGGAGAATGTCTCAGCAGTTATTCAAAGAAAACTACCTACTAAGTGTCAAGATCCGGGTATGTTCACTATTCCGTGCACGATAGGTAGCACCATATTTGAAAAAGCCATGTTAGACTTAGGAGCTTCTATAAACGTCATGCCATATTCTATATATGCTACTTTATCACTTGAACCTTAGAGTAAAACTGGTATTGTAATCCAGCTAGCTGACAGATCTAATGCTTATCCCAAAGGTATAGTTGAGGATGTCCTTGTGCAAGTCAATGATTTGATCTTTCCTGCTGATTTTTATGTGCTTGATATGGAAAACAGTGACCAAAATGCTCCTATTTTGTTAGGAAGACCATTTTTAAAGACATCAAAGACTAAAATAGATGTTCATAGTGGTGCACTTTCAATGGAATTTGATGGCGAGATTGTTAAGTTTAATATTTATGATGTCATGCGATATCCCACTGATGATAATTCTGTTTATTCAGTTGATGTGATTGACTCTTTAGCACAAGAAGTCTTTGAACTTGATGGTAAGGATGAATTGGAAATTGCACTTAGTAAGAACATTGATGAAGAAAGCGTGAATTTAACTTTGAGCACAGAGTTGCAAGCAACTGTAACAGCTTTGAATGACGCTCCAAAATCAGGTAATATTTTTTATGTTGAATTGCCAATTTCTAACGAGAAGTCTTTACCCTTTGTTTTGCAGGCACCAATTCCCAATTTGAAACCTCTTCCTAGTCATCTCAAATATGTGTTCCCTGGAGAAGGAGACATATTACCAGTGATTATCTCCAAAACACTTGGTGCATCACGAGAAGAGAAACTCATGCATGTTCTAAAGAAGCATAAGAAGGCCATTGGATGGACGATAGCTGATATTAAAGGAATAAGCCCTTCTACATGCATGCATCAGATCTTGTTAGAAGATGAAGTGAAACCTGCCCGTCAACCACAAAGGAGATTGAATCCTCCCATGATGGATGTCGTGAAGAAAGAAATTCTCAAACTTCTTGACGTCGGAGTGATCTACCCTATTTCGGATAGCAGTTGGGTGAGCGCAGTTCAAGTGGTTCCTAAGAAGACTAGAATAACTGTTGTGAAAAATTAGAATGACGAGTTGGTTCCCACCCGAGTTCAAAATGGGTGGAGGGTTTGTATAGATTATAGAAAATTAAATGCTGTAACCCACAAGGACCATTTTCCATTACCTTTTATTGATCAAACTTGAACGATTAGCTGGTCATTCTTATTATTGCTTTCTTGATGGTTATTTAGGTTACTTCCAAATTGTAATCGCTCCAGAGGATCAAGAAAAGACAACTTTTACATGCCCATTTGGTACCTTTGTGTATCGCCGCATGTCCTTCGGACTTTGCAACGCACCGGCTACTTTTTAGAGGTGTATGGTTAGCATATTTTCAGATTATATTGAGCATATCATGTAAGTTTTTATGGACAATTTTATATTTTATGGAGACTCATTTGATAATTGTTTGCATAACCTTACACTTATTCTTCAAAGATGCATATAAACTAACCTTGTCTTAAACTCTGAAAAATGTCATTTTATGGTTGAACAAGGTATAGTTTTGGGTCAGGTAGTTTCATCTAGGGGAATTGAAGTAGATAAAGCTAAAGTTGATGTTATTCAATCTCTTTCATATCCCACTAGTGTTCGGAAAATTCATTCTTTTCTTGGACATGCAGGTTTTTATCGAAAATTCATCAAGGATTTTTCCAAAATAGCATCACCCCTATGCAGTTTACTACAAAAGGATGCAGAGTTTGAATTTGATGAGGAGTGTCGCAAGGCGTTTGATAAATTGAAAGAATCACTGACATCCACGCCAGTTATTGTTGGGTTTGTATGTAGCGTGATCATGCAATCAAATCACATAACGCAAAACTAGGTTTTCAAAAATTTATACAAATCCATAACCATGATCGTTCTTGTGCATCAATTATCAGTCAATATAGAAGGAGAAAAACAGAATTATACCTTTGAAGATACAAGCTTCCTTAGGTACTAGTTCTACTCCTTTGCTTCCTTTGATTGCTCTGTAGTGGCTCCTTCCCTTGATCAATGTCAGCCACCTAAATGTTTGGCCTCTAATGGTGATCCACCAAGGAAGATGAAGAACTCATGAAGATTGGTTATTGGCTTAACTCTTGTTTCTATCTCTATAGAATATGTG
Organism: Panax stipuleanatus; assembly: GCA_020205555.1. Classification (NCBI taxonomy): domain Eukaryota; kingdom Viridiplantae; phylum Streptophyta; class Magnoliopsida; order Apiales; family Araliaceae; genus Panax; species Panax stipuleanatus. Next base: position 41,676,344 of record CM035117.1, read on the forward strand.
TACTCCCAACTCTTGGAAAACTCACATTACTTATTTCTGATATAAGACTCTCTTATATAGATATTAAGTTAACCCTCCTAATCCAATTAGAATAGGATTTTATTTAATTAATTAATTAAACACTTTTAATTAATTTATATCATAATCTTATTAGGATTGAGAGAGAGTACTGATATTATATTAATTCCTAAACTCCTTTAGAATTAAAATAATAATAATAATAATAATAATAATAATAATATTAATAAGACTCCTCTTATTAATTTATATTTAATATTTCTAAAATATTAAATAATAAACATTAAGCTATTTAATTTATTCTATCACCATAGATTAAATTAATTTCACTTAATGCATTATTACTATCAAGCCATTTTCTTCTTAAATAATTTTTCTTCCTTTTATGGTGTGACCCTTTAGGTTCTCCATATTAAACCGGTTGTGAATAAATCAATTAGAATAATTCTAATCTTATTTAAATAAATAAATTAAACTAATAATCTATTTAAATAAATAACATTTATTCTAAAATAGGGATAAGCCTCCCTAGCGATCAACGACTTTCCAGATAATATAAATTTCAACATTAATCATAAAAGAACATGTGAGTTAATAGTTACTATACAATTCAATCCTTCTACCATACAATGTCCCAATTAAATATAAGACATGAATTTACTGTCAAGTCTTATTTTATTTAATCATATGTATTTCGATTAGAAAATGCACAACTCCAAATAATGCAAATTCAAAATCTCTTTCTAATTTCATTCCACCTTGGCCAAGGATTCCCGAGTTGTCATTTAACGAATCACATAGGACATATCTCCTCTTTTACTAGAGGTGGTAGATTCTTTATTGATCATACATTATCTCCATATGTAACTCATTATACCCAAGCATACCCTATATATGCCTTAAAAGGCCTTAAGGAATAAGTCAAAGTATAATTTGTTACATACAAGATACTATGATGATCTCAAGTCCAAAGATCACTTGTACTACTATCACATTAGGAATTCCTATTGACAAGCGAGTAAAACTCCATTAGGTATTCCATAGCGAGTCACGTTCAGTGAACTTATTCTCCAATAAGTACCTACATACTTGATTTATTGTCTCCACACAAATGACTATGAGATCAGTCTTCCTCATCCAATGAGCAAGCAACATATGTACCAATCTATCCGGATTTACTAATTCTCATTTTAGTAATCCCACGATTGAGAACTATTTTAGTTTTTAAGCTTTCTAAGAATTTAGATCTCATTAGCATGATTTCATCATGATTCTAAAAGCATTGCTTAAAACTATGGGTTATTTACATATTATAAAAAACAGCACCATGTAGATAATTAAATGCCTTAAATGAATATTTTATTAATAAATAAATAAGATTGTTTACAAAGTATGTGCTTTATCATCATACATGATTGGCTTGTATGCACACACTACTATCAGTTATTCAACCACCTGATTGGACCATCCCTTTTGAGATAATGTGTGACGCAAGTGACTATGCTGTAGGGGTTGTTTTGGGCCAAAGAATTGAAAAAACATCACATGCCATTTATTACGCATCGAGAACTTTGAATGATACCCAGCGAAACTATTCTACTACTGAAAAAGAGCTTTTAGCTGTCGTTTTTACTTTAGAAAAGTTTTGATCTTATTTACTTGGTACTAAAGTTATTGTGTATTCTGATCATGTAGCTCTTCGTTACTTGATGACAAAGAAAGAGGCGAAACCAAGATTGATAAGATGGATACTTCTCTTGAGTGAATTTAACTTGGAAATTAAGGACAAAAAAGGATAGGAGAATAGTGTTGCAGACCATTTGAGCCGTTTAGTTAATGTGCATGATGAACTTCAACTGAAAGAAGAGTTTCCAGATGCACATTTATTCTCTGCAAGTACAACCATGCCTTGGTATGCAAATATTGTGAATTATTTGGCTAGTAACATCTTACCTTCTGGTTTGTCTAAGGCTCAAAGAGATAAAATCAAAAGTGATGTCAAGAACTATGTGTGGGATGATCCCTACTTATGGAAGCATTGAGCAGACCAAATAATACGAAGATGCATCCCTGAAGGTGAAATTGCTTCTATTCTCACTTTTTGCCATACTTATGCTTGTGGAGATCACTTTGGAGCCAAGAGGACAATGAGGAAGGTATTAGAAAGTGGCTTCTTTTGGCCATCTCTATTCAAAGATTCATATTTGTTCTGCAAGTCATGCTATAATTGTCAAAAGATAGGTAATGTTTCCAACCGAAATGAGATGTTGCAAACACCCATACTATATTGTGAAATTTTTGATGTCTGGGGAATTGATTTCATGGGACCGTTTTCTGTATCTTTCGGTTATATTTATATCTTACTTGCTGTTGATTATTTTTTGAAATGGGTGGAGGCCAAAGCCACTAGGACTGACGATTCTAAAGTGGTTGCAGATTTTATTCAGTCTAACATCTTTTCTAGGTTTGGCATTCCAAGAGCTGTAATTAGTGATAGAGGGACTCACTTTTGCAATCGAACTATGGGAGCATTGTTGAGGAAGTACCATGTGACTCATAAGGTGTCAACTACTTATCACCCGCAGACGAATGGACAAGCAGAGGTGTCAAATAGAGAAATCAAAGCAATCATTGAAAAGACAGTTAACCCAAGCAGAAAAGATTGGAGTTTGCGCTTGGATGACTGATAAGTTGGTTTTACACCTACTTATTGGACGCCAGCTTACTATGATTATGGCTTAAACTCAAGCACTTTATTGTCTTTTAACGCATTTTATCTTTGTGTTATGTATTTTAGACAGGAAGCTCCTTTGGCATGAAATGGCACAATAATGGCATGATTTGGCAAGGAATTGGATAAAGGCTATATGGAAAGCAACCAACAAGACATGGTGGAATTGGAAATGGACAAAATGGCATGAAGCTGGCACTAAGGCAAGAAGGACTTGGTATGAGGAAAAGGGCACAAGAAAAGGGCACAAGATAATGACCTCATAGTAGCATCGTGAGGGAGCAAGAAGCAACAAAAGAAAGAGCAAGGGATTGTGCAAGAAAGCAGTCGCAACCAAACTTCACCAGCAGCAGAGCAGTGCTCGCGCGGTCGCGCCAAGAAAGCAAGGGGACCCCGCGCAGTCGCGCCGGTCCTAAAAGTTGGCTTTTTATTTACTTTGTTAGGCTGAGTGTTTGTATAAGGGTTGGGTTGTTTTAAAAGAGACTTATCAATTATTAGAACAGAGACTTCATTTAATTTTGAGAGGATTGTCTTACATTTCTAGGGTTTAGGAGCTAAGGAGGGCTTGAGAGCTTAACTTTTCTTCTCTTCTAGTTCAAGTAGCATTTATATATCTAGGGTTTAATTTTGGAACTTGGGTGGTCTGAACTTGAGCTTTGAGTATTCTATTGGAAGTGGAGCCACAAGATTTGGTTTCTCTATTCTCTATCTCTCTTCCATTACTTGCTTTCAATGCTTGGTTTTAATCCCATAATGGTTGGTGGTTAAGAGATGAACTAACTACCATTATGGGATTCTAATGGATTCTATTTGCTTAGTCTAGGATTTTATGCCTCGTTGAAATGTATGGATGAGAATGTATGGTTTGCCTAGCATGGTTGTGTTTTATGTTTTGATGCTTGATCAACATCTACTGTAATAGTTTATATGGAATCGAAAGAGGATATGTAAACTTAGATTTTGCCATGCTAGCATGTGTTTGTGAAACTTGCATTTGATGAGTTTTGTGATTCGTAATCCGGATAGAAATATACCGTATTACCATGTGTAGTTAATAGGGAGCTTGCACTTAAATCGGTTTAGCTTGTAAATTGCATAGACATATAGCGATTTAGGTTTTATCGATGTTCATGTGATTTCTATCTCTTTTGTGGATATTATATGATATGGACTTGGTTTATTGAAAGATGGCCCAGTCTCACATTCGTGCTCCCGACTAGCATTCCTATGTGATTATTCATACATGACTTGAGGTGTTGTTAACCTAGATAACGCAATAGATGAAGTTAGGATCCCATATTTCTCTAATTTGAACCCCTTGCTTGTTAGTTAGTTAAGTTTATTCTAAAACCAGTCTAGTTAATTAAAGAACACTTTGACACACGTTTGAGCAGACAAAAATAACCTTAGGACTGTTGCATGTTAGTTTAAGCCTGACTCCTTTCTCCGTGGGAACGATCTCGACTTATCGAACTTATTACTTGTTGACCGTGTATACTTGCACGTGTTTTGTGCCTGTTTTTGTTAACACCTAAATGGCCCAACAAGTTTTTAGCGCCGTTGCCTGGGATACGATGTTAGTTTATTACTATTGACATCAGTTTTTGTTAGATTTGGCTGACTTGAACAAATCTCTTCTTATCTCATTTCTAACTTTATCTTTATTTGTGTTTCAGGTACTTGTGGATAGTTTATGCACACACGAGCCTCAAATCCTGAGTTAGTGCCTCGACAAGAGAACATTAACGGTAGAGCGTGGAGAGCAAACATCAGAAACACTAATCCACAAGTAGAACCTGAACAACCCCATCAAATGGCTGAAGAGCAGAGAGCCAATAATAGAGCCTTACAGGACTACTCCATGCCAAAAATCACCGATCTGCAGTCCAGTATAGTGCGGCCAGCAATCGCTGCAAATACTTTCGAGATAAAACTAGGGACACTGCAGATGATTCAGAACAATCTCTAGTTTGGGGGTACACCTTCCGAAGATCCAAATGAGCATATCCTAAGTTTCATAGAGATATGTGACACATTTAAGTTCAACAACATTTCAGATGAGGCGGTGAAACTTTGATTATTCCCTTTCACCTTGAGGGATAAGGCGAAAAGTTGGTTGCACTCATTCCCCTCAGGATCAATCACCACGTGGGAAGACTGTGCTCAGAAATTTCTAACCAAATTCTTCCCTATGGCTAAAACTGCTTCCATGAGGAGTGCTTTGAGTCAGTTTTCACAGCTCCAAGGGGAAACGTTGTATGAAGCATGGGAACGCTACAAAGAAATGCTCAGGAAGTGCTCGCACCATGAAATGCCTGAATGGATGGTGATAAATTCATTCTATAATGGATTGGGGTGGCAGTCAAGGTCAATCATTGATGCCGCATCAAGAAAAGCTCTATGGACTAAAGACTTCCCAACAGCTTATGAGCTGATTGAAACAATGGCGGCTAATGAGTATCAGAATCCAACAGCAAGAATGGTTCAACCTAAAGTGGCAGGAGTTTTGGATGTTGATGCAATCACATCATTGTCAGCACAATTGGCAGCAATGAACAAGAAGATAGATTCTATGGCTGAGAATAGAGTTCAACAAGTTGCATTTGTTTGTGAATTGTGTGCCGGAGCACACCCGACAGAGCAGTGTGCCATCACTACCGAGTCGGTACAGTTTGTTAGCAACTACCAAAAGCCACAGAATCAGTTCCCAAACTCCTACCATCCCAACAATCGCAACCATCCGAACTTTAGTTAGAGCAACAACCAGAATGCTCAACAACCCCAACCCTACCAAAATGCTCAATCATCCCAACCTCAAACATCTCAAACTTAATACCATACACCACCACAACAAAATCAATACCAACCTCCTCAACAACAATCTCAACAAACATACCAAAATGCCCAACCATCACAATATCAACCCTACCAACCAAAATCTCAACCTCAGCAATCCCAATAGCAGTATGTCCCGAGACAGTCACACCCACCCGGATTTCACCAACCACAACATCAGCACCCTCCAGCTCATAATCATCAGTTAGAGGAGAGATGTGACATCCCAATTTTTTTAAGACATTATAAATGAGAATTTAATAAATAAAATTCTTATTTTTAGATGTTCAAGTACGAGTATGTGTATACGTATCATATATTGTGAAATATGTGAATTGATGTGAAGAGAATTGTATATATTAATTTTAATATTTATTGAAGTAAATAAATATTTTAATTAAATTATTTATTGAGTTAAATAAATAATTATGTGATTATTATGGAATAATATAATTAAGTGCAATATATTATTAAATAAATATTTAGTATTTAATTTAATTGATATAACGATTTTATGTTATAGTTCTAATTTTATTGAGATAATTAAATTAGATGAGTAATGTGATGAGTGTTGCATGCAATTATAATTAGCGAGTAATTATAATTATGTGACAATTTTAATGTGATTAATTGATATTAACTTTTAATTAATTAAATTATAATGTTAAGATTTAATTAGTTAAAGGATAACATTAACAATATGTGTTAAATGATTTATTAAAAAAATTAAAAGAGTTTTAAAATCGTTTTCATAAAACAAGGCCCTTACATTGTTTTAAATCCGTTTTGCCAAACGGGGCCTTACTACTAAAAACCTATTTTTTTTAAAAAAAAATAATGTTGTTTTGCCAAACAAGCCTTAAGGCTTTTAAAATTCAAATTGTAACTTAATTATATTAATTGCAATTATGGTGTTAACTATGGTGGTTTAAATATTGGGAGTTATATTATATAATTATACATATAATATATTAGTTATATGTGTATTGTATATATGTTAGTTTAGAAGTTAGAAGAATAGATGTTAGTCAGATAGAACAAGGGTTAGTATGTGTTAGAGAGAAAACACAGAAAACCTAGAGCTAGAGAGAAGGAAGAAGGAAGAAGAAGAGAGAAGAAGAGGAGGAAAGGAGGAAGGCTTTGAGAGAAAGTCCTTGTTCAACCTTATCATGATCTTCTTCTTACTCACTAAGCCAAGGTATAACCTCTAATATTGTAGTTTAGAGATTTTATATTGACGTTCTTCATGATTGAGTCCTTTGTAAATTGAGTTTTCATGAAAAGTTAGTGTAAACATGAAATTGTATATATGAATTGTGTCAAATATGCTTATAATTTATATGCTAATTAGTATGTTTAATCCATGTATATATGATGAACATGAGGGATTCATGTTCATCAAGAAGTTACAATGAATATATATTTTGAAACTATATGGTTTTCTTTAAAATCAAAAATTTAAGTTTTATGATGGATTGTTGTACAAATTGATTGAGGATTTTGTTAATTTGTCGAGAAACGTATTCAAGTATGTTTTAAATTGTGTAATTCGTTTTAAAAATAAATTACAGTGTTCAATTTCATCAAAAACACGTATCAATGGTTTTTCTTCAAAAATTATGAATTTGGTTGTTTTAAATTGTGTGTTTTGATGATTTCATGAGTTAAAACATGTTAGGAGTTAGAATTTATGTTTTCTATAAAGTGGTTATGAATTGTATTGACTGAAAATAGAATTTGGTATGAAAAAATAAGTCAAATTGGCATTTTCTCTGCACAGTTCGCCAGCGAAACTTGAACCGCGGGAAGAGGCCCGCCCCAGCGGGCCTTACTAAGCCTAGAACCCCCGCCCCGGGGGGGGGGGTATGCAGAAAAGAAAGCTTTGTTTTTTTTTTGTGTATCTTGAAAAGTTAAGTTTATATGATAATTGATGACATGATAAGTATGCCTTAAAATATTAAATAATAATAATGAATTATATTAATAATATATAATGTGTAATTATAATTTGAAATAATTATAATTATAGTAAAGGTTTAATTTAAATTACGATTTGTTAAATGAATATAGTTTGATTAATTTTAAATCAAATAAATGTTTAACTTGAATTATAATTTGTTTAAATTATAATTTAATTAATTTGTAATTATAATTTGAATAATTATAATTAAGGTAAATGTGTAATTTAAATTATAATTCATTTTAATTATAATTAAATTAGTGCATGAATTGAAATTGATTAATTATAATCAAAGTAATTATTTAATTTAAATTATAATTGGTCTAATTATAATTTAATGCATGATGTAGTTTGATTAATTATAAATTATAATTTGTTTAATTATAATTTGATTAATTAGAGTAATGGTTTAAATTGTTTAATTATAATTTGATTAACATAAGATGTAATTATAATTTGATTAATTATAATTAAAATAGATGTTTAAATTATAATTTAATATGAGTATGTAATTATTAATTGATTAATTATGTGAGCATGTAATATGATTATGTGATGTAATTAATTTTGTGATGATTAATTATTAACTTAATAGTTAAAGAGGAATGAGTTAACTTAAATTGGTTAACTAACTATGAGAAGTAATAATGTAATAATTAATATATATTGCTAATTATACATATAACTTGACAGTGTGTGTCAAATAAATGGGAGAGAATTAGAAAGTATAAAGTAGAATGTACTTAGATGTTTGATAAGCGTTGCTAGGTGACTAATAGTTGATGCGTATGGTAATACGTGTGTAGGATTGATGAAGCAGATTATTATAAGCTGTTTTTCGGTAATTGGTAATCTACGAGCCAGGCAAGTCTTTCGGTTCTTATTTTCTAAGTGAACTTGATGAACTATTTTAAATTGTATTGCAAAGAGCATGATATGTTATATATGTTGTAAGCATGAATGTTAAAGTCAATTTATGGCTACATTGATTGATTAAAGAATGTTGATTGGGTAAGGAACTCAATCTTTATATTTGTTATGTGAATTAAAGCATGTATGTCATGTTACTTTAATTATTATGAGATATATGTTGAGCATGTTATTATGTGCTATTTGATGCATAAAAACTGTTAAGAACTTGCTGAGCTGTCGACCTCACTCTTGCAAATAACCATTTTTGCAGGACAAGGATGCAAGGTAATGATACGTGCTAGTTAAACTTTAATTGAGATCAATAGCGATGGTAAAAATTATTTATTCTAGATGAGTAATGTAATTGTTTTAAATGTAACATGATTGTTAAATTATAAGTTGAGCTATCCGATGTATATGGATATTGCTTTGTGATGTAAGACTTTAGATAGCAACTTCGATGTAATGATTCATGTAATAGAATTGAATCAAATATTTGTAATGATAAAGGTTGCGCTTCAAGGGAATAAAGAAAGATTATATAAAAGTTTTAAATATTTTGCATTTTTAATGATTGTATCATCGAATAATGATATAAAGTTAGAATAAAGTTATATTGTTAAAGATCGAAAATGAGAATTTCATTGTATGAATTTTGGGGTCGTTACAGTTGGTATCAAAGCTGTAGGTTATACACCTTAGGTAAGAGTACCTTAGGCCATGACCTTAGAGAATAAGAAGATAAGTTTAAGTAACGTATAATGAAAAGGTATTTCTTTTCACATACGTAGATGTATAGGATGAGTTAAGTCCTAGAAATGTTATAAGAAGAAGATTAGAATGACGATGAATAAAACTCGAATAAAATATTGAACTATATGAATGGAATTAAAAATTCTTAAAGGAAGAGTTGTTTAATAAACAAGAAGATTCAAAGAAGAATCTTGAAGAGATATAAAGATAAGCATCAGGAGTTCCTAACTCCAATAATCGAGATGACGAATAATGATGAATAGACAAAGTCTATAAGTTTTAAAAGACAGATGGTCTTTAATGATTGAATAGTTATAGTTTGAGACTATAACGAGAAGGTACTATGATATAGTACGAGATTAACTTACGAGGAGTTATAAATGATGAGATACAGAAAGTCTGTATCGAGCATAGAATAAGAAGTTATAAGTAAGATATAGTTAAGTGGGATTTCAACTGAGGACTCATGTGGTGGCTGAGTTGTACAAATCTTATATGGGCAGGGTTTTATGCTTACACTTGGCTTATCATATTGATAATCGTTGGAAGGTTGGTCTCGCGCTATCGATATATATATGACGAGAAGGTGATTCTTTTCTCATATTATGTTTGATAGTTAAAGTCAATAGAGATTTGATTAGATGATATTAAGATTACATTAGATGATCTTAAGGTTAGGCGAGTTCTTAAAACTCATATTTATGGTATGTTCGTGACTCATAATCGTATGTATGTTTTGAACCCTTAAGCATATGGACAGTCTCTGATCAGTTCTTTGACTACGTATTGCTAGAACAAGTTCTTAAACTCATATTATTATGGCAAGTTCCTGAACTTCCAAAGTGTGGTAAGTTCGATGAACTATACTGAGTATAGAAAGGTTATGGTATAGAAAGCATTAATATTGTTTAAGATTAATAAAATAATTTAGTAATGATGGAGTAAAGATTTAATTGATGGAGAAAGTTTTTATATTCTAAATCTCCTAGCTTTGCTAGATTTTTGAAATTTATTGACTTCATGCTGATTTTACACTTCTGTTTTTTTTTTTGAAAAATATTGGATCAAATGATGGAACTAGTTAATTTTTAAAATAGTGCTATTATTTACATGTCTATACTAATTGTTTCAGCTAGACAAAAATAATTTTAAATTTTCAAAATGTATTTTATATGCATCATTTGATGTGGTGTAGAAGCAATAATCGAGGAAGTTATCAATGCAGTTAAATCTAGTATTGGATGTGATCGTATGATCGTCAGCCCACTATGGTATGATGTAGTATGACGACGTCATGTATTGACGAAATCCTCAACGTACCATTACTACGGTACGGTATCAGAATATTATGAAAAGATTGATTTATTTATTTTGGTTTCATTAAACGAGAATTTTTTTTTTAATTTCCTTAGAAAAAAAAGGATTTATTTACTTTTAGTTTCTTTAAACGAAGAATTTTTTTTATTGAGTTGGTTAATATATATATATATATATATATATATATATATATATTTATATATATATATATATATATATTTCGATTGATGTCCGAATTATTGCTAGAAGTCTATGCTACTTGATTCAGCTAGACAAATATTGAAAGATGTTTATGAAATTCGAGCGTTCTTGGTCAAACTATGTCAAACCAAATTATTTTGGTGCGGATTCAGATGTTAAGATGTTGAGGTGTATAACCCTATAAAAAGGAGACATGTTATCGGAGACTATAGTTCCGAATGTAACGCATATAGTCGTTACGATTTACTACGTTTGGGCCCAACGTAGGGGTACGATAGGCTGGCCACCTAGAGTACCGATGCGATTTATAGTGTGAAGTACCGGGGGTGAAACACTATTAAACCTAAAAAGATGTTCAAGGTCTTATGACCACTCAGCATGATTTGAAATCTTTTAAATTTCTGAGTTATTTATATCGCTTCCTAATTATTGAGCAATTGTGGAAGATTCTTATTATTCTGAAGGAGAATGTAGCGAGAATGATATTCTTTAGAAAGAAGTAGTTGTAGAACGCATTTATCCAGTGAATAAAGATTAACATAAAATCTAATTTTGACAGATTGAATGAATGAAAGAGTAATAAAAATTTTTGAGGACGAAATTCTTAGAAGAAAGGGTGATTGTGATAACCCAAATAATTATAGATGGTGATTTATGTAGTTTATGAATTCTACGAGTAGAATATATAGTAATGATCCTTAGAAAGGAAATGAACGAGTTAAAGAAGATATATAATATTTGATATATGATTGTGTTTGATTGAAGGTTATGTAATAAAACCTTAACCCTGTTGAAGACGTGAATTTAGTAAAGATATATATGTAGTTTATATAAATGTCGTTAAGATAATGTGTTGAAGTTATTGAACAATAAAATTGTGGAAGAGATTTTGTGAAATCCAAGTAAGGGAGGTTTTCGTTGATTCCGAGGACGGAATCCTTATAAGGAGGGAAGGATGTGACATCCTAGATTTTTTAAGATATTATAAATGAGAATTTAATAAATAAAGTTCTTATTTTAAGATGTTCAAGTACGAGTATATGTATACGTGTCATATATTGTGAAATATGTGAATTAATGTGAAGAGAATTGTATATATTAATTTTAATATTTATTGAAGTAAATAAATATTTTAATTGAATTATTTATTGAGTTAAATAAATAATTATGTGATTATTATGAAATAATATAATTAAGTGCAATATATTAATTAAATGAATATTTAGTATTTAATTTAATTGATATAATGATTTTATGTTATAGTTTTAATTTAATTGTGATAATTAAATTAGATGAGTAATGTGATGAGTGTTGCATGCAATTATAATTAGCGAGTAATTATAATTATGTGACAATTTTAATGTGATTAATTGATGTTAACTTTTAATTAATTAAATTATAATGTTAAGATTTAATTAGTTAGATGATAACATTAAGAATATGTGTTAAATGATTTATTAAAAGAATTAAAAGAGTTTTAAAACCGTTTTCACAAAACAAGGCCCTTACATTATTTTAAATCCGTTTTGCCAAACGGGGACTTACTACTAAAAACCTATTTTTTAAAAAAAATTAATGTTATTTTTCCAAACAAGCCTTAGGGCTTTTAAAATTCAAATTGTAACTTAATTATATTAATTGCAATTATGGTGTTAAATATGGTGGTTTAAATATTGGGAGTTATATTATATAATTATACATATAATATATTAGTTATATGTGTATTGTATATATGTTAGTTTAGAAGTTAGAAGAATAGATGTTAGTCAGATAGAACAAGGGTTAGTATGTGTTAGTGAGAAAACACAGAAAACTTAGAGCTAGAGAGAAGGAAGAAGGAAGAAGGAAGAAGAAGAGAGAAGAAGAGGAGGAAAGGAGGAAGGCTTTAAGAGAAAGTCCTTGTTCAACCTTATCATGATCTTCTTCTTACTCACTAAGCCAAGGTATAATATTTAATATTGTAGTTTAGAGATTTTATATTGACGTTCTTCATGATTGAGTCCTCTGTAATTGAGTTATCATGAAAATTTACTGTAAACATGAAATTGTATATATGAATTGTGTCAAATATGTTTATAATTGGTTTATATGCTAATTAGTATGTTTAATCCATGTGTATATGATGAACATGAGGGATTCATGTTCATCAAGAAGTTACAGTGAATATATATTTTGAAACTATATGGTTTTCTTTAAAATCAAAAATTTATGTTTTATAGTGGATTGTTGTACAAATTGATTGAGGATTTTGTTAATTTGTCGAGGAACGTATTCAAGTATGTTTTGAATTGTGTAATTCGTTTTAAATATAAATTACAGCGTTCAATTTCATCAAGAACACGTATCAATGGTTTTTCTTCAAGAATCATGAATTTGGTTGTTTTAAATTGCGTGTTTTGATGATTTTATGTGTTAAAACATGTTAGGAGTTAGAATTTATGTTTTCTATAAAGTGGTTATGAATTGTATTGACTGAAAGTAGAATTTGGTGTGGAGAAATAAGTTAAATTTGCTTTTTCTTTGCACAGTTCGCCAACAAAACTTGAACCGTTGGAGGGGGCCTGCCCCGGCGGTCCTTGCTAAGCCTAAAACCCCCGCTCCGGCGGGGGCAATGCAGAAAAGGAAGCTTTATTTTTATTTTTATTTTGGTATTTTGAAAAGCTAAGTTTATGTGATAATTGATGACATGATAAGCATGCCCTAAAATGTTAAATAATGGTAATGAATTATATTAATAATATATAATGTGTAATTATAATTTAGAATAATTATAATTATAGTAAAGGTTTAATTTAAATTACGATTTGTTAAATGAATATAGTTTGATTAATTTTAAATCAAATAAATGTTTAACTTGAATTATAATTTGTTTAAATTATAATTTAATTAATATGTAATTATAATTTGAATAATTATAATTAAGGTAAATGTATAATTTAAATGTATAATTTATTTTAATTATAATTTAATGAATGCATGAATTGAAATTGATTAATGTTAATCTAAGTAATTATTTAATTTAAATTATATTTGGTCTAATTATAATTTAATGCATGATGTAGTTTGATTAATTATAAATTATAATTTGTTTAATTATAATTTGATTAATTAGAGTAATGGTTTAAATTATTTAATTATAATTTGATTAGCATAAGATATAATTATAATTTGATTAATTATAATTAAAATGGATGTTTAAATTAAAATTTAATATGAGTATGTAATTATTAATTGATTAATTATGTGAGCATGTAATATGATTATGTGATGATTAATTATTAACTTAATAGTTAAAGAGGAATGAATTAACTTAAATTGGTTAACTAACTATGAGAAGTAATAATGTGATAATTAACTTATATTGTTAATTATACATATAATTTGACAGTGTGTGTCAAATAAATGGGAGAGAATTAGAAAGTATAAAGTAGAATGTACTTAGATGTTTGATAAGCGTTGCTAGGTGACTAATAGTTGATGCGTATGGTAATACGTGTGTAGGATTGATGATGCAGATTATTATAAGCTATTTTTCGGTAATTGGTTATCTACGACCCAGGCAAGTCTTTCGGTTCTTATTTTCTAAGTGAAGTGGATGAACTATTTTAAATTGTATTGCAAAGAGCATGATATGTTATATATGTTGTAAGCATGAATATTAAAGTCAATTTATGGCTACATTGATTTATTAAAGAATGTTGATTGAGTAAGGAACTCAATCTTTATATTTGTTATGTGAATTAAAGCATGTATGCGATGCTACTTTAATTATTATGAGATGTATGTTGAGCATGTTATTATGTGCTATGTGATGCATGAAAACTGTTAGAACTTGCTGAGCTGTCGAGCTCACTCTTGCAAATAACTATTTTTGCAAGTCAAGGATGCGAGGTAATGATACGTGCTAGTTAAACTTTAATTGAGATCAATAGCGATGCTAAAAATTATGTATTCTAGATGAGTAATGTAATTGTTTTAAATGTAACATGATTGTTAAATTGTAAGTTGAGCTATCCGATGTATATGGATATTGCTTTGTGATGTAAGACTTTATATAGCAACTTCGATGTAATGATTCATGTAATAGAATTGAATCAAATATTTGTAATGATAAAGGTTGCGATTCAAGAGAATAAAGGAAGATTATATAAAAGTTTTAAATATTCTATATTTTTAATGATTGTGTCATCGAATAATGATATAAAGTTAGAATAAAGTTGTATTCTTAACGATCGGGAATGAGAATTTCATTGTATGAATTTTGGGGTCATTACAGTTGGTATCAAAGCTGTAGGTTATACATCTCAGGTAAGAGTACCTTAGGCCATGACCTTAGAGAATAAGAAAATAAGTTTAAGTTACGTATAATGAAAAGGTGATTCTTTTCACATACGTAGATGTATAGGATCAGTTAAGTCCTAGAAATGTTATAAGAAGAAGATTAGAATGACGATGAATAAAACTCGAATAAAATATTGAACTATATGAATGGAATTAAAAATTCTTGAAGGAAGAGTTGTTTAATAAACAAGAAGATTCAAAGAAGAATCTTGAAGAGATATAAAGATAAGCATCAGGAGTTCCTAACTCCAATAATCGAGATGATGAATAATGATGAATAGACAAAGTCTATAAGTTTTAAAAGACAGGTGGTCTTTAATGATTGAATAGTTATAGTTTGAGACTATAACGAGAAGGTACTCTGATATAGTACGAGATTAACTTACGAGGAGTTATAAATGATGAGATACAGAAAGTCTGTATCGAGCATAGAATAAGAAGTTATAAGTAAGATAGAGTTAAGTGGGATTTCAACTGAGGACTCATGTGGTGGCTGAGTTGTACAAATCTTATATGGGCAGGGTTTTGTGCTTACACTTGGCTTATCATATTGATAATCGTTGGAAGGTTGGTCTCGCGCTATCGATATATATATGACGAGAAGGTGATTCTTTTCTCATATTATATTTGATAGTTAGAGTCAATAGAGATTAGATTAGATGCTATTAAGATTATATTAGATGTTCTTAAGGTTAGGCGATTTTGTAAAACTCATATTTATAGTATGTTCGTGACTCATAATCGTATGTATGTTTCGAACCCCTAAGCATATGGACAGTCCCTGATCAGTTCTTTGACTACGTATTGCTAGGACAAGTTCTTAAACTCATATTATTGTGGCAAGTTCCTGAACTTCCAAAGTGTGGTAAGTTCGATGAACTATACTGAGTATAGAAAGGTTATGGTATAGAAAGCATTGATGTTGTTTAAGATTAATAAAATGATTTAGTAATGATGGAGTAAAATTTAATTGATGGAGAAAGTTTTTATATTCTAAATCTCCTAGCTTTGCTAGATTTTCGAAATTTATTGACTTTATGCTGATGTTGCACTTCTATTTTTTTTTTTTAAAATATTGGATCAAATGATGGAACCAATGAATTTTTAAAATAGTGCTATTATTCACATGTCTATACTAATTGTTTCAGCTAGACAAAAATGATTTTAAATTTTCAAAATGTATTTTATATGCATCATTTGATGTGGTGTAGAAGCAATAATCGAGGAAGTTATCAATGCAGTTAAACCTAGTGTTGGATGTGATCGTATGATCGTCAGCCTACTATGGTATGATGTAGTATAACGACGTCATGTAATGACGAAATCCTCAACGTACCATTACTACGGCATCGTATCAGAATATTATGAAAAGATTGATTTATTTATTTTGGTTTCATTAAACGAGAAAAAAAAATTAATTTCCTTAGAAAAAAAAGGATTTATTTACTTTTAGTTTCTTTAAACGAAGAATTTTTTTTTATTGATTTGGTTAAAATATATATATATATATATATATATATTGATTGATGTCCGAATTATTGCTAGAAGTCTATGCTACTTGATTCAGCTAGACAAATATTGAAAGATGTTTATGAAATTCGAGCGTTCTTGGTCAAACTATGCCAAACCAAATTGTTTTGGTGCGGATTTAGATGTAAAGAAGCTGAGGTGAACAACCCTATAAAAAGGGGACATGTTATCGAAGACTATAGTTCTGAATGTAACGCATATAGTCGTTACGATTTACTACGTTTGGGCCCGACGTAGGGGTACGATAGGCTGGCCACCTAGAGTACCGATGCGGTTTATAGTGTGAAGTACCGGGGGTGAAACACTATTAAACCTAAAAAGAAGTTCAAGGTCTTGTGACCACTCAGCATGATTTAGAATCTTTTAAATTTCTGAGTTATTTATATCGCTTCCTAATTATTGAGCAATTGTGGAAGATTTTTATTATTCTGAAGGAGAATGTAGCGAGAAGGATATTCTTTACAAAGAAGTAGTTGTAGAACGCATTTATCCAGTGAATAAAGATTAACGTAAAATCTAATTTTGACAGATTGAATGAATGAAAGAGTAATAAAAATTTCGAGGATGAAATTCTTAGAAGAAAGGGTGAATGTGATAACCCGAATAATTATAGATGGTGAATTATATAGTATATGAATTCTACGAGTAGAATATATAATAATGATCCTTAGAAAGGAAATGAACGAGTTAAAGAAGATATATAATATTTGATATATGATTGTGTTTGATTGAAGGTTATGTAATAAAACCTTGACCTTGTTGAAGAGGTGAATTTAGTAAAGATATATGTGTAGTTTATATAAATGTCGTTAAGATAATGTGTTGAAGTTATTCAACAATAAAATTGTGGAAGAGATTTTGTGAAAACCAAGTAAGGGAGGTTTTCGTTGATTCCGAGAACGGAATCCTTATAAGGAGGGAAGGATGTGACATCCTGGATTTTTCAAGACATTATAAATGAGAATTTAATAAATAAAATTCTTATTTTAAGATGTTCAAGTACGAGTATGTGTATACGTGTCATATATTGTGAAATATATGAATTGATGTGAAGAGAATTGTATATATTAATTTTAATATTTATTGAAGTAAATAAATATTTTAATTGAATTATTTATTGAGTTAAATAAATAATTATGTGATTATTATGAAATAATATAATTAAGTGCAATATATTAATTAAATGAATATTTAGTATTTAATTTAATTGATATAATGATTTTATGTTATAGTTTTAATTTAATTGTGATAATTAAATTAGATGAGTAATGTGATGAGTGTTGCATGCAATTATAATTAGCGAGTAATTATAATTATGTGACAATTTTAATGTGATTAATTGATGTTAACTTTTAATTAATTAAATTATAATGTTAAGATTTAATTAGTTAGATGATAACATTAAGAATATGTGTTAAATGATTTATTAAAAGAATTAAAAGAGTTTTAAAACCGTTTTCACAAAACAAGGCCCTTACATTATTTTAAATCCGTTTTGCCAAACGGGGACTTACTACTAAAAACCTATTTTTTAAAAAAAATTAATGTTATTTTTCCAAACAAGCCTTAGGGCTTTTAAAATTCAAATTGTAACTTAATTATATTAATTGCAATTATGGTGTTAAATATGGTGGTTTAAATATTGGGAGTTATATTATATAATTATACATATAATATATTAGTTATATGTGTATTGTATATATGTTAGTTTAGAAGTTAGAAGAATAGATGTTAGTCAGATAGAACAAGGGTTAGTATGTGTTAGTGAGAAAACACAGAAAACTTAGAGCTAGAGAGAAGGAAGAAGGAAGAAGGAAGAAGAAGAGAGAAGAAGAGGAGGAAAGGAGGAAGGCTTTAAGAGAAAGTCCTTGTTCAACCTTATCATGATCTTCTTCTTACTCACTAAGCCAAGGTATAATATTTAATATTGTAGTTTAGAGATTTTATATTGACGTTCTTCATGATTGAGTCCTCTGTAATTGAGTTATCATGAAAATTTACTGTAAACATGAAATTGTATATATGAATTGTGTCAAATATGTTTATAATTGGTTTATATGCTAATTAGTATGTTTAATCCATGTGTATATGATGAACATGAGGGATTCATGTTCATCAAGAAGTTACAGTGAATATATATTTTGAAACTATATGGTTTTCTTTAAAATCAAAAATTTATGTTTTATAGTGGATTGTTGTACAAATTGATTGAGGATTTTGTTAATTTGTCGAGGAACGTATTCAAGTATGTTTTGAATTGTGTAATTCGTTTTAAATATAAATTACAGCGTTCAATTTCATCAAGAACACGTATCAATGGTTTTTCTTCAAGAATCATGAATTTGGTTGTTTTAAATTGCGTGTTTTGATGATTTTATGTGTTAAAACATGTTAGGAGTTAGAATTTATGTTTTCTATAAAGTGGTTATGAATTGTATTGACTGAAAGTAGAATTTGGTGTGGAGAAATAAGTTAAATTTGCTTTTTCTTTGCACAGTTCGCCAACAAAACTTGAACCGTTGGAGGGGGCCTGCCCCGGCGGTCCTTGCTAAGCCTAAAACCCCCGCTCCGGCGGGGGCAATGCAGAAAAGGAAGCTTTATTTTTATTTTTATTTTGGTATTTTGAAAAGCTAAGTTTATGTGATAATTGATGACATGATAAGCATGCCCTAAAATGTTAAATAATGGTAATGAATTATATTAATAATATATAATGTGTAATTATAATTTAGAATAATTATAATTATAGTAAAGGTTTAATTTAAATTACGATTTGTTAAATGAATATAGTTTGATTAATTTTAAATCAAATAAATGTTTAACTTGAATTATAATTTGTTTAAATTATAATTTAATTAATATGTAATTATAATTTGAATAATTATAATTAAGGTAAATGTATAATTTAAATGTATAATTTATTTTAATTATAATTTAATGAATGCATGAATTGAAATTGATTAATGTTAATCTAAGTAATTATTTAATTTAAATTATATTTGGTCTAATTATAATTTAATGCATGATGTAGTTTGATTAATTATAAATTATAATTTGTTTAATTATAATTTGATTAATTAGAGTAATGGTTTAAATTATTTAATTATAATTTGATTAGCATAAGATATAATTATAATTTGATTAATTATAATTAAAATGGATGTTTAAATTAAAATTTAATATGAGTATGTAATTATTAATTGATTAATTATGTGAGCATGTAATATGATTATGTGATGATTAATTATTAACTTAATAGTTAAAGAGGAATGAATTAACTTAAATTGGTTAACTAACTATGAGAAGTAATAATGTGATAATTAACTTATATTGTTAATTATACATATAATTTGACAGTGTGTGTCAAATAAATGGGAGAGAATTAGAAAGTATAAAGTAGAATGTACTTAGATGTTTGATAAGCGTTGCTAGGTGACTAATAGTTGATGCGTATGGTAATACGTGTGTAGGATTGATGATGCAGATTATTATAAGCTATTTTTCGGTAATTGGTTATCTACGACCCAGGCAAGTCTTTCGGTTCTTATTTTCTAAGTGAAGTGGATGAACTATTTTAAATTGTATTGCAAAGAGCATGATATGTTATATATGTTGTAAGCATGAATATTAAAGTCAATTTATGACTACATTGATTTATTAAAGAATGTTGATTGAGTAAGGAACTCAATCTTTATATTTGTTATGTGAATTAAAGCATGTATGCGATGCTACTTTAATTATTATGAGATGTATGTTGAGCATGTTATTATGTGCTATGTGATGCATGAAAACTGTTAGAACTTGCTGAGCTGTCGAGCTCACTCTTGCAAATAACTATTTTTGCAAGTCAAGGATGCGAGGTAATGATACGTGCTAGTTAAACTTTAATTGAGATCAATAGCGATGCTAAAAATTATGTATTCTAGATGAGTAATGTAATTGTTTTAAATGTAACATGATTGTTAAATTGTAAGTTGAGCTATCCGATGTATATGGATATTGCTTTGTGATGTAAGACTTTATATAGCAACTTCGATGTAATGATTCATGTAATAGAATTGAATCAAATATTTGTAATGATAAAGGTTGCGATTCAAGAGAATAAAGGAAGATTATATAAAAGTTTTAAATATTCTATATTTTTAATGATTGTGTCATCGAATAATGATATAAAGTTAGAATAAAGTTGTATTCTTAACGATCGGGAATGAGAATTTCATTGTATGAATTTTGGGGTCATTACAGTTGGTATCAAAGCTGTAGGTTATACATCTCAGGTAAGAGTACCTTAGGCCATGACCTTAGAGAATAAGAAAATAAGTTTAAGTTACGTATAATGAAAAGGTGATTCTTTTCACATACGTAGATGTATAGGATCAGTTAAGTCCTAGAAATGTTATAAGAAGAAGATTAGAATGACGATGAATAAAACTCGAATAAAATATTGAACTATATGAATGGAATTAAAAATTCTTGAAGGAAGAGTTGTTTAATAAACAAGAAGATTCAAAGAAGAATCTTGAAGAGATATAAAGATAAGCATCAGGAGTTCCTAACTCCAATAATCGAGATGATGAATAATGATGAATAGACAAAGTCTATAAGTTTTAAAAGACAGATGGTCTTTAATGATTGAATAGTTATAGTTTGAGACTATAACGAGAAGGTACTCTGATATAGTACGAGATTAACTTACGAGGAGTTATAAATGATGAGATACAGAAAGTCTGTATCGAGCATAGAATAAGAAGTTATAAGTAAGATAGAGTTAAGTGGGATTTCAACTGAGGACTCATGTGGTGGCTGAGTTGTACAAATCTTATATGGGCAGGGTTTTGTGCTTACACTTGGCTTATCATATTGATAATCGTTGGAAGGTTGGTCTCGCGCTATCGATATATATATGACGAGAAGGTGATTCTTTTCTCATATTATATTTGATAGTTAGAGTCAATAGAGATTAGATTAGATGCTATTAAGATTATATTAGATGTTCTTAAGGTTAGGCGATTTTGTAAAACTCATATTTATGGTATGTTCGTGACTCATAATCGTATGTATGTTTCGAACCCCTAAGCATATGGACAGTCCCTGATCAGTTCTTTGACTACGTATTGCTAGGACAAGTTCTTAAACTCATATTATTGTGGCAAGTTCCTGAACTTCCAAAGTGTGGTAAGTTCGATGAACTATACTGAGTATAGAAAGGTTATGGTATAGAAAGCATTGATGTTGTTTAAGATTAATAAAATGATTTAGTAATGATGGAGTAAAATTTAATTGATGGAGAAAGTTTTTATATTCTAAATCTCCTAGCTTTGCTAGATTTTCGAAATTTATTGACTTTATGCTGATGTTGCACTTCTATTTTTTTTTTAAAAATATTGGATCAAATGATGGAACCAATGAATTTTTAAAATAGTGCTATTATTCACATGTCTATACTAATTGTTTCAGCTAGACAAAAATGATTTTAAATTTTCAAAATGTATTTTATATGCATCATTTGATGTGGTGTAGAAGCAATAATCGAGGAAGTTATCAATGCAGTTAAACCTAGTGTTGGATGTGATCGTATGATCGTCAGCCTACTATGGTATGATGTAGTATAACGACGTCATGTAATGACGAAATCCTCAACGTACCATTACTACGGCATCGTATCAGAATATTATGAAAAGATTGATTTATTTATTTTGGTTTCATTAAACGAGAAAAAAAAAATTAATTTCCTTAGAAAAAAAAGGATTTATTTACTTTTAGTTTCTTTAAACGAAGAATTTTTTTTTATTGATTTGGTTAAAATATATATATATATATATATATATATATTGATTGATGTCCGAATTATTGCTAGAAGTCTATGCTACTTGATTCAGCTAGACAAATATTGAAAGATGTTTATGAAATTCGAGCGTTCTTGGTCAAACTATGCCAAACCAAATTGTTTTGGTGCGGATTTAGATGTAAAGAAGCTGAGGTGAACAACCCTATAAAAAGGGGACATGTTATCGAAGACTATAGTTCTGAATGTAACGCATATAGTCGTTACGATTTACTACGTTTGGGCCCGACGTAGGGGTACGATAGGCTGGCCACCTAGAGTACCGATGCGGTTTATAGTGTGAAGTACCGGGGGTGAAACACTATTAAACCTAAAAAGAAGTTCAAGGTCTTGTGACCACTCAGCATGATTTAGAATCTTTTAAATTTCTGAGTTATTTATATCGCTTCCTAATTATTGAGCAATTGTGGAAGATTTTTATTATTCTGAAGGAGAATGTAGCGAGAAGGATATTCTTTACAAAGAAGTAGTTGTAGAACGCATTTATCCAGTGAATAAAGATTAACGTAAAATCTAATTTTGACAGATTGAATGAATGAAAGAGTAATAAAAATTTCGAGGATGAAATTCTTAGAAGAAAGGGTGAATGTGATAACCCGAATAATTATAGATGGTGAATTATATAGTATATGAATTCTACGAGTAGAATATATAATAATGATCCTTAGAAAGGAAATGAACGAGTTAAAGAAGATATATAATATTTGATATATGATTGTGTTTGATTGAAGGTTATGTAATAAAACCTTGACCTTGTTGAAGAGGTGAATTTAGTAAAGATATATGTGTAGTTTATATAAATGTCGTTAAGATAATGTGTTGAAGTTATTCAACAATAAAATTGTGGAAGAGATTTTGTGAAAACCAAGTAAGGGAGGTTTTCGTTGATTCCGAGAACGGAATCCTTATAAGGAGGGAAGGATGTGACATCCTGAATTTTTCAAGACATTATAAATGAGAATTTAATAAATAAAATTCTTATTTTAAGATGTTCAAGTACGAGTATGTGTATACGTGTCATATATTGTGAAATATATGAATTGATGTGAAGAGAATTGTATATATTAATTTTAATATTTATTGAAGTAAATAAATATTTTAATTGAATTATTTATTGAGTTAAATAAATAATTATGTGATTATTATGAAATAATATAATTAAGTGCAATATATTAATTAAATGAATATTTAGTATTTAATTTAATTGATATAATGATTTTATGTTATAGTTTTAATTTAATTGTGATAATTAAATTAGATGAGTAATGTGATGAGTGTTGCATGCAATTATAATTAGCGAGTAATTATAATTATGTGACAATTTTAATGTGATTAATTGATGTTAACTTTTAATTAATTAAATTATAATGTTAAGATTTAATTAGTTAGATGATAACATTAAGAATATGTGTTAAATGATTTATTAAAAGAATTAAAAGAGTTTTAAAACCGTTTTCACAAAACAAGGCCCTTACATTATTTTAAATCCGTTTTGCCAAACGGGGACTTACTACTAAAAACCTATTTTTTAAAAAAATTTAATGTTATTTTTCCAAACAAGCCTTAGGGCTTTTAAAATTCAAATTGTAACTTAATTATATTAATTGCAATTATGGTGTTAAATATGGTGGTTTAAATATTGGGAGTTATATTATATAATTATACATATAATATATTAGTTATATGTGTATTGTATATATGTTAGTTTAGAAGTTAGAAGAATAGATGTTAGTCAGATAGAACAAGGGTTAATATGTGTTAGTGAGAAAACATAGAAAACTTAGAGCTAGAGAGAAGGAAGAAGGAAGAAGGAAGAAGGAAGAAGAAGAGGAGAAAAGAAGGAAGGCTTTGAGAGAAAGTCCTTGTTCAACCTTATCATGATCTTCTTCTTACTCACTAAGCCAAGGTATAATATTTAATATTGTAGTTTAGAGATTTTATATTGACGTTCTTCATGATTGAGTCCTCTGTAATTGAGTTATCATGAAAATTTACTGTAAACATGAAATTGTATATATGAATTGTGTCAAATATGTTTATAATTGGTTTATATGCTAATTAGTATGTTTAATCCATGTGTATATGATGAACATGAGGGATTCATGTTCATCAAGAAGTTACAGTGAATATATATTTTGAAACTATATGGTTTTCTTTAAAATCAAAAATTTATGTTTTATAGTGGATTGTTGTACAAATTGATTGAGGATTTTGTTAATTTGTCGAGGAACGTATTCAAGTATGTTTTGAATTGTGTAATTCGTTTTAAATATAAATTACAGCGTTCAATTTCATCAAGAACACGTATCAATGGTTTTTCTTCAAGAATCATGAATTTGGTTGTTTTAAATTGCGTGTTTTGATGATTTTATGTGTTAAAACATGTTAGGAGTTAGAATTTATGTTTTCTATAAAGTGGTTATGAATTGTATTGACTGAAAGTAGAATTTGGTGTGGAGAAATAAGTTAAATTTGCTTTTTCTTTGCACAGTTCGCCAACAAAACTTGAACCGTTGGAGGGGGCCTGCCCCGGCGGTCCTTGCTAAGCCTAAAACCCCCGCTCCGGCGGGGGCAATGCAGAAAAGGAAGCTTTATTTTTATTTTTATTTTGGTATTTTGAAAAGCTAAGTTTATGTGATAATTGATGACATGATAAGCATGCCCTAAAATGTTAAATAATGGTAATGAATTATATTAATAATATATAATGTGTAATTATAATTTAGAATAATTATAATTATAGTAAAGGTTTAATTTAAATTACGATTTGTTAAATGAATATAGTTTGATTAATTTTAAATCAAATAAATGTTTAACTTGAATTATAATTTGTTTAAATTATAATTTAATTAATATGTAATTATAATTTGAATAATTATAATTAAGGTAAATGTATAATTTAAATGTATAATTTATTTTAATTATAATTTAATGAATGCATGAATTGAAATTGATTAATGTTAATCTAAGTAATTATTTAATTTAAATTATATTTGGTCTAATTATAATTTAATGCATGATGTAGTTTGATTAATTATAAATTATAATTTGTTTAATTATAATTTGATTAATTAGAGTAATGGTTTAAATTATTTAATTATAATTTGATTAGCATAAGATATAATTATAATTTGATTAATTATAATTAAAATGGATGTTTAAATTAAAATTTAATATGAGTATGTAATTATTAATTGATTAATTATGTGAGCATGTAATATGATTATGTGATGATTAATTATTAACTTAATAGTTAAAGAGGAATGAATTAACTTAAATTGGTTAACTAACTATGAGAAGTAATAATGTGATAATTAACTTATATTGTTAATTATACATATAATTTGACAGTGTGTGTCAAATAAATGGGAGAGAATTAGAAAGTATAAAGTAGAATGTACTTAGATGTTTGATAAGCGTTGCTAGGTGACTAATAGTTGATGCGTATGGTAATACGTGTGTAGGATTGATGATGCAGATTATTATAAGCTATTTTTCGGTAATTGGTTATCTACGACCCAGGCAAGTCTTTCGGTTCTTATTTTCTAAGTGAAGTGGATGAACTATTTTAAATTGTATTGCAAAGAGCATGATATGTTATATATGTTGTAAGCATGAATATTAAAGTCAATTTATGACTACATTGATTTATTAAAGAATGTTGATTGAGTAAGGAACTCAATCTTTATATTTGTTATGTGAATTAAAGCATGTATGCGATGCTACTTTAATTATTATGAGATGTATGTTGAGCATGTTATTATGTGCTATGTGATGCATGAAAACTGTTAGAACTTGCTGAGCTGTCGAGCTCACTCTTGCAAATAACTATTTTTGCAAGTCAAGGATGCGAGGTAATGATACGTGCTAGTTAAACTTTAATTGAGATCAATAGCGATGCTAAAAATTATGTATTCTAGATGAGTAATGTAATTGTTTTAAATGTAACATGATTGTTAAATTGTAAGTTGAGCTATCCGATGTATATGGATATTGCTTTGTGATGTAAGACTTTATATAGCAACTTCGATGTAATGATTCATGTAATAGAATTGAATCAAATATTTGTAATGATAAAGGTTGCGATTCAAGAGAATAAAGGAAGATTATATAAAAGTTTTAAATATTCTATATTTTTAATGATTGTGTCATCGAATAATGATATAAAGTTAGAATAAAGTTGTATTCTTAACGATCGGGAATGAGAATTTCATTGTATGAATTTTGGGGTCATTACAGTTGGTATCAAAGCTGTAGGTTATACATCTCAGGTAAGAGTACCTTAGGTCATGACCTTAGAGAATAAGAAAATAAGTTTAAGTTACGTATAATGAAAAGGTGATTCTTTTCACATACGTAGATGTATAGGATCAGTTAAGTCCTAGAAATGTTATAAGAAGAAGATTAGAATGACGATGAATAAAACTCGAATAAAATATTGAACTATATGAATGGAATTAAAAATTCTTGAAGGAAGAGTTGTTTAATAAACAAGAAGATTCAAAGAAGAATCTTGAAGAGATATAAAGATAAGCATCAGGAGTTCCTAACTCCAATAATCGAGATGATGAATAATGATGAATAGACAAAGTCTATAAGTTTTAAAAGACAGATGGTCTTTAACGTAAAATCTAATTTTGACAGATTGAATGAATGAAAGAGTAATAAAAATTTCGAGGATGAAATTCTTAGAAGAAAGGGTGAATGTGATAACCCGAATAATTATAGATGGTGAATTATATAGTATATGAATTCTACGAGTAGAATATATAATAATGATCCTTAGAAAGGAAATGAACGAGTTAAAGAAGATATATAATATTTGATATATGATTGTGTTTGATTGAAGGTTATGTAATAAAACCTTGACCTTGTTGAAGAGGTGAATTTAGTAAAGATATATGTGTAGTTTATATAAATGTCGTTAAGATAATGTGTTGAAGTTATTCAACAATAAAATTGTGGAAGAGATTTTGTGAAAACCAAGTAAGGGAGGTTTTCGTTGATTCCGAGAACGGAATCCTTATAAGGAGGGAAGGATGTGACATCCTGGATTTTTCAAGACATTATAAATGAGAATTTAATAAATAAAATTCTTATTTTAAGATGTTCAAGTACGAGTATGTGTATACGTGTCATATATTGTGAAATATATGAATTGATGTGAAGAGAATTGTATATATTAATTTTAATATTTATTGAAGTAAATAAATATTTTAATTGAATTATTTATTGAGTTAAATAAATAATTATGTGATTATTATGAAATAATATAATTAAGTGCAATATATTAATTAAATGAATATTTAGTATTTAATTTAATTGATATAATGATTTTATGTTATAGTTTTAATTTAATTGTGATAATTAAATTAGATGAGTAATGTGATGAGTGTTGCATGCAATTATAATTAGCGAGTAATTATAATTATGTGACAATTTTAATGTGATTAATTGATGTTAACTTTTAATTAATTAAATTATAATGTTAAGATTTAATTAGTTAGATGATAACATTAAGAATATGTGTTAAATGATTTATTAAAAGAATTAAAAGAGTTTTAAAACCGTTTTCACAAAACAAGGCCCTTACATTATTTTAAATCCGTTTTGCCAAACGGGGACTTACTACTAAAAACCTATTTTTTAAAAAAATTTAATGTTATTTTTCCAAACAAGCCTTAAGGCTTTTAAAATTCAAATTGTAACTTAATTATATTAATTGCAATTATGGTGGTTTAAATATTGGGAGTTATATTATATAATTATACATATAATATATTAGTTATATGTGTATTGTATATATGTTAGTTTAGAAGTTAGAAGAATAGATGTTAGTCAGATAGAACAAGGGTTAGTATGTGTTAGTGAGAAAACACAGAAAACTTAGAGCTAGAGAGAAGGAAGAAGGAAGAAGGAAGAAGAAGAGAGAAGAAGAGGAGGAAAGGAGGAAGGCTTTAAGAGAAAGTCCTTGTTCAACCTTATCATGATCTTCTTCTTACTCACGAAGCCAAGGTATAATCACTAATCTTGTAGTTTAGAGATTTTATATTGACGTTCTTCATGATTGAGTTCTCTGTAAATTGAGTTATCATGAAAAGTTAGTGTAAACATGAAATTATATATATGAATTGTGTCAAATTTGCTTATAATTGGTTTATATGCTAATTAGTATGTTTAATCCATGTGTATATGATGAACATGAGGGATTCATGCTCATCAAGAAGTTACAGTGAATATATATTTTGAAACTATATGATTTTTTTAAAAATCAAAAATTTAAGTTTTATGATGGATTGTTGTACAAATTGATTGAGGATTTTGTTAATTTGTCGAGGAACGTATTCAAGTAAGTTTTGAATTGTGTAATTCGTTTTTAAAATAAATTACAGTGTTCAATTTCATCAAGAACACGTATCAATGGTTTTTTCTTCAAAAATCATGAATTTGGTTGTTTTAAATTGTGTGTTTTGATGATTTCATGTGTTAAAATATGTTAGGAATTAGAATTTATGTTTTCTATAAAGTGGTTATGAATTGTATTGACTGAAAATGAAATTTGGTGTGAAGAAATAAGTCAAATTAACTTTTTCTCTGCACAGTTCGCCAGCAAAACTTGAACCGCTGGAGGGGGCCAGCCCCGGTGGGCCTTGCTAAGCCTAGAACCCCAGCCCCGGTGGGGGGTATGCAGAAAAAGAAAGTTTTTTTTTTTGTGTATTTTGAAAAGCTAAGTTTATGTGATAATTAATGACATGATAAGCATGCCTTAAAATGTTAAATAATGGTAATGAATTATATTAATAATATATAATGTGTAATTATAATTTGGAATAATTATAATTATAGTAAAGGTTTAATTTAAATTATGATTTGTTAAATGAATATAGTTTGATTAATTTTAAATCAAATAAATGTTTAACTTGAATTATAATTTGTTTAAATTATAATTTAATTAATATGTAATTATAATTTGAATAATTATAATTAAGGAAGCTTTTTTTTTTTTGTATTTTGAAAAGCTAAGTTTATGTGATAATTGATGACATGATAAGCATGCCTTAAAATGTTAAATAATGGTAATGAATTATATTAATAATATATAATGTGTAATTATAATTTGGAATAATTATAATTATAGTAAAGGTTTAATTTAAATTATAATTTGTTAAATGAATATAGTTTGATTAATTTTAAATCAAATAAATGTTTAACTTGAATTATAATTTGTTTAAATTATAATTTAATTAATATGTAATTATAATTTGAATAATTATAATTAAGGTAAATGTGTAATTTAAATTATAATTTAATGAGTGCATGAATTGAAATTGATTAATTGTAATCTATGTAATTATTTAATTTAAATTATATTTGGTCTAATTATAATTTAATGCATGATGTAGTTTGATTAATTATAAATTATAATTTGTTTAATTATAATTTGATTAATTAGAGTAATGGTTTAAATTATTTAATTATAATTTGATTAACATAAGATGTAATTATAATTTGATTAATTATAATTAAAATGAATGTTTAAATTATAATTTAATATGAGTATGTAATTATTAATTAATTAATTATGTGAGCATGTAATATGATTATGTGATGTGATTAATTTTGTGATGATTAATTATTAACTTAATAGTTAAAGAGGAATGAGTTAACTTAAATTGGTTAACTAACTATGAGAAGTAATAATGTGATAATTAACTTATATTGTTAATTATACATATAATTTGACAGTGTGTGTCAAATAAATGGGAGAGAATTAAAAAGTATAAAGTAGAATGTACTTAGACGTTTGATAAGCGTTGCTAGGTGACTAATAGTTGATGCGTATGGTAATACGTGTGTAGGATTGATGAAGCAGATTATTATAAGTTATTTTTCGGTAATTGGTAATCTATGAGCCAGGCAAGTCTTTCTGTTCTTATTTTCTAAGTGAAGTTGATGAACTATTTTAAATTGTATTGCAAAGAGCATGATATATTATATATATTGTAAGCATGAATGTTAAAGTCAATTTATGACTACATTGATTGATTAAAGAATGTTGATTGAGTAAGGAACTCAATCTTTATATTTGTTATGTGAATTAAAGCATGTATGCCATGTTACTTTAATTATTATGAGATGTATGTTGAGCATGTTATTATGTGCTATGTGATGCATGAAAACTGTTAGAACTTGCTGAGCTGTCGAGCTCACTCTTGCAATTAACCATTTTTGCAAGTCAAGGATGCGAGGCAATGATACGTGCTAGTTAAACTTTAATTGAGATCAATAGCGATGCTAAAAATTATTTATTCTAGATGAGTAATGTAATTGTTTTAAATGTAACATGATTGTTAAATTGTAAGTTGAGCTATCCGATATATATGGATATTGCTTTGTGATATAAGACTTTAGATAGCAACTTCGATGTAATGATTCATGTAATTGAATTGAATCAAATATTTGTAATGATAAAGGTTGCGCTTCAAGGTAATAAAGAAAGATTATATAAAAGTTTTAAATATTTTGCATTTTTAATGATTGTATCATCGAATAATGATGTAAAGTTAGAATAAAGTTGTATTGTTAACGATCGGGAATGAGAATTTTATTGTATGAATTTGGGGTCGTTACAAGAGGGCTGAAATCAAAGAACTTAAGTTGTTTGTTAAGATTCAAGCGATATCTCTCAAGACGTTAGACACTCAAATTGGTCAAATTGCCAATGCAGTTCTTAATAAACCGCAAGGGACTCTTCCTAGCAGTACGGAGGCGAATCCAGGGAAAAGGGATGGCAAAGAGCAATGCCAAGCAATCACCTTAAGGTCTGGGAAACAAATTGCTGAGACAGAGGCTGGCGCAGCCGCGCCCCAGGAAGGTCAAAACCTGGTGCGGGCGCGCCAAGGTGCAGAAAATTTTGAGATAGTTTTGACTGATGGGAAGGATGGGGATAGGGCTGTTGAGGCGGATAAGGAGGAATACACTGAGAAAACCAAGGTTCCACCACAAGTTGTCTACCCCCTGCACCATACCCACAAAGAAATCAGAAGCAGAAACTGGATAAGCAGTTTGCCAAATTTTTAGAGGTATTCAAGAAACTGCAGATCAATATTCCCTTCGCTGAGGCTCTGGAACAAATGCCGAGCTATGCAAAATTTATGAAGGGGATACTATCAAGGAAGAAGAGGTTAGAAGACTATGAAACTGTAGCCTTGACAGAGGAATGCAGTGCTGTCTTACAAAGAAAGCTACCTCCCAAGCTTAAAGATCCAGGGAGCTTCACAATTCTATGTTCTATTGGGGAGTTGTCCTTCAACAAGTGTCTGTGTGACTTGGGGGCAAGCATTAATTTAATGCCACTATCGATGTTCACACAACTGGGTTTGCCGGCTCCTAAACCGACTAGCATATCTTTGCAGTAAGCCGATAGATCCATTACTTACCCCATAGGCATTGTTGAGGACGTATTGGTGAAGGTTGACAAATTCATTTTCCCTGCAGACTTTATAATTTTGGATTTTGAGGAAGACAAAAACATTCCAATTATTCTGGGGAGACCGTTTCTAGCCACTGGGAGAACACTTATAGATGTACAAAAGGGAGAACTGACTATGAGAGTTCAAGATCAAGAAGTAACATTCAATATCTTTAAGGCTATGAAGTTTCCCACAGATGAGGAAGAGTGCTTCAAAATTGATACTGTCGACCGAATACTGCAGGAAGAATCTGAACACTTGCTAAGTGTGGATCCGTTGGAGAGTGCTCTACTGGGAGACTCAGACATGGAATCGACAGAAGTGGTGGAGTGCATCCAGATGTTGAATACAGTGCCTCACATGCAAAAATTTAAAATTCCCATCGAACCACTAGGACAATCGGGGGAGTCATCAGAGAGACTTAAGCCTTTTTTAGAGGTGGCTCCCACACTTGACTTGAAACCTCTTCCGGATCACTTGAGGTATGCTTATCTGGGAGAATCTTCTACGCTGCCAGTTATCATCGCTTCTGCCTTATCATCCGATCAAGAGGAAAAATTGCTGAGGGTCCTTAGAGAGTTTAAATCAGCTATTGGGTGGACCATAGCTGACATCAAAGGGATCAGCCCTTCTTACTGCATGCACAAAATACTCTTAGAGGATGATAGCAAGCCATCAATAGAGCAACAGCGGAGATTGAATCTGATCATGAAAGAGGTTGTCAAAAAGGAGATCTTTAAGTGGTTAGATGCGGAAATAATTTATCCGATATCAGATAGCTCCTGGGTGAGCCCGGTGTAGTGCGTCCTGAAGAAGGGAGGCATGACAGTAGTGACAAATGAAAAGAATGAGCTTATACCTTCCAAGACAGTGACGGGATGGAGAGTTTGCATGGATTATCGCAAACTGAACAAAGCTACTAGGAAAGATCATTTCCCTTTCCCGTTCATTGATCAGATGCTGGATAGGCTTGCGGGACACGACTACTACTGCCTTCTGGATGGTTAATCGGGGTATAATAAAATTGTCATAGCCCCTGAGGACCAAGAAAAGACCACCTTCACATGCCCATATGGCACATTTGCCTTTAGAAGGATGTCTTTCGGGCTATGCAATGCACCGACCACTTTCCAGCGATGCATGATGGCTATATTCTCGAACATGGTTGAATACAACGTAGAAGTCTTCATGGATGATTTCTCTGTCTTCGGGGACTCTTTTTACATCTGTCTAGAGAATCTGGTATTGGTGCTAAAAAGATGTGTAGAGACCAATTTGGTATTGAACTAGGAAAAATCCCACTTTATGGTGAAAGAGGGCATTATATTGGGCCACAAAGTTTCTGAGAAAGGTCTTGAGGTGGATAGAGCAAAACTAGAAACCATTGAAAGTCTACCACCACTGTCCTCAGTTAAAGGAGTCCGTAGTTTTCTCGGGCATGCAGGCTTCTACCGTTGTTTTATTAAAGACTTCTCAAAGATAACTAAGCCTCTATGCAGTTTACTTGAGAAGGACGTGTCATTCCGATTCGATGAGGATTGCATGGTAGCCTTTGAGCATTTGAAAAAGAAACTGACTACGGCTCCCGTCATTACAGCTCCTGATTGGTGTAAGACCCCAACTTTTATGAATAAAGATTTAATTTTCTTTATATATTATTTCGAAATAGTAAGGTGTTGATTTGATAAATATGAAAGTTATGGGTGAAATGTGCAAACATTTTTAAAATGAGCAAGTGGTTATAAAATATTCTTGTTGTCGGGGAATATTCGTTTGGTCGTGGAATATTCTTGTTGTCGGGGAATATTCGTACGACGGCGCAGCTATTTGTGGGCCCCCACAACGGAATAACTGTCAGATATAGAAAGCGACAGAAATAACTTTTTTTATAAGATAACGGCGTAGTTGTTACCGTTAGTACTGTTGAAATACCCGATGGTTAAAATACAGTACGCGGTGGTGCGCAGTAGCACACGGTATTGCACAGTATTTCGAATTATTGAGTCTTACGTGAGAAGGAACCTACTCAATTATTGTTACAGTATTTACTGTTCAATATTTTATATTATTGACTCAATAATTGCTACGTTGATATTTTATATTATTGACTCAATAATTGCTGCATTGATATTTTATTGACTCAATAATTGCTACGTTGCTATTTTTTTTATGATTGATTCAATAATGGCTACAGTTGATATTTTGTAGTATTGATTCAATAATTGTCGTTGCACAGTATTTCACGTTATCAACTCAATAATTTATATTATTTGAATAATATTATTAGATAGCATTATTGACAATGTCTAAGGAAGTTCTGTCTAGGAGGGGTTATTTAATTGCGCGCCAGTAAGGAGAAGTCCTTATCGGAAGGCCCCCTCTGTCCTGGGAACGACCTGGTTGTTAATATTGTAGTTCTATAATATTATTTGTGAATAATTAATTATTAATTTATATGATAAGGAAATATTTATTTTGTGAATATTAAAGAAGGAATTAGTGCTGATGTGTTTTTATCAGTATTTTGGTGTGGAAAATCATCTGTTTATGGATTTCGGATAATTTATGTTTGGAATTTGGAAAAACTTTCTTCTGCAAAGTTGTAGAGAATTAAATTTCCTATAAAAGGACATAGAATTTGTATTTTTCTGACAAAGGGGCTATTTATTATGAATTATTGAAGTTTCGGAAAATAAATATTTTTTTAATAAAATGGTGGGCCCCACTTTTGGTTGGTGTGGTGGCTGATGGCTTTTGGAGGCTGTTGGAGTGAGGCGGCTGGAGAAAAAAAAATAATAAATTATTATTTTATTCTTTTAGTCTCCTTTGGCATCCTAAGCTTTTCCTATAAATAGGGTGCTTAGGTTAGAATTGAAAATCACACCAGAATCAGAAGTTTTCTCTCACTATAATATCGAGCGTATTTTTGTGAGTATTTTAATACTTTGAGTATTAGCATTCAGTGCAAGTTTCTTTCGAAATTATATCCGATATTCCAGCCAGAAGTACTATTATTTTGAGATAAGGGATATTATTTCTTTCGTAAATGATGTTATTCTTTTCAATATCATTATACCGAAATATTGTCATGGATTTTATGTTGAAATTCTTACTTTTTCCGTCGGGGTTACTATTCACGTATACGGCACTATTCACGTATACGGCACTATTCACGGAAAAATTAAATTTTCTTCTATTTGTCCAAATTGCTTGTTAAGGTTGCTATCTTTGATTGTATCCAAGTTTTGAGCTCTATTCTTGAATTTTGCTCCATAATTGATTATTACGAGGTATTTTTGGAATTGGATATACTGAAAGACGAATCCCTAATCTTTGTCTTTTATCTCACTGGATTCGCTCTTTAAAATGTTTTTCATCATCCTCAGTCCTAAAAGGTGATGTAACTGAATATCTTTGGCCTGTAGAGCAAAGATGAATGATTACCTGATGAATATCTTTGGCCTGTAGTGCAAAGATGACAGGTGTTGAGATGAACATGACTATTGATGATGCAAATGAATATCTTTGGCCTGTAGTGCAAAGATGAATATTTGATTGGAGATATATATTGATTGATGTTACAGGGATAAAATATTGGTGATGGACTTTTAAATCATAGAAGATAGTAGACTTCATTCTCTGCTTAACTCTTCTAATGATTTGTTATTTCCGCTGCGAATATTGATCTAAAACTTGTTGTCCATAATATTTTATCTGAACTGTTGAAGACTAACGATAATTTATTTTTCATTATCTTAGTCATAATATTCTTTACTGGGCTAGTTGAGCTCACCCTTTTCATCTGTTGTCCTCTTCAGGAAATGAGAATGTTGCGGGGACTAGTCGGGGGACAGAGTGATGGTCCGAGTTAGAGCAGTAGTAGTCCTCACTATTTCTGATAAATAGTGTGATAATAATTGTAATGAGGACTTAGTTTGAATCTTAATATTTTCTACATATTTGTACTGAGACTCACAGTTGTGTGGTCGTATTTTGCACGACCGTATGATATAAAGTTTGTATTTGAATTCTGTACCATGTATTTGGCGACTCAGAATGGGTTGGGTTGAATGGACCTATTCTGGGGGCGTCACAGTTGGTATCAGAGCTTAGGGATATGATCTCTGGCGGAGATCGGAGAATAGAACTAGGAGGGGAGAGACGAGTAAATCCTTCTCTAGTGTGTCCTACCTAAGCTTATGTGGTATTTAATTGGTCAGTCGGAGCATAGGGTTAATATGTGATATGTTGACTTGTTTAATTAACCCTTGTTTTATGGTAGTATTTGAGAATGGCAGCTGAGAACGTTAACAACGAAGTGAATGAGACCGTGGAGACACCTTTAATCGTTAACCAGGAGAACGTGCAACAAGAAGGCAATGTTCATCCTGAAAATAACGCTGGTCAGACGATAAACGATGAGATGTTTAGAAGTTTTTTGCAGTTTATGCAAAACCAGACGAGGGAGACTCGTGTGCAACATACAGGTGGAGATAATAACAACACGCGAGCTGTCACTGCCAAGCAGTTCAAAGAATTGGGACCACCAGAGTTTCTGGGAAAGCCAGATCCGATCAAGGCGGAGACGTGGATTAAATAAATTACCAAGATATTTGATGTCTTGGGATGTACAGAGGAACAGAAGGTTCCATTCGCCACGTTTATGTTCCGTGGAGAGGCAGATTACTGGTGGGAATCCGTGAAGCGTACCCAGCCTGCTGCACTCCAGATGTCTTGGGAAGCGTTCCAGAAACTGTTTAATGACAAGTACTTTCCT
The DNA here is from genome assembly GCA_020205555.1 of Panax stipuleanatus. Lineage (NCBI taxonomy): Eukaryota > Viridiplantae > Streptophyta > Magnoliopsida > Apiales > Araliaceae > Panax > Panax stipuleanatus. Next base: position 41,713,037 of record CM035117.1, read on the forward strand.
GAAAGTATTCGTCATATGAAGGAAGTAGAGTTTATCAGACTCGAGCAAAACAACATGACGGTATCCCAGTACGAGGCTAAGTTAGCGGAGCTGTCCAGGTTTGCACCTCATTTGGTGGAGAATGAGGAACGTATGACGCGGATGTTTCTAAGAGGTTTGAAACCCGAAATACGTCAATACCTCATTTCTCATAAGTTTTCTTTATATTCGGATGTAGTAAACAGGGCCCAGTTATTGGAACGAGATAATGATTATGTTCAACCGAGGGACCACAACCAAGGTCGTACTGGTGGCAGTAGTCATCGGAGCAATGACAACCAGCGAGGAGGAAAGTATGACTGAAGCGGTAACCACTCCGGTGGTTATCGTGGCCATGATAGTAGAAGAAGCGAATCGGGGGGAGATTTTAAGAAGAGAAGGTATAACAATGAGAACGTGAAGACGTCAACATCAGCACCAGCATCAACTGTTTCTAGGGGAGGAGAACGACCACCAGTCATATGCTATAAGTGCGGGAAAGAGGGACACATCAGCCCAAACTGTCCACAACTATTCAAAGCATGTTACAACTGTGGAAAAGAAGGACATATAGCTCGAGATTGTCCTGTGGCGAAACCAAATTCAGCGGGGGTGGTGATTCCAAAGGCGGTTACAGACAAGTCAAAGTCGGTGATTCCTGGAAGAGCGTTTGTCGTGACAGCCCAAAACGCGAGGAATCCACACGAGGTGATTACGGGTAAGCTGATCATAAACTCTTGCGAAGTTTACACCTTGTTAGATACCGGTGCTACCCATTCCTTTATTTCACCTGCTTGTGATCAACGTTTGAACTTGACTTCTGATAAATTAGACTTTGACTTATCTGTTGAAACTCCGTTAGGAGAAACCTTTGTTACATCTACAGTTTATAAATCTTGCTTGATTCAGATTGGTACCCTTACCTTACCTGTTGATCTTATATCTTTGAAAATACTTGCATTTGACGTGATTTTAGGAATTGACTGGTTAACCACTTACCATGCCAAAATTGATTGTTTTCGTAAGGTTGTTAGTTTTCATATTCCTAATCAACCTGTTGTGCGAATCCAAATCACCAAACCACTAAAATCAGCCAATATCATTTCAAGTCATAAAGCTATTCGTTTATTGAAAAACGGATGTCAAGCTTTCTTAGCTCATGTCACTGATCTAAATCAGAATACATCAGATTTGAATGATATTTCCGTTGTTAATGAGTTTCCTGATGTATTTTCCGAAGAACTTCCCGGTCTACCCCCAGAACGTGAAGTTGAATTCTTTATTGACCTTGAGCCCGGTACAAAGCCCATTTCTAAAACCCCGTATCGAATGGCTCCTATTGAACTTCAGAAGTTAAAGGTCCAATTACAAGAGTTGTTAGACATCGGTTTTATTCGTCCTAGTACGTCTCCTTGGGGTGCTCCTGTTTTATTCGTAAAGAAGAAAGACTGGAGTATGCGACTTTGCATTGACTATCGGGAGTTGAACCATGTCACCATCAAGAATAGGTATCCGCTACCTCGTATTGATGACCTGTTCGACCAGTTGCAAGGAGCGCAATTCTTTTCAAAGATCGATCTTCGTTCTGGATATCATCAGCTGAAGATTAAAACTGAGGATATTCCAAAGACTGCTTTCAGAACACGGTACGGGCATTATGAGTTCTTAGTCATGTCTTTTGGATTGACTAATGCTCCTGCTGCTTTCATGGATATGATGAACCGTGTATTTAAGGAGTATTTAGATCAATTCGTTGTTGTCTTTATTGATGACATCCTCATCTATTCTAAAAGCCGTGAAGATCATGAGCACCACTTGAAGCTGGTACTTCAAAAGCTTCGTGAGAACAAGCTATACGCTAAGTTAAAGAAATGCGAGTTCTGGCTTGAGGAAGTAGCATTCCTTGGGCACGTGGTATCGAAACGTGGAGTATCTGTTGACCCGGCGAAGATTGAAGCAATACAAAGCTGGGAGCAACCTAAGTCGGTGACCGAAGTACGAAGCTTTCTGGGCCTAGCTGGTTATTATCGGAGGTTCGTAGAGGGATTTTCTCGAATCGCTACTCCATTAACACAGTTGACTCGGAAAGATACGAAATTCGTTTGGAGCGAAGAATGCGAGAAGAGCTTCCAAGAGCTCAAGAGGAGACTTATTTCGGCACTTGTTCTGACAATACCATCTGGTTCGGATGGATTTGTTATCTACAGCGATGCTTCAGGCAAAGGGTTAGGATGTGTTCTCATGCAACATGGGAAAGTCATAGCCTATGCCTCGCGACAACTCAAAGAATATGAGAGGAATTATCCTACTCATGATCTAGAGTTAGCAGCAGTCGTTTTCGCGTTGAAGATCTGGAGACATTACTTGTACGGGGAGAAAGTGGAGATTTATACGGATCATAAGAGCCTTAAATATTTCTTCACTCAGAAGGAACTCAACATGCGGCAACGACGTTGGCTTGAGCTGTTGAAAGATTACGATCATACTATCCAATACCATCCTGGAAAAGCGAACGTGGTAGCTGACGCGTTGAGTAGAAGATCATATGTGGGAACAAGTGCGATGATGTCAAATATACGCGTAGAACCAGCTTTGCTTGATAAAGTTAAAGCTGCTCAAGCTACAGATGCGGAGCTGATGAAGATGAAGAAGAAGGTGCAAGAAGGTGCAATTCCAGAAGCAAGAATCGATGAAGAGGGAATACTTCGAGTCAACTCCAGACTTTGTGTTCCTAACGATTTCGACTTGAAGTATAGAATCATGATGGAGGCACACAACACACCGTTTGCTATCCATCCTGGGAGTACTAAAATGTATCGTGATCTTCGACATACATTTTGGTGGAGCAATATGAAGAGAGAGATCGCGGAGTTCATCTCTAGATGTTTAACTTGTCAACGTGTAAAGGCGGAGCATCAAGTACCGAAGGGTCCATTGCAACCACTGGAGATTCCAAAATGGAAGTGGGAACACATTACGATGGATTTCGTTACGGGTCTTCCCAAGGTTTCTCAAGGTTTAGATGTGATTTGGGTTATTGTTGATAGATTAACCAAGTCTGCTCATTTCTTGCCGATACGAGAGACTTATTCCCTTGAACGTCTTGCTCATATGTACGTGAATGAGATTGTAAGATTGCATGGCATGCCAGTATCCATAGTTTCGGATCGTGATCCCAGATTTACTTCACGATTTTGGATCAGTTTGCAGAAAGCTATGGGTACGGATTTACGATTCAGCTCGGCTTATCATCCTCAAACAGACGGACAATCGGAAAGGACTATCCAAACTCTTGAAGATCTATTGAGACTTTGTGTTCTAGACTTCAAAGGGAGTTGGGATAAGTACTTACCATTGGTGGAATTCTCCTACAACAACAGTTATCAGGCAAGTATAGGCGTAGCTCCATTCGAAGCGTTGTATGGGAGAAAGTGTCGTTCTCCAGTATGTTGGGATGAGGTGGGTGAAGCAACATTGTTGGGACCGGAGTTAGTACGTATGACTACGGAAAAGATCCAAATAATCCGACAACGTATACAGACGGCACAGGATCGACAAAAGAGTTATGCGGATCTTCATCGAAAGGACGTGGAATTTAATGTTGGGGACCATGTGTTACTACGTATTGCTCCGTGGAAAGGAGTTACGAGGTTCGGGAAGAGAGGAAAGCTCAATCCACGATTCATTGGTCCATTTGAGATTCTTGACCGAATAGGAAATGTGGCTTATAGACTCGCTTTACCTCCAAGCATGTCTCGTGTTCATAACGTGTTTCACATATCCGTGTTACGTAAATATGTGAAGGATCCAAACCGCATTATTGAGTTAGAACCAGACGAGATAGCTGAAGATTTAACGTACGAGGAGGTACCTGTCAAGATCTTGGATAGGAAGGAGCATGTCCTACGCTCGAAAATTATACCTCAAGTTAAAGTTTTGTGGAGAAACCATGCAATTGAGGAAATGACCTGGGAGTTGGAATCGGAAATGAAAGCAAGGTATCCTCACCTTTTCGACATACCAGGTACGTACGTCAATTTCGAGGACGAAATTTCATAAGGAGGGGAGGTTGTAAGACCCCAACTTTTATGAATAAAGATTTAATTTTCTTTATATATTATTTCGAAATAGTAAGGTGTTGATTTGATAAATATGAAAGTTATGGGTGAAATGTGCAAACATTTTTAAAATGAGCAAGTGGTTATAAAATATTCTTGTTGTCGGGGAATATTCGTTTGGTCGTGGAATATTCTTGTTGTCGGGGAATATTCGTACGACGGCGCAGCTATTTGTGGGCCCCCACAACGGAATAACTGTCGGATATAGAAAGCGACAGAAATAACTTTTTTTACAAGATAACGGCGTAGTTGTTACCGTTAGTACTGTTGAAATACCCGGTGGTTAAAATACAGTACGCGGTGGTGCGCAGTAGCACACGGTATTGCACAGTATTTCGAATTATTGAGTCTTACGTGAGAAGGAACCTACTCAATTATTGTTACAGTATTTACTGTTCAATATTTTATATTATTGACTCAATAATTGCTACGTTGATATTTTATATTATTGACTCAATAATTGCTGCATTGATATTTTATTGACTCAATAATTGCTACGTTGCTATTTTTTTTATGATTGATTCAATAATGGCTACAGTTGATATTTTGTAGTATTGATTCAATAATTGTCGTTGCACAGTATTTCACGTTATCAACTCAATAATTCATATTATTTGAATAATATTATTAGATAGCATTATTGACAATGTCTAAGGAAGTTCTGTCTAGGAGGGGTTATTTAATTGCGCGCCAGTAAGGAGAAGTCCTTATCGGAAGGCCCCCTCTGTCCTGGGAACGACCTAGTTGTTAATATTGTAGTTCTATAATATTATTTGTGAATAATTAATTATTGATTTATATGATAAGGAAATATTTATTTTGTGAATATTAAAGAAGGAATTAGTGCTGATGTGTTTTTATCAGTATTTTGGTGTGGAAAATCATCTGTTTATGGATTTCGGATAATTTATGTTTGGAATTTGGAAAAACTTTCTTCTGCAAAGTTGTAGAGAATTAAATTTCCTATAAACGGACATAGAATCTGTATTTTTCTGACAAAGGGGCTATTTATTATGAATTATTGAAGTTTCGGAAAATAAATATTTTTTTAATAAAATGGTGGGCCCCACTTTTGGTTGGTGCGGTGGCTGATGGCTTTTGGAGGCTGCTGGAGTGAGGCGGCTGGAGAAAAAAAAATAATAAATTATTATTTTATTCTTTTAGTCTCCTTTGGCATCCTAAGCTTTTCCTATAAATAGGGTGCTTAGGTTAGAATTGAAAATCACACCAGAATCAGAAGTTTTCTCTCACTATAATATCGAGCGTATTTTTGTGAGTATTTTAATACTTTGAGTATTAGCATTCAGTGCAAGTTTCTTTCGAAATTATATCCGATATTCCAGCCAGAAGTACTATTATTTTGAGGTAAGGGATATTATTTCTTTCGTAAATGATGTTATTCTTTTCAATATCATTATACCGAAATATTGTCATGGATTTTATGTTGAAATTCTTACTTTTTCCGTCGGGGTTACTATTCACGTATACGGCACTATTCACGTATACGGCACTATTCACGGAAAAATTAAATTTTCTTCTATTTGTCCAAATTGCTTGTTAAGGTTGCTATCTTTGATTGTATCCAAGTTTTGAGCTCTATTCTTGAATTTTGCTCCATAATTGATTATTACGAGGTATTTTTGGAATTGGATATACTGAAAGACGAATCCCTAATCTTTGTCTTTTATCTCACTGGATTCGCTCTTTAAAATGTTTTTCATCATCCTCAGTCCTAAAAGGTGATGTAACTGAATATCTTTGGCCTGTAGAGCAAAGATGAATGATTACCTGATGAATATCTTTGGCCTGTAGTGCAAAGATGACAGGTGTTGAGATGAACATGACTATTGATGATGCAAATGAATATCTTTGGCCTGTAGTGCAAAGATGAATATTTGATTGGAGATATATATTGATTGATGTTACAGGGATAAAATATTGGTGATGGACTTTTAAATCATAGAAGATAGTAGACTTCATTCTCTGCTTAACTCTTCTAATGATTTGTTATTTCCGCTGCGAATATTGATCTAAAACTTGTTGTCCATAATATTTTATCTGAACTGTTGAAGACTAACGATAATTTATTTTTCATTATCTTAGTCATAATATTCTTTACTGGGCTAGTTGAGCTCACCCTTTTCATCTGTTGTCCTCTTCAGGAAATGAGAATGTTGCGGGGACTAGTCGGGGGACAGAGTGATGGTCCGAGTTAGAGCAGTAGTAGTCCTCACTATTTCTGATAAATAGTGTGATAATAATTGTAATGAGGACTTAGTTTGAATCTTAATATTTTCTACATATTTGTACTGAGACTCACAGTTGTGTGGTCGTATTTTGCACGACCGTATGATATAAAGTTTGTATTTGAATTCTGTACCATGTATTTGGCGACTCAGAATGGGTTGGGTTGAATGGACCTATTCTGGGGGCGTCACAATTGGTCTCTCCCCTTTGAGCTAATGTGTGACGCAAGTGACTTCGCAGTGGGGGTGGTACTGGGATAACGAAGGGATAAAGTCTTTCATATGATATATTATGTGAGCAAAACCCTGACGGACGCCCAGTTGAACTACACCACCACTGAGAAGGAGCTTCTTGTAGTGGTCTATGCTTTTGACAAGTTCAGGTCATATCTGATTGGCACAAGGGTAATTGTATACACAGATCATGCTGCAATCAGATACCTGATTAGTAAGAAAGATGCTAAACCTCGCCTTATTCGATGGATACTTCTTCTTCAAGAATTCGACTTAGAGATTAAGGACAGAAAAGGGACCGAGAACCAAGTGGCTGACTATTTATCGTGACTAGAAAACCCAGGAATGGACAAAAATGACAAAGTATTGATCAATAAGTCATTCCCGGACGAGCAGTTGTTCTTGGTGCAAGGCGAGATGCCCTGGTTCACGGATTTTGCAAACTTCTTAGTGAGAAATATTATCCCGTCTGACTTTTTTAGGGCCCAAAAGAAGAAGTTTCTGCATGATGTTTGATGGTACAACTGGGATGAGCCGTATTTGTTTAGGCAATGCGCGGATAGGGTGATCAGGCGGTGCATCCCAGAGAGCAAAATGGAGAGCATACTGCGAGACTGCCACTCATCTATGTATGGAGGCCATTATGGGGCGAGAGGACCGCCGCCAAAGTGCTTCAGGCTGATTTTTATTGGCCTACACTGTTTAAGGATGCGTATAACTTTGTCCAGAGCTGCGACCGTTGTCAGCGTGTGGGGAATATATGCAAGAGAAATGAGATGCCTCTAAATATGATCCTCGAGGTTGAAATCTTCGACGTATGGGGAATTGATTTCATGGGGCCTTTTGTCTCTTCTTGTGGAAATTTATACATATTGTTGGCGGTCGATTATGTGTCCAAATGGGTAGAGGTAGCAGCCTTACCAACCAATGATGCTTGGGTGGTCCTACGATTTCTTCAAAAAAGCATATTCACACGCTTTGGGACACCTCGAGCAATCATCAGTGATGAGGGTACACACTTTTTCAATCGTCAATTTTTTGCCCTCCTGGCCAATTACGGGGTCAATCATCGTATTGCTACTGCTTATCACCCCCAGATAAATGGCCAGGCAGAGGTATCTAATCGTGAGGTAAAGAGGATATTGGAAAAGATAGTGAATCCCACACGAAAAGATTGGTCCCTAAAATTAGACGATGCGGTGTGGGCCTATAGGATTGCGTATAAAACGCCATTAGGGATGTCCTTGTGACGCCCCAAAATTCGTGACCGCCACTTGGTCTCTCGGATTCGGTTCATCACGTGCTCATGGTAATACATCACAATAATAATAACTAAATATCACACAATCACAGTGGAAAATCTATTCTAGAATAATTTACAATGATTTATTATAATTATTCCCCCAAGTCTCGTAACCTACAGTACTTAATAGAGTACATAATAATATCAATTAACGACTTATTACATAATATAATTTAAGCTTAAACATAATCAAATCCAGTCTTACTACATCATCTTAATACAATATCAAAATATTTAAAAACATAAAAGAGACAAGCTAGTTGGTAGCCTTGCCCTTGCCCTTATCAATGCCTGAAGATTCACCATGCTCTGCCTTAACTGAAATGTTTTAGGGAAAGCAAGAATGAGCATAAATTGCCCAGCAAGTAATATACAATAAGGGTAAGTGATATAATTCTTAATTCTTGAAAGGGTATAACAAAGTTTGATAGTTCAAGGATAACAAGAATATCAACAGTTTTCAATAATACTCGCTAAGAACAGAATAATATCAATGTGATTCAATAACAAATCAATTCAAGATTTCAAGATAACTGAATACTGAGCAGTCGCTAAGGACTATGAACTTCTACTAGAATTAACAGTAATAAACAGAAAATCCAACAAAAAAAACAGGTACAACCGGTGATTAGCCTAAAGTACCATCGTTATGCATAACAATTAATCATACTCAAGTGTTCACGTCGGTTCTCCGACAATTATATATTCCCTTCAAAGAAGGTTGTTCTTCTCAGTCAAATACAAGATCCTGCACCAATCAATTAGTTTGGGTCGCTTTTCAATAATATAAGTCTAGCCGAATCAAATGGCATAGACACTTTCACAATATTCAAGAACAATACTAAGTTCAACATGAATAATAGCTTTAATGAAATAAGAGTTCAAGTATGCTAATTCAATTCAAACGATTACGTAGGAAACTAGTTCGCAATATACAAAGATAGAATACTTGTATCCAAAGAGATAAGGTTTAGATACTCGCTTACGATATCCGTTGAATAAAGTAATGCAAGGGTTTAGGATACTTGCCTTTAGCGTAGTTTATCCACGTTAAGGAATCAACACTTTTGAATCCTATTTATAGTGTATTATAAGTACAAGATGTCCATTAGATAACACATTTGTTATTTAAGCTTAATATGATTCAAGTATACACGTACGGTACAAAATTAGTTTATATGTCTATCACGAAATCAAATACCTAGTTACTCCATAAGCAATTTCACAATGCTCAAGATTAAGACCTTTTTATCCATGGACTTTCATTATATAAGTTAAACACTATCTTATTACTTAATCATCACATATATACACATATCAGTAGGGTGTAAACCATTTCTAGCAATGTAGGCATCATATAAGCTATCTATCCAAAATCAGATCAACAACTGACTCAATTCTGATTCCAGACTGGCGCAGCTGCGCCATGGCTAAGCCTAGGGCCGGCGCAGCTGCGCAGCCCTCTGGCCAAGCCAAGGCTGAGATGTGCCTTGTGGTTTCTGTCCGGTCATGTAAGCTAACATTCACACCAGGTATATTAACATGTTAAAGGTCCGTTCGTGTTTTCCCAAGGCAATCTAGGTTCCACTTTCCATGACATGGTTCTAGACTTACATCTTAAACAACTCAAGTCCTTACAACATCATGAAATCGTGTAAGCTATCATGCTTGTTAATTTTAAACATACGAGGTGATCATATAACTTGATTTAGGCATGCTTGCAAGTAGTTATATACATGTTATAACTTAGTTCATGCTTCACTTGTGCCTAACTTGCTTTCATGGCTTCTATCATGGTAGATATGTATGTTTGATACGTTGGTGAATTTAAAGGGTATTATCCAATCATGTCCAAAGTTATCAGAATTTAAAACTCCATGAATCATGATTAAAACTTATACTTTCATTAGTAAAGTTTACTAATAAGGCATAGCGTGTCCATGTTACATTATTAAACACGTATGCACAAGTCATCATGTCCTTCATGCATTTCTAAATGATAATAACATGTTCAAAGTCCGAATATAATTATAGCACATTTAAGTCCCTTTTTCATAATCTCCAAGTTCCTTTTTAAGATTCTAAGTTCACTTAGCTAGGTTCACATTTCGTTACAGAGCTTATATACGCGAGTTAACATGCATCTCATGTGTTTCTAGGTCATACTAATGTGCCCCAAAAGTCAGAACATTAACATGGCTTATATACGTCAAAATTCAATTATAAACCTTAAGTTTATTTTCAAATCTATAACTTTGTCATTCATGCATGGAATCTTAATAAAACACGCTTATATTAGGTCTATGTACCCATACATACATGCTACCCATGTTAATATGCTTGCCTCATCTATACAAGTAACTACCACATAGCAATTTTAGGAACAAAATTGGATTCTGGTTCCAAAGGCCGACGCAGCTGCGTTGTGCCTCAGTAGTAAATCGGCGCAGCTGCGCCGTGCTTCGGCCAGCACCAGTGAGCTCCCTGCTTCGGCAGTTCCCAGCCCAAACACAGAAATTCATCACGAATTCAACTATAAACTAAAAGCATTGTCTCATTAACACATGTATTAACTTATATAACAACCAATTAACATTATCAAATCACAAAATCATGAATTCCAATTAATATCAAGAATTCAAGAATAGAAATTTTGACAGAGACCAAGAATGAAGAATACAGAAATGGGATTATACCTCTGTTAATGGAATTTGAATTCTCAACCACTCAGAATACTAACACTGATGATATACTAGCTCTCAACTCAATACTTAGTAATTTTCTCAGCAAATGAATTTGTGAAGGGAGGTCCCAATTTATAGAATTTCTTATACACAGACAATGTTAATGTTCTCCAAATTAAACCAACGGAAATTTGTATTGCAGGGAGGTTATTAGGGGATTGGTAATGGTGGTTGAAATCCATCATGATAGCCACACCCTTCTTCATCATTTGCTAGCCTATGTTGCTGAGTTTAAGGAAGAATAGGGGAGTAAGATAGCTTGTGTATTTCACGTGAAGGAGAAAGTGACTCTCCCAGCACAACAACCTCAGCCTTCTAGCAACATGTATATATACATACTTAGGCTATATACATATATCATACACTTAGGTATATATGTATACTTAGGTAGTAAATTCATTTAGAGTAATAAGGAAATAATGTTATAATGTAATTTGCGCATATATAATCCATGTACATTGGTTTCACATTGTTTCATAATCAATGAAGATAATATAAGATAGTTAAACATTATTAAATTATCTATCATATAATCATGATGTCCTACTTTAATGTATATTCACATTGTCACATATGCATTTCATGCAACTCCCATAATTCAATAAACCTTACTATATAATAGTGTCATATTACACTTCATATAATACATATTTAGCTACTATATGTTACACATTTAATTCGCATGCTTGCACATAATAATTAATATAATCTTATTATATTAATAACTTACTTATTTATTTTGTTATTCATAATGTCAAATAAATAAATTATTCATTTCATTGATTAATTAATAATAATATTAATTAATCCATTCCTCATTGATTATTAATTTATATGATTAAATATCATACATTGCTTATTATTATTATATTTCTTACAATAATAATAATCACATATTATTAAATTAATCACCATTAATATTTCACAACAATTAATTAATATTCTACAATAACAATTAATATAGATTAATTGTTCGCTTAAATTAATATAATCATTATTATTTCCCATCACGGTGCTACACAAGGCATTTCATCGAGTTTATTATAAACTCCATATTTTTCTCAATTGTCATAATTATTCAATTTAATATAATTGAATTAATCATTCTCATAACACAAAATCATTTATATTCTAATAAATTCTCATTCCCATTAATATATTTATTTAATAATATTAGAAAATTCTCGGGTATTACAGTCCCCATACCAGCTTGTATACGGAAAGGCCTGCCACATCCCCATAGAGCTTGAGCATAAGGCCTACTGGGCCATCAAGAAGCTTAATTTTGATTTAGATGCTGCGGGGTAGAAAAGACTTCTCCAGCTTAATGAGCTTGACGAGTTTAGATTGCAATCTTATGAGAACTCAAAGCTATATAAGGAGAAGGTCAAAAGGTGGCATGACCGAAAGATTATGGAGAGAGTATTTGAGCCAGGGCAGGCAGTGTTACTATATAATTCTCATCTCAAACTCTTTTCGGGGAAGCTAAAATCAAGATGGTCGGGCCCCTTTATGGTGAAAACCGTATTCCCACATGGCGCTATAGAAATCTATAATCAATACCCGGACAAGCCATTTAAGGTGAACGGACAAAGACTAAAGCATTACTATGGCGGCGAGTTGAATCGAGAGAAGGTTGCCTCGATCATCTCCACCACTTGACCGAGTCAGACAGAGTCTAGCTTATGGACGATAAACAAGCGCTTGATGGGAGGCACCCCATCATCTCTATCTTCTCCCTCATGTTTAATTTTTGCATCATATTTCTCTATATTTCTCTCTCATATTTAATTCTGGTTACTAATCTCTACATTTCCCTTCCCCCGTTTAATTCTAAGCATTTGAAAATTGGTGTCTATTTTTGAACATTGTGGTGTTAGGATGTTCATTGCCTACATTTTTGAACTTTAGGCGTGTTGCATGAATTTTTGGGAGTTAAAAGCTCTTTGTACATATTCATCGGATTTGAACGATCATTGCCTATATTTTTGAACTTAGGCATAATTGCACAGATTTTTGGTGATTGGAAGCTCATTGAACATATGTTTGACATGTTAGCACATTGCATATAAGCCTATAACAAAATTTTTGGGAATTCACATAGGAATGATTCAAGTACATAGCATTGCTAAGGATTTCATAGTTTATACATCCTATTTATGTAATTTTGTTCATGATGGAGTCAATATATATATATATATGTATATATAAATATATATATATATATATGTATATATAAATATATATATATATATATATATATAATATTTCTGATTAATAAGTGTGCAGGAAAATCAAGTGTCTCACATTGCTTCTTTAGCCTTCACAATGTTGCTGCCAAAAGAAACAAAATTTTTGGACAGATTTCCAGCTTGCGCGGTTGCGCCCTTCACAATGCATCAGCTCGCGCGCCCTCGCCTCTGCTGATCTAGATACTCCAATTTTAGCCCTCGCACGACGCGCGCCCCATATTAAGCTTGCCCACGCACGGTCGCGCCCGACCCTTACTGCCGTTTCTTTGTTGTTTTAATATAACTTGCCCGTTCCAAACCCTTATTCATATATCCCTTATAACCGATCTCCCCATCTCTCACAGTACACTCTCTCAGATAATCCGATCCCCTCCCTTCTATGAATCCTAATTCTCTCCATCCAAAGTCCTAGCCCTAATCCTCATACACTATCCTCATCCTTCTCGCATACAAGCACACTCTTCCCGTTTCCATTCCACATCTCATCACAGTGACTTTGTTAAGGTTTGGAGATTCACGGTTGCTGAGAGTTTTAGATCACAAGTTTGGAGGAAATTTTGATAAATTGAGGGTTTGTTCATCATACTTGGCAGAGAATCAGTTAGGGGTTTGTTCTTTAAATTTGGCAATTAGGGTTTGTGAAATCAGTGGCAGCCATACAAGTTTGGGGGTTATTCTTCATCAAAATTCATCAATTAAGGGTTTGTAGAAGGGAACATTTTCTGAAAATCAGCAATGGGTCCAAAACTCTCTCGATCCGCCGCTTTCGCTTCCGCAGCCGGTTTGCCCGTTCACAGTGCCTTGGACGACGACATCACCGTCGATTTGACCAAATTCATCAGTATCAAGGCCCAAATTAAATACTACCGGATTGCGGCCAAAATAGTTTTCAAGGAGCGGGGCTTGAAGCCGACAAAAGAGGATGGGGACATGCGAGCCATGATCCGAGAGATGGGGTGGCAAGGTATTTGTGCAACGCCGCCGCCGGTGCCGTTATCTTTGGTCCAAGAATTCTATGCCAAGGCATGAGTACACCACGTTCCTTGCCTCCCGGATGAACAGATACGCTAAGGCATGGAATCTGTTCCTCTGTGGCAGCCTTATGCCATCCCAGCACCAGCACGAGGTTACAGTCGAGAGAGCCATCATCCTATTAGGGATCATTACGAGAAAATACATTGATGTCGGCCATCTGATTCACCAGAGCATGTTGAGGTTTATGAGAGGCAGTACCACAGGCTCCATTCCACATGCGTCCATAGTAGCCCATCTTTGTGCTGATGCAGGGCTCGAATGGCCCGATGAGCAGATCCAAATGCCAGGTGGGGATGTCAGTCACAGCACTATCAAGCATTTTGTGGATTGGGCTGGAGGCGTAGCAGACCCGAAGGGCAAAGGTTTTATTATGACAGTTCCACCACCGCAGCCATAGCCAGACGAGGCCGCTGCTTCCCGTCTAGCCGGTGACTTACAGAAAGGTCGCCAGTATCGACGTTTGGAGAGGAGGATCGACGCACTACATAAGAGCTTCGCTGTATTTGCTGATGGATTGACTCGTGCACTAGCTGAGGTGTTTGCACAGCAGGGCACAATGCTGGAGTTGCCTATTTTTGCTTCTGACTTGCCATACCCGTCGCCAGATACACCACCACCCGAGGAGAGTGGCCGTGCCGATCAATAGGGGAGTTTCCTTGTCCTTTACCTTCAACAAGGACATTGAATATGTTAAATTTGGGGGTATTGGGTGTAATTAGTAGTTATTGCATTTAGTCTTAATTGTTAATGTTTGCATGTAGTTTTAATTGCATAGTAGTTGCATTTAGTTAATTGCATATTGCATGTTAGGTTGTATACAGTAGTTGCAGTTCAATTTGTGTTAACATTCTAGTTTGTGTTAGTTTAAAATTTTTCATAATTTTTTTTCGGTTTTATTTCATTTTAGTTAATGAGTATGTGTTTAATTGCATTGCATTGCATAATCCCGTTGTTTAGCTTGTTGAATTCCGATTTGGTCGATGATGACATTAAGATATGATAGATATTTGAACCCTGTTAGTTACTTAAGCTCAGTTATATTTCTATACATAATGTAATCTATACATGTTGCATGGATGTCACCGGATAACACAGTTTGTCTTTACTCGCTTGTTGGCTAGATTAGTGCATGCTTGTCTTCTAAGGGGGAAAATTTTGTTTGTAATTGCTAGAATTGTGTAATAAAAGCAATAATGACCTTAAAAACACTAGAATACAAGTTTGAGGGAAAACTTTGGGTATGCATGCTAATAAAAAGAAAAAGAAAAAGAAAAAGAAAAAGAAAAGAAAATAAGCTGTGAAAAAGAAAAAAATAGAATAAACACCTTGGCTAGCGAAGTCTTGTAGCCTTTGATACTCAAGCAAGTACGCCCTAGGGGATTATCTCTACACCCAGCGCCCTAAGGCCTTTATGGTTTGGGAGTCGTTGGTCGAAAACTCGTTAAATGGGTATCATTGAAAAGCCTAAGAGGGCCTAGCATTGCACAGTCAGGTGTAGCCACGGGAAAAGTGCGAATATCGCCCCTGTGTGAGAATAAAAGCATATTAAGCTCTTGTTGCACTTCGACTTGTATCTATGTGTTGGTTTGGTCATTGTTTGGAATAAATGAAAAATTCTTGATTTAAAACCTAAATTTTCCTTCCTTAGAAGTATAGCATGTGGAATCTTTACCTCTGTCAGGCTTGTTTATGACATTGCACACACACACTACATCTGAGTAACAGGTTGTGATTTATAGATTGTTTGTCTATATACTGTAGCTTGAGCTGATACATTATTCATTGTTCTTGTTATCTATCTAAGGCACTTCTTATGGGAGTTCACATCAAGGCTGTTACTGTGGGATTCATTTTCATGTAGTTAGTTGCATATCATATAATTGCATTTATGGTTTTGCTTGAGGGCAAGCAATAGTTCAAGTTTGGGGGTATTTGATAAGTAGGTTTTACACCTACTTATTGGACTCCAGCTTACTATGATTATGGCTTAAACTCAAGCACTTTATTGTCTTTTAACGCATTTTATCTTTGTGTTATGCATTTTAGACAGGAAGCTCCTTTGGTATGAAATGGCACAATAATGGCATGATTTGGCAAGGAATTGGATAAAGGCTATATGAAAAGCAACCAACAAGACATGGTGGAATTGGAAATGGACAAAATGGCATGAAGCTGGCACTAAGGCAAGAAGGACTTGGCATGAAAAAAAGGGCACAAGATAATGACCTCATAGTAGCATCGTGAGGGAGCAAGGAGCAACAAAAGAAAGAGCAAGGGATTTTTCAAGAAAGCAGCCGCAACCAAACTTCACCAGCAGCAGAGCAGTGCTCGCGCGGCCGCGCCAAGAAAGCAAGGGGACCCCGCGCAGCCGCGCCGGTCCTAAAAGTAGGATTTTTATTTGCTTTGTTCGGCTGAATGTTTGTATAAGGGTTGGGTTGTTTTAAACGAGACTTAGCAATTATTAGAACAGAGACTTCATTTAATTTTGAGAGGATTGTCTTACATTTCTAGGGTTTAGGAGCTAAGAAGGGCTTGAGAGCTTAACTCTTCTTTTCTTCTAGTTCAAGTAACATTTACATTTCTAGGGTTTTATTTTGGAACTTGGGTGGTCTGAACTTGAGCTTTGAGTATTCTATTGGAAGTGGAGCCACAAGATTTGCTTTTTCTATTCTCTCTCTCTTTTCCATTACTTGCTTTCAATGCTTGGTTTTAATCCCATAATGGTTGGTGGTTCAGAGATGAACTAACTACCATTATGGGATTCTAATGGATTCTATTTGCTTAGTTTAGGGTTTTATGCCTCTTTGAAATGTATGGTTTGCCTAGCATGGTTGTGTTTTATGTTTAGATGCTTGATCAACATCTACTGTAATAGTTTATATGGAATCGAAAGAGGATATGTAAACTTAGATTTTGCCATGCTAGCATGTTTTTGTGAAACTTACATTTGATGAGTTTTGTGATTCGTAATTCGGATAAAAATATACCGTATTGCCATGTGTAGTCAATAAAGAGCTTGCACTTAAATCGGTTTAACTTGTAAATTGCATAGACATATAGCGATTTAGGTTTTATCTATGTTCATGTGATTTCTATCTCTTTTGTGGATATTATATAATATGGACTTGGTTTATTGAAAGATAGCCCTGTCTCACATTCGTGCTCCCGGCTAGCATTCTTATGTGATTATTCATACATGACTTGAGGTGTTGTTAACCTAGATGACGCAATTGATGAAGTTAGGATCCCATATTTCTCTAATTTGAACCCCTTGCTTGTTAATTAGTTAAGTTTATTCTAAAACCAGTCTAGTTAATTAAAGAACACTTTGACACACGTTTGAGCAGACGAAAATAACCTTAGGACTGTTGCATGATAGTTTAAGCCTGACTCCTTTCTCCGTGGGAACGATCTCGACTTATCGTATTTATTACTTGTCGACCGTGTATACTTGCACGTATTTTGTGCCCGTTTTTGTTAACACCTAAACGGCCCAACAATGACGCTTTATGGGCATATCGGATCGCATTCAAGACACCCATTGGTATGTTACCTTATAGATTAGTGTTTGGAAAACCATGTCATCTTCCCGTTGAGTTGGAACATAAAGCTTATTGAGCTATTAAGAGCTTCAATATGAAGATGGATGAAAGTGGAGAACAACGAAAGTTGCAACTGCAAGAGTTGGAAGAAATTCGTAATGATGCTTATGAGAGCGCATGGATTTACAAGGAAAAAATGAAAGCTTTCAATGACAAAAAGATCTCTAGGAAAGAATTTCAAATTGGTCAAAAAGTTCTTCTCTACCAATCACGTCTTCGGTTGTTTCCAGGTAAGTTACGTTCTCGATGCAATGGACCTTTTGTTGCTACTAATATTTTTCCTCATGGTGCAGTTGAAATCAAAAGTTTAGCAACTTCTGAAGTGTTCAAGGTGAATGGTTATAGACTCAAATATTTATATGAGGGTTTTCGAGAAGAAAAAGTGGAGAATGTGGACCTTGAGGATCTGGTCTATACTAATTAAGGAAGCGTTGAGTTGAGCCAACGACCGTAAACAAAGGCGCTGCATGGAAGGCAACCCATAGGGGAGTATCTCTTTACTTTTCTTTGCATTTTTAGTTTACATTGGGGACAATGCAAGTTTTAAGTGGGGGGGGGGAAGGATTTAGGATATTTTTATTGGAATTTTGTGGGTATATTCACTGAAAACCCTCATGAGACAAAACTCGTCCACTTGGGCTAACCTTGGGGTTTAAAGGCTTGTTGCACATGCTAAGTGCAATCGTGTTTCCTACGAAAATGGGATAGTTTTAGGATGTGTCACTTAAGCAATAAGTTAATTTGAATTTTGATTCTTGACTAATGATAAAATTTTGAGTTTTTTTTGATAACTTCTTGGAAGACTGATAGACATTGGGTAATCTAAATTCAGGTTTTCTTTGTTGATGATTACTTTATTTGAGACCCTTCATTATTGAGCACATATCCATTTGTTCGACCTAGTTTTAACTTGGAAGAAATTTATCTGATTAAATGTCTAGGGGAGAAATTTTGGAACTCTATCATTTGTTTGATCATTACGTAAAGTTGATATAAGGTACTATTTAAGAAAAGGGAAATGATTTAGGCAAAGTTTGTAAGCTTGGAAAAAAAGAGAAAAAAATCAATAATGATTCATGTGGTGGGCTGAGATGGAGCGTAAAACGCACTCATTCATAAACACGTGACATGCGAGATGGAGCGTAAAACGCACTCGCTGGTAAGATGGAGCATAAAATGCACTTACCAGAGAAAAGAAAAGAAAAAAAAGAAAAGCAAAAAGAAAGAAAGAAAAGCCTTTTGATCCTCTAATATTATCTGCTGGTGTTAACTGAGATTTGTGTGAAAGAAAGTGGTTGAGTTTTTTTTCTCCTTTAAGGCTTTGATGTAATAAATTTTTTCTGTGGTTTGAGTGGGTTGATACAGGTGGATTCAGACACGCACAAGGGGTTGCGAGTAAAGTAAGATTAATAAATAAATTTGGATTTCGGATCATACATTGTTTTGAAGGTACCCAAGAGTTATTGTTTTGAATCCTTGAGGTCGATGTTGAAGTTCATATTAATTCATGCCTCGAGTTTGTCAAATTTGTTTCATTGAATTTTTGTGTTATAGGTTATCTTTATTTTGCTCGAGGACGAGCAAAAGATAAGTGTGGGGGAATTTGATAAGAATGAAATATGTTATAGTTTTATCCCTTAATACTTACTCTTTTATATTTATTTTGTAGCTAAATACATTCATTGTTCTTGAATTTCTTATTTTAGGTGCAATTGAAGGGTTATGTAACTTTGGAGACAAATAGAGTATTATTGGACCAAGGAGAGAGCAATTCGAACCCGAGTCTCATCATAGAGAGGAAAGGGACTAAACATCAAGGACCCTTGGCAAGAATCTCCAAGACACAAATGAAGAGGGAAAGTATATGAGGCCATTTGGGGAACAAATTGCAGTTTAGCTTCAGACGCTGGGCAGAAAGTTACCCCGCCCCAGCGGGGCTTTACACCTGGGAGGACCCGCCCCAGCGGGGATGGTCACTGGTTGGATTTGGAGGACTCCCACCCCAGCGGCTTGGACAGCAGATAACAGCCCGCCCCAGTAGGGAGGCGCGCGACACCAACTGCTCTCCTTTCGCAAAGTGGATTCGGGTGCAACAAAAAAGGAAGTTTAAGGCTACGAATTTAGATATATAAAAAGAGACTTAATCCAATAGAGAGGATATCTTGTATTCACTCAATAAGCTACTTTTCTCTCTATTATTATTTGTTCGATGACCATATGTGGCTAAACTTTTGTTCTTGGATTAAGAAGACGGAAGCCTTAGATTATTACACTGTGAGATCTAATTGATTTTATTTGTTTAATTAATATTATTAATATTGATTATTTTCTGTGCTTGAATTATATGATTGATTTGATTAATTGCTAGGATGCATATTAGTTTATTATTCATTGAAATCTACTGCTAAATTAGACATCAAATTCGTAATCGTTTGATCACTTTAATTTGTGAAGTAACTAAGATTAATAATTGAATGCAGATCACGAGATTATTATATCTTAGGAAGAATATTCAACAGAATTAAATACAACCTCTTGTGCTTGTGTTGTTTAGCTTCATCGATTTTTCTGATTCTTAAAGCTTCTGCTAGATTAAACTTTTAGCGCTTGTCTGAAGTTGTTTAGTAGATAGGGTTTTATAGATCGCTTGTGTCTATCTAACTAAAATTAAGAAAACACATGGAATGATTCTAAATGGTGAATTGATTCTAACGATGAATATTCAAAGTATTAATTGTGTATACATGAGTCAATGATCAGTGTTTGTTTCTAAGGTAGAAATAAACTTTATCCAAGGTTTGTTCTCTTGATTTAGTTCGTTACAGTATTTTACACATTAGCTTATTTTAATTAACAATATTCAAAAAAAACCCTCTTTTGGAATACAAAGTAGAAAAATAGATTAATCAGTCTCTGTGGGATCGACTCTTACTTGCACTACTACATAATTATCTTTCGCAGTAAGGTTTTATTTTTGATTGTCTGCGACAGGACACCAAAGGGCTTGTCCCACATATATTGCTTCACCTCAAATAAGAACCTTTTCTTTTCCTGAAAACTAAAGTCGAATGGCACAACCCCACTTACAATGTAATTCACAAAATCTGCGTACCAAGGGGTCTCTGTTGCCACTGCAAATAGTTATTTTTCCAAAAATATCCATTGATACTGGTTTTATCGGTTTCCTGCTGCTGTTCATTCTCCAACCTTGACAAGTGATCGGCTACTTGATTTTCTGTCCCTTTTCTATCCCGAATCTCGAGATCAAATTCTTAAAGCAATAAGACCCAATGAATGAGTCTCGGTTTGGCATCTTTCTTCGAGATGAGGTATTTTATTGCTGAGTGATTTGTAAATACCACTACCTTTGTTCCAATCAGATAAGCTCGAAACTTGTCAAATGCAAACACCACGGCGAGGAGCTCTTTCTCAGTTGTTGTGTAATTTACATGTGCATCATTTAGCGTTTTACTTACATAGTAAATTGCGTGGAAGACTTTATCCTTCCTTTGTCCCAATATAGCTCCTATGGCGTAATCGCTGGCGTCGCACATTAATTCAAAGGGCAGAGTCCAATCTGGTGCAATAATGACTGGTGCGGTAACCAACATCTCTTTCAACAATTCAAATGCTTTCAGACAGTCAGAATCAAATTGTATGACACATCTTTCTCGAGTAAAGCACACAACAGTTTAGGGATCTTGGAGAAATCTTTGATAAAACGTCGGTAAAACCCTGCATGGCCCAAAAAACTACGGATTCCTTTTATAGATGTTGGAGGTGGTAAATGCTCAATTGTTGCAATTTTTGCTCGACCCACCTCTAAGCCCTCTGTTGAAACCCGATGGCCTAATATAATCCCTTCTCGTACCATGAAGTGACATTTTCCCCAGTTAAAGATCAAATTAGTGTCCACACATCTCTGAAGTACTAATGTAAGATTTGTTAAGCAAAGATCAAAGTTGTCCCCAAACACCGAAAAATCATCCATGAATACCTCTACGTTTTGCTCCACCATGTCTAAAAATATAGCCATCATACATCGTTAAAACGTAGCTGGTGCATTGCATAACCCAAAAGACATCCGTCGAAATGCGAACGTTCCATAAGGGCAAGTGAAAGTTGTCTTTTCCTGATCTTCGGGTGCTATGACAATTTGGTTGTAGCTTGAATATCCATCCAACAAACAGTGGAACTGATGCCCCGCAAGTCTATCTAACATCTGGTCAATGAACGGCAGGGGAAAGTGATCCTTTCGGGTTGCTTTGTTCAATTTCCTGTAATCCATACATACTCGCCATCCTGTTGTCGTCCTCATTCGAATTAGCTCATTATTCTCATTTTCCACGACTGTCATTCCTCCTTTCTTCGGCACACACTGAACCGGACTAACCCATGAACTATCTGATATTGGGTAAATTATTCCCGCATCCAGCCATTTGATGATTTCTTTCTTTACAACTTCATAATTGGATTCAATCTACCCTGCTGTTCCACAATTGGTCTGGCATCTTCTTCCAGTAGGATTTTGTGCATACAAAACGAGGGACTGATTCCCTTAATGTCAGCTATCGTCCAACCAATCGTAATTTTGAATTCTCGAAGCACTCTCATTAATTTTGTCTCTTGTGATTCTGTGAGTGAAGCTGAGATGATAACTGGCAGCGTAGAAGATTCTCTAAGTAAGCGTACCTGAGGTGACTCGGTAGTTGCTTCAATTCTAGGACTGGAGGTTCCTCAATAGATGTCTTTGGTTGTGCCTTCGATTTCTCAGACCTATCTAATTCCTCAAATCTTTTTCCATACGACCTGAATGAAGGAGATGCGTTCAATAAGTGAAAATACTCCAAAGAGTCTTGAAAATCTACTACATCAGAATGTCTGTCTCGAGTGCATCCCCAAATCCATTACTTTACATGAACTCTTGTACCACGGTCTCAACCAAGTCAATTCCAAAACAATCCTCAGTCTCTTTTGGAAACTGTATTGCCTTGAACACATTGAACGTCACCTCTTGATTCTGTACCCTCATCATGATTTCTCCATTCTGGACATCAATCAGTGTTCTCCCCGTGGCTAAGAATGGATGCCCAAGTATGAGTGGAATCTCTTTATCTTCCTCAAAGTCAAGCACAATAAAATCTGCTGGGAAAATAAATTTGTCTACCTTCACCAATATGTCTTCTACTATTCCCCGCGGATAAGTTAGAGATCTGTCTGCTAGCTGGAGGGTCACGTTGGAGGGCTTTACCTCCGTTAAACCCAGCTGTGTGTAGATGGATAACGACATCAAATTGATACTAGCCCCCAAGCCGCATAGTGCTTTTTGAAAGAATTTCTCCCCAATAGTATACGGTATCATGAAACTACCTGGGTCCTTGAGCTTTGGTGGTAATTTTTTTTGTAGAATTGCACTACACTCATCCGTAAGTGCAACAGTCTCAAAATCTTCTAACCTTCTTTTTCTCGACAGGAATTCTTTCATGAATTTTGCGTAACTCGACATTTGTTCTATGGCTTCTGCGAACGGGATATTAATATGCAATTTCTTGAATACCTCCACAAATTTTGAAAATTATGTATCTTCTTTAGCTTTCCGAAG
Source organism: Panax stipuleanatus (assembly GCA_020205555.1). Classification (NCBI taxonomy): domain Eukaryota; kingdom Viridiplantae; phylum Streptophyta; class Magnoliopsida; order Apiales; family Araliaceae; genus Panax; species Panax stipuleanatus. The sequence goes on from CM035117.1 coordinate 41,736,191, forward strand.
TCTCCCTAGATATGGAACTGGTGGAACATACACATCGGGCTTTTTTATCTCTGCCTTCTTTCCTGTTTCCCCTGATTTTCCTTCCTCTTTCGCTGACTGCTCTTCATTACTCTCCTCATTAGATATCTACTTAGTTGGCCCTTCTGTCGCTGAATCCTCTAAGTTTTTCCCGTTCCTCAATGTGATCGTCTTACAGTGCTTTTTTCCATCCCTTGGGTTCAATTATGTGTCGCTGGGCAATGATCCTTGAGGTCAAGAATTCATAACTGTAGCCAACTACCCGATCTAATTTTCAATATTCCGCAGAGTTACCTCATGAGTATTTTTCCATGTCTCGCTATCCTTGATGTATTTTACTAACAACTCCTCAAGTTCTGGTTTCCTTTCTTGCTGGGTCAGCTGTTGTTGTTGTCTTGCTTGGAATCCTGGGGGTGCGGCTTGTCGTGGAGCTTGTGGTTGAGCTTGTTGCTGATTTTGATTATTACTCCACAAAAAATTTAGGTGATTTCTCCAACCTGGATTACAAATGTTCGAATTTACCCCATACTGTTGCTGCTTACCAAAATTCCCCACAAAACTGTACCAACTCGGTGTTGATAGCACATTGATCTTCTGGATGGGCCCCTGCACATAACTCACATACCATTTCCATTTTCTGAACATTCTGTACATCCAAAGCGTCTATTTTCTTTGTCAAAACGGAAACCTGTGCTGATAGTGCTATTAAAGCTTCCAACTCCAATACCCCTGCTACCTTTGGTTGAGATGTTCTGCTCGTTGACCATTGCTAGTTGTTGGCCGCAATGGTTTTTAACAAGTCATATCCATCCTCACAACTTTTAGCATTCAAAGCCCCACCTGCAGCGACATCTATACTGGTTCTCAACTGCCCGTCAAGACTATTGTAGAAGGTGTGAACTTGTAGCCATAACGGCACCCCATGGTGTGGACATTTTCGAAGAAGCTCCTTGTACCTTTCCCAAGCCTCGTATAATGACTTTGAATCAAACTGTCTGAATGAGAGGACAGCATCCCACATCTTTGCCATCTTCGCTGGTGGGAAGAATTTGGCAAGAAACTTTTGTGCCAGATCATCTCATGTTATGATGGATCCCGGTGGCAATGAATGTAGCCAACTCTTTGCTTTGTCTCTCAGTGTAAAAGGAAATAACCTCAGCTTCACTGCATCTTCTGACACCTGATTAAATCGAAATGTATCACAAATTTCTAAAAAATTGACCAGTGATCATTGGGATCATCCGTTGGTGCTCCCCCGAACTGGAATGAGTTTTGGATCATAAAAATCGTGCCTGATTTAATCTCAAAACTATTTGCTGTAATGGCAGGTCGTGCAATGCTGGACTGGATGTCTGTAACCTTTGGCATTCCATAATCCCGAAGTGGCTTGTACTCTTCGTTATCCATGTTAGCTTGATTTGCCATTGTCCCCTGATTAGCTCTTAGTCCTTGTCGAAAAGTTCTTTTAATTTCACTGTTGTAAGGAACTAACTCGGACCCCTTGGACTGTGTTTGCATAAACAATTGAAATTAACATGTTGCACAAACAAATCCTGGATCACTGCTTGAACATACTTTGAACATAATTTAAGCCTGTAAAAGTAAACAACTAAAATAAAAATCTGCTTGAATGATCTAAATTAATAAAAACTAGTAATAAAATAATTATTAAAACCATTCCCCGCCAACGGCGCCAATAACTTGTTGTCCATTTTATACAATAACAAATACGCGCAAGTGCACACGATCAATCAAGTAATATAGTAATAAGAAAAGTGTCGAACCCATAGGGAACAGTTATCAAACAACTATTTTAATTATCCAATTTCTACTAATTTAACCTATTTAAACAGTCACTCAAATTGATTTTTGAGAATTAACTAAATTAAAGTGATTAAGAATCAATTAACTGACAATTAATGAATACCAGATGATTAGAGCATAGGAATACAGTTTCCCCAATTACTCCACAATAACTCTCTTACCTTATTTTCACTTAATTTATTCCACCAAATTGACATCTAGGTTTACTCCATAATTTACTAACACCTTTCGATTATTAGTAAAAATACATATTTTAAATATTTTACTACTTTCGTGTAAAATACTTAAAATAGATTCATTAAGTTCACACCCATATCACAGTTACACATGGCATATAAGTACGTTCGTCTTATACACTGATATGTTATTCTAAATAAGAATCAACAAAGTCATACGTTGTTATATTCAGTTCTAATCTAAGATATCCTCTTTCAATTAAATCAAAGATATAATATTAATTGTTGGCCAAACAATCATTAAATTATGCACATAATATATCAATCAATTCCAAAGAATTATCAAGTGAAAATAATAGTAATTTAATTAAAGCTTCATAAAAGGTACCATTGTACTCCTAATAGAAATTTAGTTCATCATCAACTTAGGAACACAAAGATAATAACTGATAGACATCATGATACAAAAATTAATTTAAGAGGAAGAAGGAAAAAATATGTTGATGATCTTCAATCTTCAATCCAAAGTCTGTCTCACGAAGTCTCCAATGAAATATTAATCCGCTCCAAAAGAATAGCCCCCAATGATTTTCAGTTAAAAGATAGATTAAAACTAAGAGAATAACTAGTATTTATAGACCTAACAAAACTCTATTACAATTGGTAAGTCCAAAACCTTCTTTGAATCAACTTTACCTTGCGCCCGGTTCCTCCATAAGTCAGCGTGGTCCGCATTAGGCATACATCATATCATCTTCCTTCGGTGCCCCCTGCGCCCGTTGTTGTCCGATTTATACAATAATAACTACGTGCAAGTGCACACAGTCAATCAAGTAATATAATAGTAAGAAAAGTGTCGAACCCACAGGGAACAGTTATTTAACAATTATTTTAATTATCCAATTTCTATCAATTTATTTTATTTAAATAGTCACTCCAATTGATTTGTAAGAATTAACTAAATTAAAGAGATTAAGAATCAATTAACTGACAATTAATGAATACCAGATGATTTAAGTATAGGAATACAATTTCTCCAATTAATCCATAATAATTCTCTTACCTTATTTCCACTTACTTTATTCCACCAAATTAACAACAAGGTTTACTTCACAATTTACTAACACCTTTCAATGATTAGCAAAAATATCCTGTTTTACTACTTTCGTGTAAAATCCTTAAAACAGATTCATTAAGTTCACACCTGTATCACAGTTGCACATGGTATATGAGTACGTTCGTCTTATATACTGTTATGTTAATCCAATTAAGGATGAGCAAATTCATGTGTTGTTATATACAATTCTAATCTAAGAAATCCTTTTTCAATTCAATCAAAGATATAAGACTATTTGTTGGCCAAACAATCAATTAATTATGCACAGAATAATAACAATCAATTCAGAGAGATAATCAAGTGAAAATAATAATAATTGAATTAAAGCTTCATAAAAGATTCTATTGTACTCCTAATAGAGATTTAGTTCATTATCAACTTAGAAACACCAAGATAATAATTAAAAGACATCATGATATAGATATTAATTTAAGAGAAAGAAGGAAAAACACTGTCGAAGTTCTTCAATCTTCAATCCAATGTCTATCTCACGAAAGCCTCCAATGATATACCAATCTGCTCCAAAGAATAGCCTCCAAGAATTGCTAGTCAAAAAGATATCTAATACTAAGATAATAACTAGTATTTATAGTCTTATCAAACCCTAGTACAATTAGTAAATCAAAATCCTACATTGAATCAACTTCTGTAACTTGAAGGAAACAAATCTCGCCCAAATCCGTTAGACCGGTGTGCCCTGCGCCGGATTCCTTTGTAAAGTGGCGCGACTCGCGCTGCTATGCCAGGGGCTTCTTCAAGTCTGGTGAGCCCCGCGCCCAACTTACTTCATCTATGGCACGCCCCGCGCCGGATCACCAGATTGTGCTATCATTCCTGCTTAATCACCTCTTGTCCATCCAGCCCTGAATTCTGCAAAACCACACAAAAAACTATCATAAATAACAAGAAATACTTTGATAACTAACAATATTCTAAGTTTAAAAGCACCAAATGAGCAGGTTGTCTACCTACTCATCACCCGTTTCACAGCACAACCAGCGCGCCCAGCGCCTCTTAGTCAGAAAGCCCAAATCTCCTCATTTTTTCTCCCAATTTCCCTTCGCTTGCCCGCTTCAATCCTTTCTCCTGCAAAGTAGCATAAAAGCATCACAAGTAACATGGGCAATACCCAAAAGCTCACAATATATCAAGCTAAATAAGATCAAATCATAGGTTTCCAACCTATTCATCAGATATTCAGATGCTGCTTTTACAGGTTACAAAATTGATAGAAAAAGTACAAGTGGCACCTGTCAATTGCTAGGAAACAGACTTGTCTCCTAGTTTAGCAAGAAGCAAAAATCAGTATCAACCTTAACAGCAGAAGCTGAATACATTGCAACTGGTAGCTGTTGTGCTCAAATCATATGGATGTAAAAACAGCTAGCAGACTGTGGGTTTGACTTCAAATCTATACATGTTCATTGTAATAACACAAGTGCTATAGCAATAACTCATAATCCTGTCATGCATTCCAGGACAAATCATATAGAAATAAGATACCATTTCATTAGGGATCATGTTCAAAATGGAAATATTTCTTTATAGTATATCCCAACTGAAAACCAACTTCCTGTTGTCTTCATAAAACCTTTAGACGAATCTATATTTAATAAGCTGATAAGTGAGTTAAGAATGCTAAATTTACAACCATAATTCTATGCTCTAGTAAGTACTAACTATGCAGATAAAAGGTTATGTCAAATCGTAGAGATGGCAGTGTAAGACAACAATCATGGAATAGTCTCAACAAGGCAGAGTGAGACAACAATCGTGGAGTAGTCTCAACAATCATAGTCCTCCAGAGGGAAATACTAGCGTAGGGGGAGCTAAGAGCAACTTAGTCTTTTTCATACTTTCAAAAATCGTGGATCCTTTCAAAATATGACACGTGCCTCACTCTGCAAAAAGTAAAGAGGGAAGCTATAAATACTTTTGAAAAGTTATTTCGACAGTTCACCTCTAAATTTCAAACGCTTTTTTTCTCTCTCTCTCTCTCTCAAAAACCCTAGACTGAGAAACCAAGCATACTTAGTTAATCTTGATCGTTTCAGGAAAATCATAGAAAGCAATGGCATCTTCAACTATAGTCTTTGGATATTAACTGTGCTTCGATGAGTTCAAAACTGCCGACCCACAATTTCACAAGATCTTATCTCTGCTAAAAAAAAAGCAGGACTTCAGGAAGCTCTCTGTACCAGTACAAAGATCTATCCAAAGTTGGTGAAGGAGTTCTACAACAATGGAGTCTATGAAAATAACATCCTTACAACCAGGATCAAGAACGTACCGATTCGGCTCAAAGTTGCAGATATAAACCTGACTTTAGGGTTTAAATTTAAGGGCCTTACATCTCTGGACTTTATCGACTTCCATGAAGGATTGAAGAAGATGCATCATAAGAAGAATCAAGATGTGAAGGGCTACAATAAGAAAGAGTTTCCCCAAAAGTATGAATTTCTGGCTGACATTATTGGGAAGTGCATCTGTTGCAAGAGGTCTGGTCACGACTCTGTCAACGAAGTTTAACTGAAGCTCATGACAGAAATCTATTTCAAATCTCAACTAAACTATGGGGCTCTTCTCATGGGATGGATTGGGAAATGGATTCTCAGCTCTAAGAAGGCAAAGAGCACAAGTAAGATGCTCTTTGGAAGATTCATCAGCATTATTCTCCAATCTGCTCTGGGAGACAAAATTGGAGCACTGGAAGGTGAAGCCATCAACCCAAATAGGAGGATGACCCAGCAACTCTTTGAGAACTGGAAGAGGAATCCTGCAGGAAATGTGAAGATGATGCAATCTGAGTCCAGTGAAAGAACTGGAGATGTGAAGAAATCTTTTTGGCAGGGAAACTTGTCTGTGGTGAAGGAAGTTAAAGAAGAAGAAGTGAATCAGGAACCCTCTACTCTACTCAGAAAGAGCAAGGGGAAGAAGATACTGAAGGAGATTGTTTAAATGGAAGAAACCTCAAGGATCAACAACAGATATACCCCAAGGGTCTGATACTGAAGTTCTTGGTCACTCCTCTCTAAGAGAACTCTCCTTGGAAGTGACAGTATCTCTAGAAAAGTCTTAAAGAAGAAGAAGAAGCAACATGAAGAAAAGGTTGAAGAAAGAACTACTCTGCTTCATAAGAAAGGGAGATGCAATCAACGATTAAAAAAGTCTTCTCTCACTGCGATCGTGGAGTCCTCAAACTCACCGATCATAGAGTCCAGACTTATCATCAATCCTGAAGAGAATGCTGCAACAGCTTCACAGCATGAACAGACAATCATTGCTGAAGCTGAAGAGACTGTTGAGCCTGAGCCTAGAAGAGTAAGGAGAAGGCTAGTCAAGAAGGCTGACCTTGAGCTTAAGGAAGCTATGCTGAAGATTAAGGAAGAAGAAAGAAGGATGCTGGACCAATCCAGAATTACTACTGAACAAAGAACCAAGTCTCCAAACTCTGGTTCTCAAAATGAATCCTTGGATCAAATCAGGATTATTGAAGCAGTAATAGCTACCCTCAATAGTGCAGTAAGTTCTTCTGAAACAGTAATGTCCATGCTGAGGAGAACCAACTAGAAGATAATGAGGAAAGCCATGTTTATATTGAGGGGTTTATGCTTCTGCTGAGGGGGAGCAATCAGAAGCTATTCATGAAGCCCCCTCTGTCCCTCAAGAAATTAAAGAATGTGGAGATGCTGAAATGGAAAGTGATGAAGAAAAAGGGGAAGATGTATAAATGGTGGATATGGTGGAGATTTCTAATGAAGGTGATGAAGGAGATGAAAGGGAAGAGGAGGAAAAAGAAGCTAAAATTATCACAAAGTTTAGAAATGAAGAAAGGAGCGTCAACTACAGTCAACTGTTCTCCTACCTACCCATGATGTCCTTTCATAGTGCTCTAATTCTTAACACTTGGGATCACATATTCTAGGCATTCAAAGCATATCCAGCAATATCTCTGCTTGCCCAGGGATTCCCAAACAATGGCAAGTTTGCTCAAAAGCTTATCACGAACCATTCTACTTCAGAAAGTGAGCAAGAGGTACACTTCATTCCTACTTCTTTCAAGTTAAATCACTCCCTTTCGTCTAATTTCTACCATTTTGATGAACTTCCCAAGTGGATTGAAGTCATTCTTAACCCACTGAATCAATTTCCAGTTATAGAGTCCCAAAACTCTATAACTGATGGACCAAATGACCAAACTTATGTCATTATACCATTTTCCTTCAACTTTGTGATTGACTCCACGGTCGTCGAGCCACATGACACTATGACCATCAATCTACCTACCCAAATCGTAAAGTCATACTCCCAAAACCATGAAACAGTCTCCTCTCCCATACACCAAACCCCAGCACCACTAACTCAATCTGATATTGCCTCATCTTCAAACAATGAATACTTTGACCTGGCTCTTGCTCTCTCAAGCATGCAAAGTGAGAAACCAAAGACCTCTCCTAATCTTCTGAAAATCATTTATCATCTTTCTTCCCTTCCCACCAAAGATGAGCTTTTTGAAGTCTCAAAAAGGGTGGTTCAAGAGACGGAAGAGAATCTTGAAGCTCACTCTTTTGTGATTCATCAACGCTTCAACAACATGATTGAATCTACCAACACTTTTCCTAGTAACTAAGGGTCTGAGCTCTCTAAGAGACTAAAGGAGAGCATAAAGGAGATGGTCGAAAGCCTAAAGGAAAGGGATCAACTTCACTTCTAGTATTCAAAAAAAGCGTAAGGAAGCAGTCCTCCTTCTTCAGAAGACTCAGGAGTCTCATAACAAGATTATTGCTGACCAAATCCAAAGCCTGCGCTCCTCCTTGCATGAGTTTAAAGAGTATTCCTTAACTCAGATAAGGCAGACAGATAATGCCTTGACCATGATGCATCACAAGAGAGCAGATACTGATGCTATGGAACAAGAGAATCGAAATAATATTGCTCAGTCGCACTCTCAAATGCATGAACTGGTGCAAGGAATGAATCGTCTGTCCCAAGATATTCAAACCCTGGATGCTGACATAAAAGGGGAGAATAATGTGGAGAAAGAGGAGAAAGGCACAGAGGAAAGCAAAGGGAAACAGGTAGCACAGTCTTCAAGGAGCAATCCTCAGAATCAGCCTCCTTCATGACAGCCTCGCAATCATCCTCAACAAACAGAGCAGCGCCAATCGATTTTAATGGCAACCCCTCTGAGGAGCCAAGGCCCAACATCTTTTAGTTCACAAGGAGTATCTCACACTGTCTTAAACATGCCCATTGGAGATCCTGACTTCATGAATAGACATGATCAAAATGAGAATCTCAGTCTAAGTGAGCTAGAAGAGATTGCAAGGCGAGATGAAGTTAGCAAGAAAAGGAGAGCTGAAGAATATGCTAATCCTCCCAGGTACAAAAAAGCCAAAAAGATAGAAGATAAGTTTCTATTGATTTTTATTAATGTAACTATTATGAATTGTAATACCCATTTAAAAACATCAATAAATTCATGCTTATTCTCAAGAATTTAAGTTGCTCACTGAAGCATTAAGTCATATTTATCTTCTAGCATCCTGCATTAGAAATTAATGATATGATGCAAATCTACTTAGTTATGTCAACGTCAAATAGGGGGATATTGTTAGGAATTGTATATTCAAATTTGATGTTGAAGAAAATAAATGTTCATGTATTATCCAATACTGTAAAGTCCTTATTAGATTATATGTACAAGGACTTAGATTAAAGATCAAAATTATTAAGTTGATCTGAGCTGAACGATTATCATTCTATACAAGAATATGTAGTAGAAAGATCAAGCTTGTTAGGTTGATCTCTTGAATTATAATAGATAGGCCTAAATAGATTCTAGTCTGTTGAGCCAACCAAGAGATTGCAGAAGCCAAGACAGAATTATAGTCTGTCAAGAAAGCCACTTTCAAAATCGTAGAGACAGTCTGCCAAGCGCCTGCCGAGCCAAGTTAAGAATCGCAGTCTTCTCTCGAAATCATGTAATCTGCAAGTCATCGCAAGTAAAGATCGTAGTCAGTCAAGTCCTTCAAAGCTAAAGTAGAATCGTAGAGTTCTCTACAATTCTCATCAGTTAAGCAATCTAGACTGAATCGCTTGCAAGCACTCACCAACACAACGATCGTGGTGAGAAGACAACGATCGCAGTGCTTCTTCAGTTAGCATCAGAAGTATCAACATTCACCTATCTGATGAAAGAGAATGTCTAACAGTGACGACTGACATATGAACATTGACATTTTGGGAATCCCAATGTTCTAACATATATCCTTAGTTTGAATCAAAGAAACGTGAGGGAAAAGAAAATGTGACTTCTAACTGTCTGCTGAAAGCAACTTTTCAGGTGTTAGGTGAGAAAGCAGTCTGCAGTGTCAGGCAAGTCAGAAAAGAGTGCACCATATTCCCAAGAAGTCAACATCAAGTGCTCAGAACGTCTGGAATATTAAATGCTCAAACGGAAGCTTTTCAACAGGAAGATTCAAAGGCTCCTACATAAGGCAAACAGATTGAAGATTTCAGATTAAGTAAGAATGCATAAATCTCAAGAACATCTCAAAACCAAACTCTACGATCCAAAAGAAATATCTTGCTTCGCTACTCAGTTCTTCAGAACTTGTGCTTAAAGGCAATTGAGTAGCATCACAATGAACAAACTCTCAATACAGTGTATTCCAAGACATTCCGGTGTGGTTAATTAATTATTTAATTAACAAATCTGTTAAGTTTTATTTGAAAAGAAAAAGTCTTAAAATATCTATTCAGCCCCCCTTCTAGATAACTATTGTGCCTCCGGAACCTAACAAGTTATTCTTGATATTAATAGAGGTAATGATCATGAATATGAACCACAAACTGTTGATAAATGTCAACATATAAATGATTGGCCAATGTGGAAAGAGGTGATTCAAGCAGAATTAAATTCACTAAGTAAATGTGAAGTTTTTTGGACCTGTAGTCCGAACACCTAAAGGTATTGGATACAAATGGGTATTTGTACGTAAATGAAATGAGAAAATGAAATTATAAGGTATAAAGCACAACTTGTAGCACAAGGTTTCTCGTAAAACCTGATATTAATTATGAAGAAACATATACTCCTGTAATGGATGCAATTGCATTCTTATTTTTAATTAGCTTGGTAGTAAAAGAAAATTTGGATATGCGATTAATGGATGTTGTTATAACATATCTGTATGAATCATTAGATAATGATATCTACATGAAAATCCCTTAAGGATATAAAATGCCAAAAGCATATAATTCTGCATCTCAAAGTATGTATTCTATTAAGCTACAAAGATCCCTATATGGGTTAAAGCAATCCGAACATATGTGATATAATCGTCTCAATGGATATCTTTTGAAAGAAGAATTTGAGAATAATACAATTTGTGCATGCGTTTTTATCAAAAGATCAGAATCTGGATTTGTTATTATTGTTGTATATGTTGATGATTTAAATCTTGTAGGGACTCTAGAAGAGTTAACAAAAATAGAAAATTTAAGATATCTTGGTAAGATAAAATTTTCTCTTGGCCTACAAATTGAACAATGAGATTCTTGTTCATCGTCAATCAACATAAATAGAAAAAGTCCTGAAGCACTTGTACATGGATAAAGTTAATATTTTGAGTACTCTAATGATAGGTTGATCACTTGATATCAAGAAAGGTCTGTTTTGACCACAAGAAAATAATGAAGAAAATCTTGGTCCTAAAGTACCATATCTTAGTGCATTTTATGATTTGATGTATATTGTAAATTTCATAAAGACCTAATAAAGCATTTGCAGTTAACTTACTAGCAAGGTATAATTGTAGGGATTTTGGCACATAAACGCAGCGAAAATTAAAAAATTTCAAAACCCTAAAAAAGGATTTATGAGAAAACATATTAATTCAGAGGTTTAGATTTATTTTACCGATTATCCAAGCTTGAATGGAGACGATGGAAATTCTAGAACAGCTTTGAATCTTCAACGCAATCCAAAGGAACTGCGTCTCTACGATATCCACACGAACGCCCTGCGAATCGTCACACGATCTGTAGTGAAGAGAACTGCGATACTAGCCGCCAAGAATCTGGACTTTCTCGCGTTTTTCTCTCTAGTCTCTCTCTAAGAGCGGCTAGGGTTTGGGTTTATAATCAATACCCTAAAACGGCTGATTTATTCAATCAAAAATAAAATTAGAAAAATAAAATCCGAATTTATATATATTATATCTTAATTAAGTTTTACTTAATTAATATAAATATATATATATATATACAAATTATCCTATTAATTTAAATTCGTAATTTAAATACTATCAATCATATTGACATATTTAAATCCTTACAATTTAAATTAATTCCCTTTTAATTACATTCTAAGTGTGTGACCCTATATGTTATTATTATGTTGGCAATAATTTTAAAATCATATTATAAAATTATAAACAGTGAGCGACATCTAGTAATGCATCCTTGCTACCCAAATAATAATAAGATCGGTGATTCGACGCAACCTTTTCGTGATCAATGTTTCAATGTAATTTAATCCTTTTAACCTTGACATCCTAGATTAAACTCGAGTCATGGAATGTGTCATACTCTTCATAATTTAATCTGAGTTTTCTTGATCAATGAGTAGACTATATGAAATAAATCACTATTTCATGGCCATGCATTTCATAGTCCTACTCAATCAAGAGGTCTATGGATATCACCCCTAATATATAGGAGGGTTAAATTCCATCAAGATCACTCATATTCCTCACACGATTCATGATGTACTCAATAATCACCTTTATTGTCCACCCTATTAAAGGTGACCTTTGATGATATCAAAGCACATAAATTTCTGTGTGGTAATATAATGATTTCAGGTCGAAGGATCATTACATCATTGTCACTATGAGAATTGCTTATGACACTTTGCATAATGCTCCACGTATAATTCTCATGGTGGGTCTGTCCAGTACATCGTTCTCTAACATGTACCTATGCATTAACTCAATATCTTATATATTTATAACCAATGAGATTTGGCCATCTGTCAATCCACATACTAGTCTCAATGTATCATTGTTGTCCCATTAACAATGACACTCGACTAGGGACATGTAAGAATAATGATACTATTTGTAATTATATGATCTCATGTTCAAGTCATATACTTGAAGCAATATAATTTGTATCACTATTCTAAGGACTTTTATTATGCTAACATTTATATAACGCAATAAATAAAAACATAATAAAATAATGCATTCAATCAATCAAAAATAATATCAAAAATGTTAAGCAATTACATCAAAGAATTGGCCTCTAGGGCATAAACTCTAACAATAATTCTGCACCAATTCAAAGATATTGGAATGAAATTAATCATATTTTGTGTTATCTTCGTGGGACTACTGATTTGGGATTCTTTTATCCAAAGGGATTATTTTATCCAAATGGATCAAAATCACAGTTAGTTAGATCTGCTTATGCATGTTACTTTTTTGATCCACACAAAGGCCGTTCACAAACAGAATATTTATTTACGTACGGAAATACTGCTATTTTATGGAGATCTGTTAAACAAATTTTTTTTGCTACTTCCTAAAATCATGTAGAGATTATTGCAATTTATGAAGCAAGTCGTTAATGTGTTTGGTTGAGATCAGTAATTCAACATATTCGTGAGAACTGTGGATTATCATCAATCATAAATAGTCCAACGATATTATATGAAGATAATGCCGCTTGTATCACTCAAATTAGGGGAGATTATATCAAGAGTGATAGAATCAAGCATACTATACCAAAATTTTGTTATACAGATGAGTTCCATAAGAATGGCAATATTGATGTCAAGTAAATACGACTATGTAATAATTTGGCCGATATGTTTATTAAGACATTACGAACTGCGATTTTTAAGAAGATGGTGCACAATATTGGCATGTGTCGACTTAAGGATATTTTTATCATGAACAATAAAAATTCTATATACTCATGAGGGGGAGTAAAAAGGATATGTGCTGATTGTACTCTTTTCCCTTCACTAAGGTTTTTTCCCATTGGGTTTTCCTTTGCAAGGTTTTAATGAGGCAATCCCAAGGCACTAGAAGATATACATGAATATTGTACTCTTTTCCATAGCCAAAATTTTTCCCACAGGGTTTTTGTTTGGTAAAATTTTTAACGAAGCATATTCTTAGAAAGTGGTCATCCAAGGGGGAGTGTTAGAAAACCTTTGGCATTCTTGTCTCTTCCTCTCCCTCTCTCTTCATATTCCATTTCTCTCTCTCCATGCATATATATATGTATCAGATAGAAGAAGTGGTAGATAGAGAAAGAAGGAAAAGTGGTAATCAAATGAAGAGAGAAAAAGGAGAGGATACATTAATTCGAAAGATTTTGAAAGTTATCAAATGTATTATGGATGACCACTTGAATACAAAAGTTTAGCAATATACATTTTGTTGAATATACATGTTGTTTTATCTATCATTTCACAATAGGATTTATAATGATAAACTTATCAAGTGGTCATTCACAATACATTTTAATATCTCTCAAATCACTTGGATGGATATCTCCCAAATCTCTTAGCTACACATCTCTTTATATATGATATACATTACAAGTTAACCTGCTAATAGTAATGAAAGAATTTAAGGGCTTTTAATTTTCCTATGTGCCCCCACCATTTTTTTGGTTGTAACCTTCCCAAATCTAACATTTTCATTTTCCAAACTTTTCATCTTTCAAATACATTATTTCTAACACCCCCTAGAATGACCATTTTCTAAGAATATGCCTCGTTAAAAATCTTACCAAAGAAAAACCTTGTTGGGAAAAAAATTGCCCAAAGAAAAGAGTACAATATTCTTGTATATCTTCTAGTGCCTTAGGATAGCCTCATTAAAACATTGCAAAAGAAAACCCAGTGGAAAAAACCTTAGCGAACGAAAAAGAGTACAATCAGCACATATCCTTTTTACTCCCACTCATGAGTACATATAATTTCCATTGTTCATGGTAAAAATATCCTTAAGTCGACGCATGTCAATGTTGTTCACCATATTCTTAAAAGTCGGAGTTGGTAATGGCTTAGTGAACATATCATCCAAATTATCACATGGTTGTATCTGCTTGACATCAATATCACCACTCTTCTGGAGCTCATGTGTATAAAATAATTTTGTTGCAATATGCTTGGTTCCATCGCCTTTGATATAGTCTCCCTTAATTTGAGTAATACAAGCGGCATTATCTTCGTATAATATCGTTGGACTATTTATAATTGATGATAATCCACAGTTCTCACGAATATGTTGAATTACTGATCTCAACCAAACACATTCACGACTCGCTTCATGAATTGCGATAATCTCTGCATGATTTGAGGAAGTAGCAGAAATTATTTACTTAATAGATCTCCATGAAATAGAAATGTTTTCATAAGTAAATAAATATCTTATTTGTGATCGGCCTTTGTGTGGATTAGAAAGGTAACTTGCATCAGCATATCCAACTAACTGTTGTTTTGATCCATTTGGATAAAATAATCCCAAATCAGTAGTCCCACGAAGATATCGTAAAATATGTTTAATTCCATTCCAATGCATTCGAGTTGGTGCAGAACTATACCTTGCTAGTAAGTTAACTGCAAATGTTATATCAAGTCTTGTGAAGTTTGCAAGATACATCAAAGCATCAATTGCTCTAAGATATGGTACTTCAAGACCTAAGATATGGTACTTCAGGACTAAGAGTTTCTTCATTATTTTCTTGTGGTCGAAACGGATCTTTCTTGATATTAAGTTACCAACCCATCATTGGAGTACTAAAAGGATTAGAATTATCCATGTAAAGTTGCTTTAGGAATTTTTCTATGTATATTGATTAATGAACAAGAATTCCACTGTTCAATTTGTAGGCCAAGAATTTTTTTTGTCTTACTAAGATCTTTTATCTCAAATTCATTCTTTAAACAATTTGATGTTTTTGTTAACTCTTCTGAAGTCCCTACAAGATTTAGATCATCAGCATATACTGCAACAATAGTAAATCCGAATTTTGATTTCTTGATAAAAACACATGGACAAATTAGATTATTCTTAAATCCTTCTTTCAAAAGATTTTCTCTGAGGCGATTATAACACATGCGTCTGGATTGCTTTAACTCATATAAGATCTTTGTAGTTTGATAGAATACATACTTTGAGATGTAGAAGTATATGTTTCAGTCATTTTATATCCTTCAGGGATTTTCATATAGATATCATTATCTAATGATTCATACAGATATGCTATAACAACATCCATTAATCGCATATCATAAATCCCACGATTCCTAGGCTCACATATGAATAGCTAGAAAACCTGAACAGCTCAAATTTGTACAGAAGCAAATAAATATCCCAAGATAGCCAGAACCATGGATTTATTCAGTAAGTCCCAGTCCGCACGGCTGAAGCATCTCGTTCCCACTAGATAGCGATCTAAGGGACGCGAGGTTGCTTTTGAAGCTGAAACTA
Source organism: Panax stipuleanatus (assembly GCA_020205555.1). Classification (NCBI taxonomy): domain Eukaryota; kingdom Viridiplantae; phylum Streptophyta; class Magnoliopsida; order Apiales; family Araliaceae; genus Panax; species Panax stipuleanatus. Next base: position 41,751,844 of record CM035117.1, read on the forward strand.
CAAAAATAACTAAATTTAAAGAAATCTCAGCCATTATAGCCTTCAGGTTCTGTTGGGACCTGTTTGATCTATTGAAAGCTAGAAGTGGCGAGATTTGGATAAATCTACTTCCCCCGCAGAAATGTCAGTGCAAATTCATATACAAATCAATGTTAAATGCAACAATTGAATAAATTGAACAAAGCAATATATATAGTTAGATATATATAAGCCGTAAAGGGCGATGGATTTTCACTCGCAAGCTCGGACTGGAATTGAAATATATATATAGATATATATATATTGACATAAACGTAGTCAACCAAGACTGCAAAGATGACCAGTGATGATGAAGGCTATTTATATATGCATAAATATATATAAAAGTAGTAAAAAGGCCACAGAATGATCCAGGCCGAACTGAAATATAAATTGCAAAAAAATAGTCAACCAGTGACTAGGGAGAGTACCCAGTATGGCGAAGTGTGCAAAAATAGTAAAAAGGGCAATGGATTTTCTCGCCTGTGCCCGGACTGAATTAAAATATATATTGACAGGAATGTAGTCAACCAATACTGGTATGAAGACTAGTTATGGTGAAAATCGCTTAGATATGCGTAAATATATATAAAAGCGGTAAACTACCTCAGATTTGAAATTCGGGCTTGACAGAATTGAAATGTTAGTACATGAACAGTTAAATATATACAGAAAAAGGCCAAACCCGGACTGGGAAGACAACCCAGGCCGACGAAGTTGCCAAAACGGTGTGTACTAGTGCATTGAAGCTATTGGAGCTGACAGATCGTCAATTCGATTTGCAGAACTGTTGAAAACAAAGTTTATGTACAAAAAATGTATCAATTTTAGACGAAAACGGCCAAAGAACTAAGTTCCGGACATATTTAAAAGATAAAACTTGATGTGCATATGTAAAACAATGCAAAGTAGTAGTATTGACTTGCTGATCGTAAAAATACTTACAATGGGCTGCACTACCGGTTTTTTGCCGAATCGTAGGCCTTAAACGTCCAAATCTACCGGTGGTTTTTTGATATGTGGTAGTACATGGGTATATCTATGTGTTCGAGTGAAAATATTTGGGTTTGGAAGAGGTGTAAAAGTAAAAAAATTAGTCGGGCAAGGCTTCGCTGCGCTTCTTGCTTATGCAAATGAGAGGGGGTTGCCCCTCTATTTATAGAGGGGGGAGCCACACCTCTATATGAGGTTACCACAGGTAGAGGTGCGGTCACTCGAGGTGGGCCTCGCCTGCCCGGCTTGGTCGTCTCGAAGTACGTGCACTCCGAGTAATGTGATGTCCGGTCGAAAACTTTCTAACTTTTGATCAGAGAGTCCGTTTGAGACGTGCAATACCTTTCAGGGAAGCTCTCGCCGAGAGTGTTGCAATGACATGGGAAAAAATATTTTCTTGGTCCAGGAAGACGGGTTCATAACCAGGTCTTCGATTCCCCGTAGTTTATCCGTTGAACTGTCTTGCGTTGTTGCCACTCGGGATCGTCGTTAGGGTTCATTCTGACTTTGGCGGCATCTATTTGGCTTGAGTTTGACCAAGTAGGTTAAAAGTTGGTAAAATAATTGTTGTACCCCTCCCGGGGCTGCTTGTAGTGTCGGCATGGTCGCTGGTTGATTTTCGAGAGCTGATTCCAAGACTTGGATCCTAGTCGAGTCTTTTGACCTTAGGGTTGTCTATGAGGCTGACGTGGTCATTTTAGGTTTTGCTATGGAGTTGTTGCGATGCTTCAGGCTGATGTCTAAAGTTGGCCTGACGTCCCTGGTTGAGACCGTGGATGACCTGCACTTCCTAGGTTGAGACCGGGGTTGATTGGTACCTCCCGGGTTGCTGTCGGGGCTGATTGATACCTCGCGGGTTGATACCGGGGTTGAGCTTGATGATCTGATTGATTGTCGGAGCTTGATTGATGGTTCAATTGACTGTCAAAACTTGATTGATGGTCCGATTGACTGTCGGAACTTGATTGATGGTCCGATTGACTGTCAAAATTTGATTACCGATATTGAAAATCGAATTTGACTGGAGCACCGATATTGTGGATCGAATTTGGGGTTGATTAACGGTTTTACCCTTCTACTGGATGAGTATCGGGGCAAGGAAAATCTCGAGTGTCTACAAATAATACTTTGAACTTCTTGTTCACTTTGATTTGTACGAGGATTTAGATGAGATAACGTCAAAACATTTTAAATAATCTCCCTTATCATGCTTTTGGCAACGATCTCACGTCGTGCTTAGGCAACGACTTTTCTCCCCCTAATCGTGGGAAGACTTTTTTCATTAAAATGACAATCCTCAAAACATACCTTAAAAATATCACTTGTTGAGGTTATGATGTAGCATGTAAAATAGCATGACCCCAAACATAAAAATGATAATTTTGATTTCATAGTTGAGCAATAATTTAAAGTCAGCCACAAGTATTGGCGCAGCGGTAAGGATCTCCCTAGGATGAGCTGTAAACCCGGACATACTGGGATCAAACCCCGCTAGCAACAATGTGAGGAATTATAAATAATTTTGAATGGCCACGGTACCCCTGACGTAAGTCGGGTAGCAAACCGCTCTGGTATCGGGCTGTGGAGATTAGTCGACCCGCAGGTTGGAAACTCCACAATAACAAAAAAAAAAATTAAAGTCTCTTGATAAGTTATTCAGCTAAACCATTTTGAGTATGTGTATGTGCAACAAGATATTCAACATCAATTCCTATTAACATGCAATATTCATCAAAAGATTGAGATTTGAATTTACCAACATTATCTAAACAAATTTTCTAATTGAATAATCAGCAAATTGTGCTCGCAACCAAATTATTTGAGCAATAAGCCTAGCAAATGCAACATTAGTAGAAAATAATCATATATGTGATCATCTGGTTAATGCATCAAGTAAAACTATAAAATACTTGAATAGACCACAAGGTGGGTGTATTGGTCCACATATATCAACTTAATTTTTTTATGAGAAAAATGAACACTCAACAACAATCTTTAAATGTGATGGTTATTGATAATTAATTTATTTTGATAACATGTATTATATAAATAATCAATAGGTAAAAGAATCTTCTAGTTCTTTAAGGGATGTTCGTGGGAGTTTTCAATAATTCGACACATCATTATTAATCCCAGATGACCAATACGATCATGCCAAAGCATAAAAACCTTTGGATCTGAACACTTCTGGTGCACTGCACACTTTTGATGTATTACAACCTTTGTTTCAACTGTTCTCATTTTAGTATAATATAACCCATAAGAGAAAATAAACAATTTTTCTAATATGAGCTTCTGACATGATACTATTGAAATAATATGAAGAAATTCTTTATTGCCTTCGTTATTGGTTTTAATATGATAACTATTATAACGTATATCCTTAAAATTGAACAAATTTATGTTTGCCTCATAAGAATACAAAGTGTCATCAATACATAGTTTTGTGCCTTTTGGCAACATTGTAATCGCTCTTCTAGAGACATCAATTAAGTTCGATGAATAATCGCTCTTCCAGAGTCTTCAATTAAGTTTGATGAGCTTTTGGCCCTTGCATCTTCGTATATGCAAAACATAAACATATAAAAATACTTATTACAATGCCATAATATAATAAAATAAAAATAATTAATTGGTATTGACATTTTCATTAACATCCTCAAGGAAATCAAAAACATCAAAATGAGTCATATCCACTGTGACACCTCCAAATCCGGGTACTTCTATTTTCATGGAATTTGGTGTTCACTGTACAAATATCATATATTTATCTACCCATAATAAATGCAAACCATGAAATAGATAGAAAAACTCCATCACCTCCCCTTATGGGGTTACAACATCTGAAATAAAATACCTAGTTAATCTCAGGTCATACTTAACCTTAAATCTCAAATGCGGAAGCATAAATAAATAAGTCTTAAACAACATCAACATAAGTCTTAACAAATATTCTCAATGAAACAACAAATCTTCATCACTTGTTAACTTTGCCCTTGCCTTTGCTAGTGGAAGGCTCGTCGAACCTTTCGTTCTTAATTGTAATGTTATTATGCCAGAGTGAGCACGATTGCCCACAAGTATAACAATATAACAATATAATAACATGCGAGTGAATCAAAGACTTCTGAATAAAGAAAACTCGGCTTCTGAATCAAGAATGAATAGCAAGAATCAAAAAAACTTCTGAGGGTCATAAGACCTTGAACTATGTCCTAGGTTGTCAAGTATTTTTACTTAAACCTTTAACAGTCATAAGACTATGGACTTTAGTTCTCGTACTTACTGTGCACAATATCTCAACGCTAAAGCATCATCAATCCCCTATAGTAGGGACATTGTTCATCTCAGTTTGACATCAGAGTCCGCACCAAAGAAAGTTTGGTTTGGATAAGCTCATTAATGGTTCTAGAATTTAGAACGTTCATCAATTATGAACTAGTCGAATCAATAAGGGTTCGCTAGCCTTACAAGGTTCGTCAATAAACGATATTCAAATCGAATAATAATTTCTCAAGAGTATACAATCGAATAAGTATTGTATAATTAGAATCATGCTTTAAATGTATTATAATATCTCATATGGAATCTCAAGTTGAATAATCAAGGATAAGAACTTGCATCATGATAGTATATCTAGAATAGAAAATTTGCTCAATAAAAGTAAAGTTTGAGTTTAAGAACTTGCTTGACATAAGAATAAGGAATAGGACGTTTATTCAACTTAAAGAGTATAGATAAGAAACTTGCTTAACAATAATAAGTTAGGGATAGAACACTTGTCTCGTGCGCAAGCTACAGTTATAAATACAATTCAATTCCTCAACGTCCTACACATTACATTAGGTATATGACATTGATTAGTTTTCATAGCTATCATGTTTAACTATTGAGCTTCTCACTTAAGTTCACTTACTAACTTCGTTCATAGATAACTCGTTGACTAACCACATAACATGAATATGAACTCACAACATGCGTATCACATATGTATAATCCTTTAAACAATTATAATCAAATATTACAATCTCAATATTCAAGTTCACACTTAGTTTGTTAACACGAACTTCACATTGTATTATACATGTCGACAATTTAGTTTGTTAACATGAACTTCAAATTGTGTTATATATGTTAATAACATGTTATATTATCATTTCATACACTTAACGTGTCACTAGGTTCATTACATTCATTTAGTATATCATGCTAGGGCTTAAAACACTCAAACTACATTTGGACAGCATGCAAGCCCGCTGGGGCGGGTCTCAGCCCGTTGGGGCCGGTGTGAAGGCTGCATAGGACCCGCTGGGGCGGGTGGCTCCAGCCTGTTCAACCCCAGTTCGCAATTTTGGCAGTTCTTAGCCCAATTAAATTCAAATTAAACTAACACAGTGACTTCGTGTGAACATCAAATAATAATTCTAACATGCTTTTAACACTTTATATCATGTAATTACTCAAATCAAATTACATAATTTTCACTGTTCTTGGTGTTTTGAAGAAAAACATGAAATTCGACGTTACAGATTCGTTATAACTCCGAATCCGTCCGTTCAAAGTTTGTTTTCTTTGTTTTAACATGTATAATCATAATCTACTGTCAAATTTAATTTAAACTAACAATTCATGGCATACAATTTGTACACAAAGGCCAAATACGTGTTCTTGATACTTTTCATGCTCTGTAATCATAAAACTCCAATTAACGTATGATTACATGAAATTGATTACTCTAACACATGAATATATGATATAAAACATATTATAGACATATACTAACATATATAACATCATATAATTATCAATCATCAATCTCTTCATTCACAGAGAACTTTGAAATAGTTTTTCATGGAAAATTATAAGAACGTAAACTAAAGTTTGGGTTGAAAAGATTACCCTTGCTAGTTTGTTATGATAATTCAAGGATGATGATAAAGAACTCTAGAACCTTTAGCCTTCTTCTTCAATGCACAATTCTCTCTCAAATTCTTGAACTCTCCCTGTATTTCTCTCTGAGTATTTTCTCTCTTCTCTGGCTGATAAAAGCAATATGAATGATATATGATATAAGGCTAATATATTATACGTATAGTTAATAGTCATAGAGTCATGGGTCGTCAGTTAATCCCATAATGGGTTAACTGGCTCCAACCCCCACCAAGGCCTTGTTTGGCTAGTTCTTTTATTCCTCCTTTCTACTTAATTTAATTAACTTCTTATTATATAGTTTAATGTCACACCTTTATTAATCAAATAATCTTATTTAATTTCAATTAAATAAAATATGACAACTCACATTCAATTACATAATCACATAATTAAAATTCTCTTTTATTAATTATGTTAACTCATTAAATCTCTAATTAATTATTAAATTAATTAGAGTAACATTATGCTTATTAAACAATTCATTTAATCAAATAAGCTCAATTAAATACATACTTTGAACTCAAAAATTACTACACATTAATTTAATCAATGTAACACATATAATTAAATTAGTCTACCACAACTTAATTAAATAATTATTTAGCTCAATAATTAAATCATCGAAAAATATTTTTTTAATTCAATAAATATTTAAATTAAATTAGAAAATTCTCGTTCGTCACATCTTTCCCCCCTTAAAAGAATTTTGTCCCCAGAATCACGGTTCTATTAAATTCGTCCCGTTACATCCACTCCATTTGGAAAGTCAAGATAATTCATGGGATCTTCCGGATCATTATGATCAACAAAGTTTATTTCAATTCTCTTTTCCTTTTCTTTTATGGAGTTTTGGTACAAATCTACCAAATATTTTGGAGTATGACATGTACATTCCCTTTTCTATATTGATTGTTCTTTTCACGCCCACGCCCACGACCACAACCACAACTATAATTTCTTCTATGTTTATCAAATGAGGTTCCATTCGATTCAGGGAATAGAGTAGAACCGGTCAGGCGAGATTGGTGATTTTCAAAAAAAAAAAACTCATTATTATGTTTCACCCACTAGAAGACATAATATCACTTCAGGTAACATAATTTCCACTATCGCTTCAAGAAATATATTGTGAACTTACGCTCTCAATAGCACTACAAGAGCATATTAGAGGTATGAAATGTAGTAAATATTTTCTTTAACATGTCTTCATCAATATTTTTTTCTTTCCCACATAATTTTAATAGTGAGATTATTTTAAAAAGTGTAGAATTGTACTCACTCGCAATTTTAAAATCTTGAAACTTCAAGTGCAACTAATTATAACGAGCTTTTGGGAGGATTACAGATTTTTGATTCTCATATATTTTTTTTTAATCATTTCATAAGACAAGTGGATCTTTTAATGTGAAGTACTCAGATTTTAATTTTTCATGGAGATGATGATGAAAAAAATTATTAATTTTGCACGATTCTGCAAGAATGTTTGATTGCCAACCTTAATTATATCTCCAAAGTTCTTTGCCTTTATATGAATCTTAGTATCAAAAGTCCATGACAAGTAACTCTTACCCAAAATATCAAGGGCATCAAATTCAAATTTTATAAGATTTGACATCTATATAAATATATAATTACGTAAGAAATTAAATAACCAAGTATAAATTTATAGGAAGACAATAAATGTATTTAATTAACCCTTCTCTAGTCACTTTTGAAGTGGGAGAATTAGGAGGTGGAGTGATTATTTGTTTATACTATATTACAAAAGTAGTGTACGTACATAATTTTTACTCTCAAAGGCTTCAGAGTTGTGCATTACCATTATTGTCTCACGTGCCTTTTGTTAAATAAAGTTTTTATATGTATATCAAATTTAATTGTAATGAAACAATACTTATAGTGAGTTGAGAGAACTTCTTTTCCAAAATTGGATAGAGAATCGTGCTGATAACATATTGTAAAATAATCTAGAAAAAAAGGAAGAAAGAAAAATGGATTTATATTGATAAACTTATCAAGTGGTCATTCACAATATATTTTAATATCTCTCAAACCACTTGGATGGATATCTCCCAAATCTCTTAGCTACACATCTCTTTATATATGATCATATACATTACAAGTTAACCTACTAATAGTAATGAAAGAATTTAAGGGCTTTTAATTTTGCCCCACCATTTGTTTGGTTGTAACCTTCCAAAATCCAACCTTTTCATCTTTCAATTACATTATTTCTAACACTACGTACTTTATTAGTACTTGTAAAATATTATCTCTATTTTAAAATTAAAGACACATTTTTTTTTATTAATTTCAAAATTAAAGATACATTTTTATTTTAATTCTATAAAATAACATGATATTCTTAATTTTTTATTATTTTTTTGTTATCATTTTTAATATAAAACTACCACAGCTGAAATCCTAATAAATACTACGGCTATATTTGAGAGTATAAAATTATTCTTAAAATTGTCATTTTACATATATATCTTTAATTTTGGAACCGAGAGAGTATCTAGTAGACTTTTTTAGTCGATGTGAAACGATGCAAATTAGTTTTATTCGTATCTCTTCCACGTTATCAAATTACTTCACTTTATCCAATAGTATAACAAGTAGGGGTGGGCAACCGGTTTTTACCGGACCGAACCGGACCGGTACCCAACCGAACCGATATCGAAAGTTGCTAAATTTCGGTACCGATGCCGGTATCGATTGGACCAGTATACCGATTTTTATCGAAAAAACCGAAAACTTAATATAATTAATACTTTTTTTTTATTTTTATTATTTTTAATATTTTTATTAATATTATTATTATTATTATATTCATTATATTATTATTATTATTATTATTATTATTATTATTATTAGTATTATTATTATTAATTATTTATTAATAATAAAAATAAATAAATAATTAGAAAACCGGTATATACCGGTTCGGTTCGGTTTTTACCGAATCATAAAAGCTCGGTACCGAAACCGGTACCGAAAAACCGATATATACCGATTTTTTTGTACCGGTACCGAACCAGCCGGTTCAGACCGGTCCGAAAAACCAAAAAAATCGATTTTTTGCCCACCCCTAATAACAAGTGAACAAAGGAGTGAACAAAGGTAAAAATGGTAGGTGGGAGTTTTGTTTTGTTCTATTTTGTTTGTACTAAAAATAAATAAAGGTAAACAAAGAAAAAAATTGAAACAACAATCCATTCATGTTAGGAAATAACATTATTTTATATGCTTATTTTATTTAACTAATATATTTTATTTTATTTTGTAAGAAATAATATTTATTTTTCTTGGAGAGCAAATAAAAGATTTATATCCAACTCTTAAAGATGGAAAAGGACTCTTGGAGGATTGTCATATGGAGATTAAAGTCGAGAAGGAAAGAAGAGAATAAAAGGAAACAAAAGTATCCAAGTTCAAGGAATCTAAATTAGGGCACAAATTTATTTTTTCTATAAATACGTCTCTTGTTTTAGAGAGAGGAGATTAGGTATTGTATTATTTTAGGTTAGAAGTAGGAGTAGATTAAATTATTTTTTTTCATTATACGTTTGTTGGATGATCGTCAATAAAGGAAGTTTTCTTATTTATTTTTAATCTTATTCTTCTTCTTTATTTTAGTTAGTTATTTTATTTCTCATGTCTAGTTAATTTTTCATATCTAGGTTGAAGATGAAATTAAATAATTATTCATGATAATATTTTTATCTCTTCTATTATTTATACTTTTATGTTTAATTGATTTCGCCTTCATGTTTCGTTCTTGAAATACCTTTGTTTTATAGTTCATATGTAATTTTAAATTAATTAAGAGGTTTTGATTAATTATTGTTAAGATATGAGTTTTTTATAATCCATGCTTGCTCGAAGAAGTTTTGATGGGTTATAGTTAATCCTTAAATTTTCATAGTCTATGCTTGACCACGTTAATTGTAAAATTACTAAATTAAGAGGAAGGGAGATCAAAATCATAATTAAGTTATAAAAATAGAAGAGATTGAATTATATGTTATGTTTATTATTTAATGGATTTGGATTCCTAGATTGTTTCCTCATTATTAATTTTCATATTCTAGTTAATCAATTCTCAATCTTTATTTTTAATTGGCCTAAAATAGATATTAAGGATATATTAAAATTAATCTAATCTCTGTAAGTTCGACCTGTACTTGTCAATTCTTCAATTGATACTGTGCACTTACAGTTACATATTTTTAATACATCGTTAGGCCTAAAATCAAAGCATCAAACTTTATAATCGTATATCACTTACCATCTCGTCCATTAATTACTTGCAAGTTAAACTTCCGTATGAAAATTATTGACTTCGATTCTCATTTGGAACAAAAGGAGTATCATATTCTCTAATCATGTATGTTTGTAAAAATGATGTGTGAGATAATATTCTTTTTAATAATTTATTATTTGAGCGGACTATTTTATTTCATAATTACTTCGTACGCGCGGGGTTAAATTCATAATGTGATGGCAGCTTATGCATGGATAAAATATTCTACTTCATTCTTTCGTATTAATTTTTTTAATATGTGACACCTCATGCAATGGCATGGATAAAATGTGAGATGGAAGAAGATAAAAACTGTAACGCAGTTCTAAATATAGCAAATATTGTTGGTCGCCAAGGCAGCTTATATAGCGATGATGATCGTTATGTTCGTCTCATCAACAGGGGTGGATTTAAAAATATTTGTCAACAGAGGCGGATTTTCACTATAAAGAAAAGGTCCGGTAATGAAGGACAAATCTTTCACAAGAAATAATATATTACTCACGAGATTTATTGTGAAAAAAACTTTTCTTTGCGCAAGTCCTCGCATTAGAGCTCCACACTAAAAGTATCCTTCGTTAAGTTAATGACTAAATATTTTTTGTGAAGGATATATTGTTAAAAATATGTTCTTCAAAAATTATATATTGTAAAAGATTATTTTTGTTTGGCGATGAGATGATTTCCTCACAATTAATATTTTGAAATAACTCGTAAAAACATCTTCCTTCATAAATAATAATTTGTGAAAAACATATTTACTTTAGAAAGGTTAGATTTCCTTCACTAATTACATATTGTGATTTTTTTAATTTATCGAAAAGAAATTTCTTCGACAATACTTCTATTAAATAATCAAATTATTGTAAGATAAAAATATTTTTAAAATTATGTATTATTTTGTAATCAACATCAAATAAAATATTATATTATATAAATAACTAATTGTATAATATTTCACAATTAAATATGTAATAATCAAGTAACAAAACCTACAAGGCTTGTAATCAAAACAAATGTATAAGTGTCACAAAGGCCTACTACCTAAAGTGTTTAATCATTAATACAAGTAAAGAGGTACCAAAAACAAGCTATAAAAACTTTGTAGCTTTGACATGGTAAGTCATCTCTTCATTGTCATAATTTTCTTCAACACAAGGTTAGTCTTGTAAACTTCAGCTTGCAAAAGAAAAAAATAACACCAAAACTTAACTTTAAATATTTAAATGAAAAGAATATGACAAAAGATCAAATTGGCAAAAAAATTAAAAGTGATTCCACAAGTAAAAGTTATAGTTACACAAGATTTGTCTCACTTAAATAGTAAATGTGCCCCATTTATGTGAGAAGAAACTTGTGAAAATATAAAATTTTTCTTGTGTGTGAAAATATCAATTCCATAATTAAATGACAACATTATTAAAATGATTAAAGATGAGAGTTTGATACCTATGTATATACATTTATAACCAGATACACAAATAAATATACAACAAAATATAATTATAAGTTATCACTATGCCCTTTAGAAAGCCTGGTACCTACGCGCGCGCGTGTGTGTGTGTGTGTGTGTGTATATATATATATATATTGCCTCATCTAAATTTAACTCTTCCATTAATCTGTCCCCTTGAGTTTATTAACTTACATATCTGCTATTACCTCTATACCTATAAAAAAACCCAGCAAGGACAGCTGCCTATATATGTTGCCCCTTCACAGATCCGTCCCTGCTCATCAAAACTCAAAATGATTTCGACCTTTTGCTGCAGCGTATAACCAAATTAGTTTCCCAGGAAGAAGGTGGTGCCAAAATTATATGAATTAAGATTGTTGAGACGTGATTTTGTGGGCTCGAATGATCTGATGAGCCATGCCACGTAATATTTCAGTTAGGAGACTTGACTTTTGAGGGATTCACAATCCTAGTTGACTTGTAATTCTCGTACTTAATTTGACTTTCTACTTCTAAGAAAACCAAATCCAATCCAATCCAATCATGAGGATTGTGGTTATAATAGAACTTTACATAAAGAATCATATTCCTCCTCTGGGGAGGATGCATAAAATTAAGAAGACGTGATCAACTATAAATACATTACCACATTTCAGGTTCCAGGTATTTCACATATTATTTACTCTTATTCACTAGAGCAATTATATTTCTTCTTTGTTGATGTTTCTGGCCTCTACCGATTAATCTCACACCGAAACTATCCACCTGCGGCCCCGGCGTCCCCGGCCGTAAAACTTTTCAGACGTGATGGTTTGTTTATTATGTAGGTTTCTCGCTCGTTATTTGGTAATTTTACGAACGGTTAAATTTTGACATTAACATTGATGCTTGAAGAAGGGTCAATGCTCTAATATTGAATTAAAATCACTAAATTTATTTTATCCAGTAAAAGTTCTATTGTTATTTTTTACGAAAAATTGAAATCATCCGGCTTATTATTCAATATGCATCCTATGATCTCCGATGTGAGTGAGTGCCATTGTAAATTGGGAATTAAAAGTATTATATCTCATATTTTTCGTATTGAGGATCTCACGTGATATAGATTGAGAAAGTTTAGTTTAGGCGTCAATTTCGTTATACATCCTCAAAGCGAGATAAGTACAAATCATCTTTATATTACTGGTGATGTTCAATTTCATGTAGTAACATTTATATATACTCTCTATTGTAAAACCCAAAATAACTAGTGAATAATAAAATAGTCGCTCTCGTGGACGTACCCAAATTAGAGAAATACAAAAATCTTTGTGTTAATTTTTTACAATCATATGCGTGTGTGATCTAATTCAAATATAGCTACTTACTATAATTCACCCACAAAAAAGGTAAATGATACAAATAAATAAAAAGACAGATAATTAAGTCCATTTCCATTAAATACTTCTAATTACACATAATTTGGCATTTTGTTTTCCTACCATTTCCAGCTAAATCACCAATATTTTGTTCTCAACATAAAAACTAAACTAGTTGATATTTGTAGTAATTAACACATGAATAACCCCAAAATGGTGTAGCCAGTAATTAGAATCAGGCCAACATCTGGATAGGTAGGCGACTAATCCAACCTTCATTGTCAATGAAAGAAATATTGGTCAGCTGCTGCACTTCCTGGTCGCTCAATTTCTTTTCCCACATAACGCGCTTCCGAGTGTCTGATCCGGCTCCGGTGCATCCATGCTCGGCAAATGTTATTTGGTACCTAAACAATCAACCATAATAATACATAAATATTTACTTTACGATGAATGGAGACTACAAAAAAAATATTAGGGAATTGATCTACAAGCAGGGGCGAAGCTAGGTGTTGTAATTGACCTCACCAATTTTTTTTATATATAAATATGATGTAATAGAATTTTTGTGGAAGTAATTTAGTAATTTGACCGCACTAAATTATATATATATATATATATATATATATGATGTAATAGATTTTTGTGAGTGTAATTTAATAATTTGACTCAACGGACATTTTTCCCTAACTTCGCCACTGTACAATAGCGGTGAACATATTGATTCCCAAAAAATAATATGGCCGGTGAGAGAAATTACTCGCGGTGAACAGAATCCCAAACATCCCATCCTTGAGGAACAATGATGCCAGACAAATTAGAGTTGAAGTATAGAACCCTAGCAAAATGTCTCCATGGTCTTCCCAAAAAGACCTTTCCGGTTCCGGTCACATTACACTCCTTAAACACGAATCCGTTCGGGTCGGCCGGGTTAGTTCTTCCCTGTGCTGTAATAAATCCTGTCAGCCCGTTTAGAGCTCCTGCTGATACTGATATGGTGCATCTCTGCATGCATGCATATACAATTAATTTTATTGTATTATTGTATCCTTGTAGTAGCACATGCACATAAATAAAAAAATATTTTCTACAAAATTATAAATTCCATTAGGAAAAAAAATTGTCCTACTGTTTTGTACAAGACAGATGACCTATACTAGGTCAATAATATGTTTTGTTGCTTAAAGGTTAAATAAAAGTAATCCTCTAAAAATAGGAGCTTTTTTAGTACCAAGTCTAAACTTTATAATCCTTTCTTTTCCTTGCAATTATTTTTTATAACTTATATGCGTGTGTATACATATACATATACATATATATATATATATATATATATATATATATATATATATATATATATATATATATATTGTTACCTCATAAATAGATTGGCCGGCACCAAAGATGAAATCAACAGCCCCAACAATAGTTGAACGATAAAAGTAGTGTCGACCTTGAACATCCCACAATGTGTCTTGTAATCCCACAAAACAGCATTGATAGAAGCTACATTTATCTCCTTCGATCCTGGCTGCCACTGCCGGCTTCCTAGGGTTTCCTGGGTGTGCCGGAGAGTTGTATGAATTCTGGAGAGAAAGATATATATATATATATTTCACACATTAAAATAAATTTACATATTAATGAATTATCAACAAGAGAAAAAAACAATATATGCTTAATTAGTGCAAAATGGTCTTTGGCAATTCCATGCGGATATAACTATATTAGGGATAACACATTAAAAAAGAAAGAAAGAAATATTATTATTTGTTAAACAACCAAAACAAAAACAATAAAATTAATAATTATTTAGTTCTAGTGTGATTATTCTTCCCTGCATGTCAATTATATTTAAGAAAAAACATAAATGAATAAAGATTTATCTTTTTCATACCACAAATGTAAGGCCTTTGGCAACAATATTGTCAGCATAAACACTAAAAGTAGCACTTGTTGAAATCGACCCACTAGCATCCCAAACAATACTAGTTTTTTCCTCTCCTTCTCCTTGGAGATATATGAGAGGCTTGTCCAAAGGGATCTTAACCTGTTCTCTACAAGACATAAATATATATATATATATATATATATATATATATATATCAGCAATCAGGTATATATATATCCCGTTCTTTAGAAAATAAATAAATAAATAAATAATGCAAAAAAAAATACAACAAAATAGTTGATGA
Source organism: Panax stipuleanatus (assembly GCA_020205555.1). Classification (NCBI taxonomy): domain Eukaryota; kingdom Viridiplantae; phylum Streptophyta; class Magnoliopsida; order Apiales; family Araliaceae; genus Panax; species Panax stipuleanatus. Next base: position 41,767,102 of record CM035117.1, read on the forward strand.
TAGAGTTTATAAAGCTATTAAATTCAGTAAGCATATATTACTTGTAAGTGCCGGCAGGGATGTAAATACAAATCCACTTCTTGTTGTTTGAAGGAACGGCATCGATAGCCGATTGAATGTTAGAGAAATTTCCATGGCCGGATGGATCAACATAGATTGTTCCGAAAACATGAGTTGATTCCATGTTGTAGGTTGGATGATATACTCTGGCATTTGCTATTGCCACTCCCATGAAGAGAGAAAGGCATGAAAGGTATGAAAACCATTGACCTAATGACATTTTAGGACAACTTTGAGCTTGAAGAGGATTATTTCTCTCTATGATAATGAAGAAAACAAGAGTTATCAAGTGATATATATATGGAGAAGTAATTATAAGCTCTTAACCTAATTGCTCTATTTATAATGTACAAGTAGGTATTCATGTGCATGGATTAAGGCAAAGGTTTTGGAGGAATTTTGGAATAAATGATCTATTGTAATAATTAAGAATCATGCAACCGATTTTGTAATAAGAAATACCTTTTTAGTTCCTTATTTTTTTTTCACCTTGCCTAAATAAATAACCATAATAATATATGTTTTAATATTTATATAGTTTTCTCCAATTTTCGAACTCTTTTTTATGGTAAAAATATATAAAAAAAAATCTAAAATAAATACTATATTAGCATTTCCAAAAGAAGTCTAATTAATTATGTTTTAACATTTTAGATTTTTTTTTAGAGTTGCTAAAATTGAGGAACCAAAACAGAACTGTGAATATTGGTGGTAAGTACGGAATGATGGCTTAGTTAAAGGAATAAACGTACGGATTTAAATGGAAGGAAAATCATATTAAGGTAACTGGATATTTCACAATAAATGAGAACTAAAAAGATTGAACGGAATTAATTCACCAGAAAAAAGGAAAAATAATAATTTTAAAAAAAATGGTTTGGAAGGAAATAGGATAATGGTATTTTGTGTGTTTGGACATGAAAACTAATACTCTCCCGGCCCATCTTCAAATAGTCTTCTTTGTCTACTTTTGGGTTTCAAAAAAGATTTTTTTTTTAGAATTATAAAAATGACATAATATTTTCAAATTTATCATTCTAAATTTATAATCATACCGTTATTATAAAATTAAATTTGAATTTAAAATTATTCATTTAATATTGGCATGATTATTTTAAGTTTAAGAATAATAAATCTCATAATTAGTAAAAATATTTTTAGATAATTTATAATATTCATATTTGTATTGAAAAATTTAAATAAATTCATATTAATTTTAATTTAAAATGTAAATTATCTTTGGGTGATGCGGGGTCTCAAAATTTTGGTCTCAGATGATGTGTCATCATAACATTGATTAGGTAGATCTTATATAATTAGCTATGACATAAATTATTATTAAAATATTTAATATTATCGAATAAAAAATTTGAGACCCCTAATATTATTTATTATTTTTTTATAAGTTAATATTGATTTAATTTTTAAAATATATTAAAAAAATAAAGCAAATGTGCGTGGGGCCGTAAACTTGGTTCATTTCATTCTTTGGACTTTGCATTTATTTTTTTCCTGCATAGTTGCATAAGTCCCCAACTCATATCTTTTAATGGTCATAATAACTCTAGTTCCACATCAAAATGTGTGAATTAATTTAGTACTTATATAAAGTATCAAGTTATTATCAATAATATTTTTAATTATGATCTGTTAAGTGGGCACATAGTACATAACTTAAAAAAGATATTATTAAGATAGTAAATAAAATTATTTTGATTTCATACAAACTCAAAATTTGGACCACATTATGTGAAAAAGGATATACTTTAGAGGTTATCTAATTAGTATACTAGATAGTGCTAATACATCCATTTTTAGGGTTTTTTAAATAAATACAACGGTGTGGATTTAAAGAACATATAAAAATATTTGAACATGAATTTTCATATGATTTGATGATATCTATTATCGACTTTATGGTAATGAAAGTTCAATTAATCTTATTTGTCAAAAAACTATATTTATTTTATAATATTATAATAATAGTACTACACAACCTCAAATCACATAAAAATTTACGTTTGCTCATATTTTTGCACGATCTTTCCATACGTAATATTAAATATTTTACTAAAAAACTTGAAATAAACTAATTTTATAAAACTAAAGTATATAGCTTATATACTCTAGATAGTGTCGTAAGCCCCAAAGTTATTATATATGTATTTTATGTTATTCAGATTTCAATGTACACACACTATACTTATTAACGCTCGTTTTGTCCATGCAGCTTTGTAATGAAGTTGTAATGAACTTACAACCTACACAAGGAAGAAAATGCATGGGGTTAACGACACGGTGCCGTCGAGTGATAGCTCCCATGTGAGAGTAAATGAAGGTTTAAGAAAATGTTAACAATGAAGGAAGGTAGAGTTTTGAGTGTTTAGAAATGCATTACCCTTTACCTCTTTGAATGGAGAGTTATTTATAGTGCCTTAAAACTAATGGTAGAAGGACAAGTGTCCCACTAAGCCAACGCAGCACCCGACTCCTTGTCCCCAAGCATAATGTGTTGTGTATGTTGGAGCATAGGTTAGTTTGGTTGCTTAGTGTAAAATTCATGTACTGATGAGATCTAGCTCAATTGGTGTACTAGGCCTCTACAAAGCAAGAGGTACTAGGTTCAATCATTGACAGTGGCCAAGGTAGGGTGTGTGTGTTTAAATTCAATCTAAACTATCAAAAAAAAAAAATTCATAGGACAAGTGTACGTCATGGGAAATGGCCAGTACTTGTCATGTTTTACATTGACAAGTGTACAAGAGCTATCGAATTGGACGTTGCTAGTAGGAGCCCAATTTTGGCTAAGGCTAAGTTGCTGCTAAAGAGTACTTCGGATATGATGTAAATCTGAAGGATACTTCAGCTTTATGAGACTCTAATGTATAGTCTTTTAGGTTATAATACGAATGATTACTTTGGTTGTCAAAGGATTTATAAAAGCAATTCTTCATCTTCTTTGCTACAACTTTGAGTGTCGAAGGATTTGTAAAAATAATCCTTCGGCTTCTTAACTATAGCTTCGGCTGTAGAAGGATTTATAAAAGTAATCATTCGGCTTTTTAGTTCCAGCTTCGGCTGTATACCTTATCAATATTATACAAAAAAAACTTTCGTAAATATAATTTATTTATCTTAGGTTGATCAAACTGGCCCAACCTAAGGTTCTATAGGGGGTCAGCATAGCCCAAATCCTACTTCCCAAAACACTGGGTTGAGACTTCCATTCTTTAAACTAGTTTATGCTGACTTGATATAAATGATACACTACAAGGAAAAGACCTAATTACGTAATTATTTTTGACGGAATATATTTCGTCGATAATAATATACTTTCGACGGAATATTCCCTCAGTAATAATTCCGTCTGACATAAGGTAAAGTCGATAGAATTCTATCGGAATTAATAATAACCTCTGATGTGAGCTATTCCCGCAAACACACAATATATTATCGACAGAATCAGTGTATTTTTCAACAGAGATTTACTACAAGAAAAAGGCCTAATTCCGACGGAATATTCCGTCGAAAATAAGCTTATTCCATCGGACCTAGCTTATTTCTGACAGCATATTCCGTCAGAAATGCAGTTGTAACTAACCTCGTCAGAGATAAGTTCCGTCGTATATTCCGTCGACCTTATTTATCTTCGACGAACTTATCTTTGACGGATATTCCGTTGGTTATAGCTTATGTTCGACGAATTTAAGAACGACACATGGATTCCGTCGAGTATACCACACTTATGACCGACATAAAATTCCCTCGGACATACTTTAACTTCGACAAAAAATTAAATAATAAACAAATAAATAAAAAACAATAAATAAAAGTTACCCACATTTTCGACGCCAAATTCCCTCGGAACTAACTTACTTCCGACGAAAAATAAAAAATAAAAAATAAATTATAAATCCGACGAAATTTCAGTCGGAAATACCTTATTCCGTCGAAATTAAGGAACTTTTTTTTAATAATTTTTTTGAAAATGCAAAAATCAGGTATTTAAACCCATATATGTACCTGTACTTGTAACCTGTTTTATCCCAATACAGCCAGACAACAATATATTTCACAATTAACAAACGTAATTCTAAAAACCTAAACTTGTACCAATTCGCAACAACAAACGTAATCGACTAACTGAAAACAAATAAACTTCAACAACGATAAAGAATATAAGCTACAAATGTTCTACAAATGAATGAATACAACATAATCTCATTATACAGACGCAACTATATAAACTACGTACAATATGTACAAATGTTCTACAAATGAATAACATAAATACGTACTAATGAACTAGAATGAATAACATATAAAAATGAACTATAATCTAGTAGTATCATCATCGGGCGAAGGTGGACGACGCCTGTCTAGTGTCTGAAAATCTCTGTCGTCCTCCTCGTCGTCATCGTCCAACCGCTCGTCATCGCCGCCAGCCCGCTCGCCATCGCCACCCTGTTGAAAAAATTATAAATAAAAATCATTAGTCCGTATATATGTGAGAATTAACAAGCTAGCTTTAAATAAAAATAACATAAACAATAAGAATACCTGAGTAGGCGGGGAGGGGCGAAAAGCCTCCTCCAAGAGGGTAATCACCATCCAGAGCATCTCGCTACTGAAAGCGTCGAACTGATCTCGCGGTAATCCCGTACTCCTTGCGGAGGCCCCTGCTATAACCTCCTGAGCAACCTGGTGAAGACGAGAACCGGAAGGCAACTACTGACGGCGAAAGACCGGATCGGTACGAAACCTATCCGACACGGCCCCTATCAGCCTTTGGAAGATCTCGTCATCCAAGCCAGCACCCGTATCAAATGGTCCAACATGTGCTCTCGAACGTTGGCGCTGACTGGAGCCTACAAAAAAAGACAAATTCCATTACTAATAATAATTTATATAATGTGATAAATTTTGATAATTTCGTGAAACATAAAAAATATTATTACCTCCAGGGAGTGTATATGCGGGTATCCTCGGCAGACCCAACACGCGGGTATCCTCGGCAGACCCAACACGATCGATATCTGTTGGTACTGCTAGAAAGGGGATCCTGAGACGCGACCCATAGTCTCAGCTCCTCATCCCGATCTAATACATTATCGAAAAGGGGAGTGGCGAAGTCTGATGGCTCATAACCCCTCTTAATAGCCTCCAGCTCAGCTATACGAGCGTCCCGAAGCCTCTAAAATCAGTCCTGTAATTTATTTTTTTATAAGTGTGTTAATTATATTATTTTATTTACGATTGAATATTACTAAAAGCTAAATAGTAAGATGTGTTTTACCCGTATAGCCACAGCTGCCTGAGACAAAACACGCTCGTCCTTAGGCGTGTGGGCTCTATCCCAAAACTCTAGAATGGTGGGATATCGGCCCAAGGACCTACTCAAGGACTAATAAAAATATTCATAAAACAGGTATTAAGTATTTGTGTAATAACTTGATAACTAAATAACTAAATACAGCGCACTACCGTCTTCACCTCCTCGAACGACTGAGAACCAGTGGTGTGTACTGCGGAGCTGACCACGGTTCTTCTTCGCCTGCTCAGACTTCTTCTTAAAGTCATCAGCATCCCAGTGCGCACACATAGCCTTCCAGGCTAAATCGGAGACTATGCGAGGCTGGTGAAATCTGATGGTGGTCCCGGGCTGGTCCTCAACTGCCCGGGCTGCCCTACGTACATCTCATACAGCCAGCCAGAGTAATTCTTAGCGACATGTGATATAATCACATCGTCGCCAGCTGTCTAAGAGATACTCGGGTCAAATCTATAATAAACCTATAACAAAAGTTTAAAAATTAGAAATAATTGATTTCGTCATCTTAATACAACTATTTACTAATTAATATAATATGCTTAACTTACGTGAAACTCCCGCAAGACATTTTGTATAAAAGTGGCATCGAACCGCGCATACTGGCTGAACCGCATGCACCCAGTCGGGAGGTGTGTGACGCCCCCAAATCCAGGTACTTGAAACCCGAACTTGGTGCTACACGATATCATTTCTTTGAGTTGAATAATATAAATAACAAACTTAATATACATATCAGAGTTGTCTAATCCCAGGTACACGACCTTTAAAATATTTCATTACATGATAGATAATAAATATTATAGTTTTAATAAAGTCTAACTATTACATAAGATACCATAAAATTTATTCTGTCAGCTTTTCCTTTCCTTCGTCCTTGTCAGAACCTTCAGGTCGATCACGCTTAGCTGAAAATATTTAATTTAAAGCAAGAATGAGCATTCAATTGCTCAGCAAGTAATAACAATTATTAAACTTTAGCTAAAAGGAGTAAATGTTTTCTTTGAGGTATACTTCTATAACGAATCAATAGTTGTGAAGTCTGTTGAAACATATCTTAATAACATATCAAATTGTTTAAAATTTTGAAACGACGTAGTGACTATAAATGCTGAGTGGTCAATAGACCGTGAACTTTTATTTTTCATTTTCAAAGAGGTTTAAACAGAAATTCATCTGCAAACCGCTCTGGTCTTACGGACATGTAGGGTGATCAGCCCCGTTATGTCCTGTATTGATCAATACTATCTGTTTGAATGATAAATTCATTCACTCTGTTCGCCTTGGGAACATAAATAATTTTCTCATTAAGGGTTGTTCATACTCAGTCTGAAGTCCTAATTAAACAATTCAGTTGGACGACTTTATCATAACCAATACTATCTAACAGTACAATTTAAACTATGTCTAGCCGAGTCAAATAGCTTAGACAGTCTTTAAACCATAAACACATACCGAAGTTTAATAGTATGTAACTGGATTTGTCATATCAAAGAATTTCTAGTTCAAGAGTTCTTGCAGGAATACAATAGCTCATACAAGTGGGGACACTTGTATGACAACAGACAATAATGAGATAATAATAAGAAATAATCAAATCATGGATATCAATAATAATTTGAGTAAAGAAACTTGCAATGTAAACTTTTTCAAGTAAGAAAAGAATGATGTACTAGATAGTATCTGAACTATTCTTTTTGAAGCTGATTGGAATAAAAAAGTTATATAACCTTGTATTATTCATAAATAATGAGACAGACAGTTCAAAAATTTAGAGAGCCTGTCCAGATATAAAAAAATTCCTAGAATATTTGCTCAATAAAGAGTAAGATTTAGAAACTTGCTTACACAATTCCATTTCATAAAGTAAATGCAAAGGTAGGATATTTGCCCAATATAAAATTTGAGTAAGGTTAGAGAACTTGCCTGATCTGCTGGTTACACAACTTAGTTTTATCTTTTATACAGAGACCTATCATTAATAAGATCATTCTTGTGATTAGAATAATACATCGTAACACATAGTACTGCTATTTGTTGTCAACACATAGCTTAAGCACATTGTCATATATTTATAACAGTCATTGGATCATAAACAATCACTTATCAAGTCAAACTACCTAGGTCCGGATCAATTTTGGTGTACCGACAGTTTTATCGGGTAATTATCGAGTTTAAATTCTATTAAACTCTATTCTGAATCATCAATATTATTTTAAATAATTTAAATATCAGTCATATTATTTTTCAGTGACTCATAATAATTTTTAAATAATTATTATCATTTATCATAATTTTTCAATCATTGAAATTATTTTTAAATAATTTAAATACTAAATAATCTTATTATCATTAATATTTAAATAATATTAAATTATTAATGAAATCCTTGCCAAAATATTAAAGTTATTTATAATAACTCAAAATATTTTTAAAACATTTTTATTCCCCTTAAATGATTTTTAAAACATTTAAAATTATTTTTAAATAATTACCATTAATATTAATGTATTATTCATCAAAATATTAAAAGTTATTTATTATTACTTAAAATATTTTTAAATCATTTATATCCTTTTTAAATGATTTTTAAATTAATAAAACTATTTTTAAATCATTTATTTAATTTAATAAATTTAATATCATTAATTTCAAATTATTAATGAAATTTACCTTAAAATATTAAAAGTTTCATTTTATAACTTAAAATATTTTTAAACACTTTATTCTTATTTAAAATGATTTTTATAATATTAAAATCATTTTTCTCTAATTTATTTAATATACTTATTAAATAAATTAAATATCATTAATATTCAAATAATTATAAATATTAATGAAAAATATGTCAAATTATCAAAAGTTATTTTTCATAACTTAAAATAATTTTTCAAACTAATTTTCTAATTTTTAGAATTTATTTTCTATTTTTAATCATTTTTTGGAAATTAATTTAATTAATTTTAAGAAAACCGTCGTTAAAGCCTTTAGCGACACTTTTTGTCGCTGTTAGTATTCTTGAGCTTCAAGAACACTGACAAGCAGTCACCAAGGTGTCACCTTTGACCACCTGTGATTCTCAGGTCAAGCATGTTCGAGACTAGCTAGGACATTTATCTTATAGTGTTTATGTAACACTACAAGTATCAACAACAATCTGGGTCATATCACATCACATTAACAAGATCTAATGCTTCAAAGTCACTGTCAGAACGTTTCTGGGTTTTTTGGGTTACCCAGAAACCCAGTCAGTTTCGAGTAGGCAATTTCTTGCTTGATTAAGATTAATCATAGGTTCTGTCTATTAGTTTGGTGTTTGAGTGCTTCAAGCATGTAGTACTCATGTCAGAGAACAACTACATAACACTATCTCAGTCCAACTACATCACAATCTTCAGATTTGAACTGGTCAAACCTTGTCAGAGAACTTATTCATACGTTTTCTAAAAAATCCAGAAAACAGAAATCGTGATCAAACAGCCTACTTTGACCATCCACTACTTTCAATCTATTTGTTATTTAAGGGATCTAAAGGCATGATTTTATAGTCCATATAACAGACTACTACTTGGATACAACAACACAATCAAATCAACTAACATCTGTCAGATAAAGGCTCCAAAAAATCTTGTCAGACCATTTCTGGGCAGTTTCTGGGTTACCCAGAAATGCTTGGTCATGGTCGGTCAACCCACTTTGACCATTAATAACTTGTAATCTGCACATGGTATGACTATGATTCCACTTCCAGATTACATTACACATGGCATACTAAAACTATAAACCTTTAAACATACAAAACTATAAACAAACAGAGATCTATGAGGTCTGACATTTGGTTGTCAGACAACATTTTTCAGTTTTCCAGATTTTTGAAAACTTCAAATTTGTGCATCTAGATGTTATGGATCTATTATATACCAACCCAGATCACTTAGTTACATTACATACAACATGTTTAAACACAAAAATATAATTTTTAACATATTAAGCAAGATCAAATTCTAAGTTAGGGTTTATACCTTCACTTTGATCAATCTTGATTCTTAGCTTCCTGATTTGATATGGAAGTGGTAGGGACTTGATAAGGGACTGAAATGCTAATGAAATTCATGGGTAAGAGAGAGAATGGCTTAGTTGTGGGTTTGAGCACAAATGAGCTTTGTTTAGTGATTTTCTCTCTCTTAAATCTATATATATTATTGATACAATGTATATAATTGATGTATATGGCTGATATGTTGATATTTTAGGCACATGGTGTATCTTAGTTGTTTACCAACCACATTATATGGCAAGATTTGCAAGCAACCTATTAAAGAATGTGACAAAAGAGTATTTAGGTCATTTTGCTAATAATTTTAATGGCACTTAAGTCATTTGTCTAACCCTTAGGGTTTAACCCTGAGATTTTGTACATTGATTTTCTAGGATTTTGTGATTATGGTTAAATTAAAAATTTTAGTTTTCTAAATTACAATTTAGGGTTTCTTAATTGATTTAGATTTTCTAATTTCATAGAACATGGAAACTAGGTTTATGATTTACAAATTATCATTAAGCTTTCTAAATTAGCGATTAGGGTTAATAACTTAGCAATTAGGGTTCTTAATAATTAGGATTTTCCCTAATTAAAATTAAAATCTATAATAATTGTCATTAATCATGTTAACACAATTATTTAACAGTCTTAAACTTTTATTTGAATTTTAAATTAGGGTTTACCGAATTAATGCTAGGGTTTTGTCATGATATACTATAATTGACAAACCATGATCAATATAAACATACAGTACATATTTATAGCACTGAAATATTATTAATATTATATTATTATTCTCATTCCTTATTCAAAATCCAAAATTAGGGTTTTGAATCCATATCCGACTCAACTTTCAAATATACCCTTATTAATTAAGTTAAAATAATTAACTTAACTAATCTGAATAAATTCATATAATAAAATAATTATTATAATAATTCTAGAAATTATTTCTTATATTATTTAAATAATATATTAATCATATTTTTATGAAAAATAAATAATAAAATATTTTGACTATCAAAATTAGTTTATTATAAGAATATAATTTATAGTAATCTACAATTCATTTATCGAAAAATTTATTTAAAATTATTCATGCAATAAATAAATATATATATGTATCACATAAATAAATATTCTTTACCTTACACAGATTCTCACATATTATTTTGATAAAAATAAAAATAATAAAAATTTATACGCAAAATTCCTTATTTAATTATATAAAATATTGGGTTATTACATTCACCCTCTCTTATAAGGATTCCGTCTCCAGAATCACCGTTTCAAAACTTATACACACAAGGATAAATAATATACACAATCACTTCAAGTAGATCTCGATCAGATTTGATCGAGATAATCTTTATCTTTTTCCAGCATAAAGCTTATCTATCCAATTAAATGGAATCTAATTTCTAATAGAACTCAAATTCCTCCTTAAAAATTTATTAATAAAACGATTTACTACATATAAGAAAATCATATATACGAAAATAAAAATGTATTCGAACAATACCTAGAATTCCATCCCAGGCTGCTACGGTATCTTGAACCGTCATATTGAAGGTCCTCGCAGTTGGCTTGTTTGTCGGAGTTGGATACGTGATCGCCAGCTTTCCGCTGCTTTTCCCGGCATTCGTGTTTCCCCCATCGGCATTCCTTTTTGGACAATCCGTTGCCATATGATCAGTTGATCCGCAGATGAAACAACCACTATTCTTCCTTGAATTGGGACAATTAGGAGAGATGTGTCCCTCCTGCCCGCACTTGTAGCACACAAACTTTCCCTTAAGACACTCCCCCGAGTGACTCTTCCCTCAATTTCCACATGGTTCCACCTTTTTCCTTATTCCTCCCTGACTATTACCAGTATTTTTCGAACTTATCCACTTTCTTTTCCCACTTACACTTCCACTGTTTCCTTCCACCTTAACTTATCCTTCAATCCTACCCTTATTCTTCTTTTCCTTATACTTCTTTTCCTTGTTGCAGCACTGCAACCTTGTTGTAGATCCAGGGTTTCAGCCCATGTTCGAACCTTCGTGCCTTCCTTGCTTCAGTATTCACTTGTTGCGGAGCGAGCCTAGCTAATTCATTAAACTTTGCGGCGTATTTTGAGACGGTCATATTTTCTTGTTTCAATTCCAAAAATTTAACCTCCATCCTGTCCTGCATACTGGACGAGAAGTAATTCTCGTTGAAAAGTTCTTTGAACCTTGTCCATGTTACCACTTCTGCTCTAGCTTGAGTTTGGTTAGCCTCCCACCAGAAGTTCGCTTCCCCTTTCAACATGTAGGTAGTAAAAGCAGTCTTTTGCTCCTCCGCTACCCTAACAATAATAAACGTTTTTTCTATTTCCTTTACCCAAGTTTGGGCTTCTATAGGGTCATTCGTTCCTTTGAATTCAGGCGGTCCTACTGCCTTGAGATCTTTGAAGTTTGCCACTTGATTCCCTGGAGGATTTTCTGTTGCTGGTGCTCAATTTTGCATGGCTTGTGCCAACATATTCGCAAAATCTTGCATAGGGTTTGCTTGACCTCCTGCATTGTTAACAAAGTCTTCCACCCTTCGGGTTCGTGGTTCTCTTCTTGGCGGAATTATCTGGTTAAACAAATCTTAAAGTTATTATCTTATCATTCATATACCATTATTAATGGTTTCATAAAAGATAGAATATAAAATTCTAAGTTTTAGACCAATTTAGCTTGCTGGATTCCCAATTTCAGCTTGCTGAATTATCAAATTATCATTTAATCAACAATCCATCTTGACATATAATAATATCATAACTTTATATTCATACTCAAATAGTACATAATACTTTTCATTACACAATATAGTCTGCCATAGTCACTTACTATCCCTTAGTGATAACAAAAGTCGGGATTCAACATGATACTTAAGCAAAAGTAATACATTTTACACCTATACATATTATATATAATCCTATTTTACTTATCCTATTCATTCACTACGCCTTCCCTAGATCCTGGACAAGCCTTTGCCTGATGACCTATCAACCCACATACAAAACATACGCATTGCTTCGGATCAGGGCAATGAGATGAGATATGTCCTTCACGTCCACAATTATAGCATGCATTCTGTCCTTTCATACATACGCCTTCATGTTTTCGATTACAGTTCGCAAACGTTCCTATTTTCTTGAAGTTCCCTTGATTAAGATCAGAATTTCCTAAATTACAGTCATTCATTTTTCTTTTCCCTTTATGGCTTGGAGCTGCACATGATTTGCTGCCTTTGGCTCCCATCTGTTCAATTTGAACCTTCAACTTATCTTGTTCTTCCATTATTTCGATTAACGCCTTTTGCAACTGGCTGTTTAGTAGCCTTTCCACTTCCAACAACCTTTCCAAACACAACAACTTGTTCTTTAGATTCTGCACTTTCGTTAATGCTTGGCCAGCTCCAACTTCAGTGTCTGAATCACTATCTGTCAATAATATCGTTTCTGGTTCTGGTAATGTGTTTTCCAAAATGATGACTTCATCTTTGTTGCTTTCAGGCGGAGTGATTTGCTCTTTCTTTACTACATGAGAGTCTTCCAATCCTTTCCTTCCGGACATCTATACACAAATTGTCTTGATTAGCACATAATATATACACATAACAAATAATAGTTTATATAAGTTACTTTTATTTTATTTTACGATGAATTTCCTTAATTCATCTCCTTTAAACTCTATTTGAGTTATTTATTTTTCAACGCTTCTATCTAGCTTAAGGTTATAGCCTAAGGTATTCCCCACCTATGGTTTCTAACCTAAAGCTCTGATACCAACCTGTGACGCCCCCAAATCCAGGTACTTGAAACCCAAACTTGGTGCTACACGATATCATTTCTTTGAGCTGAATAATATAAATAACAAACTTAATATACATATCAGAGTTGTCTAATCCCAGGTTCATGACCTTTAAAATATTTCATTACATGATAGATAATAAATATTATCGTTTTAATAAAGTCTAACTATTACATAAGATACCATAAAACTTATTCTGTCAGCTTTCCCTTTCCTTTGTCCTTGCCAGAACCTTCAGGTCGATCACGCTTAGCTGAAAATATTTAATTTAAAGCAAGAATGAACATATTATTAAACTTTAGCTGAAAGAAGTAAATATTTTCTTTGAGGTATACTTCTACAACGAATCAATAGTTGTGAAGTCTGTTGAAACATATCTTAATAACATATCAAATCGTTTAAAATTTTAAAACGACGTAGTGATTATAAATGCTGAGTGGTCAATAGACCATGAACTTTTATTTTTCATTTTCGAAGAGGTTTAAACAGAAATTCATCTGCAAACCGCTCTGTTCTTACAGACATGTAGGGTGATCAACCCCGTTATGTCCTGTATTGATCAATACTATCTGTTTGAACGACAAATTCATTCACTCTGCTCGCCTTAGGCACATAATTAATTTTTCCATTAAGGGTTATTCATACTCAGTCTGAAGTCCTAACTAAAAAATTCAGTTGGACGACTTTATCATAACCAATACTATCTAACAGTACAATTTAAACTATGTCTAGCCGAGTCAAATAGCTTAGACAGTCTTTAAACCATAAACACATACCGAAGTTTAATAGTATGTAACTGGATTTGTCATATCAAAGAAGTTCTAGTTCAAGAGTTCTTGCAGGAATACAATAGCTCATACAAGTGGGGACACTTGTATGACAACAGATAATAATGAGATAATAATAAGAAATAATCAAATCATGGATATCAATAATAATTTGAGTAAAGAAACTTGCAATATAAACTTTTTCAAGTAAGAAAAGAATGATGTACTTGATAGTATCTTCACTATTCTTTTTGAAGCTGATTGGAATAAAAAGGTTATATAGCCTTATATTATGCATAAATAATGAGACAAACAGTTCAAAAATTTAAAGAGTCTGTCCAAATATAAAAAAATTCCTATAATATTTGCTCAATAAAGAGTAAGATTTAGAAACTTGCTTACACATGTCTATTTCATAAAGTAAATGCAAAGGTAGGATATTTGCCCAATATAAAATTTGAGTAAGGTTAGAGAACTTGCCTGATCTGCTGCTTACACAACTTAGTTTTATCTTTTATATAGAGACCTATTATTAATAAGATCATTCTTTTGATTAGAATAATACATCGTAACACATAGTACTGCTATTTGCAGTCAACACATAGCTTAAGCACATTGTCATATATTCATAACAGTCATTGGATCATAAACAATCACTTATCAAGTCAAACTACCTAGGTCCGGATCAATTTCGAAAACATTTCGGTCTACCGACAGCTTTATCGGGTAATTATCGAGTTTAAATTCTATTAAACTCTATTCTGAATCATCAATATTATTTTAAATAATTTAAATATCAGTCATATTATTTTTCAGTGACTCATAATAATTTTTAAATAATTATTATCATTTATCATGATTTTTCAATCATTGAAATTATTTTTAAATAATTTAAATACTAAATAATCTTATTATCATTAATATTTAAATAATATTAAATTATTAATAAAATCCTTGCCAAAATATTAAAGTTATTTATAATAACTCAAAATATTTTTAAAATATTTTTATTCCTCTTAAATGATTTTTAAAACATTTAAAATCATTTTTAAATAATTACCATTAATATTATTGTATTATTCATCAAAATATTAAAAGTCATTTATTATTACTTAAAATATTTTTAAATCATTTATATCCTTTTTAAATGATTTTTAAATCATTTATTTAATTTATTAAATTTAATATCATTAATATCAAATTATTAATGAAATTTACCTTAAAATATTAAAAGTTTCATTTTATAACTTAAAATATTTTTAAACACTTTATTCTTATTTAAAATGATTTTTATAATATTAAAATCATTTTTCTCTAATTTGTTTAATATACTTATTAAATAAATTAAATATCATTAATATTCAAATAATTATAAATATTAATGAAAAATATGTCAAATTATCAAAAGTTATTTTTCATAACAAATAATTTTTAAAACTAATTTTGTAATTTTTAGAATTTATTTTCTATTTTTAATCATTTTTCAAAAATTAATTTAATTAATTTTAAGAAAACCGTCGCTAAAGCCTTTAGCGACACTTTCTGTCGCTGTTAGTGTTCTTGAGCTTCAAGAACACTGACAAGCAGTCACCAAGGTGCCACCTTTGACCACCTGTGATTCTCAGCTCAAGCATGTTCGAGATTAGCTAGAACATTTATCTTTTAGTGTTTATGTAACACTATAAGTATCAACAACAATATGGGTCATATCACATCACATTAACAAGATCTAATGCTTCTAAGTCACTGTTAGAACGTTTCTGGGTTTTCTGGGTTACCCGGAAACCCAGTCAGTTTCGGGTAGGCACTTTCTACCTCGATTAATCTTTAAGTTTTGTCTCTTAGTTTGGTGTTTGAGTGCTTCAAACATATAGTACTCATGTCAGAGAACAACTACATAACACTATCTCAGTCCAACTACATCACAATCTTCATATTTGAACTGGTCAAACCTTGTCAGAGAACTTGTTCATACGTTTTCTGAAAATTCCAGAAAACAGAAATCGTGATCAAACAGCCTACTTTGACCATCCACTACTTTCAATATATTTGTTATTTAAGGGATCTAAAGGCATGAATTTATAGTCCATATAACAGACTACTACTTGGATACAACAACACAATCAAATCAACTAACATATGTCAAATAAAGGCTCCAAAAAATCTTGTCAGACCATTTCTGGGCAGTTTCTGGGTTACCCAGAAATGCTTGGTCATGGTCGGTCAACCTACTTTGACCATTAATAACTTGTAATCTGCACATGGTATGACTATGATTCCACTTCCAGATTACAGTACACATGGCATACTAAAACTACAAACCTTTAAACATACAAAACTATAAACAAACAGAGATCTATGAGGTCTGACATTTGGTTGTCAGGTAACATTTTCCAGTTTTCCAGATTTTTGAAAACTTTAAATTTGTGCATCTAGATGTTATGGATCTATTATATACCAACCCAGATCACTTAGTTACACTACATACAACATGTTTAAACACAAAAACATAATTTTTAACATATCAAGCAAGATTAGATTCTAAGTTAGGGTTTATACCTTCACTTTGATCAATCTTGATTCTTAGTTTCCTGATTTGTTATGGAAGTGGTAGGGACTTGATAAGGGACTGAAATGCTAATGAAACTCGTGGGTTAGAGAGAGAATGGCTTAGTTGTGGATTTGAGCACAAATGAGCTTTGTTTAGTCTATATATATTATTGATACAATGTATATGGTTGATGTATATGGCTGATATGTTGATATTTTAGGCACATGGTGTATCTTAGTTGTTTACCAACCACATTATATGGCAAGATTTGCAAGCAACCTATTAAAGAATGTGACAAAAGGGTATTTAGGTTATTTTGCTAACAATTTTAATGGCATTTAAGTCATTTGTCTAACCCTTAGGGTTTAACCATTAGGTTTTGTACATTTATTTTCTAGGATTTTCTGATTATGACTAAAATAAAAATTTTTGTTTTCTAAATTACAATTTAGGGTTTCTTAATTGATTTAGATTTTCTAATTTCATAGAACATGGAAATTAGGTTTAAGATTTACAAATTATCATTAAGCTTTCTAAATTAGCGATTAGGGTTCTTAATATTTAGGATTTTCCCTAATTAAAATTTAAATCTATAATAATTGTCATTAATCATGTTAACACAATTATTTAACAGTCTTGAACTCCTATTTGAATTTTAAATTAGGGTTTACCAAATTAATGTTAGGGTTTTGTCATGATATACTATAATTATCCAACCTATGATCAATATAAACATACAGTACATATTTATAGCACTGAAATATAATTAATATTTTATTATTATTCTCATTCCTTATTCAAAATCCAAAATTAGGGTTTTGAATCCATATCCGACTCAACTTTCATATATACCCTTATTAATTAAGTTAAAATAATTAACTTAACTAATCTGAATAAATTCATATAATAAAATAATTATTATAATAATTTTAGAAATCATTTCTTATATTATTTAAATAATATATTAATCATATTTTCATGAAAAATAAATAATAAAATATTTTGACTATCAAAATTAGTTTATTATAAGAATATAATTTATAGTAATATACAATTCCTTTATCAAAAAATTTATTTAAAATTATTCATGCAATAAATAAATATATATGTATCACATAAATACATATTCTTTACCTTGCACATATTCCCACATATTATTTTGATAAAAATAATATAAAAAAAAAATTTATACGCAAAATTTCTTATTTAATTATATAAAATATTGGGTTATTGCAAGGTGCGTCAAGCAGATGGCGTGTAGGGTGTGCTTAGCCACCAGGTTTAGTATACTACAGAAAAATATAACAATATGAGTCATGTGAATTGTGTTTTGCAATAACTGACAGAAATATTAACAATATATTAACACTTACTGTCCAGAAGCAACATCCACCGGTACTATATGTGGAACTGTCGGCGGACGACCTAAGAGCCCGAGGTTCGTCCCTCGGTGTCGTCGACGAAGTACATCTGTAATAATTGTATTTAACTGAGTTAATAAACATAAACTAATGCAGTTTGAGATATATTTAAATCCTAGTTAAGACAACTTACTAGCTCCTGAAGACGATCCGTCGTCGTGGCTACCGTCTCCCGTACCGGATCGCCCACCACCTCGGCGACCTCCACCGCTATGGCTAGCCATGAATATCCTACTGCAATATCCAAATTGGTAAATTATGAATATGTAAGGTTTAACAATGTGGTATTTACTAATATGAATGCTAATTTTCAATTACTTACGCCATCAAACCCATCAGAATCAACATGTATATCAGTCTCGAATTCGGTATCTTCTTCATCCTCAGTTTCGAGATCAGTTTCGTCATCGTTATCATCATCGACGACTACATAATCACTCACGACGACGTTTTCCTCGACATCCTCATCGTCAGGTACGTCAATGACATCAGTATCCATCACATCTTCAACATTGAACACTACGGCCAAAGGGTTGCTAACATTTTTTTGCAACGCCTCATCTATACCAAACATGTTCTCAACATCAAATGAACTTTTTTTAGCTGTGACTACTGTGTACCAGGGGCTTCAAATATTTATAACATTAGGAGCGTAATACACTTGAGTCGCTTGACTTGCTAACACGAACACGTCATCAGACTTTAACACCGACTTGATATCTACGGTTGTGATTCTATTACGATCAACTTTAACCCCCTTTTCAGTATCAAACCAGCTACACTTATATGTAAGAGCATCGTCACTGCAGAAAGCTTGGTGTCCGTATCATTTCCCGGATACATTGAGACCCCAGATTCAGATAATAACTTGTAAAAGGTAGCAGCTGTATCATTTGGCACTAGCTTAGCACTGCTTGAAAAAGGCTCATTTTCAGCCCAGTCAATATTAGTAGGGCCATAAGCATCGACCAACATCTCCACCGGATCATAGTTTTCGGCGTATGAATCTCGTATAATATCTATCCGCTCAGATGATTCCCCGTGATGAGTCCATACGAAGTACCCATCCACAAATTCACGGGAAAATAAGTCGAATTTAATCTCGTCAACTTTCTTCCAGATCAGGTTTTTACACTTGACACACGGGCAGCGCATCTTTTCGTTCAAATCATCAACATGATCTATTTCTTTGTTCAAGAAATCTGACACCCCATCACGATAAGCTGATACTAATCCCCTCCCATTACTTCATATTATACGGTACATCCAACTCCGGTTGGCTGACATCTTTAATTGCACAGACCACGCATTCAGTACAGGGATGTTCATGTATACGGTCCATGTATGAATGAATATCAAGTGGGTTTCAGTCAAGGGATGTTCATGCATGTGGTCCATGCATGAATTAGAGTATTTTTCTATTACGACAGCTCTATAGGAAAGGGGTAATTCAGGCTTCTATCCCGTTCCTGGATGCGTCTCTTCACTAGTGCCAACACGTTATGAACGTTTCTACTGTTTTAAGAAAATTTCGACAGCACCTCTCCATGGTCTCCAAGTACACGAAATAGATTAAGATAACTTAATCTAAGTATGTACTCGAAGAACATGTAGAGATAACAGCCGAAAAGTCCTCAAAATAATAAAAACGTGTCGTATCGTATTGGCACCGGCCTAAGTGAAAGACATAACATCCAGTAACACACTACAAAAAAATGGACATTTGACAACGATTTTTCGGGTAACGACTTATAAAGTCGTTGCCAAAAATGTATGTTTAGCAACAAAATTTGTCATTCGTTGCTGTTTATGAAAGGCTTTCATTTTTTATAACGAAATTTATAGGTCGTTGCAAAATTTCGTTACCAAATCATTGGCGGGAAAAGAAAAACCCCCGCCTATTTTCTTTTTTGTTGCCGATGAGATTTCTCCTCATCATCGGCAACGAAAATTTTTTTGTTGCTATATTTCGTTGCCTAATATGGACCGCATTCATTGTCAACATTTTTTTTTCGTTGCGTATTTTATATATTTTTTTGCAACGATTAGTAAATTGTTGCTCAAAATTAAGATAAACCCAATAAGCACCTTTCAACATCTTTTTTTTCTCCCTAAACGTATCATTTTGCATTTTAAAATTATTATTTATTTGGGCGCAAATTTATATAGTCAAACCTTTCAATCCCTCTGTCTCAAAATAAATGGCAGAATGACACTTTTGTCCCTCTATGTTGCCACTCACTTTTAAAGTCGTCTCTAAAGTTTATTTTTCGTCAATTAAGTCTTTAAAATTATATTTTTGGCGTTTCCGTTCCTTTTACTCGATTTGACCCCAACCTGACCCATTTTGACCCAACTCGACCCAATTGACCTAACCCCAATTTCACTAATTATTTATTTTAAAAAATAGAAAATTTTAAAATAATTTTTAAAAAATAATTATTTTTAATGTTCTAAAATAAAATATTATTTTTAAATAATTATAAAGAATAATTATTTTTAGTATTTTAAAATAATAATTATTTTTAATATTTTAGCATAAAATATTTTTTTTAAATTATTATTATTTTCAGCAAAAAATATTAGAAACTTTTATATATTCAAAAAAGAATAAAGTTTTATAAATAGAGATTTAAAAAAATTAAAGATTACATTTTTTAATTCTTAATTATTTTTATAAAAATTTACACATCTTTTAAAAAAAAATCTATTTTTGTTTTATAAAAATAAAGCTTTTTTATTAAGTTTTTTAACCTATAATTTATGAAAACTTACTCATTTTTTAAAAAATAAAATTTCTTTTTTAAAAAAATAAAGTTTATTATTTTGTTTTATTTTTTTGAATCTATATTTTATAAAAATGTACTCATTTTTTTAAAAAATGAAAAACTTTCAATTTTTTCCTAAGAATAATAATTAATTTTTAAAAAAAATATTTCCTTTTTTTAAAAAAATATTAATCAATTTTTTTATATCTTTTATTGTTTTTTGTATTTTAATTTTTTATTTTTGATTTTAAATATTCTAATATTAAGAATGTATATAATAATGGTAAAGACATAAAAAAATTTCTGAAAATAATATTTTAAAAAAATATGAAAAAAAGCTACTTTTTTTTTAAAGTCAAGTTTTATTTTCTTGTTTAACTTTTTTAAATCTATATTTTAAGAAACTTTACTCATTTTATGAAAAAAAGTAAAAGGTTATAATATTTTTTCCTAATAATAATAATATTTTTTAAAAATATTTAAAATAATATTTTTTGGAATATTTTAAAATAAAAAAAATTTAAAAATAATAATTATTTGTTAAAATAATTTTAAAACTTTTTAGTTTTTTTTTAAAAAAATTAATTGGTGAAATTTAGGTTGGGCCAAATTGGGTTGGATTGTTTTAAAATTTGGTCAAAATAGGTCGGGTTGGGGTCAAATCGTATAAAAAGAACGGAAATGATAAAAAAAATGTCACTTTAAGGACATAATTTGAGAAAAATGAACTTAGGGACGACTTTAAAAGTGAGTGGCAATTTGGAAGGACAAAAGTTTCATTTAACCCAAAATAAATACTCAGTTTTTTTTTTGTCAGAGTTATAATTTTTGAAATTACAATTGAGCACATATAGATATATTTTTTAATTTATAAAAATTAGAGTTTGTAGTAAATTGGATATAGTTTATAATTATAATATTCACTCACTTATAATTTTGAAAAAAAAGATAATTAATTTCTAAAATAACTTATATGAATTTTTTCTTGTAACTTGTTGTTTTATATATGTACGTTTTGACAATGAATGAGTAAGGAACCGAAATAGTACCAAAAATTGACCAAACCGCACCGATTAAGCACACCAATGGTTTCGGCGTAAACGCTTCCTCTTCTATTAATCTATTAATGATTAACTCTTCCTTATTTTTATTATACTACAAAAAAATGGGCATCCAATGAAGGGACACATAAGAAATAATAGATCACTCACAAGAGATTTATTGTGAAAAAAACTTTCTTTTACGCAATTCCTCGCTTTAGAGCTCCTCGCTAAAAGTATCATTCGCTAAGTTAGTGATTAAATATTTTTGTGAAGGATATATTGTGAAGAATATGTTCTGCACAAGTATCATTCGCGAAGTTATTTTTATTTTTATAAATAATTTATTATATACTAAAAACATTATTAGTCATATTTTATAGTCTAATAAGGAACCAATTTTCTTATGAAAATTATCTAGCTTTATTTTATTTTATTTTTATTATTATTCACATATAAGTATACATATAATATAATTAACAATTATATCATTTAATTACTAATTTGAAAAACTAAAAATTATTTATTTTAGCTAATAAAATATATTTATATTGCAAAATATTATTTCTTTTGGAAGGAAGGAAGGAAGGAACGAATGAAGTTTTTAAATTTATAAGTCATTCAAAAAGGGAGGAAAGCAAATGAAAAAAGAAGCGGCAATATTTTCTAAAGGCAGCAGACAAAATCACAGAAGCCCTAAACTGTTCTACTCTTTCCCCAATTTGTTTCTCCTTCATCGAGCCAACCGTGAAACTTTTTCCTAACCATGGAAGGTTGATCTGTACCCGTTTCTCATCAAATCGGTCACCCCTCTCAAATATCTAGAGGGATGAGAATTTTGGGGGCAAATTAACACACGCTCTTGCCTGCTTCTTCGTTTATTGCTCTGTATTTTCAGACTCAAGTAGTAGGTAATTGAAGTTTATCTCCTATTGTATAACTATATGTTTGCATATATATATATATATGTATGTATGTTTATATTGTTTTGCTGTTTGGATTTGGTGAAATATGAGTTCAAAGATCATTTCTTGTATGGGTTC
The DNA here is from genome assembly GCA_020205555.1 of Panax stipuleanatus. Taxonomy (NCBI): domain Eukaryota; kingdom Viridiplantae; phylum Streptophyta; class Magnoliopsida; order Apiales; family Araliaceae; genus Panax; species Panax stipuleanatus. The sequence continues at coordinate 41,789,953 of CM035117.1, forward strand.
TATATAATCATAAGTTAAAGCCTGGAAAACCCATAACATGTTAGATAAAACTCCTAAAAAAGATTCCTGTAATTAGAAAGTGAATGTATTAGTAGCTTATTTTACTTTCAAGTAGCCAATTCAATAAGCTAGATTTTCCAATTCAATAATAAACATGGTTTTCGCATACATGTTATCTCTGAGTTATACTCTTTCCAGTTGTGACTTATGCTGATATCTTCTCCCTATTTTTATTCTTGTAAATATTATATTTGATATATGTTTTATTTAGAATAATGATTATGAAGCCAAATTTTCCTTTCTTAAATGACCAATGAGATTCCTAGCTTGCAATTGTTGGGTTTATAGGACCCTACTGTTGGACACATGTAACTTTCAATGTTTTAAGTTTATGTAGTAATATTTTTTCATGACCTGAATTGTATTTGATGAAATAAATTATTGGTGTTTCATTCAAATAAGCTAATTTTTATGCAGCTGAAGTCATATTACTTGGGTTCCAACATTATCTTGTGATGCTTGGAACAACAGTTCTCATCCCCTCTACTCTAGTTCCCCAAATGGGAGGAGGAAATGTAAGACTTTTGAAAAGACAGTAACAATATGTTGCAGTAGTATTCCATCACTCATCTCTATATTTTTTATTAACAATCCTTTCATTTTGCTTTGATTTCTTGATGTCATTTCTAATTATGATAGTTATGTTAATGGAACTAGAGTGAATGACTACTTTTTAGGAAGAGAAAGCGAAGATGATTCAGACGCTACTGTTTGTGGCTGGATTGAATACATTGACCCAGACGTTGTTCGGTACCCGATTACCTGCTGTAATTAAAGCATCCTATACTTTTGAAGGCCATAGTATTATGTTTCCTACAATGTGTATAAATGAGATTTCTTTAATTCTTTTCAAGATTATATAGCCTCTGAAGCAGTATAATGTATTGCTGCAATTACTTTTCTCCTTGTCAAACCAAAATTTCTTACCATCTTTTTTGTAATTCCATGTGGACCGTACAGTTATTCTGTTGCTTAGGCATTTATGAGCGTTTTTTTTACTTTGTTTATTGGTTTCCTCTTTCTGAAACCTTCTCTTTAGGATTATTATTTCCAGATTAAGCTTTGATATAGTCTTCCTGGTTGGATGTTTTTTTGCTGTCCGCTCAGCTATAACTGACCAAAGCAAAATAAAACTCTGCTATAATGTCTTGTTTCTTACATTTGTATTACTCCAACAGTCCACTGGTGCCTTCATTTGCTGTGTCAAGGTATGCAAGTGCAACTCCTTTACCACCTTCTGTGAGAGGAGTTGCTTAAGCACCTCCTGTGATATCAAATTTTGGAAAGGAAAAAGAAGAAATACCAAATTTGAAGCACCAACGTTCGAGTTACTTCAGTGGCTTTGTACAAGTTGGCTGACAAAGCCCGCTCACTGTCTCCGTTTGATGCAGGACCTCCATCACCAATCTCTCTGGTATGTCTAGTATGCCGACATCTCTCTCTTCCTCTTGCTCTTTCTCTTTCTTGCTTGTTGGCTAGCTTTATATTGAGACGATTGTATTGTTTTGCGATTTTTTTGTGTGTCATGTGCTTGGCGTTGGGAAACCATTTGGCTGGTTTTTGTTTGGATTATATATTGTTTGGTTTTTGGTTTGTTTGGTTTTTGTTGGGTTTTGTTTGTTTTTTGATAACTTTGTATTTTGATACCTCTTCTTTTGTAATTTTTGTCAGGTTAAGTCAATTTGAAAGTGATAGTAGTTTTGTTACTGATATGTAAGACATTCAACAGTCCAACATTTATAAGCTTTTATATGTTGCATCACTTCTTCAAATTTTCTTGCATGATTACAAATTAATCTGATATCCTGATATAAGTTGTTAACAACTTTTGAATCGGAAATAGTATACCAAGCACTTACTTGCATTTGACGCAATTAGCATAAATATTTGGAATTTAGATATTTCTTTTTATGATATTTTTTTGTTTATTTTCCTCTCAAACAAACAGTCGAGTTATCTTGCTTTTGGGTGCGATATAGTGTCAATTAAGTAATTCTTAGAAAGTTAATTTAAGAGTTCAATGAATTATGAGCTCATTACATGTTCTCCAATGTTGCAGGTGACTAAAGCTTACAACTACATTCACAAATATGGGCATAAATCAAAGTTGATGGCAGCAACTATTTGAAACAAGTAGCGTATTTAATGTTTTAGGGTAACCATATTCACCTTCAAATCGAAACTAGGAACCTTTGAAAATCCTCACCTCAATAATGATCATTTTTATCTCCAGCTCTATTTCTTGCATTTTTAGGGTTGACTATATCATCACTCCATTGAAGATATTGCAGTCCCTTAAGGAATCTGTAAATCCTCCTGATGAGAAATACTCTTTTGTAAAAAGGCTATCACCACAATCAGCTGATGCGTACAAATTTAGCGAAGAAGAGGTTTGATTTCAGTTAATGCTTATAGTTTTGCATTCGCATGGAAGCTAATGTAATCCAAGAGAAAATGGTCCTTCAGGAGAAAGAAATGTCTCTTGGTCTTATCCTTCATTTAAAATTCATAAAGGTTGCTCCACTTATCTCATCTACAATGCATCTCTCATCCACAATGCCTCTCTCTTCTTTAGCTCTGTTGTTCATGCTCAGTATCGCCACAAATATGACCATTTTCTCCATTGCTTTTCTTCTTCTATTAGAAGGATCCCTGCATATGTAAGCCTTACCTGTAATTTTTGGACTTAGAGGCTTAAACTTATATGTTATGCGATCCCTGTATATGTAGATTTATCCTTAAATAGTTTCTCTTTCTTGTCAATTTATAGCTATAGCTTTGAATCTTCGATACCAATTCAGCAAAACTAAAAATCAGTTCTATACCGTGCTGGATTGAACTGCAGAACTTTTTTTAAATTAAACACGAAATATGGAATTTGATAATTTCAGTTATTCCCTTTACCTAATTACTGATATATAAATTATGTTATAATTGATTAACCTAATTTTCTAGTATTATACTTAATTGACAATTACACTGCTTTGATCTTCAGTGAGTAACAGAAGTGATGATTTCCATTTTTTTTGTTTTTACCATCTCAATTATGTTTTGTTGCTGTTGGTATGAAAATTTGATCACATTGGCTTTGATGGATGAAATATAATGTGCTTGTATTAATAATCTTTCAATTCAGTAATAAAATAGGAAATCTTTTGCTCAGGTTGAGCATATTATAAGGGAGGAGAAAATGATGGCAGCTCAGGAGATCATTGAGTTGTTCTGTGAACTTGTTACTGTCCGCCTTCCTATTATTGAAGCTCAAAGGTTACTTCTAACATCAATTCTTGCTTCAGTTTATATTTTGTCTTTAACTGTTGTATATTGATATTTTTAAAGTTTATTTGAGACATTTTTAATTTTAAAATTTGAATGATTCATTTAGGTTTTAAAAATAACAAATCTGATAATTGGTAGCACTTTTTTGATAGTTTATAATATTCATAATTGAATTGAGAAAAATAAATGGATTCATGACACTTGAATTTGAAAATGTTTCAAATTGGCTTTTAAAAAGTTAAATTGATTGCATATATTAGAATTGAGGGAGTAGTATAGCTTTCAGAGAGCTTGGCATTGAATATCGTATGCTTCCCCTTGGTGTGAATGTCTGCAACATGCCAGCTATGGCCTTGAGCAGAGTTCGTTCAAATTGGACATCTTGTGCATGAAGTTTCACCGGCAGAGGTATATAATGGAACAAGAGGCGGTATTAGTGTTGTACTTCAAATTGCATTCAGTGTCTTGAACATGATACTCGTGTCTATATATAGATACCCAGTAGTGTATGGCTAGAGCTAGCTGCATTTTAAGTTACTATTTGATTTTCTATTTTTACAAAGCAATGCTTGAATCAACTTAGTTTCAATATGGTTCATTAGCAATATTGTGCGTCTGATTTATGACTCTTTTGTTGGAGTCAATAATTGGTGGCTTGAATGTCGTGATATATTTTGTTATATGTAGTTAATAATTGGTAGCACTGTTATTTTCTGCTTTTTGTGCATAGAGCAGGGGACTATAGGCCTGTTAGGTTACCTTTTTTGTTCCAAGTTTCCATATTCAGTTTTGTTAATGTTTGGTTATCATTGTTAAAAATAATTTGATGCAAAAGGGATTTATGGATAAAAAGGATAAAGTAATTTATTTATATCTGTACTGCAAAACAATATCTATTACATTAAACTTTAGTGTATTATCTAATAATTTAAGGCTATCTCAATCTAGTAAACAACAGAAAATCTGGTGCTTTTCAGAAACATTTTGTGATGATAGATAATGGATTTTTGAGAAAATCAAAGCAGATTTGATAATGCTATCCAGAAAAGCCCCAGTTATTGGTGTGTTCCCAAGGGAAAGCACAAGCCTTGTTCTTGAACAGGAAATGAAACATTTTTTCTTTGTCTGGCTAAGAAAGCGAGATATAGCATTGTAATTTGAGTCTGCATTATTTTTTGTGGAAGGGTGAGAGTGATATATGTAGTCGAGTTTTGTAATTGTATTGTTTTGATTACTGTTCTAAAGAAAGAGCACCTTTTTTGGTAGTTTTTCCCCTATTCTTTTTTGAATAATCTTCTCCATGTTGTCATGGACATATTACCATGTGGCTGCATGATATCATACAATTTGAGTATGTCTGCAATGTTTGATTGTTATATATTGATTGATTTCATCCCTTGGCTTGTTCCTCCTTTTTCAGTTGATTGTGTATGGTTTATCTTGCCAGTTTAACTTCCCTTTGTTATTTAACTGCTACTTCATAGTGAAGATGACATCCAATTCACCTGTCCGTTTGTTTGATCAGAAGATATAGCTACCAGAAACAGCCCTTTTTTTCTTCTTGTACTTTAAATTGATATTAACCATTTTCTTCTTCATTAATGAATTTGACCAAAAGGATGCTAACTTAAAAGTCTTCTTTCATGGTTTTATTTGTTTAGCCTGTAAGGCAATCGCCTATTTCTAGTGGTTACAATCAGCAGGCTTTTCGCCCTCGTGGGACTGCTGCTCCTCAATGGGGGCCCCAGGGTCCTTGGACAAGCAATTGGGAAGGCTCCTAAAGACAAGGTATCATAAAGTTAGATAATGTTTAATTAATAGATTTTGAAATATGATATGTGAAATATGATATGAATTAAGAATTGTACTATATATATATGCTTCAAAATTTCTTTGTGCTTTACTTGTTTATTACTAATATCTTAAACATGTTTCATTTTAGAATGTTTATTTGTTTGGACTTATCAGGGATTCTCAAGTGAGTAGAATTTACAATATAGTTCTCCATTTTATGTTTCGGGAATACATGAAGCTACGTCAATGTTGGTCTAAATTAAGCTCTTTTTAGGTATATTGAAGCTAGTAAAGCTCGGTTTAACAAGTTTGAAGGTTTTCATTTAGTTTTTTCAGTAGCACATACTGTTCTTTTATATGCTTTTGAGAACATATTGAAAATGTTACTTCCTTTTATGACTTACATGACTGAAGAACTGTGGAAAGTTTAGATAGTTGATTGTAAAGATGATGAATAATTATGTAATAGATCATTTTATTTAGTTGATAATATTAGAGTGTTTTTTTGTATTTATGCAATAATTTGTGGAGTTATTGAGCAACAATTTATTTTATTTGTAAAATAATTTCGACATTTGTTACATAACAAGATTGTCAATAATGGGTTTGGCAATGATATAATCAAAGTCTATTTTGTTACTAAATAGGAACGTATAGTGTCGTTGCTAATTAACAACTTTCATTTCTATCGAAAATAATTAGCATCGAACAATATCGTTATTAATTTATCATAATTATCCATAACAAAACTAATGACAACGAATAATTTCGTTGCAAATTATTATATGATCAGTTTATTTTGTACATTTAGCAACGAACATCGTTGTTAAAAAGTATACAATCAGCAACGAAAATTAATTAAGGCAACAAATTTCATACTGTTCAGCAACGACAAACATCGTTGGCGAATGTGTATCAAACGCAACGAATTTCATTTTTGTTGACAAAAAAAGTTTCTTTTCGTTGCCAATTAGGCAGATTTTGCAACGAAAGTTGCTTTTCAGTAACAATTTTTTAATAAATTTGCTACAAAATATTTCGTTGCTAAATGATTTATGATTTTACAAGAAAACAAACCTTCGTTGCGAAATATCTCACTTTCAGCAATGAAAAAAATAATTTCGTTGCTAGACAATTAGCAACGCTCATTGCGCAACGAATGGTTCAACGACAAAAATATCGTTGCAAATGACCACTGACAACGAAATTTCACACATTTAGTAACGAAAATCATTTGTTGCAAAATTATCATTTTTTTGTAGTGACAATTCCAAACTGGGGACTATTCGACATGCACTCCTACTGAGTGAATGTCAAACGGGTTTCTAAGTTGACACCTCCAAAAGCATGTATGTCTTCATCAAGATACAGCTAGATGCTTTCTTTGTGATGAAACTGACATGTCTACACTTCCGGAGATCAGAAAGACTCAAGATTTTATCCTTTATAAACTAAGTATAGCATTTGCTTAGTTTGAATGATATGATCTAGTTCCCATAATAATATGGGAACCAGATCATATCGTTCAAACCAAGCAAATGCTACTTAGTTTATTTTGTCAATGAAAAACTAAGTAAGTGCTACTTAGTTTATTGAATATTGCATCCCAACTAAGCAAATGCTACTTAGTTTATTTATTTATTATTATTTATCTATTTATTATTTATTATTTAATATTTAGTATTTAGTATTTAGTAGTAAGAAACTAAGTAGATACTACTTAGTTTATTATTTATTATTTATTTATTATTTATTATTTAGTATTTAGTAGTAAGAAACTAAGTAAATACTACTTAGTTTATTATTTATTATTTATTATTTATTTATTATTTATCTTATTTATAATTTATAATTTATTTATTTATTATTATTTATCTTATTTAGTATTTAGTATTTAGTATTTATTATTTATTATTTAATAATATACTTGGAAGGCCCACAAATTTTGCAATTGCACAATTTTGACAGAAATTCCGTCGGAAATAACATATAAACTTCACACCAGTTTTTTCTGCCCATTTCAAAGTTAATTAACCAACAATTCCAATTAAACAGATATATATGTATTTGCACAAATCAAACAGATATATACATTCCTTTCTGTTCATACATTCCATATCAAACTCAAAATTGCACAAATGAAATCCTAATTACAGAATATATATTTGCACAATTCAAACCCTAATTGTAGCATACATTACACTAAATATATATAAAACCCAAAACTTCTAACACATATCAAACCCAAATTCAACTTTATTCAGCCTCAATTAACAACAAATTAAACACTAAATTAAATATCAAAACCCAAATTGAACACTAATTCAGCCAACATTCATCATTTTCATAACAAAACATATTAAACCCTAAATTAAACACAAATTTAGGCATTTTAAATCAAATATACAAAATCTATATATTGTAAACCCTAAAATAGGAACCTGCAATATATGGTGGAGGAAGGAGGAGCAGCGGCAGGAGGTGGTGGAGGCGGCAGGCAGTGGCACGAGGAGGAAGGGGGTGGCTGGTGGAGGAAGGGGGTGACTAGCTGTAGAAAGGGGTGGAGAGGTGGCGGCAGCAGGTGGTGGTGGTGGCGGTAGAAGGTGGCTGCTGGCGGTACAAGGGCGGGATAAGTGGCGGCAGCAGGTGGTGGTGGTGGTGGTGGTGGTGGTGCCGGCAGCAGGTGGTGGAGATGAGGGAGAGAGAGAGAGAGACTGGGCGAGAGAGAGAGAGATAGTGAGAGAGAGATAGAGAGAGAGATAGATAGATAGAGAGAGAGAGAGAGAGAGAGAGAGAGAGAGAGAGAGAGAGGTAAGTGTGAAATGAAGAAGGAGGCGGCTGGAGAAGAAAATGGCAAATTAGGTTTTAAGTATTATTTCCGACGGAATTCCCGTCGAAAGTAATTCCCTCGGACTACACGTATCTTCAATGGTGTGTTTCCCTCGAACCTACCCATATTCCGTCGAAATTAACTATCGCGCTGGCGGGAAAACTGGCGCCAGTGGGAGTCAGCTATCTTCGACGAATTCCTGTCGTGCTTAACATTAATTTCGAGGGACATATCTTCGACGGATTATTCCATCGAAAATAACTTAATTTCGATAGAATTAATTTCGTCGAACTTTATTCCGTCGGAGATAACTGGTTTTCTTGTAGTGATTCCGTCAAAAATAAACTATTTTCGAGGGACTTAATTTCGACGGTATTCCATTTAAAATAGTTCTAATTTAACCCTATCAGTTCATTTCTTTTCCTTCCGCCGCTTGAACAATAGTTTTCTCTCTCTCTCTCTCTCTCTCTCTCTCTCTCTCTCTCTCTCTCTCTCTCTCTCTCTATCTTCGCAGCTCCTCTGCGCCTTTATCTCTCTTGTTGCAACTCCTCCAACGCTTTCCCTTCTTGACCATGAGCCCACCTCCCTTTTCTTTTCAGCCACACCTGAAACAACCCGTGTCAAATTTCGAGCCCGGAACAAATCTCGGATCAAATCCCAAGTCCAAATCGAATTAAATCCGTCCAAATAAGACATTAAACCACTGACCCAATAATATTTTCTTAGGTCATCTTAGCTCACCACATGCTCACCCAAAAGGTCATGTCTGAAGGTACAATTGGTAGTTACTTAATTGCTTATATATAGATAAATTTTTCTCATATCTTTCGATGTGGGACTAGAATGTTACAACACCTCCCCACCGGTATTTGTTTTTTTAAGTCTGGCAACGATGCGGCAGCGGCTACGCGGCGACAGTGACGCAGTAGAGGCAGCTTGTCTTCGACATCGGCGTGATACCCTAACTCTCATCTATCTCTTGCATTATCTCCATCTTAAGGCTAGCCCTAATATTTTGCCATAAAATCAATTTGTTTTAAAAAATTAAAATTGGTAAATTTGTGGGTTTAAATAATGAATTAGGGTTTCATGTGGGTTTGAATAATCTGATTTGGTTCAAATTTGACTTGTTTAATTTGAATATATAATTTGATTTGGTTCAATGGTTTGAATATATAATCTGATTTTTCTTGCATTTTGGTTGCCTAGTAAAATACCGTGAATTGTATTTTGCCTTGTAATCTGATTTGAGTGAATTTGGTGGATCAAGCATATCCATTTTGCCTTGTAAAATACAGTGAATTGCATTTTCGTTGGTATCTGCCTTTTTATTGCATTTTAAACCTTATGGATTCTAGTACTGTTATAGCTATATTATTGTTTATATGAAGGCTTATGGATTAATGTAGTAGTGTGTATTTAGTGTTGTAGAATTATTTTTGACGGAATTTTCCGTAAACATTATAGAAGGTTATAAACAAATCAATACTTAACTAGTTAAAGTCAATTAGAATAAAGTTAAAGTATAAATAATAAAATTAAATAGCATTTACTTAGTTTGGTACTCCTAAAATGAAATGAAATAAAATAGAGTTAAAGTATAAATAATAAAATTAAATATTAATAAAAACTTAAAATATAATATAATAAGACATTAAATTAAATAATAATATAATATAATATAATATAATATAATATAAAAAACTAAGGACATTTACTTAATTAGTTGGACACTTCTAAAATAAAATAAAATAAAAATAATATAATTTAATAAAATAAAATAAAAGAAAAAATAATATAAAATAATAAAATAAAATAAACAATAAGATAAAATAAATACGCGACGAGGTGGTACGGAGGATGGTGGTTACCCTAGTCATCCCCCGATTACTTAGGTATTTTATTCATTTTAAGTTGTATATTATGCATGTTATTTAATTATCATTTAGTATTCGACTGAAATTTAATATTCTTGCCTTTGGAAAGAATGGAACCCAAGATCTCATGCACCCAAAGCCTTATGAGCAATTTTTTTACCATTGAGTCATGAGGTACTTGGTATTCTCATTTATGAACTAATAAGTTATATTTTTAATTGTATCAACAGGGTGATGATGCAGAACAGGGTGGCGATATCGAGCAGGGTGAGGATGACGAGCGGGGGATGATGGCGATGATATTCAGACTCCAGCGCAACAACGTCCCCTACCTTGATGATGGCGATAGATAACTAGCTAGCTATACTCAGTTATATTGTCAATTACAGTTAGGCTTACTTACGTTGTATATCATTTTTGATTACAGTTACCTTATATTTGTACAAAATTTATTTTATATTTGTTTTCTTTTTTAGCTTAGCTACTGTTATATGTATTTGTACATAACATTACATGTGGTTTGTACATAGTTGTTTTCTTTCTTAGTTTAAAGTTTAAGTATGAAGCTCAGTGTTGTTTGGAGGATTAATCATGTTTTAGGTGTAAAAAAGTAGTTATATTTATATGTATGTTTTATTGTTGGGAATTGTCTAGAGAATTTGCTATTTTGAGTTTTGACGTGTATGTTGGTCGTTGCGATTTATATGTATGTGTTGTTGAAAAAAAAATAGTTGAAAATAGGTACATGTACAAATTGGGGTTTAAAAACATGGAAATTGTAAAAGCGAAAAAAATATTTTTAAAAAATGATTATTTCCGACAGAATAAGCTAATTTCGGCAGAAATTCTGTCAGAAATTATCTTTCCAGATTCAGTTTAAAGCAAACATATGTCAATATATTTCTAACGACATTTTCGTCGGAATTACATTCCGTCGAGATTTATGTATTGTTGACTGAACTTCTATTGGACATAAATCTGTCGATACTACGTATTTTTGACGGAATGTTCGACAGAGTACTTATCCCTGACCAATTTATGTTCGATTGAATTTTTGACGAAATATTCTACCGAAAATAGCCTTATTTCGACGGAATAAGCCTATTTTTGACGGAATATTCCGTCAAAAATAAGGCTTTTTCCTTGTAGTGGTATTCTTATAAAATCTCTATTACATACATGTAGTACTCACTTACTATTCATTTCGAAAGAAACTTGTAAAAATATCATTTTTATTTATTTAAATATCAATTTTCTACATATATATGAGAATGTTATTTAAGACAATGCCTTGATCAAGTTTGACTAAAATAACTTAACTAAACGACGTAATTTTACTCTTAGGGTTAAGTATTCCATTTTTGGACTTTATTAAAAAGAAATTCTTGTTATAAAAGATTACTAAAATTAAGAACAAAGATGATTAGAGAAAAGAGAGCATTCTCATTGTATTTATATGTGTCTCATTCTCTTTATAATATAGCTATTTATAGGTATATCAACATCAATATTTGGAGGTTTCAAAACTCAAAGGTCATGAGTTTCAAATCTTAAAGGATATGAGAGTTAAAAAGCTCAAAGGTCATTACAATAAAGAGGGGTAGGAATGTATCTAGACATGGGTAGGAATGTATCTAGACATCCACACACTATGTATAATTTTATAACACTCCCCCTTGGATGGTTGTTGTATAGCCATACGCATTGAAAGTTGCCTCATTAAAAACCTTACCAGAAAAAATCTAATGGGAAAAAAAACCTTAGTTAAGGGAAAAAGAGTGCAGCGCGTATTAGCTCCATCTCATGAATGTATCCTTAAGTCCTTCAGCTGTCGCATTCTAATATTGCGACACAATCCTTCAAACATTATAGTTGGTAATGCTTTGGTGAACAAATCTGCTAGATTATCTTTTAAATAAATTTGTTGAACATCAATGTCACCGCACTTATCAAGGTCATGTGTGAAAAAGAATTTCGGTGATATGTGCTTTATTCTATCTCCTTTGATGTATCCTCCCTTTAATTGAGCTATACATGCAGCATTGTCTTCATACAGAATGGATGAATTTCTTTTGTAGCAATTTTCTAAGAATATGCCTCGTTAAAAACCTTACCAAATAAAAACCCAGTGGGAAATAATTTTGGCGAAGGGAAAAAGTACAATATTCTTGTATAACTTCTAGTGCCTTGGGATTGCCTCATTAAAACCTTGCAAAGAAAAACCTGGTGGGAAAAAACCTTAGCGAAGGAAAAAGAGTACAATCAGCACATATCCTTTTTACTTCCCTTCATAAGTTCATAGAATTTTCATTGTTCATGGTAAAAATATCATTAAGTCGAAGCATGCCAATATTGTGCACCATCTTCTTCAAAATCGTAGTTGATAATGACTTAATGAATATATCAACCAAATTATCACATGATCATATATGCTTGATATCAATATGCCATTCTTCTGGGGCTCATGTGTATAAAATAATTTTGGTGCAATATGCTTGGTTCTATCACCCGTTGGATAAAATAATCACAAATCAATAGTCTCATGAAGATAAAGTAAAATATGTTTAATTTCATTACAATGTCTTCGAGTTGGTGCATAACTATACATTGCTAGTAAGTTAACTGCAAATGCTATATATATTAGGTCTTGTCAAATTTGCAAGATACATCAAAGTACCAATTACATTAAGATATAGTACTTCAGGACCAAAACACCAATCTCACGAAGATATGGTACTTCAAGACCAAAAATTTCTTCATCATTTTCTTGTGGTCGAAATGGATCTTTCTTGATATCAAGTGACCAATTTATTATTGGAGTACTCAAAGGATTAACATTATCCATGTAAAGTTACTTCAGGACTTTTTCTGTATATGTTGATTGATGAACAAGAATTCCATAGTTCAATTTGTAGGCCAAGATAAAAATTTGTCTTACCAATATTTTTCATCTCAAATTTGTTGTTTTTGTCGACTCTTCTAGAGCAAGATCTTTCATCAATAAATACAGTAATAATAGCAAATCCAGATTATGATCTTTTGATAAAAATGCATGCACAAATTGGATTATTCTCAAATCCTTCTTTCAAAAGATATCCACACAGGCGATTATACCACAATATGCATCTGGATTGCTTTAACTCATATAAGAATCTTTTTAGCTTAATAAAATACATACTTCGAGATGTAGAATTATATGCTTCAGACATTTTATATCCTTCAGGAATTTTCATGTAGATATCATTATCTAATGATCCATACAGATATGATGTAACAACATCCATTAATTTCTCTTGCTACCAAGCTAATTAAAAATCTGAATGTAATTGCGTCCATTACAGGAGCATATGTTTCTTCATAATTAATACCATGTCTCTGCGAGAAACCTTGTGCTACAAGTCGCGCTTTGTACCATATAATTTCATTTTTCTTATTTCTTACAAATACCCATTTGTATTCAACAGGCATCACACCTTTAGGTATTCGGATTACAGGTCCAAAAACTTCACGTTTACTTTGTGAATTTAGTTCTACTTGAATCTCCTCTTTTCACATTGGCCAAATATTTCTACATTCATCAACGATTTGTGGTTCATATACATGATCATTACTTCTGGTAATATCAATAGCAACTTTATATGAAAATATGTTGTCGACAACGATTTTATTTCTATCCAATATATATGTCTCTTGTATATACATAATGTATCGAGATCTCGTTATTTTTAAGTACCCGATCCTCTTCAGGAGATAACTCATCCTCTTCAGGGGGATAACTCTACAGGAGATTTTTGTTCATAAGTTTTGGATAGATCGATAAATTTTGCAGCCTGTTTCATGGGTATAGTCTCTTTATAAGCTGCAACTTGTTTTTCTTGTACTTTCTTCTTCTGGGAAATTTTAGTTTTTAACACCGATAGGTCTTCCACACTTCAGGTGTGATTTTGATTCATTTGTTGCTGTATAAACTGATTTTCCTACAGGGACTTCAATCCCTGCTAGAGTATTAGCAGCTAGAATGTGAGATATCCCTATTTTCTTATTATCGGTGAATAATTCTGGTAATTGATTTACAATTCATTGCAAATGAATAATCCTTTGAACTTCTAGTTCACATTGATTTGTACGAGGATCAAGATGAGATAACGACGAAAAATTTTAAGTAAATTCCCTCATCGTGCTTCAGGCAACGATCTCACGTCGTGCTTAGGCAACGACCTCATGTCGTGCTTAGGCAACGACTTTTCTCCCCCTAATTGTGGGAAGACTGTTTCATTAAAATAACAATCCTCAAAATAAACCTTAAAAATATCACATATTGAGGTTATGATGCATCATGTAAAATAGCATGACCTCAAGCATAAATTAGTAATTTTGATTTCATAATCAAAGGTCGAGCAATAATTTAAAATCTCTTAAAAATTGATTCAACTATACCATTTTGAGTATGTGTATGTGCAACATGATGTTTAACATAAATTCCAATTAACATGCAATATTCATCAAAAACTTGAGATGTGAATTTTACAAGCATTATCTAAATAAATTTTCCTAGTTATATAATCAGAAAATTGTACTCGCAACCTAATTATTTGAGCAAGAAGCATAGGAAATGCAATATTTCTAGTTAAAAGTAAACATACATGTGATCATCTGGTTAATGCATCAATTAAAATAATAAAATACTTGAATATACCACAATGTGGGTGTATTGGTTCAAATAGATCAACTTGAATTCTTTCTTAGAAAGATGAACACTAGATAACAATAATAAAATGTGATAGTTTGGTAATTAATTTACTTTGATATAATCAACAGGTAAAGAAATCTTCTAGTTCTTTAAGGGATGTTCATGGGAGTTTTCAATAATTCAACGCAACATTATTGATCCTGGATGATCAATACGATCATGCCAAATCATAAAAACCTTTGGATCTAAACACTTCTGGTGTATTTCACACTTCTAGTATATTACAACATTTGTTTCAACTATTCTCATTTTAGTGTAATATAACCCAGAAGAGAAAATAGACAGTTTTTCTAATATGAGCTTCTGGCCCGATACTATTGAAGTAATATAAAGAAATTCTTCACTGCCTTCGTTATTGGCTTCAATATAATAACCATTATAACGTATATCTTTAAAACTAAGCAAATTTCTGCTTGTCTCAGAAGAATATAAAGAATCATCAATACAAAGTTTTGTACCATTTGACAACATTATAATCGCTCTTCGAGAGCCTTTAATTAAGTTTGATGAATAATCGCTCTTCCAGAGCTTTTAATTAAGTTTGATGAGCTTCTGGCCCATACATCTTTATATATGCAAAAACATAAATTTAACTTTATTACTTGAAACATAAATAAAACCTATAATAAAAATACTTATTATAATGCCATAATACAATGAAATAAAAATAATTAATTGGTATGAACATTTCTATCAACATCATCAAGGAAATCATAGATATCAAAATTAGTTATTTCCATTCCATTTGAAAGTCAAAATAATTCATGGGATCTTCAGGATCATTATGATCAATAAAATTTATTTTAATTTTATTTCCTTTTCTTTTATAGAGTCTTGGTACAAATTTACCAAATGTTTAGGAGTACGACAGGTACATTCCATTTTCTATATTGATAGTTCTTTTCATGCCCACGACCACAACCATAATTTCCTCTATGTTTATCAAATGAGGTTCCATTCACTTCAGGGAATGGAGTAGAACCAATCGGGAGAGATTGTTGGTTTTTTTAACAAAAACTCATTATTTGTTCAGTCACTAGAAGAAATGATATCACTTCTAGGAATATAATTTCATTTATCACTTCAGGAAATATTTTCTGAACTAACGCTCTCGATATTGCTGCTGCAGGAGCATATTCGAGGCATGAAATATAATAAATATTTTTTCTAACATGTCTTTATCAAAAAAAAAATTCATGGAGATGATGGCGAATAAAAATAATTGATTTTGCATGATCCTGCAGAGATGCATGTTTGTCAATCTTAATTATATCTCCAAAGGTTCTCTATACGAATATCAGTATCAAGAGTACATGACAAGTAATTCTTTCTCGATATATATCAAGGACAATAAATTTAAGTTTTGTAATGTTCGATATTTATATAAATATATAAATAAATAACTAAATATAAATATCAAATCAACAAAAACAGTAGCAAAACTTAAGTGTGACAACAATAATCAACATGTCATTTCCTATTTAGTCCAAGACAAAATTCTCTCTTAATTAATACTAGTAGTTTTCTTTACTATGCCATGCTATGTTAATCGAATAAAAAATGACTTTGTTTCTCAAAAGTAAAAAGATGGGTGTAACATGTTAGACATGATAATGAATGCCTTTTGAATAATTAGGAGTATATGAATGCATGTTGAAGCATATCATAATGCAAATTGACAATAAAGAATCATTGACAAACAAGTCTGGTATTCAAAAAAATTGTCTTCATCCGAGAGTGATAGGACAGTGATTTATGGTCTTTCTTTCAATTTTATATAGACTACCAAAAGTAATCAATATGTCTATATATAAATATACTAGTCAGTACTAGTAATATTTTACTACAAACAATTTTAACTACTCCACTAGTATGTATAATAATATATTATCATATAGTACTACATATACATAATCAAATTTAATTGTAATAAAGCAATACTCACGGTAAGTTGAGAGAACTTCCTTTCTAAAATTGGGTAGAAACTCATGCTAATAACGTGTTATAAAAGATTACTAAAATTAAGAACAAAGATTATTAGAGAAAAGAGAGCATTCTCATTGTATTTATATGTGTCTCATTCTCTTTACAATATAGCTATTTAGAGGTACATCAACATCAATATTTGGAGGTTTCAAAACTCAAAAGTCATGAGCTTCAAATCTTAAAGGATATGAGAGTTAAAAAGCTCAAAGGTCATTACAATAAAGAGGGGTAGGAATGTATCTAGACATTGGTAGGAATGTATCTAGACTGCTGATAATGTGTTATAAAAGATTACTAAAATTAAGAACAAAGATGATTAGAGAAAAGAGAGCATTCTCATTGTATTTATATGTGTCTCATTCTCTTTACAATATAGCTATTTATAGGTACATCAACATCAATATTTGGAGGTTTCAAAACTCAAAGGTCATGAGTTTCAAATCTTAAAGGATATGAGAGTTAAAAAGCTCAAAGGTCATTACAATAAAGAGGGGTAGAAATGTATCTAGACATGGGTAGGAATGTATCTAGACATCCATACACTATGTATAATTTTATAACAATTCTATAATTTTAAATTCTATACAAAACTATACCGTTTTATTAAGCAGCCATATATGAATTATGTGTTAAAAGGAAAATAAATGTAGGACTAAGCCAAACTTGGATCATCCCTTGCTAGAAAGAATCAAAAGAAAAATCAGCTCTTGGACCAACAAATTCTTGTCTTATATATGCGGGCAGATTGCAGCGAATCAAATCAGTTATTTTTGCAGTCCAAGCTTACTGGTCAGCCCATTTTGCCCTTCCTGCCGCAGCTCTAAAAGAAATTCAAAGCTGTATGAATCGGTTCTTATGGAAAGTCTTCCATGGCGAAGCATGGCGCTCAGGTTGAATGGTGTAAAATCGCTTTACCCTTTTCGGAACGAGGCTTAGGTATAAAACATCTTAAGGACTGGAATAACGCTTTACTTCTTCTCCTTCTCCTAAAAGTTATAATCCCTCTATCTTCCTCATTATGGGCTGTGTGGGCTTGTACATTTTATTTAAAGGATAAGTACTTTTGGTGTACTCATGTCCCTCCTAACTACTCTTGGGTATGGAGAAAAGTCTTGCAGCTCAGACCTGTTGCTCTTCAATTTATTCGGTATCGAATTGGTAACAACAATCTCACAAATCTTTGGTTAGATCCGTGGCTAACTAACCATCCCTTGGCTTATGTTAAGAATCACCCCCTTATTATGAACCCTGGTCTTGGCCCGAAAGTGAGCTCCATTATTCATAATGCATCCTGGAAACTGTCGTCCTCTATTAATCATGATATTAGTGCTTTCCGACAATCTTTTGACTTCTCTACTTCTTGTAACCCTGCAGCCCAGGACTCCATTGTTTGGGATTCTCTCAATATATGCGAGGTTAAAGCGGTCAACATTTGGAACTCTATTAGACAGCGTGGGCCATCTAAAGACTGGTACAAGATTGTGTGGCATAAAAGCTTGGCCCCTCGGTTCTCCTTTTTGCTTTGGATGTGTTTCCATAGAGGGATTCAGACAAAAGATCGCCTCATTAATTATAGGATCCATTTGAATCCTACCTGTTTGCTATGTAATGGTGCCTCGAAAATTTTTAATCATTTGTTCTTTTAATTCCCTTACTCTTTCCAGGAATTAATTTATGTTCTAAAATTTTGTGGCTGGAAAGGTTTTAGTCGCTGCTGGTCTGATATCACAAGATTTCTTGGCTCTAGCTCTAGTAGCTAAGTCCAATTCCATCTTTTGCATCTTGCCTTTGCTGTGGTTGTCTATAACATTTGGCAAGAGCGCAATGCTAGGCTTTATGAAAACCATCCCTCTGCCGCTAGGTCCATAGTGCAAAATATCTTGAAAATTATTAAATGTAGGCTGCATTCATATGCTAAATTTCAAAGAGTTAAAGCCAATTTTCTTCACCTTGTCTTGTAATTATGTTCTTTATATCATGATGGAGTTTTCTTTATTTAGTTGGGTTTATCTATTCTGCCTTGAACATGCTGTTTATCTGCCCAAATGTGATATTTGTTGTCTGCTGAATGCTTGCTTCTAGGCTGTTATGTTGCTGTTGGGTATTTTTGGTTTGTTATATTTTGCTGGTGTGTCATTCTGTCTTTGTTGTGGATGTAATTCTGGTATGTGTGTTGGGGAGTTCATCCGCTGCAGTGGTTGGCCTTAAATCTTGTGCTCCTGCTGCGGCAAGGCTTTGTAGTGAAATAAAGCAGATTTGGATGCCCTGCTAATGGTTTGATTGGGGCAAAACTAATGATTTAGTCATTGTAGTTGGCAACTTTTACTTAAAACATCACTAAACTTTTAATTTTTTAAATTACTCCATTAAACTATCTATTATTTTGCAATTGAATCATTCTGTTATCTCTGAACTGACGGCCGTTAAATTCTTTCAGCAATTATCGTACGTGGACTTGCAAAATAAAGAAAATAAAAGGAATATGATATGGCAGATTACCCAGCAACCAATTCTTTAAAAATCTTTAAAAAAGAAAAATAAAAAAGAAAGGAATATGACAGTGATCCCCCAAGAACCATCATCGGAGAGCCACCATAGTTTCCAGATCCAACCAGAGTAGCCCAGATCCAAAAATCTAGAGAATCCGGCTAAGCACCAAATTAAGCGAAAATCAAATTTCCGACTAATACCACCGTCTATTACACCGGAAAACACACCCAACAAAATTCAAAAAGCAAATAACATGATGAACCGATTGGGCACAAAACAGATCTGAAAATAAAGCTATTGAACCATACAACCCAGATCTAAATACACAAATGACCGGTGATGGACCATAACAGAAACCATCACATACATCTGATTCAGAACAATAAAATAGATAAATAGTAAAACCCATAAAGTCCGACCGAAAAATCAATACTAACAGACAAAACCCAGATCTGAGCATGAACAAAAAAACAACAAGAAAACATGAATCACAGATCTGGAAAACACTCGGACAACAGAGGACATCCATGGTCCGAAAAAAGCCATTACGAGTATGATTATTATGTTTTATAATATGTGATATATTAATATGTTATACATACTTATCACTTTAAATACATTATAATATATAATATATTATTATTTTATATATAATATTTTCTTGCCCAAATATCAAGATCAGTTTTACTTGAGTTTCAAAATAAGCATAATTGGTACATTCTTATGGGTATGAAGCAAGCAGGCACTTCCGTGATCATATAAAGCCAGTTATTCACATGCATGACTCTAAAGCTAGTTTTCTCTTATAAACTATACATGCAACATGTATTCGGTTAATCTTCGGAAGTCTACTATCGAATTTCAGCAATCCTCGGGTATCTCTTCGTACCCCTTCAGCTTCGATCACCGTTCCAACAGTTTCAGCAATATATTGTTCATAGGTCAAGGGTTGAAGCATAATTTGGACTTTGGGTAAGCACGGTGTCCTTCAGCTGCTCATGGGTCCACAGTTCGGACTCCCTCGACAACTTCATGGGCCCTCGACCTCTCGGTTAATCTCTAAATTGTTCGAAAAAGGATGACACCAAGCATAAATGGTGTTCCTCGAGCTGCATAGGCATCCCTTTGGGCTACCTCAGCTCGACAAGAGAACTTCGATGTATCCCTCGAGCTCCTCCGTCAAAGCCATTCATCGGTGTTATTCGGGAAAGAAGCCTTTGACCAGTATGATCTCCTTGGGACGGGATGACTTTCTCTTTGGCAACGTTTGGGAGCTTTGGGCTGACTTTGACATTCTTCATTAGATCAATTAAGAAGATTTTTGTTTGTAATTTCCATCGACATATATGAGTTTGTATGGAGCATTTGGAATTCAATCTATCAATATTGGAGCCTTCGCCAGGAAGGCAACTTCGGATCGCTTCGGTCTTCGGGAAAATTGAGACCTGGTTGGCAACTTTTGGGAAAAATTAAGACCAAGAAGGGATATATATATATATATATATATATATATATATATATATATATATATATATATATATAAAAGCTTATTTTAAGTGAACCAAAATGTAAAGAATTAAATTGCCAAGGCTAGTACTTAGTACTATGTCCTTAAAATAATTATGTTTTCCTTATTGGTGCATAGAGTTGGCGGCACTTGTCTATCAAGATACAATGACAACATGTGTTATAAAAGTACTAAAAATAGCACACACAACGAACTAAAGAAATTCTCTGAACTTCTCTCTCAAAAGAACTATAAATGACTGATGAAATGAAGACTTGAATGACTTAGAATGACTTAGAATGTTTAATGCTTGGATGATTTGAATGAATGAAATGGCAGCCCCCTAGTCTATTTATAAGAGGGTTTAGTAACCCATTAGATGGTGCACAACACCTTGAAAAGGTTTGGATTCCAACGAAAAGGCATGGGACACCTTATGAACATGCATAGCTAACTGGTCGCAACTATTCGCTTAGAAAATGCAGACAACGCCGCGACTCTAGGCAGCAGCGCTGCGGCACTAGGCTTGTTTTTAGACTCAGCGTTGCGGCGCTGCATCTAGGCATTGCGGAGCTAGAATTCCAAGGAGTTTAGCGTTGCGGAGCTAGGAAGTGGCTTTGTAGCGCTGCACTTCAGCCCTGGAATCTAAAACGACACAGTTTTAAATTTTGATAATAAAAAAAAAAATAGAACTAAATTAAAAAAAATTTAAATAAATATTGCCCAAAAAGATATATACAATGACCCAGACCCACGAGCCCGAACCCGGCCCGGCCGGTAGGTCGGCGGCGCACACGTGTGGTTCAAACCAAGCCTTTGCTACATTCTCTTCCCTCTACAAAAGTGGGGTGCCCCTTGGGGCCATACCCAAGAGCAATGTAATTGTATATATACACACTCAATGTTTAGTTTTTAGTCGATGTGGGACTTTTGTTTCCCATAACAATTATTATCATATTCAAATGGTGACCTTTGGGAGTAAATTTTTCATTCATTATCACATAGATTTGAGCTTCCAAATACTTGATGTGGATCCATTTCAAATGATCCACTTCAATTTTGTCTCAAATTCTAACAATCCCCACATTAATGAAATTGGCTATCAGCCTTATGCAAATGTTATGCAGACTCTGAGAGAGAGAGACAAAATTGGAATCCATCTGTATATAGAGAGGCCGGTGGCTTTTGGCTTTGAACATTCCCTTGTGAAAGACTATCGGGTTTACTGGTTGTCCAGTGAACGTGATGTCTTGAACTGTCAAACCGTTTGTGTAGAAATTCACATAGAATCTTTCCAGACATTATTTAGTTTTCATGATTTTGTTCATTTCGGCCCTGAACATTCTCGGATTTATGAGTGCTCTAGAGAAGTATAACCTTTATCATTCTCATAGATTTGGCCCAGTTCACACTCACATAGATGATTCTTAGTAAGAGTATCCTACCATATCCCACTTGTTTATCAAGATTTAAGAATCATTAAAAGCATACTTTATCCTGAAACCGCTGCAGGTATCACTATCTTGTATCATAAGAATGAGTAGAAGAAATTAATTTATTTATAATGATTTGATGAATTGTTCACAATTTAATTATCCCTTTGAACCTAGATCTTGGGATCTTTAGTCAACTATGTTGAGTTTTCATTAAGACGATCCTTATCTGTAGGCTTTAAACCCATTCCCCTCGATTTTATTTTTACTTGCTCTCTAGTCAAACCTTTATCAATGGATCCGCTATATTCTCTTTCGACTCTATGTACTCAATAGACATAATGTCATTCGAGAGCAATTGTTTCATGGTATTATGTCTACAACAAATATGTATAGATTTACCATTATACATGTGACTATGTGCCCTCCCAATTGTTGATTGACTATCATAATGTATACAAACAACAGACACATGTTATGCCACATAGAAATATCTTCTATAAAGTGACGAAGCCACTTAACTTCTTCTCCAACCTTATCCAATACAATAAACTCATATTTCACCGTGGATCGATTAATGTATGTTTGTTTAGAATATTTTCATGATACTGCTCCTCCACCTAGTGTAAACACAAAACCACTTGTGGATTTAGAGTCTTTTGTATCTGATATCAAATTTACATCACAGTATCCTTCAAGTACTACAGGATATATTGAGTATTTGCAATCCGAAGTTTTGAGTGTATTTTAAATACCTTAAAACTCTTATAATCGCATTTCAGTGATCTTGTCTTGGATTGCTTGTAAATATACTCAATATATTGACAACATATATTATGCCAGGACGTGTACAATTCATTACATACATAAGGTTTTCAATTATTTGTGCATACTCAGGTTGTGATATGCTCTATCCTTTAATTTTAGACAGGTGTAGATTTATATCTACCGGTGTTCCCACAGGATTGCAATCGTTTTGATTGAATCTCTTAGGTATTTTCTCAATATATTATGATTGTGATAACACTAACCCATCCGATGTTTTAGAAATTTTATTTTCTAATATTACATCGGCAACACCCATGTCTTTCATGTCAAATATATTATTTAACATTCTCTTGGTAGTTTTAATAATTTCATTATTACTACTCATAATGAGCATATCATCTACATAAAGATAAATAATGCCAGACCTTTCTTAGTGTCCTTGACATATACACATTTTTCACACTCATTAATCTTGAAACCATTTGACATCATTGTATTGTCAAATTTTTCATGCCATTATTTAGGAGCTTGTTTTAATCTATAAAGGGACTTCACAAGCCGACAGACTTTCTTTTCTTGTCCTGGAAGAATAAATCCTTCTGATTGTTCCATACATATTTTTCTAAATCACCATTCAAGAAAGCCTTTTTTCACATCCATTTGATGTATCTCCAAATTATATATAGCTGCAATGGCTATTGACATCCTAATTGAGGATATTCTTGTCATAAGAGAATAAGTATCAAAATAATCTAAACCCACCTTTTGCTTGTATCCTTTGATTACAAGTCTCGCTTTATATTTTTCTATAGATCCATCTCCTTTCATTTTGATGAGTGGGTTAAAAACCTACGAGTTGAGTACTTTCTAGCTTAGTATTTTGTTATTTTTCCAGTATTACATGGTACTTTTGATGCGTTTTGTGTTGTTTGCAGGAACTGGCTATGGATGGGTGCAGTTGTTAGAAAGGGAGTTTTTATAGAAGATCTGACTAGAGGGCTTGGGGCGCCATAGAGATGCACTGAAGCCCGCGTGGGGAGCACCGGGTTATTTGAAGAAAACTCTGGACTATAGGCGCGGGCGCGCCGCTTGGAGAGCAAATCGGGCGCGGGGCCCGCCGGACGGGAATCTTTGATGCGGCTGTTTTGTTTTGTTTCCAAGTGGCTTTAGAAAAGGATTATTAGTTGCCATATGTTTGAGGGTTTATTGGGGCATTATAAATACTGGTCTTGAGGAGTCGTTGAAAACAACTTTTACACACAATCATTGAGACAGATACTGAAGGATTAACTCGGAGTTTTCAGAGGAACATTGAAGAATTGCAGTAGAGATTGAAGATTGAAGGCCATCATTGAGTTTTTCTTCTTCTTCTTCTTTATCTGTCATTTGATTGAGATGTTATTTATGGGATTTTTGGTTTTAATTTTCAGCATGAACTAATCTTTTAATTAAGGCTACAATTAAACCTTTTATGCTTATGATTTGATTATCCACATTAATCCAGTTAGTTATTCATATTGAGTTGTCTATCATATTTTATGCTTATTGATTAATTATTTGGCCAATAGTTACCAGGTTACACTAGATGAATTTGGGAGATGAAATCTAGGGTTGGAACTGAGTATGATAGCATGTATTCTTAGTTATTTGCATGAGATAAATAATTAGGGTTGTGAATTGAGTAGGGATATCTCTTTTCACTGCATATAACAACTGGGAATTGGAGCTTATTGAATTTAATTCTTTTGTTTGCATATGAATATAGCAGAATTAATTGAATTAAATAACTTTATCTGATCACTTGGAAAAAAAGGCTTTTAAATACATTGAATTCTTGTTAACAACTCATGTGGATTTAATAATTGGAGAAATTGGATAATTGATTTATATTGCATAATTGGGGATATTGTAGTCTTAAGTCTTAATCATCTGAATCAATCTTTGTGTTAAAATTAGTTATTTGATTTAAATTAGTTTTAATTGAAAAATCACAAAATTGGGTTGTTTAAATAAAATTGGGTTTATATAATACTAGTAGTTAGGATTTATTAAATAGGATTCCTCGTGGGTTCGACACTCGTTCTTATCACTTTATTACTTGTTGACAGTGTATACTTGCACGTAATTATTGATTACGAAATTGAACAACAAGTTTTTGGCGTTGTTGCCAAGGACTCTTTATTTAATATTAATTCCATATTAGTTATAATCAATTCGGTCTTAATTTAAATGTTTTTTTATTTAATTATTCATTTTCTTCTTCTTACAGATTTTTCATCCGTGTATGCACACCAGATCAAAGGGTAAAGAGGAACTTTTGCCTTACGCAGACCATATTGAGAGAAAGTTTCGGAAACTAAGGTTGACTAGTGAGATAATACACTTGGAAGAAGAACTGGCATAAGAAGAAATTCCAATAGACATGGCAGCGGAAGAACAAAAATCACTTAGGGATTATGCCATGCCGACAGTAACAGACATTTAGTCTAGCATTCGGAGACTTGCAATCAACGCGAACAGTTTTGAGATTAAACCAGGGACCATTCAAATGCTATAGAATTCAGTTCAGTTTAGGGGTGGTCCGAATGATGATCCGAACGAACACATCATGAGCTTCATAGAAATCTTCAACACTTTCAAGTTCAACAATGTTACAGAGGAAGCAATAAGGTTGAGGCTGTTTCCTTTTACTCTACGAGACAAAGCAAAAAGTTGGTTACACTCCTTGCCACCAGGTTCAATAACAGCATGGGATGACTTAGCTCAAAAATTTCTGGCTAAGCTTTTTCCACCAGCAAATATAGCAAAACTCAGGAACGATATTCTCACTTTTACTCAGTATGATTCAGACTCACTGTATGAGGCTTGGGAACGGTTTAAGGATTTGCTCCGCAAATGTCCACATCATGGGATCCAACGATAGTTACAGGTTCAAACATTTTGTGATAGTTTGCATGGACCTACTAGGGCTAGTATTGATGCAGCAGCCGGAGGTGCTATTATGGGGAAAAATATTGATGAAGCTTACCAATTGTTAGAGACAATGGCCACCAACAACTAATAATGGCCAATGACAAGTTCTAATCCCCCAAAAACACCAGGAAAGCTAGAATTAGACGCAGTTACAACCTTAGCATAACAGGTATCCGCATTGACCAAGAAAATTAACTCATGGGGTCCACAATCAATATCACAGGTAACGATGGTTTGTGAATTATGTACCAGATATCATGCTACAGAGCAATATGCCATTAGCGCAGAGTCGGTTTAGTTTGTGGGTTGTTATAATAGACCGCCACAACCTTATCAGAATCAGAATGCTTACAATCCGGGGTGGAGGAATCATTCTGATTTTTCATGGAGTAATAATCAAGCCCAAGCTCAAGCTCCAAGACCACAAAATCCACCATGCTTTCCGAACCAGGCTTCACAGCAGGCAGAGAGAAAACCAAACTTAAAAGAGGAGTTAGCAAAATTCATTGTAGTTAACGACAAGAGAATGAATGAGCAAGATAAATTGTTAAGTCAGGTAGATATGAATGTAAAAATCTAAGCAGTATCAATCAAGAACTTGATGAATCAGATGGGTCAGCTAGCTTATGCATTGAACAACCGACCACATGGAGTACTACCGAGTGATACCGAGATCAATCCAGGGAGAAATGAACAATGCAAAGTAGTGACTCAAAGAAGTGGGAAAGAGCTGCATGAGGAAGTGAGAGGTAAAGAAAATCCAGGAAAAGTAATTATGGAAGAAGAGGAAATCATGGAGACAGATAAGGAAAAGGATTTAGAGGTAGAGAAGAACACAACTGAGACCAAACAAAGCAGTGTAGTGCCTCCCATACCGTATCCGCGGAGATTTTAGAAGACCAGATTAGACAAACAGTTCTCCAGATTCCTTGATGTTTTCAAAAAGCTGCACATCAACATACCTTTCGCGGAAGCCTTGGAACAAATGCCTAGTTACGCCAAGTTTATGAAAGAGGTTTTTTTTAAGAAAAGGAAATTGGGTGAATTTGAGACAGTGGCATTAACCGAGGAATGCAGTGCTATCTTGCAGAATAAGTTACCACCGAAGTTGAAAGATCTAGGGAGTTTCACTATTCCATGCGTGATTGGTACTCAGTTCTAGGGAAGAGCATTGTGCGATTTGGGGGCTAGTATAAATTTGATGCCATTATCCGTTTACACTCAACTAGGGTTAAAGGCACCAAGACCGACAAATATTAGCTTACAGTTGGCAGACAGGTTAGTAACGTATCCGAGGGCTTTTGTGGAAGATATTCTGGTTAAGGTAGACAAATTCATCTTCTCGACAGATTTTATAATTCTGGATTGTGAGGTGGATAAGGAAATCCCAATCATCCTCGATCGTCCATTCTTGGCAACTGGGAGAACTTTGATAGATGTACAAAAAGGTGAGTTGACTATAAGAGTAGAAGATCAAAAAGTAACCTTTAACGTATTCAAATCGATGAAGTTCCCAAAAGAAGAGGGCGAGTGTTTGCGGATAGATGTGATTGAGGAGATAGTGAATGAAGAAATCAGCGGAAGTCTCTTTGAGGATCCGTTGGAAGCTGCTTTGGTTGGAATTGACACCTGCGATGACTTGGAAGATATTAAATATGTCAAATGATTAGATGCATTATCAGTCTATTAGAAATTCAGCAAGCCATTTGATATTCTTGATCGACCCGAAGGAGGAGAAAAAAGGTCCAAAACATTGTTAGAAAAGCCACCTGTGTTAGAGCTAAAACATCTTTATTTTCACTAGAGGTATGCCTATTTGGAAAATCCGACACTCTACCAGTAATCATCTCTGTGGATCTAAGTGAGAGTCAAAAAGAAAAGCTAATAAGGGTGCTGAGAGTATAAAACAACAATTGGGTGGACTATAGCAGATATTCGGGGTATCAGTCTATCATTTTGCATGCACAAAATTCTACTTGAGGAAAGAGCAAAGCTGAGCGTTGAGCAACAAAGAAGATTAAATTCGATTATAAAGGAAGTGGTAAAGAAAGAGATCATCAAGTGGTTAAATGCATGTATCATCTATCCGATTTCAGACAGTTCCTAGGTAAGTCCTGTTCAGTGTGTTTCGAAAAAGGGAGGAATGATTGTTGTTAAAAATGAGAATAATGAACTCATCCCGAGAAGAACATTTACAGGTTGAAGAGTATGCATGGACTACCGTAAGTTGAATAAGGCTACACGTAAGGATCACTTTTCCTTACTGTTCATTGATCAAATGTTGGATAGGTTAGCCGGGCACCAATTCTACTGCCTTCTTGAGGGATATTTGGGGTATAATCCAATTGCTATTGCGCCGGAGGATCAAGAGAAAACCATATTTACATGCCCCTATGGAACTTTTGCGTTCTGACGTATGTCTTTTGGTCTCTGCAATGCTCCGACAACCTTTCAGTGATGTATGATGGCTATCTTTTCTGACATGGTAGAGCAAAATTTTGAAGTCTTCATGGATGATTTTTCTGCCTTAACAATCTGGTCTTGGTTTTGAAACGCTGTGTGGAGACAAATCTAGTGCTAAACTGGGAAAAGTGCTACTTCATGGTACAAGAAGGAATAATTTTAGGGCACAAGGTTTCTGCAACAAGATTGGAGGTCGACAAAGTGAAAATTAAAACTATTGAGATGCTACTTCCACCAACATATGTGAAGTGGATAAGGAGTTTTCTCGGACACGCTGGTTTTTATCGACGCTTCATCAAGGATTTTTCAAAAGATTTCAAAACCCTTGTGTTCACTCCTAGAAAAAGATGTCCCTTTTAGAATGGATCAGTTGTGTATTGAGGCTTTCGACGTGCTGAAAAAGAAATTGGTCGCAGCTCCAATCAATGTTGCTCCTGATTGGACCTTGCCATTTGAGCTAATGTGTAACGCAAATGATTACACAGTTAGAGCGGTATTGAGACAACATTGAGATAAGGTCTTTCACACTATCTACTACTCCAGCAAAAGATTGACGGATGCTGAGCTGATATACACCACCACTAAAAAAGAGTTGCTTGTTGTAGTATTTGCTTTTGACAAATTTCGGGCTTATCTGATAGGAACTAAGGTAATTGTCTACACTGAGAAATCTGCCATCAAATATTTGATTTCAAAGAAGGTTGCTAAACCAAGGTTGATTCGGTGGGTTTTTCTATTGCAAGAGTTTGATTTGGAGATCCGAGACAGAAAAGGTACAGAAAATCAGGTGGCAGATCATCTTTCACGACTGGAAAATGTAGAAATTCAGAAAAAGGATGAAGTGGTGATCAATGAATCTATTCCGGATGAGCAACTTTTTAGAATCACAGTGGAAGTACCTTGGTATATGGACTATGTCAATTATCTGGTGAGTAATGTACTTCTGCCGAATTTGAATTCTCAACAACGGAAGAAGTTCATTCACGATGTCAAGCGGTATTTCTGGGATGAGCCTTTTCTGTTCAAGACTTGTGCAGATCAGATGATCAGACGTTGTGTGCCATAAGAGATGGAAAGTATACTGAGTTATTGCCACTCATCTGATTATGGATGACACTATGCAGGTGATAGAACAGCAGCAAAGGTATTACAATCGGGATTTTTCTAGCCTACATTGTTCAAAGATGCCTACCTTTTTGTTCTAAAGTGCGATCGATGCCAACGGGTTGGTAATATCTCAAAACGCAATGAAATGCCTCTCAACACAATTCTCGAGGTTGAGCTCTTTGATGTATGGGGCATTGACTTTATGGGGCATTTCTATCATCCTTTAGTAATCAGTACATACTATTTGCATTGGATTATGTTACAAAATGGGTTGAAGCAGCAACATTACCCACCAAAGATGCCAAGGTAGTCTTGAGATTCTTGCAAAAAAATATCTTTACCCGATTTGGTACACCGCGAGCTATAATCAGTAATGAGGGCACACATTTTTGCAACAAGCAGTTCACTAAATTGCTTGCCAAATATGGGGTGAAACACAAGATTTCTACAGCCTATCACCCACAAACAAATGGCCAAGCAAAAGTTTCAAATCTAGAAGTTAAGCGAATATTGGAGAAAGTTGTGAATCCGTCTCGGAAAGATTGGGCAATGAGATTAGATGACACTTTATGGGCATATCGAACGACTTATAAAAATCCTATCGGAATGTCACCGTACCGAATGGTTTATGGGAAAGCATGTCATTTACCGGTAGAGCTTGAACACAATGCATACTGGGCCATTCGGAAGTTGAATTTTGATTTACAAGCATCCAGCGAGAAAAGATTGCTTCAGTTGAACGAACTGGAGGAATTCCGGCACCACACTTTTGAGAATGCCAAATTATATAAAGAGAAAGTAAAGAAATGGCATGACAAGAAAATCCTTGATCGGAAGTTCGAACCGGGACATATAATACTGCTATTCAACTTCAAACTGAGGTTATTTCCCAAAAAATTGAAGTCTCGCTGGTTTGATCCTTTTGTGGTTATATCTGTAGCTCCACACTGAACCGTTGAGGTGGAGGAGCCAAATTTAAAACGAACGTTCAAAGTGAATGGTCAACGGTTGAAACATTATTGGGGCGGACACATTGACCGACATCTATCATCAATCCATCTCATTGACACATCTGATACTTGAACAAAACAGTACAGTCGGGCTGATGACTCTAAACCAAGCGCTGTGATGAGAGGCAACCCATGTTTTCCTTCGTCCTTTGGTTATTTTGTTTTGTTTTATTTTATTTTGTATTTGTTAGTTAGGTTAATTAGTTCATGTGGAACGATAGACTAACAGATTTTGTTAACTTCTCCTATAGGTGACAGGGAACATAAGTGAAATAGATGTCCGGGCATAGTCAAAGTAAAACCCTGATATCGGCGCAGGGCGCGCCATCAAAGGAGCAGACACGGCGTGGGGTGCGCTCGAGCCCACAATTCATAAATTAAAACCCTGGTGTACCGACGCAGGGCTTGCCAGGGACCCATATAATCCGACGCGGAGCGCTCCATGACCCAGAATTCAGCCTCAAAACCCTGCCATACTGGCACTGGGCGCGCCAAAGTACACTGAGATCGAGCGCAGGGCGTGTCGGTCGACAATTTTTGAAAAAAAAATACAGGCCAGTTGACCTTAACTTCCCATTTCCAAATAAAATCTCTAATACACTTCCCTTATCTCTATGCCCCCGAACCCTAATCCTAATCCAAATCAAATTCATACCCCCATACACCATCCCTATCTTTTACACATCAATTTCTCGCCCAAACATCAAAGCCTTAGTGTTATTCCATTATTTCTATAAATTTGCCACCTTACCATCTCATCTCCACTCTCATTCCATTCTTACTTGACCACAGATTGTTTGGAATAGGATTCAACGGTAGCTTTTGAAGTAACTTCACACGAATAATCAGTTGGCATCAGAGTATCAAGGGGTTTGGTTTGTTGAGGCAACAAAGGTAAGTGTCGGTATCTTTAATTGGTACTCTTAATCGGGCATATTGTGTAGAAAATTTGGGTTGCTATATTGTTATTGGGGTTACCTTGGGCTACTGATGGTCCAAGGGTGTAGTATTTTGATTATTTGGAAATTTGGTGGGTACTAAAGTAAATAAGTTTGGGGGAAAACACATACTGCCCACCAAGTGTTTGACATATTGCCTGACCCGTCTGTACCATTATCGATGCACCAAAACTATCATATTAGCTTACATCATGTCATCCAAAAGACAAAGGGAGTTGAATTAAGTTTTGGGCAATGAGAGATCAAACAAGATTTGTTAGTAATGATGCTAAAGAAAGGTTCAACACGGTATTGGCTAGGAAAACTTTGGTTTTAGAATGGGGGTTAAGCCTGACGCAAACTTAGATGGAGATATGGTATAGATGATAGCCAAAAGGAATTGGTTCCAACTAGTTGCACAACCGCGGCCCGTTGTGATATCAATAGTGAAAGAGTTTTATGCAAACGTCATAGAAAAAGTGGGCCAGGTGGTTACAGTAAAGGGTAAACCGGTGTCCTACCGAGCCGCAGTGATCAATACCCATTTTGGTTTTTCGGTTGTGTTCTACGCTAACAAATATGAGGACTTCCTTCCCACTGATGACGAGTTAATAACAAGTCTATGAAAACCACGAACACAGTGGGTCACAAGGGTTAGTACCGATGAGAAGATTAGTTTCCCGCACTCAGCATTAATCTGGTATGGCAAGGCTTGGTACGCCTTCATCTGTGCCAAGTTAATGCTTATGAGCCATCAAAATGACGTCACTAAAGAAAGGACATGGCTGCTGTATAAGATTGTGCACCACTATAAATTCCATAATGAAATCAAAGTTCACGATGTTGATGTGGGATCGGTGAATCAGCCCTCTATCTAGCAAACGATAAAAGGGGGAACCATTGGCTGCCTTCTGCATAGTTTTCTCATTACCGAATTATGTCTCCAAGCTGGCGTTCAGTGGCAAGCCACTGAGGAAACACAATAGCCAATGGCCATCATTGATCATCCCACTATCGAGAAATACAAAGCGTGGGATGGAGTGGTGTCACATCAAAATGGAGAAGGCTATATCATGAATCCCCAAATATCACTGCCGGCTCGTGATGAGTCAATGGCCAATGAGGCTGAGTCGTCTACTGACTTTCAGAGATGAACTGCGCAACAAAACTTGCGGCTCGTCCAACGTCAAGCCACGATGCACACATATAATATTGGCGCATTCACAGCCCTGGCCAATGAGTTCACCAGGTTCAGCCCGAACTCCCAACCGGTCCAGCTGCCTATTCCACCAGTTTTACATGTATATCCCCTGTCGGACGATGAAGCTCACCACAACGAGCCTTAACTGGTCGCTCAAAGAAGTCCTCGATCTAAATTTCTATTTAACTGTAATGAGGACATTACGTATTGCAAGTTTGGGGGTATTAGTTGTTTTTATCTACTTTATAGTTAATTGTTTTTGTGAAGTGTTTCATAGTAAGGTGTTGCATATTATGTTGCATTCGTAGTTTATTAACTGGCATTCATTCATATAAAAAAATCTATTTTGCACCATTCATTCACGTAGGAGTTGGTGTTAGTAGAAGCATGATCATGACATTTTGCATGAAGATGGAGCAGTATGTCTTGGTAGCTTAGATGATAGCCAATGATCATACTGGTTTACAATTATTGATGGAAAATCGAGTAGAATGTACTAATTAGTCTTGATCATAGAAACCTCATAACACGAATCTTGTCTCTTTTTCATTTAAGCACACCAATCGCATGTCAGCTGTGATGAGGAACATTATGTGTAATAGGGCATGCACACTTATCTGGTCATTATTTTAAACTGAATATGGGTTGACACATAAGTTTGGGGGAATTTCAGGTTCATATATAATCCAAAAAAAAACTCAATAAAAAGAAAAAAGATATAGATGTATAAGGAATAAAAACTGGCTTAGTTTAACCTTGTGGCCTCTATTACTCGGACAAGTAAGGCCTAGGGGATGTCTCAACATCTAGCGCCCTAAAGCCGTCTGATTTGGGAGTCGTTGGTTAAAAGTCCGCTATATGGGCAACTTTGAAAAACCTAAGGGGGTTGGACATTGCACAAGTCGGATAGAAAACAATTGGTGGGATGGAGCATCAAAATGTACCAGCAAAGTTTGAGTATATAATGATTTATCTTTACTTGTTTGAAAATCTGATTCCCCTAGTTCTTATGTGGATGCCTGGATTGGTTGAACAGATGTGATAATGGTAAGTGCGTACATGAACTTGAGCATATAAACTACTTTGAAACTACTGATAAACCATAGGACACACACACACGGTAAGAGATTAGAGTAGTGTTTATGAGGTGGAAAAGTGATGGACCATAAATGTACATGTTGCAAGATTAACTGTGATTAGGTGTTTATCTCTCAGGCATATGCGTTGTCTATCTACTATGGTTATTACTCGATCACGGTAAATGCATTTATTTAGTTTAGTTATGTGGATTAGCCGTGTTAGATTGCTTGAGGACAAGCAATTACTTAAGTTTGGGGGTATTTGATGAGTGGGTTAATAACCTACGAGTTGAGTACTTTCTAGCTTAGTATTTTATTAGTTTTCAAGTATTGCATGGTACTATTGATGCGTTTTGTGGTGTTTACAGAAACTGGCTATGGATGGGTGCAATTGTGAGAAATGGAGTTTTTATAGAAGATCTGACCAGTGGGTGCGGGGCGCGCTGGAGATACACTGAAGCCGGCGCAGGGAGCGCCTGGTTGTTTGAAGAAAACTCTGGACTACGGGCGCCGGGTGCGCCACTTGGAGAGCAAATCGGGGGCGGGGCGCGTCAGACGGGAATCTTTGATGCGGTTGTTTTGTTTTGTTTCCAAGTGGCTTTAGAAAAGGATTGTTAGTTGCCATATGTTTGAGGGTTTATTGGGGCATTATAAATACTGGTCTTGAGGAGTCGTTGAAAAAAACTTTTACACAATCATTGAGACAGATACTGAAGGATTAACTCGGAGATTTCAGAGGAACATTGAAGAATTGCAGTAAAGATTGAAGATTAAAGCCATCATTGAGTTTTTCTTCTTCTTCTTTATTTGTCATTTGATTGAGATGTTATTTATGGGATTTTTTATTTTAATTTTCAACATGAACTAATCTTTTAATTAAGGCTATAATTGAACCTTTTATGCTTATGATTTGATTATCCATATTAATCCAGTTAGTTATTCATATTGAGTTGTCTATTATATTTTATGCTTAGTGATTAATTATTTGGCCAATAGTTAGCAGGTTACACTAGATGAATTCAGGAGATGAAATCTAGGGTTAGAACTGAGTGTGATAGCATGTATTCTTAGTTATTTGCATGAGTTAAATAATTAGGGTTGTGAATTGAATAGGGATATCTCTTTTCACTGCATGTAACAATTGGGAATTAGAGCTTATTGAATTTAATTCTTTTGTTTTGCATAGGAATATAACAGAATTAATTGAATTAAATAACTTTATCTAATTACTTGGAAAAGGGCTTTTAAATACATTGAATTCCTGTTAACAACTCATTGGATTTAATAATATGAAAAATTGGATAATTGATTTATATTGCATAATTGGGGATATTGTAGTCTTAAGCCCTAATCATCTGAATCAATCTGTGTTAAAATTAGTTATTTGATTTAAATTAATTTTAATTGAAAAATCACAAAATTGGGTTGTTTAAATAAAATTAGGTTGATATAATACTAATAGTTGGGATTTATTAAATAGGATTCCTTGTGGGTTCGACACTCGTTCTTATCACTTTATTACTTGTTGATCATGTATACTTGCACGTAATTATTGATTGCGAAATCGACCAACACATTTTCTACTTGAATATCCACTTGTATCCAAGAGGTTTAGAGTCAGGTGGGAGATCTACTAATTCCCACATATAATTAAGCAATATGGATTCTTCTTCACTATTTATAGCCTCTTTCCAATATGGAGCTACGGGACTTGACATCGCTTCTCTATAAGTTTGAGGCTCATTTTCTAACAAATAAGTTAGAAAATTCGAACCATTAGATTTTGATATTCTATCACGCTTACTACATCTAGGTTCATCAATATCTTCTAATCCATGATCACTATCACTAATAGTGTCATAAGTTCTTTTTTTAAACTTGTTTCATGTTCATTAGAACTTGGCTCTTGTTCCTTTTTATTAGAAAATATTGTTTCAATGAATCCAACATCTTTTGACTCAATAATAATATTTTTATGTATTTCCTCTATTTTTAATTTATTAACCAAAACTCTATATGCACTGCTATTATTAGCATAACCAATGAATATACAATCTATTATTTCTGGTCCTATTTTCACCTTTTTGGGTGGAAGAACCATTACTTTTGCTAAGCACCCCCCACACTTTTAAGTGTTTATAAGACAGTTTACATCCTTTCCATAATTCATAGGGTGATATATTAGACTTCTTTTGAGGTATTCGGTTGAGAATATAATTTACTGAAAGAATTATTTCCCCCCACAAATTTTGAGCTAGCCCAGATTTAAAAACAATGCATTCATCATTTCTTTCAAAGTTTTATTCTTTTTTTTCAGCAACACTATTTTGTTATGGTGAATAAGGTGCAGTTGTTTGGTATATTATACTATGTTGTGAATAAATTTCAACAAAAAAAATTCATATTCTCCACCTCTATCCTTTCTAAATAACTTAATGTTTTTATCAAGTTGATTCTCAACCTCATTTTTGTAATGTATAAACATTTCTAAAGCCTCATATTTACTTCTCAATAAGTAAACATAATAATATCTTGTACAATCATATTTATAAGAAAATATTTCTTACCCCTTCTTGTTTGTATATACTTTAAATCACAAATATCAG
The DNA here is from genome assembly GCA_020205555.1 of Panax stipuleanatus. Lineage (NCBI taxonomy): Eukaryota > Viridiplantae > Streptophyta > Magnoliopsida > Apiales > Araliaceae > Panax > Panax stipuleanatus. The sequence goes on from CM035117.1 coordinate 41,826,104, forward strand.
TATGTACCAATTTAAATGGTTTCGTACTTCTTTCAATTGATTTAAAAGAAGATTTGCGAAGTATTGCCTCAACGCAAACTTTACATTTATGATTAGAGTTAATCTCACATTTTAACAAACATTATATATTAATTAATCTACGTATAGTATTATAATTAACATGTCCTAATCTACCATGTCATAAATTAGATGACTCAATTATATAAGCAGAAGATGTATTTTTATTAATATTGGAAGGTACAATTGTCATTATATTCATTTTAAAGAGCCCACCGCTTATGTATCCCTTCCTAACATACATCCCATTTTTAGTTAGCACAAACTTGTCCGATACAAAGACCAATTTGAATCCCTTTTGACTAAGAAGAGATCATGACCCCAAATTCTTCCGAATATTGGGCACATGGACCACATTGTTGAGGGTAAGTTCATTGCTAGATGTCATCTTTAGAACTACCTTTCTTTGCCCAATAATTTTTGATGTTGAAGAATTTCCTGTGTATAATTGTTCTCCATTCTCAATTTCTTGATATGTGAAAACATCTTCCTGTTAGAACACACGTGTACATGACGGATTGCTTCAGTATCTACCCACCATTCTCTGGGATTCTCAACCATGTTTACCTTAGAAACAACCGTTGATAGATTTATTTTAGAAACATCTTCAAGAAGACTATCCATTTCAATTACATTAGCTTACAGAATTCTTGTTCTGGTCTTTGCGTTTATGAAAATCCTTTGCCCTATGTCCGGACTTGTCATAAATGTAGCACTTCCCTTGGAACATGTTATTTGTTCTCTGTTGAGGCCCATTATCGGAGTGCTTCCTCTTTTTAGACTTTTGATCTTGTTCTACCATGTCGTCTTTATATTCTACAAAAAGGTCTTTCATACTTTCTTTTCAAAAGCATGATTGTCCTGTGACGCTCCCAAATCTGGGCTTCAACCCTGGATATGGTGCTATACGGTACTACTGTCTACTCATACATTCAATTGAAAGACTTCAATAACACGCATGAGTTTACTAAATATTACATTCTATTCATCACTTCCCAAGTTCTTAATAACCATTACAATGTTCTGAGTCATAATATCAGTAATTACAATAGTAATACTATACTATTGCAAGGTTCACTACTTGTCCATATTGGAATTTCCTTTGTCTTTACCGGATCCTTTGGTCTTTCGCTCTTAGCTGAAATCATTTAGTTTTAAGCAAGAATGAGTATAAATAGCTCAGTAAGTTAAACAACATATCTTAAAACCATAAAATCAAGAATCATATCTCTTGGTCTTCAATATATGTACAATAGTTATGAAGTACTTAAGAATAATCAAAATAACTGTTTGATATCTTTCAAAACCATTCCCAAGTACTTTATAGCCTCTTCAGAATCTGTATTGGTCAACGACCATGAACCATCCTTTATTTCTCATTCATGAAAGCAACAACCCGGCACGAAGGTCGTAAGTTCGATATAGCTTACGAGCACATCCAAGTGATCAGCCTGTTACTATATTGATCAACACTCATACATTAAACGTGTTTACGTTTAATTGGTGGCAACCTCACATGCCTATCGAATTAACTATGTTGTTTGGTATATTATACTATGTTGTGAACAAATTTCAACAAAAAAAATTCATATTCTCCACCTCTATCCCTTCTAAATAACTTAATGTTTTTATCAAGTTGATTCTCAACCTCATTTTTGTAATGTATAAACATTTCTAAAGCCTCATATTTACTTCTCAATAAGTAAACATAATAATATCTTGTACAATCATATTTAAAAGTAAGAAAATATTTCTTACCCCTTCTTGTTTGTATATACTTTAAATCACAAATATCAGTATGTACCAATTCAAATGGTTTTGTACTTCTTTTAATTGATTTAAAAGAAGATTTGCGAAGTTTTGCCTCAACGCAAACTTTACATTTATGATTGGAGTTAATCTCACATTTTGACAAACATTATATATTAATTAATCTACGTATAGTATTATAATTAACATGTCCTAATCTACCATGTCATAAATTAGATGACTCAATTATATAAGAAGAAGATGTATTTTTATTAATATCGGAAGGTACAATTGTCACTATATTCATTTTAAAGAACCCACCGCTTATGTATCCCTTCCTAACATACATCCCATTTTTAGTTAGCACAAACTTGTACGATACAAAGACCAATTTGAATCCCTTTTGACTAAGAAGAGATCATGACACCAAATTCTTCTGAATATTGGGCACATGGACCACATTGTTGAGGGTAAGTTCATTGCTAGATGTCATCTTTAGAACTACCTTTCTTTGCCCAATAATTTTTGATGTTGAAGAATTTCCCGTGTATAATTGTTCTCCATTCTCAATTTCTTGATATGTGAAAAACATCTTCCTGTTAGAACACACGTGTACATGCCGGGTTGCTTCAGTATCTACCCACCATTCTCTGGGATTCTCAACCATGTTTACCTCAGAAACAACCGTTGATAGATTTATTTTAGAAACATCTTCAAGAAGACTATCCATTTCAATTACATTAGCTTACAGAATTCTTGTTCTGGTCTTTGCGTTAATGAAAATCCTTTGCCCTATGTCCGGACTTGTCATAAATGTAGCACTTCCCTTGGAACATGTTATTTGTTCTCTGTTGAGGCCCATTATCGGAGTGCTTCCTCTTTTTAGACTTTTGATCTTGTTCTACCATGTCGTCTTTATATTATACAAAAAGGTCTTTCATGCTTTCTTTTCAAAAGCATGATTGTCCTGTGACGCTCCCAAATCTGGGCTTCAACCCTGGATATGGTGCTATACGGTACTACTGTCTACTCATACATTCAATTGAAAGACTTCAATAACACGCATGAGTTTACTAAATATTACATTCTATTCATCACTTCCCAAGTTCTTAATAACCATTACAATGTTCTGAGTCATAATATCAGTAATTACAATAGTAATACTATACTATTGCAAGGTTCACTACTTGTCCATATTGGAATTTCCTTTGTCTTTACCGGATCCTTTGGTCTTTCGCTCTTAGCTGAAATCATTTAGTTTTAAGCAAGAATGAGTATAAATAGCTCAGTAAGTTAAACAACATATCTTAAAACCATAAAATCAAGAATCATATCTCTTGGTCTTCAATAAATGTACAATAGTTATGAAATACTTAAGAATAATCAAAATAACTGTTTGATATCTTTCAAAACCATTCCCAAGTACTTTATAGCCTCTTCAGAATCTGTATTGGCCAACGACCATGAACCATCCTTTATTTCTCATTCATGAAAGCAACAACCCGGCACGAAGGTCGTAAGTTCGATATAGCTTACGAGCACATCCAGGTGATCAGCCTGTTACTATATTGATCAACACTCATACATTAAACGTGTTTACGTTTAATTGGTGGCAACCTCATATGCCTATCGAATTAACGACGTAAAAATATTTTGTTTATTCATACTCAGGTTTACCTAAGAATCCTTACCAATCAATTGTCATAAGATCACAACATTGCATATATTTTGGAAAGATTTGTGGAAAAACCCACCAAAATATGCTAAGTCTCAGTCTTACCGAATCAAATGACATCTACTATTCAATAACAGTTTATGCATAAGCAATCATGCATAATGACAACTTGTCCAACCACAATGTATAGACAAGAGTTTAGAAACTTGTATCAAGTAGAACTTGAACAAGGTTAGAAAACTTGCATAACGTAAAGTTAATACAAGAGTCAGAATACTTGCCTTTGCGTCTCTTAAACCTTTAATGTAGTCTACTCAGTCTTTACAACGTCTACAAAGCATAACACATAGCATACCAATGAGAATTCATAGTTGATATACAATGTATAACCTAACTCCTCCTTCTTGTATAACGTAATCGAATCGTTAAGCTAATAACATTCGTTCAAGTTACGTAAAATTTTTATTACGGCTTATTAACATCTATATACCATAAACCGACTCCCGTCGATCATCATGAGGCACAATGAAGGACGAAATCCTAAACGGTTAGTTAGATTAACCACATTCCAGTCGGATTCTCATTATCGAACCCTGTATAGAGTTTACATGCGTTTTAACATCATTCAATGTCATTCATGCATTACGTACCCCTATTACATGTTATATAACCCTAGGTTACACTTACAACTCGATTACGATTTATAGTTCACATTATCGGATTTTGAGTTTTAAATTTAAATACATTTCGTCAACGTTTAATTTATAAAATCGTTCTTAAACATGTTGTTTCATTGATTTCTCTTTATGAATATTCATTATATAGTTTCCCCATAATTACTATGTAGAAAGTCGGGACATAAAATATCAACATTGGAAATTTTTCCCCTGAAGGGCACTGTAGAGCCGGTATAGGCTTATTCCTATCGTTGCCGCTCCGGCCTGCAGAACCCGGATCCCCTGTTCTGGTGCTGCGGCGCCAACTTGCAAGGCTTGGGTGGCGTTGCGGCGCTAGCCCTACTCCCTTGAATTTTTTTTATAAGTTTTCAAATTCTGAGATTCCATAGCTCATAACGCGATCATTATAACTCAGAATTGGCTCGTTCCAAAGCCAATAGTTCACATATCTTACGTTCTACTATTCCATCCAATCGGAATTCATTTCTGAATCCTTTGGCGGAAAATTGATCGTTTCATCTATTTTTACGTTTTCGTTAAACGCTCGTGAACGTTCGACGCCCAATTCTTCGTTTTAAGTTTGAATTGGTTCGTTCTTAATCCCACAAGTCTTATTTACCTAATTACACGTGTTGCAATTGAAAACCATCGTTTTCGAATCACACGGCAACTTTTGACCTCTATTCTGAGAAATTTACGTTTTCGACGATTATCGTCTAATCGCGTAACTTTCATCGAATCTTCGTTCTTCGATATTTTTACTTCAAACCAATTGGAATCAATCCATTGGTTGATTGTTAATGATTGTAACCATTCCAAACATTTATGTTTTAATGGTTTCATAGGTTTCATCATTTAAATTCTTATGACTTTGACAAGTTCTTCATTAATTCCTTTATTCAATTCTTATGCTTTCATTCCTCATGGCTTATTAGTGTACTTAATTCATCATTAAGCCATCCTTATAACTTCTCAATATTCATGCTTCCCTTAATCACTTCTCTATCAATTCTATTATTGAAGGACAAATGATATTATCATGATTTTCTTATTTTAGACCTTTAGTGTTCTTGGTTTGCTTGAGTATGGATACTCGATGATCTTCTTGCTCCTTAGTTGATGAGTTTCTTATCAAAGGCAAGGCTAGCTTCTCCTTCTCTCTCTCTATGTTGGTGGAATTGAACAAACAACCAAATGGCTAGCAAATGCTCTATATGTATAGAATTGGCTGGCTTAGGGTAGTTTGGTCATTAGGACCAAACCTCCTTAGCCCACCATCTTGCCCATGTCTTGCCATGTGCTAGCACATGGCACCCCCACATGCCACACATGTCACCCATGTGCCCATGGGTTGCCCCATGGGTTTAACCCACCCGTTTACCCAACGGTTCGACCCACGAGTTTAGTTAATAATTTAATTCAAATTAAATATGTTTACTTTGTATAAAATTCGTATTATACGTCGTATTAATTCTCGTATCCTCTTCGAATTATACTCGTAAAATATTATGTATTATACGCATATTCTTTTCGTATAATAATCATTTATTATTATACGTAATCAATTATTCTTTAAGTTTCACTTTCCCTAACACTTAGAATTTTAAGTCCTCACACGAAAACTTCGTGAGCCATAAGTGAAATATTATTACATATTCTACATCGTCTTGAAATTATATCATTACACGTTTCTCGAAATTTCAATAATAATTTCTGAGTAGAAACGGATGAATAATGATTTCTTCCCCAGAAAACGTTTCTCGGCTAACTTAACGTTTCACGATATATTATCGTCAAATCTTTCGACAGAATGCCATTCCGACATTCCAAACTCCCAAAAAGGCTTAGGGTCTCAAACCCTAACCCTTAGGGTTTCAACTGTGAATAGTGTCTATTTCATCTTTTTTTCAAAAATATTTTATTTTTAACTTATAATTTTACATCAATTATTTCTAGCACGTAGCCAGAATACTAAGCATTTTTGACCTTTCTAGGTCATAAATCGACCTTCGCTTAGCTTACTCAGTTTAATAAACGAATAATCAAATTTTATTCAATAGATCAAATAAAATCCATTTACATAAACTTTCAATTTTCTCGGATGTTATATATCATCTTCTATTTTTAAATTTACAATTAAGTCTTCAAGTTTCATTTCTTTGCACTTATGCTTGAGATAATTCTTAAAATCTTACCATATTGGAGGTAACTTTTCAATTATAGCCGCTACTTGGAAGGATTCACTCAGGGACATACCTTCTACATGTATTTCATGTAGGATTACTTGTAGTTCTTGGACTTGGTTGATGATAGCTGATGAATAGGTTTCATACCTACAATTCAGGTATCAACTTATTGGAATTGTTACTTATTTCCTATGTTTTATGTGTTTTTATGAAGTTTAGTTGCTTTTGTAGAGTTGCATGTTTGGGAACTGGCTTGTTGGTACCTTATAGCAAATGGATGAGAGTGGAGGCTAAAATGGATAAGGACTTGAAGGCTCAGGAAGCAGCAGTGAAGGAACCAGGAAAATAAGAACTACCCTGAAGCGCGGTCGCGCCCTATTTGTACTAGGTAGCAGCGCAGCCGTGCCATACTCCAGACTCAGGAAGTTGAACTCTGCCATAGCAGCGCGACAACACCCAATGCTAGCTTAATTCACGCGCGACCGCGCCAGATCGAATGTTAACAAGAGTTGACCTTTTCATTAAACAGTGCAATTGAGTTGTAACATAAATAGGATTTCATAGTTGGCTTAAGATTTGAACAGACGTTATAAATAGCAGTTTATGTCAGTTAGTTGATGAGGAAAATCTATCTTTCATTCATTCAAAAAACCCTAGTTCTAAATTAGATCGAAGATTAAAGCAATTTTGTGAGCGTGAAGGCATGAGATATTGGAGGGAGTCAAAAGTGTTGAATATAAATTTTTATTCTTCTCCTCTACTCTGATTCTTGTATCTTAATGTTTACTCAATTGTGGATTATGTGTTTTGATTCTATAACAATGAAATAATTCTTATTTTAAGATTGCAATTGATCTTATTGTGTAGCTTATTTTAGTCTGCTTCTCTGTTAATTATTGTTATCTATTTTATGGATTATCTATTGTGATTTGAACTTAATTGTTTAATTACCTGGCCAGTAATTACCGTGATAACCTGTATGAACTTGGAAATGGATTATAAGTTTAGATCTGATCATGATAGCATGTAATTGTGTTTTCTGCATGGCGTTGGAATTCATGATTTGTGTTTAGGATAGAGATATACATACGCACCACATGTAATTTAATAAGGGAACTTGTGCTTAAATTCTTTTTAATTTTAATTCACATAGAAATATAGTGAATTAGTTAATTAGGGTGTTCAATCCAATTTTGTTAATAGTGGATTTGGATTGATATGTTTGTAATGCATCGAAAGATGATTATAAATACTGATGAGTTCCTGATTAACAGTCCAGAATAGTGAGCATAATTAATAGAAAGTGTATTTGTGACGCCCCCAAAATAGGTCCACACAACACATTCTGAGTCGCCAAAATACACACTACAAATTTCAAATACAAACTTCCTATTTACAACTATTAAATTGTCGTGCACAATACGACCACACATAAACTTTGAGTTTCAATACAAATATTGTACTGAATATAATACGACAATATACACACCCAAACTATTACAATGGCATATAAAATACATCAACAAATATTTCAAGTCCTCAAAGGAACACGAGAAGATTTTTATCCTCCTCATTCTAATGGGGTGAATATATTTTTTTTGACGCTTCCAAATTCGAGTTCACCTCACCCTATTTAGTTCACCAAAATCAACTATTAAATGACGTATAAAATACGACACACACATTTAAAGTTCTCAATATAATTATATATTGTTATGCTATTTTATAATGTATTGAAAAACTTTAACAGTCACCGACCATCACTCTATTCCCTTGTTATCCCCGCTCGACCCAGCTACACTTTTATTACCTGAAAGGAATTGTGAAGCAAAAGGGTGAGCACAAATAGTCCAGTAAAGAATATCATGGCTAAGATAATAAAGAATGAATTATCCTTAGTATTTAACAGTGAAAATATGACAGAATATAATGGACAACAAGTTTTAGATCAACTACTGCAGCAAAACGAACAATCCATTAGAAGAGTTAAATAGACCATAATGTCTATTAACTTTTCCATGTTAAAAGTCCACCAATAATATTTGATCCCTGAAACATCAATCAATAGTTCCTGCCCACAATCATGTAAATAGTTCATGATCATAATTATGTTAATAAATTCATCTTCGCACCCAGGACGAAGATAATTTTCATCACCTGTTTTTACCTGTAACACCAAAGATTATGGTTATATTAATTCACAATTCATGTTCATAATCATGTGAATCAACAGTTTCTCCTAGCCACAAAGGCTTAATATAACTTTCACTCAATGTCCTTGCCATAAAGGCTAAAGACACTTAATAATTATATCGTCTTTACACCCTACTCCAAAGACATTCAAATAATGTAACAACAATGGTCATGATCATACCAACCAATTGTCTATCTTTGCACTACGGGCCAAAGATATTCAATTGTATCATCAGTGGTCATGATCATGCCATACACCTGTCCATCTTTGCACTACGGGTCAAGGATATCAATCAACAGTTCATCTTTGCACTATAGGGTAAAGATATCAATCAACAGTTCATCTTTGCACTACGGGCCAAAGATATCAATCAACAGTTCATCTTTGCACTACGGGCCAAATATAACTTTAACCACAATTTAAGTCTGAGGATTATGACAATGATATAAGGAATGAATCAAGTGAGATCAAGGACAAATATTAGAGATTTATAATTCAATTTATCCAGAGTTCAATAATGTCCAAAGTGCCAATATGAAGATAAAAACATGGATTCAACTTCAAGAATAAGTTTCATACAAGATAATTCGGACAAAGAAAAGAAACTAAATTTTGTCGTGAATAGTACTCTGGCATTAATAGTACCCCGAATGAATAGTACTCTGGTATGAATAATACTCCAGATGAATAGTACTCCGGATGAATAGTACTCTGGTATGAATAAAAGATAATTTGAACAGAAAACGAAAACCAAATTTGTCGTAAATGGTACCCCGTCATAAATAGTAACCCGAATGAATAGTAGTCCGATATGAAAAGATTAAAATTTCAATAAGAAAGTTCAAACCAATATTCCAGTGAAATGATAATAGATGAAGTGCAAACCTTAAAGAATTTCTAATCATTTTAAGAATTATAGAAGAAATACTTACCATATTAAGTTTAGATTTAGGAATATGAAATGAAATAATATACAAAACTGCAAATGGATTTTCATCCGTCATGCGGCAATCCGCGTAGACAGATCATTTCTATAATTTAATAAAAATGAATACAAAGGGTTATTCACCATGCATGAGGTAGTCTGCGTAGACAGGTTATTCCCATAACTTAATAAATAATGAATACAAAGGGTTATTCACCATGCATGCAATAGTCCGCGTAAACAGGTTATTCCCACAGATTAATAAGGAATAGAATGAAAACTCTTACGAGTATGAAGTAAAGTAATATCTTTTATGGAAGCAATTGATATTACGTACGGGTATTGAAAGAAAACAACACCCTTACGAATACGAAAGAAATACTATCCCTTACCTTAGTAGAAGTTTGGATACTGCAATAGTGTAGCAGCAGAATACTCTTCTTCTTTCTCTCTCTATAGTTTCTCTCACTATAGCTTGGGATTATAACTTTTCCCTCAAAAATGGTAGGAAATAATGAATGGATTGAGGAGTATTTATAGGCTAAGAAAAGGTGGTAAATTGCAACGTTAATTATACTTTAGTACCTTCATCTTTACCTCCATTTTTAATTTAGTCCCTCAAGTATTATCAATCTTGCATAACATCCCCTAATAGTACATGCATGTGAACCAATAGCAATTAATTGCTCATTTATCTAATTAATTGCCCGTTTGGTCAATTTAACATCCAGAAATCAACTACGATTGAAATAAATATAGATTTCCACTAACATTAATATTCTCAACACAATGGAAATATTTGTATCAGCAATTCATCATTAATATTATAACTCACAATATTGACAACCAGATCGTTCCCAGGAAAGAGGGGGCTTTTCGATAAGGATTTCTCCTTATTGGCACACAATTAAATAACCTAACCCCTTTCCTTGATAGAACTTTCTAGACATTGTCAATAATGCTAATAATAATATGAGTAACTGTGTCGTATCAATTATTGATTTAATAAAATAAATTATTGTGAAGATAATACTGTGACAATAATTAAATCAATAATATGAGATACTATGCAGCAACTAATGTGTCAATTATTGAATGAAACTGAGTGACTTCCTACGCAAGCATCAATAATCAAAGATAATGTGCAATACCGTGTGCTACTGTGCAACAACGCGTATTACTGTACTTTTATCACCGGGTATTTCAACAGTTTAACGGTAAAAGTTATCTGTTATTTTTATAAAAAGGTTATATCTGTCGCTTTCTATATCTGACAGTTATTTCATTGTGGGGTCCACTAATGATTGCGTCGTCGTATGAATATTCTCCGATAAAAAGAATATTCCCCGACCAAACGAATATTCCCCGACTCAATGAATATTTTATGACAACTTGCTTAATTTGTATAATTTGCACATATCACCCTTAACTTTAACCTTTTATCAAATTAACCATTTACTGACTAGAATAATAATTATAAGAAAAATTGAATACTTTTATTTCATAAAATTTGGGGTTATACAATCTCCCCTCCTTATGAAATTTCGTCCCCGAAATTTACGTACCTTGTAATTCGAAGAGGTGATGATACCTTGCTTTCATTTCAGAGTCTATATTCCCGATCATTTCCTCTGTATCAAGATTTTTCCATTGCTCATCTCTTAGATTTCGATATCATTCCAGAATACAGCTTTAAAACAAAGGTTAATTGACATATCACAATTTGTCAATTTATTAAGTAAGAAAATTCAGCTGAGTTAGGACACACTCTAGCGAAGGATATTACTCGTCTCTCCAGTCCTTGTTCTAGTATTAGAACTCCACTAGAGACCATATCCCTAAGCTTTTATACCAAATGTGACGCCCCCAAAATAGGTTCACACAACCCATTCTGAGTCGCCAAAATACACAATACAAAATCCAAATACAAACTTCCTATTTACAACTATTAAACTGTCGTGCACAATACGACCACACATAAACTGTGAGTTTAAATACAAATATTGTACTGAATATAATACGACAATATACACACCCAAATTATTACAATGTCATATAAAATACATTAACAAATATTTCAAGTCCTCAAAGGAACACGAGAAGATTTTTGTCCTCCTCATTCTAATGGGGTGTATTTTTTTTACGCTTCCAAATTTGAGTTCGCCTCACCCTATTTGGTTCACCAAAATCAACTATTAAATGACGTATAAAATATAACACACACATTTTTAAAGTTCTCAATACAATTATATATGGTCATGCTGTTTTATAATGCATTGAGAAACTTCAACTGTCATCGACCATCACTCTATTCCGTTGTTATACCCGCTCGACCCAGCTACAGTTTTATTACCTGAAAGGAATTGTGAAGCAAAAGGGTGAGCACAAATAGCCTAGTAAAGAATATCATGACTAAGATAATAAAGAATGAATTATCCTTAGTATTCAATAGTGAAAATCTGGCCGAATATAATGGACAATAAGTTTTAGATCAACCACTACAGCGGAACGAACAATCCATTAGAAGAGTCAAATAGGCCATAATGTCTATTATCTTCTCCATGTTAAAAGTCCATCAATAATATTTTATCTCTGTAACATTAATAAACAGTTCCTGCTCACAATCATGTAAATAGTTCATGATCATAATTATGTTGATAAATTCATCTTCGCACCCAGGACGAAGATAATTTTTATCACTTATCTTTACCTATAACACCAAAGATTATGGTTATATTATTTCACAATTCATGTTCATAATCATGTGAATCAACAATTTCTCCTTGCCACAAAGGCTTAATATAACTTTCACTCAATGTCCTTGCCACAAAGGCTAAAGACACTAAATAATTATATCGTCTTTACACCCTACTCCAAAGATATTCAAATGTAACAACAATGGTCATGATCATACCAATCAATTCTCTATCTTTGCACTACGGACCATAGATATTCAGCTGTATCATCAGTGGTCATGATCTTGCAATACACCTATCCATCTTTGCACTACAGGCCAAAGATATCAATCAACAGTTCATCTTTGCACTACGGGCCAAAGATATCAATCAACAGTTCATCTTTGCACTACTGACCAAAGATATCAATCAAAAGTTCATCTTTACACTACGGGCCAAAGATAACTTTAACTACAATTTAAGTCTGAGGATTATGACAATGATATAAGGAATGAATCAAGTGAGATCAAGGACAAATATTAGGGATTTATAATTCAATTTATCCAGAGTTCAATAATGTCCAAAGTGTTAATATGAAGATAAAAACATGGATTCAACTTCAAGAATAAGTTTCATACAAGATAATTTGGACAAAGAAAAGAAACTAAATTTCGTCATGAATAGTACTCTGGATGAATAGTACTTTGGTATGAATAAAAGATAATTTGGACAGAAAAAAACTAATTTTATCGTGAATGGTACCCCGACATAAATAGTAACCCGAATGAATAGTACCCTGACATGAAAAGATTAAAATTTCAATAAGAAAGTTCATGTGACGCCCACAGAATAGGTCCAATCAACTCAATCCATTCTGAGTCGCCAAACACATGGTACATAATTCAAATACAAACTTTTATATCAAAAGGTTGTGAGCAGGACGACCATACAAGCTGTGAGTGTCAATACAAATCGTATATAATACGAAATATAAACACTCAAATTCAGTCCTCAATAGTTACAATTATTTTCACACTATTATACAAAAATAGTGAAGACTACTACTACTCTAACTCTGCCCATCACTCTGTTCCCCGACTAGTCTCTGCAACATTCTCATTTCCTGAAGAAGACAATAGACGAAAAGGGTTAGCTCAACTAGCCTAGTAAAGAATATTATGACTAAGATAATACAGAATAATTTATCGTTTGTCTTCAACAAATCAGATAAAATATTATGGACAATAAGTTTTAGATCAACAACTGCAGTGGAATTAACAATGCATCAGAAGAGTTAAGTGGGAAATATTGTCTACTATCTTCGATAATTTAAAAGTCCATAATCAATATTTTATCCCTGTAACATCAATAAATATATATCTTGAATCAAATATTCATCTTTGCACTACGGCCAAAGATATTCATTTGTATCACCGGTTGGTCATGTTCATCTTAACACATGTCCATCTTTGCACTACGGGCCAAAGATATTTATCAGGTAATCATTCATCTTTGCACTACAGGCCAAATATATTCATTAAATAATCATCCATCTTTGCACTACAGGCCAAAGATATTCTTTTGTATCACCATTTAAGACTGAAAATGATGAAAATTATTTTAAAGAACGAATCAAGTGAGATAAAGGACAAAAATTATGGATTCGTAATTTAGTTTACCCAAGTTCAAGAATACTTTATAATAATTAATTGTGGAGCAAAATTCAGGAATGAAGATCAAAACTTGGATCTAATCAAAGATAGGAACCATAATAGCCAACTTGGACAAAGGAAAGAAAATTTAATTTTTCTTGAATAGTATTGTATTCGTGAATAGTGCCGTATACGTGAATAGTTTCGTACACATGAATAGTAATCTCGACATGAAAAGGTAAAAATTTTTGTAAGAAAAATCATACTTCGTAAATAGTATTCATGAATAGTACCGTATTCATGAATAGTGCCGTCTACGTGAATAGTGCCGCATACGTAAATAGTAACCCCGACGAAAAAGGTAAAAATTTCAAAATAAAATTCATACCAATATTTCAATGAAATGATATTGAAAACAATAACATCATTTACAAAAAAAATAACATCTCTTACATTAAAAGAATAGTACTTCTGATTGGAATATCAGATATAACACTAAAGCAAACTTGTACTGTATAGCAACACTCAAAGTATTTAAATACTCACAAAAATACGCTCGATATTATAGAGAGGGAAATTTCTAATTCTGGTGTGATTTTCAATTTATAATTCAGCACCCTATGTATAGAAAAATGCTTAGAACGCCAAAGCAGAAAATTTAATAAAATAATAATATTTTTAAAAAAAATTCCCGCGCACACCACATCACTCTCATCAGCACACCAAGTGGGTCCCACCCATATTAAAAATATTTTTTGTGAAACAAATATTTATAACCCAAAAAATTAATTATTCCATAATTTCAATAATTCATAATAAATAGCACCTTTATCAGAAAAATACGAATCTTATGTCCATTTCATAGAAAATTTAATTCTCTACAACTTTGTAGAAGAAAGTTTTTCCAAATTCCCAAACGAAAAATGACCGAAATTCACATACGGATGATTTTCCACACCTCCATTTCGACAAAATACTGATAAAACACATCAGCACTAATTCCTTCATTTATATCCACATAAAATAAATATTTTCTTATCATATAAATCAATAATTAATTATTCACAAATAATATTGCAGAACTACAATATTGACAACCTGGTCGTTCCCAAGAAAGAGGGGGCTTTCTGATAAGGGTTTCTCCTTACTGGCGCGCAATTAGGTGACCAAACCCTTTTTCTAGACAGAACTTCCTTAGACATTGCAAATAATGCTATCTAATAATATTATTCAAATAATATGAATTATTGATCTGATAATGGGAAATACTGTGCACTGACAATTATTAAATTAACAATAATATAAAAATACCGTGTAATACTGTGTGCTACTGTGCAACAACGCGTATTACTTTACTTTAACCACTGGGTATTCCAACAGTGTTAACGGTAACAATTACGTCGTTATTATTAAAAACTCATTCGTGTCGTTTTCTTCATCTGACAGTTTTCCGTTATGGGGACCACAAATGGTTGCGCCGTCGTACGAATATACCCCGACAACAAGAATATTCCACAACCAAACGAATATTCCCCGACAATAATGAATATTTTATAACCACTTGCTTATTTTAAAATATTTGCGCATTTTACCCATAACTTACCACATCTATCAAATCAACCCTTTACTGTTAAAAATAATATATAGAGGAAATTCAATTTTATTCATAATAAGTTGGGGTCTTACAACCTCCCCTCCTTATGAAATTTCGTCCTCGAAATTGACGTACGTATCTGGTGTTTCAAAAAAGGGAGGATACCTCGCTTTCATTTCTGATTCCAACTCCCAGGTCATTTTCTCAATAGCATGATTCCTCCACAAAACTTTGACTTGTGGTATAACCTTTGTGCGTAGGACATGCTCCTTCCTATCCAAGATCTTGACAGGTACCTTCTCATACGTTAAATCTTCGGCTATCTTGTCTGGTTCTAACTCAATAATGTGGTTTGGGTCTTCCACATATTTACGAAGCACGGATATGTGAAAAACGTTATGAACACGAGACATGCTTAGAGGTAATGCGAGTCTATAGGCCACATTTCCTACTCGGTCAAGAATCTCAAATGGACCAATGAATCGTGGATTGAGCTTTTCTCTCTTCCCAAACCTCGTAACCCCTTTTCACGGAGCAACACGTAACAATACATGATCCCCAACATTAAATTCCACGTCATTTCGATGAAGATCCGCATAACTCTTTTGTCGATCCTGTGCCGTTTGTATACGTTGTCGGATCATTTGGATCTTTTTCGTAGTCATACGTACCAACTCTGGTCCCAACAATGTTAATTCACCCACCTCATCCCAGCATACTAGAGAACGACACTTTCATCCTACAACGCCTCGAATGGAGCCACGCCTATAATTGTCTGATAACTGTTGTTGTAGGAGAATTCCACCAATGGTAGGTACTTATCCCAACTCCCTTTGAAGTCTAGAACACAAAGTCTCAATAGATCGTCAAGAGTTTGAATAGTCCTTTTCGATTGCCAGTCCGTTTGAGGATGATATGCCGAACTGAATCGTAAATCAGTGCCCATAGCTTTCTGCAAACTAACCCAAAATCGTGAAATAAATCTTGGGTTACGATCCAAAACTATGGATACTGGCATGCCATGCAACCTCACAATCTCATTTACGTACATAGGAGCAAGACGTTCAAGGGAATAAGTCTCCCGTATCTACAAGAAATGAGCAGACTTGGTTAATCTATCAACAATAACCCAAATCGCATCTATGCCTTGAGAAACCTTGGGAAGACCCGTAACAAAATCCGTGGTAATGTGCTCCCACTTCTATTTTTGAATCTCAAGTGGTTGCAATGGACCCTTTGGCACTTGATACTCCGCCTTTACACGTTGACAAGTTAAACACCTCGAAATAAACTCCGCAATATCTCTCTTCATATTGCTCCACCAAAATGTATGTCGAAGATCATGATACATTTTGGTACTCCCAATATGGATTGCAAACTGTGTGTTGTGTTCCTCCATCATGATTCTATACTTCAAATCAGAATCGTTAGGAACACAAAATCTGGAGTTAACTCAAAGTATTCCTTCTTCATCTATTCTTGCTTCTGGAATGGCACCTTTTTGCACCTTCTTCCTCATCTTTATTAGCTCCGGGTCTGTAGCTTGAGCAGCTTTAACTTTATCAATCAAAGCTGGTTCTACGCCTATACTTGACATCATCATGTGGGTCCCCGGAGTCTTGAACTCTATCTCCATCTTTTGTAAGTTACACAGAATAGACCTTTATGTTAACAACATCGCACTCGTTCCAGCATATGATCTTCTACTCAACGCGTCAGCTACCACGTTCGCTTTACCATGATGGTATTGGATGGTATGGTCATAATCTTTTAACAGCTCAAGCCAACGTCGTTGCAGCATTTTGAGTTCCTTTTGAGTGAAGAAATATTTAAGGCTCTTATGATCCGTATATATCTCCATTTTCTCTCTATACAGGTAGTGTCTCCAGATCTTAAACGCGAAAACGACTGCAGCCAACTCTAGATCATGAGTAGGATAATTCCTCTTATATTCCTTGAGTTGTTGCGAGGCATAGGCTATGACTTTCCCATATTGCATGAGAACACATCCTAACCCTTTTCCCGAAGCATCGCTGTAGATAACAAATCCATTCGAACCAGATGGTATTGTCAGAACAGGTGCTGAGATAAGTCTCCTCTTGAGCTCTTGGAAGCTCTTCTCGCATTCCTCGCTCCATACGAATTTTGTATCTTTCCGAGTCAACTGAGTTAACGGAGTAGCAATTCGAGAAAATTCTTCCACGAATCTCGGATAATAACCAGCTAAGCCCAAAAAGCTACGCACTTCGGTCACCGACTTTGGTTGCTCCCAACTTTGTATTGCTTCAATCTTCGCGGGGACAACAGATACTCCATATTTTGATACTACGTGCCCAAGGAATGCTACTTCCTCAAGCCAGAACTCGTATTTTTTCAGCTTGGCATATAACTTGTTATCACGAAGCCTTTGAAGTACCAGCTTCTAGTGGTGCTCATGATCTTCACGACTTTTGGAATAGATGAGGATGTCATCAATAAAGATAACCACGAGCTGTTCTAAATATTCCTTGAATACACGGTTCATCATATCCATGAAAGTAGCAGGAGCATTAGTCAATCCAAAAGACATGACTAGGAATTCATAATGCCCGTATCGAGTTCTGAAGGCAGTCTTTAGAATATCCTCAGTTTTAATCTTCAGCTGATGATATCCAGAACGAAGATCGATCTTTGAAAATAATTGTGCTCTTTGCAACTGGTCGAACAGGTCATCAATACGAGGTAGCGCATACCTATTCTTGATGCTGACATGGTTCAACTCCCGATAGTAAATACAAAGTCGCATACTCCTGTCTTTCTTCTTTAAGAATAAAATAGGAGCACCCCAAGGAGACGTACTAGGACGACTAAAACCGATGTCTAACAACTCCTGTAGTTGGACCTTTAACTCCTGAAGTTCAATAGGAGCCATTCGATATGGAGTTTTAGAAATAGGTTTTGTACCGGGCTCAAGGTCAATAAAAAATTCAACTTCACGTTCTGGGGGTAAACCGAGAAGTTCTTTGTGAAATACATCGGGAAACTCATTAATAACAGAAATATCATTCAAACCTAACGTATTCTGGTTTAAATCAGTGACATGGGCTAAGAAAGCTTGACATCCATTTTTCAATAAACGAATAGCTTTATGACTTGAAATGACATTGACTGATTTTAGTGGTTTGGTGGTTTGAATTCGCACAACAGGTTGGTTAGGAATATGAAAACTAACAACCTTACGAAAATAATCAATTTTGGCATGATAAGTGGTTAACCAATCAATTCCTAAAATCACATCAAATGCAAGTATTTTCAAAGATATAAGATCAACAGGTAGGGTGAGGGTACCAATCTGAATCAAGCAAGATTTGTAAACTGTAGATGTAACGAAGGTTTCTCCCAACGGAGTCTCAACAGATAAGTCAAAGTCTAATGTCTTAGGTGTCAAGTTCAAACGTTGAGTACAAGTAGGTGATATAAAAGAATGGGTAGCACCGGTATCTAACAAAGTGTAAACTTCGCAAGTGTTTATGATTAGCTTACCCATGATCACCTCGTTCGGGTTCCTCGCGTTTTGAGCAGTCACGACAAACGCTCTTCCAGGGACCACCGATTTTGACTTGTCCAAAACCGCCTTTGGAATCACCACCCTCGCTGGACTTGGTTTCGCTATAGGACAATCTCGAGCTATATGTCATTCCTTTCCACAGTTATAGTATGCCTTGAATTATTGTGGATAGTTTGGGCTGATGTGTCCCTCTTTCCCGCATTTATAGCATACGACCGGTGGTCGTTCTCCTCCCCTAGAAACAGTTGATGCTGGTGCTGTTGTCGACGTCTTCACGCTCTCATTGTTATACCTTCTCTTCTTGAAATCTCCCCCCGACTCACTTCTTCTATTATTATAGCCACGATTACCACTAGAGTGGTTACCGCTTTTGTCATGATACTTTCCTCCCCTCTGGTTGTCATTGCTCCGATGACTACTGCCATCAGTACGACCCTGGTTGTGGTCCCTTAGTTAAACAGACTCATTATCTCATTCTAATAACTGAGCCCTGTTTACTACATCTGAATATAGAAAAAATTTGTGAGAAATGAGGTATTGATGAATTTCGGATTTCAAACCTCTCAGAAACATCCGCGTCATACGTTCCTCATTCTCTACCAAATGAGGTGCAAATCTGGACAACTCCGCGAACTTAGCCTCGTACTGGGACACAGTCATGTTATTCTGTTCTAGTCTGATAAACTCCACCTCCTTCATATGACAAATACTTTCAGGAAAGTACTTGTCATTGAACAATTTCTGAAACGCTTTCTAAGACATCTTGAGTGCGGCAGGCTGGGTACGCTTCACAGATTTTCACCAGTAATCTGCCTCTCCACGGAACATAAAGGTGGCGAATAGAACTTTCTGTTCCTCTGTGCATCCCAAGACATCAAATATCTTGGTAATTTGTTTAACCCACGTTTTCGCCTTGATCGGATCCGGCTTTCCCAAAAATTCTGGTGGTCCCAACTCTTTGAACTACTTGGCAGTGACAAGCCGCGAGTTACAATTATCTACACCTGTATTTTGCACCCGAGTCTCCCTCGTCTGGTTTTGCATGAACTGCAAAAAGCTTCTAAACATCCCATCATTCATCGTTTGATCGGTGGGGTTGTTTACAGTAGGAATATTGCCTTCCTGTTGCACGTTCTCCTGGTTGGTGATTAAAGGTGTCTCAACAGTCTCATTCACTCCATTGTTAACATTCTCAGCTGCCATTCTCAAACACTGTCATAAAACAAGGGTTAATTAAACAAATTAACATATCACATATTAACCCTATACTCCGACCGACCAATTAAATACCACATAAGATTAGGTAGGATATACTAGTGAAAGATTTACTCGTCTCTCCCCTCCTAGTTCTATTCCCCGATCTCCGCCAGAGACCATATCCCTAAGCTCTGATACCAACTGTGACGCGCCCATAAAAGGTCCAATCAACTCAACCCATTCTGAGTCGCCAAACACATGGTACATAATCCAAATATAAACTTTTATATCAAAAAGTCGTGAACAGGGCGACCATACAAGCTGTGAGTGTCAATACAAATCGTATATAATAAGAAATATAAACAGTCAAATTCAGTCCTCAATAGTTATAATTATTTTCACACTATTATACAAAAATAGTGAGGACTACTACTGCTCTAACTCTGCTCATCACTCTGTTCCCCGACTAGTCCCTGCAACATTCTCATTTCCTGAAGAAGACAATAGATGAAAAGGGTTAGCTCAACTAGCCCAGTAAATAATATTATGACTAAGATAATGCAGAATAATTTATCGTTAGTCTTCAACAAATCAGATAAAATATTATGGACAACAAGTTTTAGATCAACAACTGCAGCCAAATTAACAATGCATCAGAAGAGTTAAGTAGAAAATAATGTCTACTATCTTCGATGATTTAAAAGTCCATAATTAATATTTTATCCTTGTAACATCAATCAATATATATCTTGAATCAAATATTCATCTTTGCACTACGGCCAAAGATATTCATTTGTATCACCGGTTGGTCATGTGCATCTCAACACATGTCCATCTTTGCACTACGGGCCAAAGATATTCATCAGGTAATCACTCATCTTTGCGCTACATGCCAAAGATATTCATCAAATAATCATCCATCTTTGCACTACAGGCCAAAGATATTCTTTTGTATCACCATTTAAGACTGAAGATGATGAAAAATATTTTAAAAAACGAATCAAGTGAGATAAAGGACAAAAATTAGAGATTCGTAATTTAGCTTATCCAAGTTCAAGAATACTCCATAATAATCAATTGCAGAGAAAAATTCAAGAATGAAGATCAAAACTTGGATCCAATCAAAGATAGGAACCATAATAGCCAACTTGGACAAAGAAAAGAAAATTTAATTTTTCTGTGAATAGTACTGTATTCGTGAATAGTGCCGTATACGTGAATAGTAACCCCGATATGAAAAGGTAGAAATTTTTATAAGAAAAATCATACTTCGTGAATAGTATTCATGAATAGTACTGTATTCGTAAATAGTGTCGTATACGTGAATAGTGTCGTATACGTGAATAGTAACCCCGACGAAAAAGGTAAAACTTTCATAATAAAATTCATACCGATATTTCGATGAAATGATATTGAAAATAATAACATCATTTATGAAAAAAATAGCATCTCTTACCTTAAAAGAATAGTACTTCTGACTAAAATATTAGATATAATACTAAAGGAAACTTGTACTGTATAGCAATACTCAAAGTATTTAAATACTCACAAAAATACGCTCGATATTAGAGAGAGAGAAACTTCTGATATTGGTGTGATTTTTAAATTCTAATTCAGCACCCTATTTATAGAAAAATGCTTAGAACGCCAAAGCAGAAAATTTCATAAAATAATAGTATTTTTAAAAAATTTTCCTACGCACACCACATCACTCTCTTCAGCACACACAAGTGGGTCCCACCCATATTAAAAATATTTTTTGTAAAAAAAATATTTATAACCCCAAAAATTAATTATTTCGGAACTTCAATAATTCATAATAAATAGCACCTTTATCAGAAAAATACGAATCTTATGTCCATTCCATAGGAAATTTAATTCTCTACAACTTTGTAGAAAAAAGTTTTTCCAAATTCCAAACGAAAAATGACCGAAATTCACATACAGATGATTTTCCACACCTCCATTTCGACAAAATACTGATAAAACACATCAGCACTGATCCTTTCATTTATATCCACATAAAATAAATATTTTTTTATCATATAAATCAACAATTAATTATTCACAAATAATATTACAAAACTACAATATTGACAACCAGGTCGTTTTCAGGAAAGAGGGGGCTTTTCGATAAGGATTTCTTCTTACTGGCGCGTCATTAGGTAACCAAACCCCTTTCCTAGACAGAACTTCCTTAGACATTGTCAATAATGCTATCTAATAATATTATTCAAATAATATGAATTATTGATCTGATAATGGAAAATACTATGTAGTGACAATTATTGAATTCATAATAATATAAAAATACTATGTAATACCGTGTGCTACTGTGCAACAACGCGTATTACTTTACTTTAACCACCGGGTATTCTAATAGTGTTAACGGTAACAATTATGCCGTTATTATTAAAAACTCATTCGTGTCGTTTTCTTCATCCGACAGTTTTTCGTTATAGGGCCCACAAATGGCTGTGCCGTCGTACGAATAACATTACAACTTATATTAGCCTTATTTATTATATCAATTTGTATCACGTAGTTTCCTTCAGAGAAAAACAAAGAGAGAAACACATAGAGAGTTTGAGAGAGATTGAGAGTTAAGGAAGAGGGGTTGAAGAATTAAAGAAGAAGAAGAGTCTTTGAATCATATACACAAAACTAGCAAGGGTAATCTCTCAACCTAAACTGTAATTTACGTTCTTATAATTCCTATGAAAAACTATTTCAAAGTTCTCTGTGATTGAAAAAATTGGTAATTTATGAGTATATGATGATATGTATGTTAGTATATGTCTACAATATGATTTATATCATGTATTCATATGTTAGAGTAACCAATTTTATATAAACATGCTATAATCAGAGTTTTCCATTAACGATTATTTTGAGTTCTCTGTAAAATAACTATTTTGTGATCAATGCATAAATTGATGATTTATGTGTATATACATGTTAATATATAATCATAACATGTTTTCTACCATCTATGTATGTTTTCAAACCATCAATTTCATGTAATTCTGTTTTAATTGGGTTTTTCAAAAGTTATAGAGTATAAAAGTTGTATATATAGCCCTTATGGCCCTTACGAACAATTGTATGCTATGAATTGTTTGTTTAACTTAAATTTGTCAGTAAATTATGATAATACATGTTAAACCAAAGAAAACAAACTGTGAACGGACGGATTTGGAGTTATAACGAATCTGTGCGTTAAATTTCGTGTTTTTCTTCAAAACCGTCAAGAACACCAAGAACAGTGAAATTTTATGATTTGATTAGAGTAATTGCATGATTTAAGATGTTAAAAATATGTTAGTAAACATGGTATGATGTTTCTATGAAGTTTATACTTCATAGAAATCACGATACTAGTTTAATTTGTATTTAATTGGAATTAATTGGGCCAACGAACTGTCAAAATTGCAAACCAGAGTTCTACCAGCATGGGGCCTCGCCCCAACGGGGCTGTGTAGGCTTAAATCCCCACCCCAGCTGGGGTGGATCCTGTCCAGAGTGAAAAAAATGTAAATCGAGACTGTTTTGACCTTCTGTAGTAAAATAAACATAACTTCTTCTTACGAAGTCCGATTAAGGCTACTCAAGATGATTCAAAAATCTAACAAGTATACCTAAAAGTTTCATTCTTTAAGTTTTTCAATTTGAAGTCGCTAAAAGGGGTCAAAATGGCCATCTTTGTGACTGATGCGTATTTAGAGGCAATCAGAGGGCGTCGGACATGCCCGTACGCAAGTGTAGTACTCTCGACGATAAAAGATGTTGTTATAAGTTATAAAACATGAATATTATGAAAGTATAATGATATTTAACATTAATCAATAATGTTTTAGACAAATTGCATGAGCATGTTAGGCGTACACAAGAGGGACGAGTCGGGAGTAGGACGAATGAACGTCGAAACGTCGTGCCAAGTGTAATACTATGCTATAACATACTTGAGGACTTGATGAACATGTAATGCTATTCTATAACATGTTATTAACACATATTATATGATTTGAAGTTCATGTTAAAAAACTAAGTGAGAACTTTAATATTGTGATTGTAAAACTTGATTATGATTGTTTGAAGGATTATACCTATATGATATGCATATTGTGAATCCATACTCATGTTATGTGGTTGGTTAATAAGTTAACACTAGGAACCAAGTTGTAAGTTGAACTTAAATGAAAGGTTCAACAGTTGAATATATAAGTTATGAAACTAATCGACATCGTATGCATAATGTAATGTGTAGGACGTTGAGGAATTGAATTGTAACTATATTTGTAGCTTGCGCACGAGGCAAGTTTTCTTACCCTAACTCGTTTATGATTATGCAAGTTTCTAAACCTTAATTTTACATTGAGCAAGTATTCTATCCCTAACTCATTATCGTTAAGCAAGTTTTCTTATCTAAACTCTTTAAGTTGAATAAGCGTTTTATTCCTTATTCTTATGTCAAGCAAGTTACTAAACTCAAAGTTTACTTTTATTGAGCAAGTTTCCATTCTTGAAATATTATCATGATACAAGTTCTTATACTTGTTAGTCAAGTTGAGATTTCATATGAGATATTATATTACCTTTAAAAGCATGATTCCAGTTTTACAATACTTATTCGATTGTATACTCTTGAGAAGTTATTATTCAATTTGAATATTGTTTATTGTTGAACCTTGTAAGACTAGCGAACCCTTATTAATTTGACTAGTCCATAGTTGATGAACGTTATAAATTCTAGAACTATTAGCGAGCTTATCCAAACCAAAATTCCTTTGGTGCGGACTCTGATGTCAAACTGAGATGAACAACCTATTATAGGGGATTGACGATGCTTTAGCGTTAAGATATTGTACACAGTATTGGTACTAAGGGTTGATCTCCCTGAGTACGAGAAGTAAAGTCCATAGTCTATGACTGTTAAAGGTGGAAGGTAAACATACTTGACAATCTAGGACATGGTTCAAGGTCTTATGACCCTCAGATGTAATTTTGATTCTTGGTTATTCATTCTTGATTCAAAAGCCGAGTTTTCTTCATTCAGAAGTCTTTGATTCATTCGCATGTTATTATATCATTGTTATACTGTTATACTTGTGGGCAATATTGCTCACTCTTGCTTAATAATAACATTACAGTTAAGAACGAAAGGTCCAACGAGCCTTCTACTAACAAAGGCAAGGGCAAGGTCAACAAGTGATGAAGACTTGTTGTTTATTTAATATGTTTATGTTTAAAGACTTATGTTAAGTTGTGTAAGACTTATTATCTATTTAGTTTTTCGCACTTGAGATTTAAGGTTAGTATGACCTAGGATTGTATTTATTATTCAGATGTTGTAACCCCATAAGGGGATAATTTATTTCAATCTATTGCATGGTTGGTATTTATTATGGGTAGATAGATAGATGATATTTGTACAGTGAACACCAAATCCCATGGAATTGAAGTACCCGAATTTGGGGGTGTCACAAGTACCTTCATCTTTACCTCTATTTTTAATTTAGTCCCTCAAATATTATCAATCTTGGTTAACATCCTCTAATAGTACATGTGTGTGAAACAATAGGTCCTTGCATGTGAACCAATAACAATTAATTGCTCATTTATCCGATTAATTGCCCGTTTGGTCAATTTAACATTCAGAAATCAACTATTATCGAAATAAATGTCGATTTTCACTAACATTAATATTCCCAACACAATGGAAATATTTTTATCAACAATTCATCATTAATATTATAACTCACAATATTGACAACCAGATCGTTCCCAAGAAAGAGGGGGCTTTTCTATAAGGATTTGTTCTTATGGGGGCGCAAATTAATAACCTAACCCCTTTCATTGACAAAACTTTCTAGACATTGTCAATAATGCTAATAATAATATGAGTAACTGTGTCGTGTCAATTATTGATTTAATAAAATAAAGTATTATGCAGATGATACTGTGATAATAATAGAATCAATAATATGAGATACTATGCAGCAACTAATGTGACAATTATTGAATGAAACTAAGTGACTTCTTATGTAAGCATCAATAATCAAAGATACTGTGCAATACCGTGTGCTACTGTGCAACAACGCGTATTACTGTACTTTTATCACCGGGTATTTCAACAATATAACAGTAAAAATTTTACCGTTATTTTTATAAAAAGGTTATATATGTCGTTTTCTATATCCGACAGTTATTCCGTTATGGGATCCACCAATGATTGCGTCGTCATACGAATATTCCCCGACCAAACGAATATTCCCCGACACAACGAATATTTTATGACAACTTGCTTAATTTATAAAATTTGCACATATCACACTTAACTTTAACCTTTTATCAATTTAACCATTTACTGAATAGAATAATAATTATAAGAAAAATTGAATACTCTTATTTCATAAAATTTGGGGTCTTACAGTATTAATATAAGTGAAGCAATAAGTGAAGCTTTAATCTTAAATCTCCATAATCTGATTTTAAAACTTGGGGTAGTTAGTTTAGTTTAATTATTAGTTTTCTTTTCCAAAATTCATAAATTCGTCATTTGTTTAATAAAATTGAGATAATACAAAACTGGAACTTGTTAGTATAAATTGCAGTTATTTTCTCCGTGGGACGATACTTGACTTGCTCTTTATTACTTGTTGACCACGTATACTTGCGTGTTGTGCTAAATTAGATTTAACCAAATAAGTTTTTGGTGCCGTTGTCGGGGAAATTAATTGTATTTATAGCTTTCAATATAAGTTTAATTAAATCGGTCTTAGTTAAACACTCTTTTTAATTTTTGATTTTCTTTTTACTTCCTGTCCCAGGTGATCTCGAATAATGCATGCAAACTCGATCGAAGAAGTCAAAATTGTACCTTTACGAGGACGATATCGACAAACGGCTTCAACGGTTGCGTAAGTGGGTAAAAGAAACGAAAGAGATACTTGAGAAACAAGATAAAATGGCTGATGAGGGATAAAAACCATTGCGAGATTTTTCCATGCCAGAAGTGGATGAGATTAAGTCAAGCATTACAAGGCCAGCCATTGCAGCTACATCATTTGAGATTAAGCCCGGTACTATTCAGATGATCCAGAACTCTGTATAGTTTGGGGGATTGGCTAATGATGATCCCAATGAACACTTGATGACCTTTCTCGAAATATGTGATACATTCAAGTATAATGGGGTTACAGATAATGTTGTGAGGCTATGGTTATTTTCGTTTACATTAAGGGATAAGGCTAAAAGCTGGTTGCATGCACTTCCACCTGGATCCATTACTACCTGGGATGACTTGGCTCAGAAATTCTTAGCAAAATTCTTTTCACAGGCTAAGACTTCGAAGATGAGAACCGACATTACTACATTTTAGCAACAACATGCTGAGTCACTGTATGAGGCTTGGGAGAGATTCAAGGATCTATTGAGAAGATGTCCACATCATGGACTAACCAAGTGGCTACAGGTTTAAACTTTTTATAATGTGTCGTGAAGTAACATTAAGACGAGTATAGACTCAACATCGGGAGGAACACTTATGGCTAAAAAGATTGATGAGACATTTGATCTATTAAAGACTATGGCTGCCAATAATTATCAGTGGCCTACAACAAGGATGTCATGGCCTAAAGTAGCGAGAATATTGGAGGTTGATACGGTCACAGCTCTTACGGCTCAGATTTCTGCACTTTCGAAGAAAATGAATGCAATAGCAACTCAAAATATTCAGAAAGTAGAGGTAATATGTGAGCTATGTGTGGGGAACCACTCAACGGATCAATGTGCAATTAATCCAGAAGCTATCCAATTTGTGGGTAGTTACAACCGTCCGCCAAACCATTATTAGAATAGTTATAATCTGGGGTCAAGGAACCATCCTAACTTCTAGTGGAGTAACAATCAAAATCAACATCAGACTCCACCACCAGCATATCCACCCGGATTTCAGAATCAGCAGTCACAGTTAATTCCGCAGCGAGAAAATAAATCAGGTTTTGAAGAGTTGATAATGAAGTACATATCTAGTAATGACGTAGCTATGAAAAGTTAATTAGCAGCAATTCAAAACCTGGAAATCCAAATGGGACAAATGGCTAGTGTATTGAACAATAGACCCTAGGGAGCATTATCGAGTAACACGGAAGCCAATCCGAGAAATGAGGGAAAAGAACAGTGTAATGCCATCACACTTCGGAGTGGAAATGAGCTAAATGAGTCTAATGAGGAAGAATTCGAGAGTAAAGAGGAGGAAAAGAAAATAGGGGAAGGTCAAGTTGTGAGCTCGAAAGAGAATAAGCCAACTTCAGTTGCACCGCCTGTGCCATTTCCTTCACAGTTGCAAAGTCATAAATTAAAGAATCAGTTCACAAAATTCATGGATATCTTCAAAAACCTACACATTAACATTCTATTCGCCGAAGCACTAGAGCAGATATCGAGCTACGTGAAGTTTATGAAAGAGATATTATCCAAAAAACGTAAGCTAGGTGAATTTGAAACTATGGCACTACCAGAAGAATGTAGTGTAGTTCTTCATAAAAATTCCCTCATAAATAGAAAGATCCAGGAAGCTTCAACATCCCTTGTTTAATCGGTAATCAATTTATTGGGAAAGCTTTGAGCGATTTGGGAGCAAACATAACCTCATGCCACTTTCCATATACAAGAAGCTGGGTTTAAAGGAAGCAAAGCCAACATATGTCACCTTACATCTTGTAGATAGATCGATCACTTATCCATTGGGTATAATGGAGGATGTACTGGTAAAGGTCGATAAACTGATTTTACCTGCAAATTTTGTGATTTTGGATTTTGAGGAGGATAAGAATATTCCGATCATAATTGGGAGACCCTTTCTTTCAATCGGGAGAACATTGATTGATGTGAAGAATGGAGAACTAACGATGGGTGTAACGATTGAGATTTTTATATTTAATTTTAAATATTTATTGAGTTAAATAAATATTTTATGTGATTTATTTATTGAGTTAAATAAATAAACTATGTGATTTATGGAAGTGATTTAATTAAGTGTACATATTAATTAAATGAATGTGTAAAATTTAATTTAATTAATGTATATTAATTTTATATTATAGTTCTAATTTAATTGAGAGAATTAAATTAGATGAGATATGTGATGAAGTGTTACATGAATTATAATTAGCGAGTAATTATAATTATGTGGCAATTTTATGTGATTTATTGATGTTAGGTTTTAATTGATTAAATTAGATGATTAATATTTAATTAATTAAAATGTGACAATTAAAATAGGTGTTTAATAATTTGTTAAAATATAAGAAAAAGGATTTTAAATGATTTTAATCAAACAAGGCCCTTGTATTTATTTTAAACCTATTTCTACAAAACAGGGCCCTAACTATCAAAAAGCTGTTTTTAAATAAACTGTTACCAAATAATACCTTAGCATTAATAATCTGTTTTTGAAAATAACCTTGTTTTGCCAAACAAGGCATTGTGGCTTTTGAAATTTGTAACTGACATTATACTTAATATAATTGTCAGTTATATTATATATAATTAATCCTATATCTATTACTACGTATTATATTATACGTTAGATTAGTTTATGCTAAGTTAGTCTAAGAACTAAGAAAGAAAGGAGGAACACAGAGGATAGAAAGAAAGAAGAAGAAAAGGAAGAAGAAAGGGAGAACTCGTGAGAATCAAAGCAATTGGCAATATTTTCTTCTTCAAACTAAGTTAAAGGGTATGTCTTAATTCCCTTTTTATTTTTATGTTTTCTATGTTATCCTTGAGTATGAATTCTCTGTGTATGATTTTAGCATAAGAGTTGTATAAATTTGGTGTACATATATATATATATATATATATAGTGTGTGTGTGTGTGCTTATAATGGGTTATATATGAATTATATTCCATAAGAAGGATTGTCAGAAAATAAAATTTTGTCAGAATAAGTTTTAATTGAAAACTGTGTTCACATGGAATTTATATGTTTTGATGATAAAGTAAAATTGATGAATTAGAATATGCTAACATGGTTATTGGGAAATTTTTTGATGATTACATGTAATTACGTATATAATGTATGTATATAAAGTGGAATTGATGGAAAAAATTTCTTACAGTGGATTATTTTGGAAAAATATGAGTTTTCATGAAAATGGCCAAATTGAATTTTTAAAACTTGTGATTATCATTATTTAGATGGTTGTTATATTGTAGAAGCATGTTATGTTATGTATTATTGCATGTGTATGGAGTTACAGTGGCTACATTACTGTAATTCTCCGTTTGTTGGCTTGTATGGGTTGTTCGGTAAAGCAGAGAGTCGTGGCTGTCTGCATCTGGCCGAGTTGTTGCGCAGATGAGCCGGCAGCAAGGCCAGGAGCAGCGCAGCTGCGCCACTGGCCTGTCCCAAATTCAACCCCTGCGCAGCTGCGCCGGTGTTAAGGTAGCTGGCTGCGCAGCTGCGCCATGCACAGTGCTTGGGCAGTGACTTTAGTTTATTTGTGCAGATTATTTTTGAGCCTTAGTTTAATTATTCATTTATAGTGGACATATATTTAAATGATATAACATGTTGTTATATAATTGTGATAAATTCATATTTGAGAAAAAGAAAGTTTTGAAAACCTAATATAGTATATAAATTATAAACTATAATTGTTTTATTGTAAATGAGTTACTTAATTATAATTTGATTAATTATAATTAAGAGTAAGTGTTTAATTTAAAGTATAATATTGTGAAATTGTAATGTATAGAAATTAATTATTTTAATCAATTAGATGTTAATTTAAATTATAATTTAAGTAATTATAATTTAATAAATGCATGTTTAATTGTGGATTTTAAATTGTGTAATTATAATGAATGTTTAATTATTGATTATAATTGATAAATACATGATTAAATTGTGTAATGATAAATGCATGATATAGTTTAATTGATTATAAATTATTTATAATTTAAAAGGTAATTATAATTTAAGTAATTATAATTTGATTAAGTGTTTAAATTATAATTGTTTAATTATAATTTAGCTAAAATACATAATTGATTTAATTATGTGAAGATGTATGTGATATAATTAACTATGTGATAGTTGATTATTATTATTTATTTAATTAGAGTGAGTTAACCATGAGGGTTAACCACTTATGTAAATTAGTTATGTGTTAACTGATTTAGATTATTATAATTGAATGTATATAGGAAGTGTTTAAATACGTGGTTGAGTTAAGTTGCTTGCGCTTAAGGCAAGTCTTCTAATCCTAAACTTGTTAATTATATACAAATTCTTGAATTCATATATTTATTGTTGAGAATGTCCTTTCCATTTCTGTATTGGATAATTATTTATTTAATTGAAATGATCTTAACTTATTGTTCAAGTAAGATCCAGTTATTATTTTAAATGCTTTAAGTTGATTCTAAAGCATATGTTAGTTCATAATTTTGTTATTTACGAATTATTGATAGTCGATTCAACTAATCCTTAGTTGATGAATTTGAAATCTAAATTACCCTTGTAAGCTTATCCAAACCAAACTTTCTTTGGTGCGGACTTGAATTCAAATTGCTGAGTTGAACAACCCTATGTACTAGGGGAGGTTACTACACATAGCGTTAAGATGTTTGTGCACAATACATGGTACAAAGGGCTGATCCCCTAAGTACGAGTTAAGGTCCATAGTCTTATTGGCTGTTAAAGGTTTAAATAGAAATATTTATAACCTAGGACAAGAGTTCAAAGGTCTTATGACACTCAGATAAATTCTATTTCTGAATTGTAATTGCGATGAAAGAATTATTATTCAATTCTTTATTGTTGAAGCGAATCATATTATTCAGATTCTTTGAAAGATATCCTTTCATGTATATATTATTGTTAAACTCCAGTGAGCTGTGGTTGCTCACTCTTGCATTAAATAACAATTTCAGTTAAGGTTGATAACGCTGATGCTCCGTCTACAAGTAAGGGCAAGGGAAAGCAAAGCAAGTGAAGACTTGTTTTTATTTAACTGAGAATGATTGTACTAAGACTTGACTTTTATGTTTTTATTTCCGCACTTATTATATTCATGTCAGGGTTAGAGTAACCCGGGATTATTTTACAAAGGTTGTAACCCTTGTTGTAAGGGAGATTTATTTATTTTAATTTAAATTATATGTTATTTTGCATTATTCATTGGGTAGATGTATGTTATATTAGAAAGTGAACACCAAATTATGTGGAAACGAAGTACCCGGATTTGGGGGTGTCACAATGAGAGTACTCGATCAAGAGGTAAAAATCAAAGTGTTTAATGAAAAATCGATTCAGAATGATAAGGAAGACTGCTACAGTGTTGTTGCACTCAAGGATGCAGTTTATAAAGATCAACGAGAAGATGGTAGCTCAAAAACTCTTAATGATGAACAAAGGTCAAATACTCATCCGACAATTAAGATGAAATGGCATATGGTAAAAAGGTGGTGGTTATGCGCGGATAACATTAAAAGTGCCCATAACATCACGGTCGATCCAGACTAAAATAAGAAGTAGTCAAGTTGAAGGACTTAAAACCAAGCACTCGATGGGAGGCAACCCGTCCATTTACTGCTTTTAATTCAATTCATAATAGATTTTTTAGGATTCAGTAAAATTTTAGTAGTTTTAGTGGTATTAATAGTTGTTTTGTGTATGAATAACTCAGTCGCTACGATGATAAATGGTCGGAAAGGATACGAGAAAAAAAACTCAAATTTTGCCAGGGTACAGGGCAGCGCGGCCTCGCCCAATTTGAATGGGACATCAGTGTGGTCGTGCCTGTCCCCAATCTCAGAAAAAAAACTCTGCCAGTACAGCGCGACCGCACCTAACCAAGGCCAATTCACAACACGGCTGCACCGCGATCAAATTCTAGTTTTTAAAATAAGTCAAGTAGCTGGTTAGCCCATCTTATTTCCCTCACCTGGGAGGTTTGAATATTCAGTATCTTACCTTCTCTAACCAAATCCCAATTCTCCACTTCTTTTTCCAATTCCTCCAAACCAACTGTCCACTTACCCACGACCATACTCCCTCTCTGCCATCTCTAACAGATCATGAACCTAAAATCTCTCCTACCTAGTAAACCACTACCCCACAATTTCCCCACAATCTTTTCTTCCCTACTCCTCCATCTCCACCATTTACTACCCCACACAAAAAAGTTTTGCTATAAGGAATTAAGGAGATAGGCATAAAGCAAACAGAGGCTGGCACTGAAAGTTTAACATAGTAAGATATAGCATTGGGGATTGAGTGAGTAGGAACAAGGTATTACTTGGGGTAACAACAGGGTGCACACCACCTGTTTGACAAAAGGACTAAATTGTGTGAAGTGAATTTGTTGCACGATTTTGGGGGGAAAACATGCAAAGATTATTGGGAGTTAATTAAAACTTGTGCTTACAGTTCAAATGGCACCAAAACGTATCACGAGCTACTCTTCAAGAAGTAGTGAATCATAAATACCCGGAGACAACACCACATTCGATTAGACCAGATTTGTGAGCAAGGAGGCAGAGAGGTATTGTCATGACGTACTGATGGCCAAGACTTTTGCGCTAGAGAGGGGTTTAAAACTGGACAAAGAAGATGGACAGATGTTGAATATGATTCGGGAAAACAGTTGGGCTTTGTTCGTGGAAACACCATTAGCAGCCTCTATGTCTCTTATTTGAGAATTTTATGCAAATGTAAGGGAGACGAAAAATGGAACAGCTTTTGTGTGAGGCCGTTAGGTTTCCTACTCCAGGAAGAGTATAAATGATCTATTTCACCTTCCCACTATCCAGGCGAATAACACTAACTAGGTAGAAAACCAGTGATATGCAACGGAGTTGGATAAAATTGTTGAAGACTTGTGCAAGTCGGGCACAGTTTGGGTTTCTAAGCAAGGGACTGATCGGAAGCTACACTTCCCTCACACTGCATTGAGCTTATACGAAAAGGCGTGATACAATTTTATTTGTGCCAGTCTGATGCCAACTAGGCATCAGAATGACGTTATTAAGGAACGCGCAATCCTGATGTATGACATAGTGAAGGGTAAGACCGTGGATGCGGGGAATGTCATTAATCCATCAATTCAGAGATATCTG
This sequence comes from Panax stipuleanatus, assembly GCA_020205555.1. Taxonomy (NCBI): domain Eukaryota; kingdom Viridiplantae; phylum Streptophyta; class Magnoliopsida; order Apiales; family Araliaceae; genus Panax; species Panax stipuleanatus. The sequence goes on from CM035117.1 coordinate 41,860,363, forward strand.
CGAGGAAGTACTTCAGGTGGAATACAATATGTAACGAACGAGATTTTTGTATGTGATTTTAAAATATTTATTGAATTGAATAAATATTTTGGTTAATTTATTTGTTGTGTTGAATAAATAATTGATGTGATTATGTTGTGGAGTAATTTAATTAAGTATAATTTATTAATTAAATTGATGTTTAGTAATTTTGTAGTTGAAGTTTTAATTTAATTAGGATAATTGAACTAAATGAATTGGTAAAAGATTATAATGTTGTTCCAATTTAATTTGATAATTAAATTGGAGATTTCGTGATTTGTTAAGTAAATTATAATTTAATGGGAATTATAAATATGTGATAATTTGATTTATTATGTTAATGTTAATTTTAATTTAATTTAATTTAATTTGAATATTGGAATGTAATTAAATAAAGTGTGACAATTGAACTATATAATAAATGAATTATTAAAATGAATTAAAGTGATTTAATTTAGTTTTACCAAATAGAGCTTAAGGCTTTTTGAATTCCTATTTTAATCTAGTTTTGCCAAACAAGCCTTTGTGGCTTTTGAATTTAAAAACAAAATAACTGACATATAATTAAAAGAGATATATTGTTTGTAAGTTTATATTATGTAATAATATATGTTATATGTATATCAGTTTTATAAGTTACGTTAACTTTAGAGGAGAGAGTTTACAGAGAGAAAATAGAGAAGGAAGAAGAGAAGAGAGAAGGGATTTCTCTGTGAATTTGAGAAAACAAAGAAGGATTCTATCATCTTCTCTAACTAACAAGCAATCCAAAGATATAATTCTAGTTTTAAAGTTTTAGTTTTTTTGTTTTGTTCTTAGATCTCTATGTTCTTTCATAAAAAAATACTCTGTAAATGAGTTTTGAGTATGATTGTTGAAAACATGGAGTTATATGTTAATGGATGTTCATAACATGTTTTATACCAGTTATTCATGATGTAGAGTAATCAAATTCGTAGAAATATGTTTAATATTGAAGAACTTGAATTACAGTGATATATATATATATATATATAATATGATATATCTTATTTTAGAATCAAAATTGATGTTCAATTTATATTATAATGTGTAAATTGATTTCTGATTATGTAAATACATGAAAAAACGAAAAGAATGTGATTTAAATGAAGTAATTTGGTTGAGAAACAAATTCACAGTGATTGTTTTTGTTAATAATGTCTAAAATGGAGTTTTTGGCAAAAACATTGAATTTAAAGGTTTTAATTTGGTTGTTTGTGTGATTTTGTTGGTTATAATCATGCCCTATATGTTTAATAATGTTTCTATGAAGTCTATATGGTTTGGGTATGCATAGATTGTTGTTTGAGCATAGTTTCTGGCCTTATATGGCCTAAACTATGTTCTTCGCGAGCTGTGTCTGCGTCCTACTGTGTCGTGGCGCCGCAGCTCTTGTGTTGTTAGAATAGTGCGTTGCTGCGCCCTAACAGTGTCTGGTGATGTGACACGATGCTGCAGCGCCTGTTCTATATATAAACAGGAGCGCTGCAGCACCGAGGCCGAGCTGCAGTGCCGGTTCCACGCTCATTTCTCGCGTCGCAGCCCTTGCCTGAGCTGCAGCCCCTGTTGTAGTAAATTGGGATGCACCGCAGCGCCACTTGGCAGTTTGGCACATAAATGTGATTTTTAATAGGCAGTCCAGTAAATGTTAATGTTACTTGATCGTATGAATATAAAAGATGATTAATCATAATATATGTTATCAAAACAGATTGTAATCACCCTATAATGTTATGTGTGATGACTTTAAGGTGGTAATTAATTGGTGTTGTGATACTAAATGATGTGTAATAGAACGTGAGTAGTAATTATTAATCAACGCACGAGGAAAGTTTCTAAACCTTACTTTCATATTGCGTAAGTTTTCATATCCTTGACTTGTTATTTACGTATGTTTCTTAATTAATGATTCCTTTCTTCAAGGCTTAAATTCTTTATGCTCGTTGTTTCTGACATGAATTCCTAATTCTTTGAAAGTAACACATTGATTGTACAATATTTGTTCTATTGTACATAGATGTTGTTTAATCTTTGATTATATATATCATTACTTAATTCTTTAATGTTGCATAAACCTCTATATGGCTGGTGAACCTTATTAACTCAACTAGTCCATGGTTGATGAAGCGTTCCAAATTTCTAAAACTATTTTAGAAGCAATCCAAACTAAACTTTTTTTGGTGAGGACTCTTATAAGTCTAAACTAAGATGAACAACCCTATTATAAAGGATTATTACACATGAGTGTTAAGATGTTTGTGCACAATACATGGTACGAAGGGCTGATCTCCCTAAGTACGAGAAGAATGGTCCATATAGTCTTATGACTGTTAAAGGTTCAAAGTAGAAATACTTGACAACCTAGGACATAGTTCATGGTCTTAAGACCCTCAGACATACTTTTGAACTTATATTCTATTCTTGGTTCAAAAGTTGAGTTTTTATTGAGCTTTCTATTCTTATCTATCATTGACATGAAAGATTCAATTGTTCAGCTGAAGTTATTTGTGACACCCCCAAATCTGGGTACTTCGTTTCCACATGATTTGGTGTTCACTTTCTAATATAACATACATCTACCCAATATAACTTCAAAATAAATTACAACCTTTATTTAAATAATAAAATCTCCCTTAAAACAAGGGTTACGACCTTCTCAAAATCAATCCTAGGTTACTCTAACCTTGACATAATAATAAAGTGCAGAAATAAAAATATAACATCAAAGTCTTATTACAATCATTTCAAATAATATAAACAAGTCTTCACTTGTTTTGCTTTTCTTTGCCTTTACTCGTAGACGGAGCATCAACATTATCAGCCTTAACTGCAATTGTTATTTAATGCAAGAGTGAGCAAACAACAGCTCACTGGAGTTTAAAAATAATAAATATATGAGAGTATATCTTTAAAAAGTTTTGAATAACTTAGCTTACTTCAACAATAAAGAATTAAATAATAATTCTCTATCAACATTAAAATTTGAATATAGAATACATCTTAGGGTCATAAGACCTTTGAACTTTTGTCCTAGGTTATAAACATTTCTATTTAAACCTTTAACAGTCAATAAGACTATGGACCTTAACTCGTACTTAGGGGGATCAGCCCTTCGTACCATGTATTGTGCACAAACATCTTAACGCTTCCGCGTGGTAACCTTCCCTAATAAATAGGGTTGTTCAACTCAGTATTTGAATACAAGTCCATACCAAAGAAAGTTTGGTTTGGATAAGCTTACAAGGGTAATTTAGAATTCACGTTCATCAACTAAGGATTAGTTGAATCGACTTTCAATAATTTATAAATAAAAGAATTATGAATTAACATATGCTTTAGAAGTAAACTTAAAGCATTTAAAATAATAAACTGGATCTTACTTAAACAATAAGTCAAGATCACTTCAGTTAAGTAAATAATTGTCTAGTACAAAAATGAAAAGGACATTCTCAACAATGAATATATGAACTCAAAGAACTTGCATAGAAGTAACGAGTTTAGGGTTTAGAAGACTTGCCTTAAGCGCAAGCTTCTTAACACAATCATATACTTTAACACTTCCTACATACATACATATTCAATCACAATAACCTAAATTAGTTAACACGTAACTAATTCACATAATTGGTTAACCCTCATGGTTAACTCATTCTAATTAAATAAATAATAATCAACCATCACATAGTTAATTACATCACATAACATACTCACATAATTACCTCAATTATGTATTTAACTAAATTATAATTAAACAATTATAATTTAAACATTTAATCTAATTATAATTACTTAAATTATAATTACTTCTTAAATTATAAACAAATTATAACTTAAAACCAATTAAACTACATCATGCATTATAATTACACAAATTATAACTAATCATGTGATTATCCAATTATAATCTAGAATTAAACATGCATTTGTTAAATTATAATTACATAAATTATAATTTAAATTAATATCTAATTGATTAAAATAAATCAACTACTATTCATTATAATTTAATAAAATTATAAATTAAATTTAAACATTTACTCTTAATTATAATTATTCAAATTATAATTGAGTAGCTCATACTACAATTAAACAATTATAATTTATAATTCTACATTAAGGTTTTCAAAATATCCTTTCTTTTCCAAATATGAAAATGTCAAATTCATGTTGATGATATAGAATTACAACTAGATACATAATTATTATCATTGCAGCAACTCACTAAGGCTAAAACAAAACTGTACAAATAAGTCAAGTTCACTGCCACTGCACAGCCAGCGGCGCAGCGGCGCAGCTGCGCAGCCACAGGCCTTGGCACCAACGAAGCTGCGCAGGTGTCAAAACCTAAAATTCCCAGTGGCGCAGCTGCGCTGCTTCTGCTCTTGTTGCCGGCGTAGCTGCGCAGAAACGCAGACAGAAACAGTGCAGCAACGACACTCTGCAACACTGTTAACCCAACCATGCCAACAAACGGCAATTACAAGCTACTAGAACAATGTATAGCACATACTTGAAACAATACACACAAATACCATGTTTCTAAACACAAAACCATCTAAATAATAATAATCAAAAGTTTTAGAAATCAAATTTGATATTTTCATAAAACTTAAATATTTTATAAAACCATTCACTGTAAATCACTTTCTCAAGCAATTCAACTTTATATACATGCATTATATTGGAAATTGAAGATAGCATCAAACAAATTCTTAATAAGCATATTAACACATACTAATTTTATCAATATTTTTTTACTCTAAAATCAACCAAAACATGAAACTCCATATGAACCCATATTCTTCATTTAAAACTTGTTTTTATAGTACTTTGATTTCTGTAAATCCTCTTATGTCATACAATTACTATAATCAACACATGGATACAATACATATATTAAATTCATGATTACAACTTTCATGAAAACTTAATTTTTGACAGAGAATAAAATACGAGAAACATATAGATGGAATTCTAACCTTTTAGTTATGAGTGTGAAGAAAAAGATGGCGATGAGCTTGAGTTCTACCAATTCTTTCTTCTTCTTTTCTTCTATGATATTCTTTGCTCTTTTTTCTATATATTTTTTTCTCTCCTTCTTCTTTTAGTTAGACTTAGGACTATAAAATTAACGTACTAAGTGTATATACAATATACATATAATAGAATATGTAACTTCCATATAATAATTATATACATTAACTACTACTAATTACGTAAATTATAAAAGTTGAATTTGAATAGCCATAAGGTCATGTTTGGGTAAAACCGTTTATTTAAAAAAACCAGATTTTTGTAACTAAGGCCTTGTTTGGAAAATAAATTTAAAAACAAATGCAAGGGCCCTGTTTGGCAAAAGCCTTTTAAAACAAATGTAAGGGCCTTGTTTGGTTAAAATCATTTAAAACCCTTTTCTTTATTTCAACAAATCCTTTTAACACATACTTTAATGTCATATTTTAATTAATTAAATCCTTTAACATCCAATTTAATCAATTAAAATCTAACATCAATTAATTACCTAAAATTGCCACATAATTATAATTACTCACTAATTATAATCCATGTAACACTTAACACATAATTTATTTAATTTAATTCTCTCAATTAAATTAGAATTATACCATAAAATTAATATACATCAATTAAATTAAATATTAAATATTCATTTAATTAATGTATAACACTTAATTAAATCACTCCACAAAATCACATAATTCATTTATTTAACTCAATAAATAAATCATATAAAATATTTATTCACTCGATAAATATTTAAAATTATTATATAAATCTCAATCGTTCCATTATTCATTATAGATTTTATATTGTCATTGTTTATGAATATTCCAGTGAGCCTTGTTTCGCTCACTCTTGCATATAATAACACTGCAGCTAAGGTTGAGAAAGTCGACGAGCCGTCCAAGTGTAAGGGCAAGGGCAAGTTGAACAAGTGTTGAAGACTTGTTTATATTATTTGTTTCATTATATGTATTGAGACTATATTATTTAATGTTTCGCTTTTGATTGATGATGTTAAGGTTAGAGATTATCTGAGATTATTTTATAAGAGTTGTAACCCTTTAATAGGGAAGATTTAATTTAAGTTTATTAAGTTTCTATTTTTTTATGTTATCCTATATTGTGGGTAGTTAGAATGTGAATGTTTGATCACTGAACACCAAATCCTATGAAAATGAAGTACCCGGATTTGGGGATGTCACAAGTTGGTATCAAAGCTTTAGGTTATGAACCTTAGGTGGGGAACCTTAGGAAGTAGCCTTTTAAGAGATCAAAAATGTAGTGGTGATAGTCAAGATAATAAACTACCTTATGTGCTATATGCTTATGTGTGATTAGTTTATGTGCTCACGAGTATCAAATAGCATCACGTAGTAATTAAAACTTAAAATTTTGTTGTCAGGATAACAATTGTTGGAGAATCCAGTCAGCCTAGGCAGGAGTTTCCTCATATGCCTAGGGATGAGGAGCCTCGAGACATCCATACTGTCTGGGAGTAATTGGTTCAGAGAGAGCCATCTCCACTAATCACTGTTGTGGGTAAGGAGTATGAGCCTGTCTTTGACCAGGAGGATGAGGAGGAGACAGAGGAAGAGGAGGATCCCGAAGAGTTTCCACCTAACTCTAATGGTGCTGGGATGTACGAGGAGATATATGACCGCAACATAAAGTTGTAGGATAGAGTTGGGGAGCTGGAGGAGCTAGCAGATGTACGATAAACCACCATAGAGCGGAAGGATGAGACAATCCAAGATCTTGATGAACGTCTTGTGAACTTGGAGTGGAAGCTGGTTTAGACAGAGAGTCAAATGGATGATTTTCTAGCTGAGGTTGAAAAATTGAAGGGCGAGATGAAAGAGGAGTTGGCAATACGAGCTAGAGCGGAAGAAGCTTGGAAAAAGGCTACCCAGCGTGCAGATCGTGTTGAAGACAAGGTTCAGGCGAAGAAGGCCAAGATGAATAAGATGGACTATGCTTTTCATTCAGCCATTGATAGGGCCCAGGATCGAGCCTTTTATTATCCAGCTAAGTTCGAGGACTTGCCATGGTATATGATGGATCGTCGAACGATGTTTCGTATTATGTATAAATAGCATAGAGAGGCTGCGCGACGTCTTAATATGCCTAGATAAATTATGTGGTTATTTATGTATTAAATAATATAAATCCCAGATTTTGAGATAAAGTGATGGGATAAGATGTTGATGTAATCCTGAAACTTTTTTCATTTCAGGAAAGTTGATGTGAACAGCAGAGATTCGATCCTTTTCTTATGTTTTAAAACTATGAATGAATAAAATATCCAAGTTTCTTTGAACTATTATGTGTGAAGAGTTGATCTTAAAATGTTTGAGTTAAGTCTTAAATAATTAAGAAATTAAGTGGGGATCTAATAAGCGTATGTCTTAACAGAAAGATGCCTTCTAGAAGAAGACCAACACGTCAGCAACCTCAAGAGGGGTCTACAAACAACAACGAGGCTAATGCCAATCCAGTTTAGCAACTGGTAAACTTGTTAACGGGAGCACTTGCGAATCAGCCTCAAGTTCAAGATGTAACCTTTAAGGATTTCAAAGTGGTAGGACCACCGGAGTTTCAGGGATCCGGGAATCCGATAAAGGCCCAGACATGGGTGATGGAATTGAAAAAAGTATTCGATGTTTCCAGGGTCAACGACGATCAAAAGAATGCTTTCGCAACGTTTATGCTAAAGTCGGAAGCTAGCTACTAGTGGCAAGCAAATAAGGCTCAGGGAGGAGAAGGTATATTAACGTGGGACCGATTTAAGGAAATGTTCTTCGAGATGTACTTTCCAACAAGCTCGCGTAACCAGATGGAGGTCCAGTTCTTAGAGCTGAATCAGGGAACAATGCTTGTGCTGTAGTACACCACAAAGTTTAATGAGCTGGTAAGGTTTGCGACGTATCAGGTCAATACTGATGAGAGAAAGCCGAAGTGGTTCGAGCAGGGATTAAAGACTTGGTTTTACATCAAAGTTTTGATGTTTCAGCTGAATACGTTTGCAGCAGTGCTGGAGAATGCAATCATCGTAGAGGATGGAAGTGATGCTTTGACTAAGTACAACCAAGAGCAGAAGAAGAAGTAGAAGAAGTAGAAGAAGAAAAAGAATGAGAATGAAAACAAGGCTGGTGGTAGCAGTGGTGGTGGTGGTAGCCAAAAAAGGAAGTGGAATGACAGTACGTCTACTGCAAATCAGCAAGGAAGCCAAAAAAGAAGGATTGAAGCTTGTGCTACTTGTGGAAAGAATCACACTGGCGTGTGCCTTAGGGGTAAGCGGGTGTGCTTTAATTATGGTCAGGAAGGCCACATTGCACCGAGTTTTCCTAACCCAAAGAAGGGAGCTTGTTTTACATGCGGGTCAAAGGATCATATGGCTCAAGATTACCCTAAGAAGATAACTGGAGGGTCAGGTGGAGGAAGAGGAATAACTGTAAGACCTCGGATTTTATGAAATAGAAGTATTCAATTTTTCTTATAATTATTATTCAGTAAATGGTTAAATTGATAAAAGGTTAAAGTTGAGGGTGATGTATGTAAATTTTTCAAAATAAGCAAGTGGTAATTAAATATTCATTGTGTCAGGGAATGTTCGTTTGGTCGTGGAATATTCTTGTTGTCGGAGAATATTTGTACGACGGCGCAGCCATTTGTGGGCCCCACAACGGAATAACTATCGGATGAAGAAAACGACAAGAATAAGTTTTTCTAAAAATAACGGCGTGGTTGTTACCGTTAAAACTGTTGAAATATCTGGTGGTTAAAAGAACAGTAACACACGGTATTGCACAGTAATTTTAATTATTGATTCTTACGTAAGAAGTCACTACTCAATAATTGTTACAGTAATTACTGTTCAATATTTTATATTATTGATTCAATAATTGCTACATTGATAATTGCATAATATTTTATTTATTCAATAATTGTCATTGCACAGTATTTCAAATTATCAAATCAATAATTCATATTATTTGAATAATATTATTAGATAACAATATTGGCAATGTCTAAGGAAGTTCTGTCGAGAAAAGGGGTAAGGTTAATCTAATTGCGCGCCAGTAAGGAGAAATTCTTGTCGGAAACCCCCTCTTTCCTGGGAACGACCTAGTTGTCAATATTGTGGTTCTGTAATATTATTTGTGAATAATTAATTATTGATAAAAAATGATAAGAAAATATTTATTTAATGGAGGAATTTTTTAAAGAAATAATTGTTGAAAATTAATATTTTATCTTTTCTGATAAAATAATTCATTCAAATATATTATTATAATATTATATTATAAGCGTATAATGTGATAATATAATAATATAATAATAGTGATATTTTTACAATAAATTCATGGTTTATGAGTAAATGAGGTGGAAGATAAAAAATGAAATTTGATTTTTTAAATAATTATAAATGTTGTATTATATATATATATATATATGTGTGTGTGTGTGTGTGTGTATGTGTGTGTGTGTGTGGAAGAAATGGTGGGGATGAGAAAAGAAGAAAAGGGGTGAGAGAGAGAGAGAGATAGTGGAAGAATATGAAAAAAGAAGGAAAGAGAAAGAAAAAGAAGAAGAAAATTGAAAAACATCCGTATGTAAACTTCTGTCATTTTTGGTTCGGAATTTAGAAAAACTTTCTTCTACAAAGTTGTAGAAAATTAAATTTCCTATAGAATGAACATAAAATTCGTATTTTTCTGATAAAAGGGCTATTTATTATGAATTATTAAAGTTCTGAATTAATTTTTGATTAAAATATACTGTGGGTCCCACTTTTGTTTTTTTGTGGAAAAAAATGCTAATTTTTTTTTCAAATGAGGAATGCTGCTTGATTCATGGTTGGTGGGCTGAGAAGCCACCGTGGAGGTTTTGTCAACTATGGTATGCTACCCGATTCCTATAAATAGGGCGCTTAGTTAGAAATGAAAATCACACCAGAATTAGAAAATTTTCTCTTTATAAAGTTGAGTGTATTTCTTGTGAAGATAAGAGTATTTTGAGTGTGGATTACGGTGCAAGATTTTTCTCAACATAATATCCAATATTCCAGTCAAAACTACTCTTCTACTAAGGTAAGGGATATTAAGGGATAGTAAGGGATATTAAGGGATAGTAAGAGATAGTAAGGGATGGTAAGAGATGCCATTTTCTTTCGTAAATGATGTTATTCTTCAAAATATCATTATACCAAAATATTGGCATGGATTTTATTATGAAATTTGTACATTTTCATGTCGGGGTTACTATTCACGTATACTGCACTATTCACGTATACGACACTATTCACGAACACGGTACTATTCACGAGTACTATTCATGAAGTATGATTTTTCTTATGAAATTTTATCTTTTCATGTTGGAGTACTATTCACGAGTTACTATTCATGAGTTACTATTTATGGGTTATTATTCACGAATTACTATTCACGGGGTACTATTCACGGTAAAAAAAATATTATTTTTTTTTATCCAAATTATCTTCGTTTTATGAATCTTACTCTTGAAATTAGACCTATGTTTTGATCGTATTGTTCTTATTATCATATATAACCTTTTTATAATCATGGTGATGGAAATTCTCTTTGACTTGAGTGTAAAGATGGGTAGATTATTGGTATGACCATGTCTATGGGTTCTCTTTGGCTAGTAGTGCAAAGATGAATTGTTGACTGGTATGATCATGACCATTGAGTTTACAATTGAATATCTTTAGCTTAAGTGCAAAGGTGAATTGATCAACATGGTTATAAATGTTGTTTCTATAAATTCTGAAATGATTAGATATTTATTTGGGATTTGAATATTTTTGACTTGTAGTGCAAAGATGAGCTTTTGATTTATGAATATCTTTGGCCTGTAGTGCAAAGATAAACTATTGATGAATATCTTTGACCTGTAGTGCAAAGATGAGCGGTTGATTTGTGAATATCTTTGGCATGTAGTGCAAAGATGAGTTATTGATGAATATCTTTGGCCTGTAGTGCAAAGATGATTGATTAATTGGTGAATATCTTTGGCCCGTAGTGCAAAGATGAATTGATTAACATGATTATGAACAGGAACTGTGATTTGGTATAACCATGATCTTTGGTGTTTCTGGTAAAGACAGGTGATGAAAGTTATATTCGTCCTGGGTGCGAGAGGAATTTAGTAACACAATTATGATTATGAATTATTCATATGATTGTGGACAGGAACTGTTGATTGATGTTATAGGGATAAAACATTATTGGTGGACCTTTAACATGGAGATAATAATAGATATTATGGTCTATTTGACTCTTCTAATGGATTATTCGTTCCGCTGAAACTATGGTTGGAAAGTTTTATCATCTTCCATATATTCTAAATCTCTGATTTATTACTGACGAATGCTACTGATAATTTAATTATCTTTAGTCATGATATTCTTTGCTGGGCTATTTGTGCTCACCCTTTTGCTTCACAATTCCTTTCAGGTAATAAGAGTGTAGCGGGGTCGAGCGGGGATAACAGGGGAATAGAACGAGGGTCTATAACTGTTGAAGTTTTCCACCAAACAGTATGAAAATAATTTTATTAAAAATTATAGATAAGTGTGTCGTATTTTATATGTCATTTAACCGTTGATTTTGATGAACCAAATAGGGTGAGGTGAACCCAACTTTGGAAGGGTGTTTTGCCACTATTATACAAGATGTCTACCTACATATGACTTCATGTTATCATAAGACATGGTTGTGCACATTCGCTTGTTGATTATATCCATGAGCACTACCTATATAATCTTGGAGTACGGTTGGAATATATTTCTAAGTTTGAGACAACAGAGATAATTATATGGCAAGAGAAGACTTACCATTGGAATGAACAAGATAGTAATCTTCTCATTTTTCTTTGGGGTCTATTGGGTCAACTAAGGATAATTCTCAAGTCCTACGATATGTATTATAACTTAGATGCATAGCCGCCCATGTACGAAGGTTTCCTTGAGTATTTTTCAAAGATTTTAATTCCTAAAACAGTTATTAATTATACCTTTATGTAACGTATCATTGATAAGGAGTGTGGGTACTGTTTTTATATTAAAACTCACACTTTATGTGTGGTCGTATTATGCACAACAATTAGATATAAAAGATTTGTATTTAGATTATGTAACATGTATTTCTTGGCGACCCAGAATAGGTGGGTTGTGGATTGAACCTATTTTGGGGGCGTCACAAATGGTATCAGAGCTTAGGGATATAGTCGCTGGCGGAGATCTGAGTCTAGAACTAGGAGGGGAGGGACGAGAAATATACTTCGCTAGTGTGTGACTTACCTAAGCTGAATTTTCTTACGTAATAAATTGACAAATCGTGATATGTCAATTAACCTTTGTTTTGAAACTGTATTCTAGAATGAGCAATGGAGAAATCATGATACAGAAGAAATGACCGGAGAGATAGAATTTGGAATGAAAACAAGGTATTATCACCTCTTCGAAATACCAGGTACGTAAATTTCGGGGACGGAATTTCACAAGGAGGGGAGATTGTAAGACCCCGGATTTGATGAAATAGAAGTATTCAATTTTTTTTATAATTATTATTCAGTAAATGGTTAAATTGATAAAAGATTAAAGTTGAGGGTGATGTATGTAAATTTTTCAAAATAAGCAAGTGGTAATTAAATGTTCATTATGTCGGGGAATATTCGTTTGGTCGTGGAATATTCTTGTTGTCGGGAAATATTCGTACGACGGCGCAGCCATTTGTGGGCCCCACAACGGAATAACTGTCGGATGAAAAAAAACGACAAGAATAAGTTTTTCTAAAAATAACGGTGTGGTTGTTACCTTTAAAAGTGTTGAAATACCCGGTGGTTAAAAAACATAATAACACACGGTATTGAGCAGTAATTCTAATTATTGATTCTTACGTAAGAAGTCACTACTTAATAATTGTTACAGTAATTACTGTTCAATATTTTATATTATTGATTCAATAATTGCTACATTGATATTTGCATAATATTTTATTGATTCAATAATTGTCATTGCACAGTATTTCAAATTATCAAATTAATAATTCATATTATTTGAATAATATTGTTAGATAACATTATTGACAATGTCTAAGGAAGTTCTGTCGAGGAAAGGGGTTATGTTAATCTAATTGCGCGCCAGTAAGGAGAAATCCTTATCGAAAAGTCCCCTCTTTCTTGAGAACGACCTGGTTGTGAATATTGTGATTTTGTAATATTATTTGTGAATAATTAATTATTGATAAAAAATGATAAGGATATATTTATTTAATGGAGGAATTTTTTAAAGAAACAATTGTTAAAAATTTATATTTTATTTTTTCTGATAAAATAATTCATTCAAATATATTATTATAATATTATATTATAAGTGTATAATGTGATAATATAATAATATAATAATAATGATATTTTTATAATAAATTCATAGTTTATGAGTAAATGAGGTGGAAGATAGAAAATGGAATTTGAATTTTTAAATAATTATAAATATTGTATATATATATAAGTGTGTGTATATGTGTGTGTGTGTGTGTGTGGAAGAAATGACGGGGATGAGAAAAGAAGAAAAAGGGAGAGAGAGAGAGAGAGATAGTGGAAGAATATGGAAAAGGACAAAAGAGAAAGAAAAAGAAGAAGAAAATTGAAAAACATCTGTATGTAAATTTCGGTCATTTTTCGTTCGGAATTTGGAAAAACGTTCTTCTACAAAGTTGTAGAGAATTAAATTTCCTATGGAATGAACATAAGATTCGTATTTTTCCGATAAAAGGGCTATTTATTATGAATTATTGAAGTTCTGAATTAATTTTTGATTGAAATATATACTTTGGGCCCCACTTTTGTTTTTTGTGGAATAAAATGCTATTTTTTTAAATAAGGAATGCTGCTTGATTCTTGGTTGGTGGGCTGAGAAGCCATCGCGGAGATTTTGTCAAGTATGGTATGCTACCCATTTCCTATAAATAGGGTGCTTAGTTAGAAATGAAAATCACACCAGAATCAGAAAATTTTATCTCTATAAAGTTGAGCGTATTTCTGTGAGCATAAGAGTATTTTGAGTGTGGATTACGGTGCAAGATTTTTTTCAACATAGTATCTGATATTTCAGTCAAAACTATTCTTCTACTAAGGTAAGGGATATTCAAGGATAGTAAGGGATAGTAAGGGATGTTATTTTCTTTCGTAAATGATGTTATTCTTCTCAATATCATTATACCAAAATATTGGCATGGATTTTATTATGAAATTTGTACATTTTCATGTCGGGGTTACTATTCACATATATAACACTATTCACGTATACAACACTATTCACGAAGTATGATTTTTCTTATAAAATTTTATCTTTTCATGTTGGGGTACTATTCACGAGTTACTATTCATAAGTTACTATTCACGAGTTACTATTTATGGATTACTATTCACGAGTTTCTATTCACTAATTACTATTCAGAGGGGTACTATTCACGGTAAATTTTTTTTTTTATCCAAATTATCTTCAATTTATGAATCTTACTCTTGAAATTAGACCTATGTTTTGATTGTATTGTTCTTATTACATATATAACCTTTTTATAATCATGGTGATGGAAGTTCTCTTTGACTTGAGTGTAAAGATGGGTAGATTATTGGTATGACCATGACTATAGGTTCTCTTTAGCTAGTAGTGCAAAGATGAATTGTTGACTGGTATGATCATGACCATTGAGTTTACAATTGAATATCTTTAGTTTAAATGCAAAGGTGAATTGATCAACATGGTTATAAATGTTGTTTCTATAAATTCTGAAATGATTAGATATTTATTTGGGATTTAAATATCTTTGGCCTGTAGTGCAAAGATGAACTGTTGATGAATATCTTTGACCTGTAGTGCAAAGATGAGCGGTTGATTTGTGAATATCTTTGGCCTGTAGTGCAAAGATGAATGATTAATTGTTGAATATCTTTGGCCGTTAGTGCAAAGATGAATTGATTAGCATGATTATGAACAGGAACTGTGATTTGGTATAACCATGATCTTTGGTGTTTCAGGTAAAGACAGGTGATGAAAGTTATCTTCGTCCTGGGTGCGAAGAGGAATTTAGTAACACAATTATGATTATGAATTATTCACATGATTGTGGACAGGAACTGTTGATTGATGTTACAAGGATAAAACATTGTTGGTGGACTTTTAACATGGAGATGATAATAGACATTATGGTTTATTTGACTCTTCTAATGGATTGTTCATTCCGCTGCAACTATGGTTGGAATGTTTTATCATCTACCATATATTCTAAATCTCTGATTTATTACTGACGAATGCTACTGATAATTTAATTATCTTTAGTCATTATATTCTTTACTGGGCTATTTGTGCTCACCCTTTTGCTTCACAATTCCTTTCAGGTAATAAGAGTGTAGCGGGGTCGAGCGGGGATAACAGGGGAATAGAACGAGGGTCTATAACTGTTGAAGTTTTCCACCAAATAGTATGAAAATAATTTTATTGTAAATTTTAGATAAGTGTGTCGTATTTTATACGTCATTTAACCGTTGATTTTGATGAACCAAATAGGGTGAGGTGAATCCAACTTTGGAAGGGTGTTTTGCCACTATCATACAAGATGTCTAAGCACATATGACTTCATGTTATCATAAGACATGGTTGTGCACATCCGCTTGCTGATTATATCAATGAGCACTACCTATATAATCTTGGAGTACGGTTGGAATATAATTCTCAATTTGAGACAACAGAGATAATTATATGACAAGAGAAGACCCACCATTAGAATGAACAAGATAGTAATCTTCTCGTTTTGCTTTGGGGTTTATTGGGTCAACCAAGGATAATTCTCAAGTCCTACGATATCTATTATAACTTAGATGCATGGCCGCCCATGTAAGAAGGTTTCCTTGAGTATTTTCCAAAGATTTTAATTCCTAAAATAGTTATTGATTGTACCTTTATATAACGTATCATTGATAAGGAGTGTGGGTACTGTTTTATATTAAAACTCACCCTTTATGTGTGGTCATATTATGCACGACAATTAGATATAAAAGATTTGTATTTGGATTCTGTACCATGTATTTCTTGGCGACCCAGAATAGGTGGGTTATGGATTGAACCTATTTTGGAGGCATCACAATAACAGTGGTAGCACTTTGACTATCGCTGGACCAACGCAGTCGAACCGACCCACCGCCAGAACATTTAACATGACCGTGCAGGATGCTGTACAGTCAAAGGATGTGGTGTCAGGTATCATTCCGATCAATAGTATTAATGCTTATGTATTATTTGATTCGGGTGCTACTTGTTCATTTATATCCGATGATTTTGCTAATAGTTTGAATTTGCCTAAAGTGGAACTAATTTACCCTTTAAACATAGAGATTGCGAATAGGGAGGTAATTCCTGTTAGGTTTGTATACAAGAACTGTAGGTTGGTTATTAAGGGTGTGACGAACGAGAATTTTGTAAATTATTTAAATATTTATTGAATTAAATAAATATTTTTTGATGATTTAATTATTGAGTTAAATAATTATTTGATGGAATTGAGGTAGATTAATTTAATTATATGTGTTACATTGATTAAATTAATGTGTAGTAATTTTTGAGTTCAAAGCAAGTATTTAATTGAGCTTATTTGATTCAATGAATTATTTAATAAGCACAATGTTCTTCTAATTAATTTAATAATTAATTTGAGATTTAATGATTTGACATAATTAATAAAGGAGAATTTTGATTATGTGATAATGTGATTTAATGTGGGTTATGATGTTTTATTTAATTTAATTTAAATAAGATTATTTGATTAATAAAGGTGTGACATTAAACTATATATTAAATACTTTAATTAGAATAATGGGAAATGAGTTATAAAGGGGAACAACCAAACACTACCTTAAGGAGAGTTGGAGCAGTTGAATGCTGGGTGGGAATTAACCGACACCCACTACTACGTCGGTTTATATCGTATATGTATATGTATATTATAACTTATATCTTATATCAGTTGTATAGTACACAGTTTTCCATCAGAGAGAGAGTTTTGAGAGAATAGATTGAGGGAGAAGAATTTGAGAAGTCTCTATCATCATCTTTCTATCATATTCACATAGATTGCAAGGGGTAATCTCTTCAACCCAGAATTTTAATTCATGTTCTTATATTTTCTCCATGAAAAGTGTTTTCAAGTTCTCAGTGAAGAACGATTTTGATGATTAACTTAAGATATGATCATATATGTGTTATTATATATTAATAACATATTTTATATCATATATTCATGTGTTAGAGTAATCAATTTCGTGTAAACATGCTTTAATCAAAGTTTCATGAATTACAGAGTATGAAAAATATGAAGAACACGTATATAGCCCTTATAGACAAATTGTATGTTTTGAATTGTCTGTTTAACTTAAAATTGACAGTAGATTATGATTATACATGTTAAAACAAAGAAAACGAACTTTAAACTGATGGATTCGTAGTTATAACGAATTCGTAACGTTAAATTTCAAGTTTTTCTTCAAAACTTTCAAAGTACCAAGAACAGTGAATTTATGTGAATTGATTTGAATAATTACATGATCTAAAGTGTTAAAAGCATGTTAGAATCATTATTTGATGTTCATATGAAGTTTATTCTTCATAGGAATCACTGTACTAGTTTAATTTGGATTTATTTGGCCTTAATTGCATTTTTCGAGAACTGGACCTGAACCAGCCGAGGCGACCCGCCCCAGTGGGCTCTGGAGACGCCCCAGCAGGTACCATGCAGCAAGTAGGCCCGTCCCAGCAGGCATAACACCCGCCCCAGCGGGTGTGGTGCAGAAGAATAATAATTTTGGCCAATTTGAGGTGTGTTTTAAGCCCTAACATAATATACTAAATGAATATAATGAACCTAATGACATGTTAGGTGTATGAAAAAATAATATAACATGTTGTTGACATGTATAATATAATTTAAAGTTTCATGTTAACAAACTAAGTTGTTGACATGTATAATAAAATGTGAAGTTTCATGTTAACAAACTAAGTGTGAACTAGGATATTGTGGTCGTAAGACTTGATTATGATTGTCTAAGAGCTTACGCTTGTATGGTATTCATGCTATGAGTTTATACTCATGTTATGTGGTTAGTCAACAAGTTAACATTATAAACCAAGTTGTAAGTTGAACTTAAGTAGGAAGTTCAACGGTTAAACATAGTGATTATGGAACTAATCAATGTCATATGCATAATGTAATGTGTAGGATGTTGAGGAAGTGAATTATAGTTTTATTTGTAGCTTGTGCACGAGGCAAGTTTTCTTATCCATACTCTTTAAATTGAGCAAGCTTTCTAACTTCAAATTTATTCATTGAGCAAGTTCTATACTTATGATTCTATATCAATCAAGTTCTTATTGTTGTTTATTCAAGTTAAGATTTCGCATAAGATATTATAAGCGTTGCAAAGTATTACTTCAGTATATAATCTTTATTCAATTTTATACCCTCGAGATTTATATTTCGATTCTATTATCAAGTATTGTTGAACCTTGTAAGACTAGCGAACCCTTATTGATTCGATTAGTCCATAGTTGATGAACGTTCTAAATTCTAGAACTATAAGCGAGCTTATCCAAACAAAGCTTCCTTTGGTGCCGACTCTGATGTCAAACTGAGATGAACAACCCTATAAAGGGGATTATTTACGCTTTAGCGTTGAGATATTGTGCACAGTATGGTACTAAGGGCTGATCCCCCGAAGTACGAGAAATAGAGTCCATATATTCTTAGGACTGTTAAAGGTTTAAAGTAAAAATACTTGACAACCTAGGACATAATTCAAGGTCTTATGACCCTCAGATGTTCTTTTGATTCTTGCTATTTATTCTTGATTCAAAAGCCGAGTTTTATTTATTCAGAAGTCTTTAATTCACTCGCATGTTATTATATTATTATATTATTATACTTGTGGGCAATCGTGCTCACTCTTGCATAATAACATTGCAGTTAAGAACGAAAGGTCCGACGAGCCTTGCACTAGCAAAGGCAAGGGCAAAGTCAACAAGTGATGAAGGCTTGTTTTTTATTTGATAATGTTGTCTAAGACTTATGTGTAATGATTAAGACTTATTGGTTTACGTTTTTGCATTTGAGATTTAAGGTTAAGTATAACCTGGGATTGTATTTATTATTCAGATGTTGTAATCCCATAATGGGAGATGATGGATTTATTTCTATCTATTTCATAGTTTGCAATTATTATGGGTAGATAGATATATGATATTTGTACAGTGAACACCAAATTTGGTAGAAATTGAAGTACCCGGATTTGGGAGTGTCACAAGTTGGTATCAAAGCTGTAGGTTATGAACCTTAGGTGGGGGAAAATCTTAAGGTAGTAGCCTTCAAGAACATAGTAATGATAAACTCTTATTGAATTCTAAGAAAGATAATAAATTTACTTTATGTGCTATGTGTTTATATTTATGTATTCGCGAATATTGATTAGCATCACGTAATAACTAAGACTTAAAATTTGATTTGTCAAGAGGTTAAATGTTGGAGGATCCAGTCAGCCTAGGGAGGTTGTACCCCGAGTGGCTATTGAGGAGGAGCCCTGAGACATTCACACAGTCTGGGAGCAGTTGATTCGTAGAGAGCCATCTCCTTTGATCACAATTGTTTGTCGGGAGCATGAGCCAGTGTTTAACTCAGAGGAGGACTTTGATAAGTAGGTTTTATACCTACTTATTGGCTATCAACTTGCTAGAATTATGGCTTAAACTCAAGT
This sequence comes from Panax stipuleanatus, assembly GCA_020205555.1. Taxonomy (NCBI): domain Eukaryota; kingdom Viridiplantae; phylum Streptophyta; class Magnoliopsida; order Apiales; family Araliaceae; genus Panax; species Panax stipuleanatus. Next base: position 41,880,247 of record CM035117.1, read on the forward strand.
GTTTTAGTGTCATTTTATGTTTTTTATCTTTGGTTTATAGGTTGCATTAAGGAAACTCAAATGGCAAGCAATGGCATGGAAAGGGCATGGACTTGGCAAGATGGTGAGCATGTGGGGAGCTGAAGATGGGGCATAGCTTATGGCATGTGGAAATGGCATCTGAGTAGGTACAAGTGAAAGAAGAAAGAAGACTAAGGCAGCAAGCAAATGAGCAGGAAACCAGCATTGCACCAGCAAAATCTGCAGAAAATACAGCACAGTGCGACAGCACCGGCAAGAGGAACAAAAGTCGCGTGCCCGCGCCAGGAGACAGCCAACCTAAAGATCAGCGCGCCCGCGCCAGAAAAGACTTACTGGGTGGCTCGGCCACGCCAGTCAATTTCTGATAATTGTTGACTTTTTCACTTAAACATTTGCTGTAGCGTATTTTCTATATATGAGTGTATTTGCAAGTTACAAAAAAAAGTTTGGATCGTTTTTATTTCCTAGTTTTAGGGTTTTTGAGAGTTGAAAAAGTTCTAAGCTATAGTCTACCATTTTGGCTTCTCTCTTTGGCTCTTAATAGATTTCCATTATTAGGGTTTTGAATTGGGTCAGATTGTGATCTTAAACTTAGCTTGAGGCTTATTTTGGAAGAAGGATTATCATATTTGAAATTTCCTCTTCTCTTATTCCCTTTACTTTCATTATTTGTTTTTAATGCTTAGATCAAATCCCATAATGGTTATTGATTAAGAGATGAACTAATCACCATTATGGGATTCTAATGGAGCTTATTGTTTAATTTAGATCTATATGCCTCTTTATTATGTGTGATTGATTATGTATGGATTTCCTAGCATGGTTGTGTTTATTGTTTAGATACTTGATCACCATCTACCTTAATAGTTTGTATGGAATTGAAAGAGAAAGTATAAACTCAGATTGGGCCATGCTAGCATATGTTCATGAAATTTGCATGGGATGGATTTTGTGATTCGTAAACCGGATAGACATATACCGGCTTACCATATGTAGTCAATTGAGAGCTTGCACGTAAATCAATATTGCTTGTAAGTCACATAGACATATAGTGATTTAGGTAATATTGATGTTCAAATGAATTCTATCTTTTTTTGTGAATTTTATGTGATATGGATTTGGTATATCGAAAGATAGCCATTTCTCACCTTCGTGCTCTCGACTAGCAATTCGAAATAATTAATTAGGCCTTACAAGAGGTGTGCAGACTGGATGATGCATTAAGTGACATTAGGATCCTATATCTTCCCAATTTAAATCAATCATTTGTTAGTTAGTTATTTTCAGTAGATAATCATTTTAGTCATTAATTTATATCTTGTTAACTCGTTTAAGTAGCCAGAAATAGCTACAAAGTTGTTGCATGATAGATTAAGAATAATTGCTTTTCTCCATGGGAATGATCTTTACTTATCATATATTATTTGTTGACCGTGTATACTTGCACGTGTTTGTGTTTGTTTTGTTAACACCGAAATAAGCCAACAAGTTTTTAGAGCCATTGCCGGGGATAAGTTGTTATTTTTATTACTATTGACATCAATTTAAGTTATATTTGTCTGACTTGAACAATTCACACCTTATCTCATTTCTATTTTATTTTTCTTTGTGTTTCAGGTACTTGTGTTTAGTATATGCACACTTGATCTACAAATTCTGCGTTGGTACCTAGACAGGATAATATCAACGGGAAAGCTTGGAGAGCGAATACACGTACTACTAACACACAAGAAGACATTGAACCATCGGTACAAATGGCAGCCGAGGAACACAGAGCGTTGAAGGATTACTCTATGCCAAACATCAATGAACTACAGTCAAGTATAGTCCGTCCATCGATAGCTGTGAACACCTTTGAAATAAAACCAGGGACGATTCAAACGGTTCAAAACAAAGTCCAATTTGGGGGTTCGTGTGACGCCCCCAAATTCGGACAGCCACAGAGCCTCTCGAATTTGGTTCGTCACTTTCTCACGATAATACAATAATAACTAAATCATACAATCACAGCGGATAATCTAGAATAATATACAATGATTTATTATATTTATTCTCCCAAGTCTCGCAACCTACAGTACTTAATAGATTACATAATAATATCAAATAACGATTTATTACATAATCTAACTTAAGCTTAAGCATAGTTCAAAATCAGTCTTAATACATCAGCTTAATAGATATAATACAACATCATAATATTTAGAACGTAAAAGGGGCTAGCTAGTCGGTAGCCTTGCCCTTGCCCTTATCGACTCCCAAAGGTCCACCCTGCTCTGCCTTAACTGGAAATGTTTTTAGAGAAAGCAATAATAAGCAACAAGTTTGCTCAGCAAGTAATATAACAATAAAGGTGAATAATACAGTTCTCGAATCCCAAAAGAGTATAGCAAGATACGATAGTTCAGGGATAGCAAAAAATATCAATAACTCTTAATAACAGTCGCTAAGGACAGAATAATATTAATATGATTCAACGCTAAATCAATTTAAGATTTCAAGATAATTGAATACTGAGCAGTCACTAAGGACTATGAACTCTTACTAGGATTATCAGAAATATACTGATAATCCAATAAAAACAAGTACACTAGGTGATCAGCCTAAAGTACCCTACATTATGCATAACATTTAATCATACTCAAGTGCGCATGTCGGTCTCCCGACAAATATATTTTTCCTTCAAAGAAGGTTGTTCATCTCAGTCAATATAAGAATTCCGCACCATTCAATTGGTTTGGATAGCTTTCTAATCATGATATAAGTCTAGCCGAATCAAATGGCATAGACCACTCTTTATAAGTTCGATACTTGACATTAAAGTTCGAAGAATATAATCGACTTTATCGTAACTATGACGCAATAAGTCATAATTTGAATAACTCACTTGCACAACAATAAACTTAATACGTATTCAATGGGAATAGAGTTCAAGTACTTGCTTACAATATCCGTTGAATAAAGTAATGCAAGGGTTTAGGATACTTACACAATAAAAGAGTGTAAGTTAGGGAACTTAACTTATGCGAAGTCTATCCACGTAAAGCTAATCAACACTTTGAATTCCTATCGTAATATAATTACGTATATATAATATTCATTAGCTAAGCACATTCGGTATTCAAGTTTGATATAAAAGTTAGATATACACATAATGTTCTAACTCAATCATATAGCCATATACGTATGTTATTATAACAATTCATAACACTAAGTTGGTTATGCCACTACTATTTTTAAAGTTCCTTTTATAAGTTAAATCTCTTCATATATTATTATTAACACATAAGACCACAACCAATACCAAACATATTCTATTTAGTAAGTTATAGCATTGTTATAAGTTAACTGTCAAGATCGGATTCAAGCATCAATATACGATATCACATAGAATATATACATGTTAAAGGGTCCTTCCGTGTTTGTACAACCTTTTCAAGTTTGATTTTTACATGCTATGGTTCAAGATTAATATCTCTTAATAACTTAAGGCCATTCATGATCATAAAATCACAAAGTTTAACATGCTTGTCCTTTACACACATAAGGTAGTCATATAACTCGTGTTAGGCATGCTCATGAGTATTCACATCACATACATGTAACTAGCATCGTTATTGGTTTGAAAATATACTTCAGTTGTGTTTAACTTGTTTTCACGATGTCTATCATGGCATGTATGATATATCTAGTGAGGTTAAGAGTGCTCTCACGTATGTTAAAATATCAGAACACTAAGGCCTTGGTTCTTACCACTTTAGTTTTCCAAAACTTTCAATTTTAGTCTTCGAAATAGTTATAAACGCAAACCATGTATGTTAGTGAAATCACAACACTTTAAACAATCTTTTCATGCTTTAGCAAACCATATAATCATGCTCGCAAAATTAGAATGTAGATATGATACCTACATGTCAAAGTTTGCCTACAAAACTTATATTTTCCTAGTAACATTCACTAATGAGGTCCACATGCTCATGTTACATTATGAAACCTATATACACAAGTCAACATATTTTCATGCATTTTTTTAGTTCATACTAACATGCTTGCAAAGTCAGAATATCAACATGGAATGCATCTATCAAGGTCCATTTATAAATTCTAAGTTCATTTCAAACTATAAGTTTTCGTTAATCATGCATACTAACATAGTTAAACATGTTCATGCTGCGTTAAAGTACTCATCTATGCGTGTTACTCATGCTAGCATGATTGTTTAAGCTATATTAGTTAAACTAACATCTAATAGTTTGCAGCAGAAGTCAGAAACTGGAACCAGGGACTGGCGCAGCTGCGCTGCGCCCTAGTTCAAAACTGGCGCAGCTGCGCCGGGTCTCGGCCAGCTGCAGACAGGCTTTTGCTTCAGCAGATTGCAGAGTCAAATCCCAAATTTCTTAACGAATTCACTGGTGGACCATCTATATTGCATTATTAACATATGTACTAGCTTATATATCAACTAACCAACATTACTCGACCACATAATCATGAATTTCATGCTCAATTCAAGAATTGGAACTTTAACAGAAAACGTGAATGAAGAACAAGAAGGAAATTTATACCTCTGCAATACAAATTGGGCTTGCTACTATATGAATTCCCAACTCTAAGAATGCTTATATGCTCTCAATTCAACTCTTAGAAAAATCTCAGCAAATAGAAATGAGAAGGAATGGGCTATATTTATAGAGAAAACAATATCCAGAAAATAAAATATCCCAATGAATCAAACTAATGGATTGATGAATTATATGTTAGTTAAGGGGGAGTTGGTGATTGGTTGTTAGAATCCATCATGATTCCCACTCCCTATTGATCATTGCTATGTTTTGCTAAAATTGAGAGAGATAGTAGGCTTAGGCTTATAGCTTTTCACATGAAGGAGGAAATGGGCTCTTGATTTGGGACAAGGCAATATATCTCAGCATTCTAGCAAGTGTTGTGCAATACTAAAGTTATAACATATATGCCTACCATATATTATATACACTTAGGTATTAATTAGGGTCACAATGTAAGTTTGATAAATAATATGACAATGTAGCACACATATAATCCATGTATATTTTGTTAGCACCGGATATAATTCAATTAGATATTATCACATTATATTATCCCAATTCTATTATTTCAATCACATTAAATATTGGAATATCATCAATTAGCAATTGTTTATTATATATTCAAGAGATACTAATTTGATGTCCACACACTTATACATAACCTCATGAAACACTCATATCATTTATTTAGTCATAACATATACTTTCTATATATGGTATAGTCACACATAAGTGTTACATTACATTATATAATATAGTTGTAACCACTATACTATATACGTTTAATTGTCGCATTCATTGCACATAACAATTACTCGAGCAAATTATATTAATAATCTACTCGTTTTTCATTTTATTAATCTCCATAACAATTAATCAATATTAATTAATTACTCATCTTATCAATTAATGAATTCTTCTCTCGTTAATTTACCCTTAACAACAATTATTATTATACGATAAATTATCACATTCCTTAACGATTTAATAAATCTCAGTCTTATCATATATATAAACAATTTACTTATTATTATACCATCACTTTCAATAATAATGAATCAACATACTATTATTATATTTCTCATACTAACAATTAACAATTAATATAGATTAATTGTTCATTTAATAATTCCTTCGTCCATGAATTAATTAACTCATCATTGTTTCTATTCTCGTGCCACACAAGGCATTCCAACGAGCTCATCATAAACTCTAAATTTTCCTCAATTATTATATTCAATTCGAAACAATCGAGTTAACTCATCTCGTAACACATAATCATATTTATTCAAATAAATATTCATTTTCATTAATATATTCATTTAATAATATTCAAAAATTCTCGGGTATTACAGCTCACCTAACGATGATCCGAAGGAACACCTTCTGAGTTTCATTGAAATTTGCGACACATTCAAGTACAACAATGTGTCGGATGTTGCGGTGAAGCTCGTCTCTTCCCATTTACTTTGAGGGATAAAGCGAGGAGCTGGCTTCATTCGTTACCATCAGGATCAATTACTACGTGGGAGGATTTAGCTCAGAAATTTTTAGCAAAGTTCTTTCCTATGCCTAAAACAGCGAAGTTGAGGAGTGCTCTATCTCAGTTTGAGCAACAACAAGGAGAATCATTGTATGAGGCTTGGGAAAGGTACAAGGAGATGTTACGGAAATGCCCTCACCACGGGATGCCAGATTGGATGGTGATTAATACATTCTATAATGGCTTGGGATGGCAATCTAGGCCGATCATGGATGCCGCCGCAGGAGGAGCTTTATGAACTAAGAGCTTTGTGGAAGCTTATGCATTGATTGAGACCATGGCGGCAAATGAATTTCATAATTCGACAGCTAGAATGCCTCAACCAAAAGTTGTCGGGGTATTGGATGTGGATGCTATCACGACATTATCAGCTCAGATGGCAGCGATGTCGAAGAAAATTGACTCTATTGCTGAAAATAAGGTTCACCAAGTTGCTTTCGTCTGTAAGTTATGTGCGGGATCACACCCGACAGAACAATGTGCTATCACTGCAGAGTCGGTTCAATTCGTTAGAAACTACAAAAAGCCACAGAATCAATTTCAGAACTCGTACCATCCAAGCAACAGAAACCATCCAAACCTCAACTGGAGTAATAATTAAAGTGCTCAACAATATCAACCACAACAGTCTCATCCACAGTATGCCCTTAGACCATCACATCCTCCCGACTTTCATCAACAACAACATCAACACCATCCAGCTCCTTCTCCACAACCAGAGAAGAAAACTGAAATGGAGGAGCTCATGGTGATGTTAAAGAGCTAAGTGGTGGCGATCAAAACATTAGAGAATCAAATGGGCCAAATGGCCAATATGTTGACCAACAGACCGCAAAGGGCTCTCCCAAGCAATACTGAAGCAAATCCAGGAAAAAGGGATGGAAAGGAACAATGTCAAGCTATGACATTAAGGTCTGGGAAGCAAACTGCAGATCTGGGGACTGGCGCGGCAGCGCCCCAGGAAGAAGAGAACCTGGCGCGGGCGCGCCCATATGCAGAAAATCCTGAAGCAGCTTTGAATGATGGAAAGGATGGGGAGCATGTATTGGAGTCAGAGAAGCATTATAAAGCTGAGAAAACAAATGCTACACCACAAGTGGTCTACCCTCCTTCACCATACCCTCAAAGGCTTCAGAAACAGAAATTAGACAAACAGTTCGCTAAGTTCTTGAAGGTGTTTAAGAAACTGTAGATTAACATAGCTTTCGCAGGAGCTTTGGAACAAATGCCAAGCTATGCGAAGTTTATGAAAGGCATACTGTCGAGTAAGAAGAAGCTAGAGGATTATAAAACAGTCACCTTGACAGAGGAATGCAGTGCAGTATTGCAACATAAACTACCTTCGAAGCTCAAAGATCCAGGCATTTTTACGATACCTTGCTCCATTGGAAAATTGTCTGTGACGAACGAGAATTTTGTAAAGTGATTGGAATATTTATTGAAATAAATAAATATTTTTGATGATTTAATTATTGAGTTAAATAGTTAATTCATGGGAGTATGATAAATTAATTTAATTATATGTGTTACATTAATTAAATTAATGTGTAGTAATTTTATAGTTTGAAATATATATTTAATTGAGTTTATTTGATTAAATAAATTAATTAAATAAGCGTAATGTTATTCTAATTAATTAATTAATTAGAGAATTAATAAATTGACATAATTAATAAAGAAGAATATTAATTATGTGACAATATGATTTAATGTAAGTTTGTCATATTTTATTTAATTAATTTAAATAAAATTAATTGAGTAATTAATAGTGTAACAATTAACTATAAAGTAAACTAGTTAATTAAAATAAATGGAAAAGGAGTTAGTGTGCTAGCCAAACAAGGCCCTTGTAGAAGTTTATCAGTTAATAAATAACGGCAAATTATATATATACGTATACTACGTTTATGTCTTATATCATTATCAGAAGAATGTTTAGAAAAGTTTCAAAAAGAAAAAGAAGAAGAAATTGAGAGAGATTGAGAGGAAGAAAGATTTGAGAAATCCTAATATTATCTTTGATTCACCTTCACAATCTACTAAAGGGTAATCCTTCTCTTAAGTTTTCAAAATTAAGATTTCTCAAAGTTTTCAATTGCGTACTTTGAAGTTTCTGTAAGAACTAGTTTTTGTAATTAAGGCATGATATGGTATATATATGTGTGTGGGTGATTATATCATGTTTTATGTTTGGTATGTATAATTTAAAATGATTGAATTCATGCAAATAAGCCTTAATTGGGTTTTCAAAAAGTTATAGAGTTTCATTTAACGTATTTTTAAAATTCTCTGTTAAGAACTATTTTGGTAATTAAATCAAGATATGATCATATATGTATCTGTATATGTTAATAACATGTATACATGAATTAAAGTGATCACACCATGGAATTTTGATGATAATTGGGTTTCAAGAATTATAGAGTATGAATGTCATATGAATAACCCATATGGGTAAAGTAAAATGCTTTAATCATATGTTTAAATAAAAAATTGACACTTAATTATGATTATACATGTAATAACGAAGGAAACAGAATTGGAATGAACGGATTCGGAGTAATAACGAATCCGTAATGATAGATTTCATATTTTTCGTCAAACTTTACAAAATTATGAAGAACAGTGAAATTAAATTTCTTAATTTGTGTAATTACATGATTTAAAATGTTAGAAACATGCTAGAATTGATTTACAATGTTCCTGTGAAGTTTATACTTCATGGGTAACATTACAAATCAGTGTATTAGTGTAAATTAGAGTTAATTGGGCGAGTCTCTGTGTTCTTAGTGAAGTGCAGATTCTGGCACTGCGACGCAGCGCACCCGCGCCGTTCCAAAGAGTAATTGGAGCGCACCCGCACCGTTACAAAGAGTAAGTGTAGCGCGACCGCGCCTGTCATTGAAAATTTTAAAATTTTTCTAAGTGTTAAATGTTTAGTAATATGTTTTAAACCTATTGAACATGAAGAAACGTTATACATATAATGAGATTTTAATACAAGTTTAATAACTTATGTTATGTGTTTAATTAATAAGTTAATTATATTACTTAAACTATTATTTGAAAAGACTAATAATAAGTCCGAAGAACACTGTTGTGATTCGATAAATTTATCGAACTTGTGATTAATGGATATTATGAATGTGTTGACATGTACGATTAATTAAAGAATGTGAGTTACGACTGTCGATTGCGCAAGAGGCAAGTTTTCTAATTTTACTTTTAATTAAGCAAGTTTCCTAACTATACTCTTTAAATTGAGCAAGTTTCCTAACTCTACACTTTACATTGAGCAAGTTATAGACTTAAATTCTATATCGAGCAAGTTCTTATTCTTGATTATTCAAGTTCAAGATTTCATATGAGATGTTATAATTCTTTTAAAAGTATCATTTCAGTATACAATACTTATTCGATTGTATACCCTTGAGAAGTTAATATTCAATTTGAATATCATTTATTGCTGAATCCTTTAAGACTAGCGAACCCTTATTGATTCTACTAGTCCATAGTTGATGAGCATTCTAAATTCTAGAACTACTATTGAGTTATCCAAACTAAACTTTATTTGGTGCGGACTCTGATGTCAAACTGAGATGAACAACCCTAGTAAATGGGAATTAATGATACTTTAAGCGTTGAGGTATTATGTACAGTATTGGTACGAAGGGCTGATCCCCCTAAGTACGAGAAGTGAAGTCCATAGTCTTATGACTGTTAAAGGTTTGAATGTTAATATACTTGACAACCTAGGACATAGTTCAAGGTCTTATGACCCTCAGAAGTAATTTTGATTCTCGATTATTATTCTTGATTCAAAAGTTGAGCTATCTGTTATTCAGAATTCTTTCACTCGTATATTATTATTCTGTCATATTTTTTATACTTGCGGGCATTCGTGCTCACTCTTTTATAATAACATTGCAGCTAAGAATGAACGATGTGATGAACCTTCTAGTAGCAAGGGCAAAGGAAGAGCTAACAAATGTTGAAGACTTGTGGTGTTATTGAGAATGTTAAAGTTCAAGACTTATGTGTAATGATTAAAGACTTATTTGTTTACGTTTCTGCAATAGAGATTTAAGGTTAGGTATAACCTGGGATTGAATATGTATTTACTATTTCAGATGTTGTAACCCTATTATAGGGAGATGATGGATTATTTATCTATTTAATGAATTTCATTATTATGGGTAGATAGTCATATGATATTTGAATAGTGAACACCAAATCCTGTGGAAATTAAGATACCGGATTTGGGGGTGTCACAAGTTTGTATCAGAGCCGCAGGTTATGAACCTCAGGTCGGGGAAAACCTTAGGATAGTAGCCTTCGAGAACATAGTAATGATAACTCTGATTGAGTTCTTAGAAAGATAATAAATTATCTTATGTGATAAGTGTTTATGTTTTCATACTTGTTAGAGTATCGATTAACATCACTTAATAACTAAGACTTAAAATTTATTTTGTCAGGATGTCAGATACTGGAGGATCTAGTCAGCCTAGGGATGATATACCGTGAGAGACTGGAGATGAGGAGGCCCGAGACATACATACAGTCTGGGAGCAGTTAGTATAGCCAGAGCCATCTCCTTTGATCACAGTCATTGGTCGGGAGCATGAGCCAGAGATTGACTCAGAGGAAGACCCTGAGGAGTTCCCACCGAACTCTGTCAGCGCTGAGATGTACGATGAATTGTATGATCGCAACATAGAGTTACGAGATACGATTCAAGAGCTGAGGGAGTAGACGGTCACTCAACGGACTACCATCGAACAGAAGGATGGTGAGGTTGAGGCGCTTCATAACTGTCTTGGAAATGTGGAATGGGATTTGGTTCATGAGAAGGGCCAAAGTGAGCAGAAGTCCTAGGAGATAGAAAAGTTGAAGGAGGAGTTGAAAGAAAAATCAGAAAGACTCGCCATAGCAGAGGAAGCTTGGGTGAGCAATTCACGACATGCAGATCTTACAGAGGATGATGCGCATGCAAAGAAGGCTAAGGTTGAAGAGACGGGCTACACGTTTTTGAGGGCAATTGATGAGGCCCAGAACCGAGTTATAAGCTATCCAATTCAGTTCGAGGGACTGCCTTCGTATATGCTAGATCATAGGACTATGTCCCGCATTATGGAGGAAGAGCGTAGCAAAGCTGTTCGACACCTAAGTAGGCCGTGATCAGGATAGTATGATTATGTGAATGCTTAACTGATAGTTAATAATGTAAGTTCCGATGTGATTATAAACAAAGGGATATTCTGATGATTTAAATCCTGAAGATTCTTTATCTCGGGATAGTTGATGTAAATGGCAGAGATGCTATCGTACTATGTTAAAAAAATTTTGATTTTAATAAAATATCAAAGTTTATTTGAGATGACATGGGTTAAAGTGATTATGTTAAATATTTGAGTTAAGTCTTAAATATTTAAGAGATTGAATAAAGATCTAATGAGCGTATATCTTAACAAAAATATGCCGCCAAGAAGAAGACAAAGCCATCGACAGGCCAGGAAGGATCAACTAATAACAATAACAACAATGATGCCAATGCGAACCTCATTCAGCAGTTGGTGAATCTGTTAGTTGGAGCGGTGAATAAACTTCGACCAACTGACCAACTGCGAGGACATTCAACATGACCGTACAAGATACGTTGTAGTCTCGTGATGTAGTGTCAGGTATCATTCCGATCAATAAAGTCAATGCTTATGTATTATTTGATTTGGGTGCTACTTGTTCATTTATATCCGATGACTTTGCAAAGAACTTAGAATTGCATAAAGGCGAATTAGAAATCCCGATGAACATAGAGATTGCGAACAGGGAAGTGATTCCTGTTAATTATATACACAAGAACTGTAGAGTGGATATTAAGAGTAACGTTATGAATGTAGATCTTATCCCGATTAAACTTGGGGAATTTGACGTTATCCTGGGAATGGATTGGCTATTCAATTATGGGGCTGTAATTGATTGTCAGAAGAAATGTATTAACCTTATGACTCCGTTAAAGGTTGTGTTTTATGGCAGCAAGTCGCCTAGGCACGCGAGTGTTCTGACGATGATGCAAGCCAGGAAGTTATTAAGACAAGGCTATGTAGGATATTTACCCAACATAGTCACTAGTCGTAAAGAGAATTCAAAGTTGGAGGAAATACCGGTCGTAAGGGACTTCGTGGATGTGTTTCTAGACGATCTGCCAGGACTTCCGCCTGACAGGGAAGTAGAATTCGTGATCAATTTGATGCCAGAAACGGCTCCAATATCGAAGGCACCGTACCGGATGGCTCCGGTAGAAATGAAAGAATTGATGGTTCAGCTACAAGAACTACTGGATAAGAAATATATTCAACCGAGCGTATCGCCGTGGGGAGCGCCAGTGTTATTTGTTAAGAAGAAGGATGGTACGATGCGGCTCTGCATCGATTATAGAGAATTGAATAAAGTTACCATAAAGAACAGGTATCCGTTGCCAAGAATTGACGATCTATTTGATCAATTAAAGGGAGGAATATATTTTTCAAAGATAGACCTGAGAAGTGGTTATCATCAGCTGAAAGTGAGGCCAGAAGATGTTCCGAAGACAGCGTTTTGGACTCGGTATGGTCACTACGAATTTTTGGTTATGTCATTTGGTCTAACGAATGCGCCTGCAGCATTTATGGGCCTAATGAATGGAGTGTTTAAGCCCTTTTTGGACAAATTCGTAGTGGTATTTATGGACGATAAATTTGTATATTCTAAGACCAAGGAACAACATGTTGAGCATTTGAAGTTGACATTAAAGGCATTGAGAAGAGAGAAGTTGTATGCCAAATTCTCGAAATGTGAATTATGGATTAAAAGGGTGCAATTTCTCGGACATGTGATTGATAAGGACAGAATTTTGGTAGATCCTTCCAAAGTCGAAGTAGTGATGAATTGGGATCAGCCGAAAACACCGTCGGAAGTAAGAAGTTTTCTTGGATTAGCCGGTTATTATACAAGATTCATTCAGGATTTTTCCAAGATCGCCACTCTGCTAACGAATTTAACTAGGAAATCGGTGAAATTCGTTTGGACAGAGAAGTGTGAGTAAAGTTTCCAATAACTTAAGAAGAGGTTGAGTACAGCTCCAGTGTTGTCCCTTCCGGATGACACAAGAAACTTTGTGGTATATAGTGGCGCGTCGCATAAAGGGCTAGGCTGTGTGCTTATGCAAAATGGCAGAGTCATCGCGTATGCGTCACGACAGTTGAAGGATTACGAGAAGGGATATCCAACCCACGATTTGGAATTAGCTGCGGTGGTATTCGCTTTAAAGATTTGGAGACACTATCTTTATGGGGAAAAGTTTGAAATATATACAGACCACAAGAGTCTGAAATATATTTTTACACAGAAAGACTTGAATATGAGCCAAAGAAGGTGGCTGGAGTTAATTAAGGACTATGATTGTGAAATCTTATACCACCCAGGAAAAGCGAATGTAGTACCCGACGCCTTAAGCCGAAAGGGTCGGGAGAAGTTGATGATGCTGATAGCACATGAAGAGTTGATTTCAGCAATGGAAAAGCTGGAATTAGAAGTAGGATATCCAATGGAAATTGATGAGAAGCTATTTCAGATGCAAGCTAGTACAACTCTATTGGATAAGGTTAAGGAAGCTCAAATCCTAGATAAGGAATGTGAGGAGGTAAAGAAAAAGATGTCTGAAGGAACTGAACTTAAATTCAAAATGGATAGCGAGGGATTGTTGAGGTTTAAAAACAGAGTTTGGGTACCGCCAGTACCAGAAATTAAGGAGAACATTCTGAGCGAGGCTCATAGTTCGAGGTATTCCATTCATCCCGGAAGTACCAAGATATATCAGGATTTACGACAACATTTTTGGTGGCCAAATTTGAAGAGAGACGTTGCTGATTGTGTTGCCAGGTGTCTGACCTGTCAGAGAGTGAAGGCAAAACATCAGAGACCGAGTGGTTTGCTACAACGCATAGAGATCCCAGAATGGAAATGGGAACATATTACAATGGATTTTTTGGTTGGCCTTCCGATGACCCAGAAAGGATACGACGCAGTATGGGTTATCGTTGATCGATTGACGAAATCCATACACTTTCTTCCTATCAGAATCAGATTTAACTTAGATCAGTTGGTGAAGTTATATGTGAAAGAGATTGTTTCGAGGCACGGAGTACCAGTGTTGATTGTTTTTTACAGCAATCCACGCTTCACATCGAATTTTTGGAAACGATTGCAGGAATGCATGGGAACACATTTGAGGATGAGTGCAGCTTATCACCCTCAGACTGACGGCCAAAGCGAAAAGACGATCCAGACATTAGAGGATATGCTGAGAGCATGCATCATGGATTTCAAAGGCAATTGGGATGATCATATACCCCTTGTAGAACTCGGTTATAACAATAGTTACCACGCTAGTATTGGTATGCCGCCTTACAAAGCGTTGTACGGTAGAAAGTGCAGAACTCCACTATACTGGGATGAAGTTGGTGAGAGACAATTGCTAGGTCCAGAGTTGGTACAGCAGACATTAGAGATAGTTAATGTAATCCGGACAAGATTAGTAGCAGCTCAGGATAGGCATAAGAAATATGCCGATCCACACCGCAAGAATGTTGAGTTTGAATCGGGTTGCTTTGTATTTTTGAAGGTCTCTCCTTGGAAGGGAAAGATCAGATTCAGTAAAAAGGGAAAATTGAGCGCGAGGTTCATTAGACCCTTTGAGGTGCTACGAAGAATTGGAGAAGTCGCCTATGAGGTAGCTTTACCTCCAGCACTGGAGCATGTCCACAACGTTTTCCATGTGTCAGTGTTAAGACCTTACAAACCCGATTATAAACATGTGATAGAATATGAACCCCTACAATTCGAGAAGGACTTATCCTACGAAGAAGTTCCTGTTCAGATTGTTGACAAGAAAGAACAAGTTCTCAGAAATAAAATAATACCTTCTGTTAAGGTAATTTGGAGGAACCACAACGCAGAAGAAGCTACGTGGGAACTCGAAGAAAATATGATGAAGACTTATCCACACTTATTTTCTTAAAATGTGTAAGCGATTCTGGGGACAGAATCTTTGTAAGGGGGGGGGGGGGGGAATGTGACGAGACGAAATTATTAATCGAACCGTGATTTTGAGGATAGAATCCTTTTAAGGGGGAAAAGATGTGACGAACGAGAATTTTGAAAAGTGATTGGAATATTCATTGAAATAAATAAATATTTTTGATGATTTAATTATTGAGTTAAATAGTTAATTTATGGGAGTATGGTAAATTAATTTAATTATATGTGTTACATTAATTAAATTAATGTGTAGTAATTTTATAGTTCGAAGTATATATTGAATTGAGTTTATTTGATTAAATAAATTAATTAAATAAGCATAATGTTATTCTAATTAATTAATTAATTAGATAATTATTAAATTGACATAATTAATAAAGAAGAATATTAATTATGTGACAATATGATTTAATGTAAGTTTGTCATATTTTATTTAATTGATTTAAATAAAATTAATTGAGTAATTAATAGTGTAACAATTAACTATAAAGTAAACTACTTAATTAAAATAAATAGAAAAAGAGTTACTGTGCTAGCCAAACAAGGCCCTTGTAGAAGTTTATCAGTTAACAAACAACGGCTAATTATATATATACATATACTATGTTTATGTCTTATATCATTATCAGAAAAAAGTTTTAAAGCGTTTCAGAGAGAAAAAGGAGAAGAAATTGAAAGAGATTGAGAGGAAGAAAGATTTGAGAAATCCTAATAGTATCTTTGATTCACCTTCACAATCTACTAAAGGGTAATCCTTCTCTTAAGTTTTCAAAATTAAGATTTCTCAAAGTTTTCAATTGCGTACTTTGAAGTTTCTGTAAGAACTAGTTTTTGTAATTAAGGCATGATATGGCTATATATATATGTGGGTGATTATATCATGTTTTATGTTTGGTATGCATGATTTAAAATGATTGAATTCATGTAAATAGGCCTTAATTGGGTTTTCAAAAAGTTACAGAGTTTCATTTAACGTATTTTCAAAATTCTTTGTTAAGAACTATTTTGGTAATTAAATCAAGATATGATCATATATGTATCTGTATATGTTAATATCATGTGTTGTATCATGTATACATGAATTACAGTGATCACACCATGGAAGTTTGATGATAATTAGGTTTCAAGAATTATAGAGTATGAATGTCGTATGAATAACCCATATGGGTAAATTAAAATGCTTTACTCATATGTTTAAATAAGAAATTGACACTTGAATATGATTATATATGTTAAAACGAAGGAAACAGAATTGGAATGAACGGATTCGGAGTAATAACGAATCTGTAATGATAGATTTCATATTTTTCATCAAACTCTACAAAATTATGAAGAACAGTGAAATTAAATGTCTTAATTTGTGTAATTACATGATTTAAAATGTTAGAAGCATGCCAGAATTGATTTATAATGTTCCTGTGAAGTTTATACTTCATGGGTAACATTACAAATCAGTGTATTAGTGTAAATTGGAGTTAATTTGGCGAGTCTCTGTGTTCTTCGTGAACTGCAGATTTTGGCACCGCGACGCAGCGCGTCCGCGCAGTTCCAAAGAGTAATTGGAGCGCGCCCTCCCCGTGCAGCGCCCCCGCACCATTATAAAGAGTAAGTGTAGCGCGGCC
Source organism: Panax stipuleanatus (assembly GCA_020205555.1). Classification (NCBI taxonomy): domain Eukaryota; kingdom Viridiplantae; phylum Streptophyta; class Magnoliopsida; order Apiales; family Araliaceae; genus Panax; species Panax stipuleanatus. The sequence goes on from CM035117.1 coordinate 41,897,073, forward strand.
GCGCTTATCATTGAAATTTTTAAATTTTTCTAAGTGTCAAATGTTTAGTAATATGTTTTAAACCTATTGAACATGAAGACACGTTATACATATAATGAGATGTTAATACAAGTTTCATAACTTTTGTTATGTGATTAATTAATAAGTTAATTTTATGACTTAAACTATTATTTGAAAAGATTAATATTAAGTCCGAAGAACACTGTTGTGATTCAATAAATTTATCGAACATGTGATTAATGGATATTGGGAATGTGTTGACATGTAGGATTAATTAAAGAATGTGAGTTATAATTGTAGCTTGCGCAAGAGGCAAGTTTCCTAATTCTTACTTTTAATTAAGCAAGTTTCCTAACTATACTCTTTAAATTGAGCAAGTTTCCTAATTCTACACTTTACATTTAGCAAGTTATAGACTAAATTCTATATCGAGCAAGTTCTTATTCTTGATTATTCAAGTTCAAGATTTCATATGAGATGTTATGATTCTTTTGAAAGTATCATTTCAGTATACAATACTTATTCGATTGTATACCCTTGAAAAGTTAATATTCAATTTGAATATCATTTATTGATGAATCCTTTAAGACTAGCAAACCTTTATTGATTCGACTAGTCCATAGTTGATAAGCATTCTAAATTCTAGAACTACTATTAAGTTATCCAAACTAAACTTTATTTGGTGCGGACTCTGATGTCAAACTAAGATGAACAATCCTATTAAAGGGGAATTAATGATGGTTTAAGCGTTGAGGTATTGTGCACAGTATTGGTACGAAGGGTCGATCCCCCTAAGTACAAGAAGTGAAGTCCATAGTCTTAGGTTTAAAGGTTAATATACTTGACAACCTAGGACAAAGTTCAAGGTCTTATGACCCTCAGAAATAATTTTGATTCTCGATTATTATTCTTGATTCAAAAGTTGAGCTATCTGTTATTTAGAATTCTTTCACTCGCATATTATTATTCTGTCATATTTTTTATATTTGCGGGCATTCGTGCTCACTCTTGCATAATAACATTGCAGCTAAGATTGAACGATGTAATGAACCTTCTAGTAGCAAGGGCAAAGGAAAAGCTAACAATTGTTGAAGACTTGTAGTGTTATTGAGAATGTTAAAGTTCAAGACTTATGTGTAATGATTACAGACTTGTTTGTTTACGTTTTCGCATTAGAGATTTAAAGTTAGGTATAACCTGGGATTGAATATGTATTTACTATTTCAGATGTTGTAACCCTATTATAGGGAGATGATGGATTATTTGTCTATTTAATGAATTTCATTATTATGGGTAGATAGTCATATGATATTTGAACAGTGAACACCAAATCCTATGGAAATTAAGATACTGGATTTGGGGATGTCACATTGTCCTTCAGTAAGTGCTTATATGACTTGGGAGAAAGTATAAACCTGATGCCTCTAACTGTCTTCACTCAGTTGGGATTATCGGCTCCTAAGCAGACAAATATAACATTACAGCTTGCCGATAGGTCCATCACATATCCAAGGGGTATCGTAGAAGATGTCTTGGTTAAAGTGGACAAGTTTATCTTCCCTGTCGACTTTATTATTCTGTACTACGAAGAGGACAAAGACATACCAATCATTCTTGGGAGACCTTTTCTAGCTACTAGGCGAACACTCATAGACGTACAGAAGGGAGAACTGACAATGAGGGTTCAGGACCAAGAGGTCATGTTTAATGTTTTCAAAGCTATGAAGTTCCCCAATGACGAAGAACAGTGTTTTCGGGTTGATGTAGTCGACAGGGTACTGCATGAAGAGGCTGAGCAAGTGATGAACAAGGATCTATTAGAGAATGCTCTACTGGGAGTCTCTGACATTGATGATGCAGATGTTGTGGAGTATGTACAAATTTTGAACACATTGCCACAGATGAGAAAATTCAAGATTCCCATTAAACCACTTGGACATAATGGGGAGACATCGGATCGACTCAAGCCTTCTCTTGAGATGCCTCCCACCCTTGACCGTAAACCTCTTTTTGATCATCTAAGATACATATATCTGGGGGAATCTTCCACGTTGTCGATTATTATTACTTCTACCCTATCATCTGGCCAGGAAAGTAAGTTGCTACGAGTGCTACGAGAATTTAAGTCAGCTATTGGGTGGACTATAGCTGACATAAAGGGGATCAACCCCTCATTCTGCATGCATAAGATACTCCTAGAGGATGACAGTAAGCTGACAGTAAAGCAACAGAGGAGATTGAATCCTATAATGAAAGAGGTCGTCAAGAAGGAGATCCTAAAGTGGTTAAATGCCGGAATCATTTATCTAATCTCTGACAGCTCATGGGTGAGCCCGGTGCAATGTGTTTCGAAGAAAGGGGGCATGACAGTACTGTCCAATGAAAATAATGAATTAATACCAACCAGAACAGTCACGTGGTGGAGGGTCTGCATGGACTATCACAGATTGAACAAAGCTACAAGAAAGGACCATTTCCCTCTCCCGTTCATTGACCAAATATTGGATAGGTTAGCGGGACATGATTACTACTGCCTCTTGGATAGTTATTCGGGGTATAACCAGATTGTTATAGCTCCAGAAGACCAGGAGAAGACTACCTTCACGTGCCCATATGGTACTTTTACATTCAGGAGGATGTCTTTCGGATTATGCAACGCTCCAGCCACATTCCAGAGATGTATGATGGCTATATTCTCCGATATGGTCGAGAAAAATGTGGAAGTTTTCATGGATGACTTCTCAGTCTTTGGAGACTCTTTCGACATATGCTTGGAGAATCTGGTTCTGGTATTAAAGAGGTGTGTTGAGACCAATTTAGTGCTGAATTAGGAAAAGTGCCATTTTATGGTACAAGAAGGCATTATATTGGGGCACAAAGTTTCAGGGAAAGGATTAGAGGTGGGCAGAGCAAAGCTGGAGACTATTGAGAGCATACCTCCACCAACTTTTGTGAAAGAGGTTCGTAGCTTCCTTGGGTATGCGGGATTCTATCGCCGCTTCATAAAGTACTTCCCAAAGATCACTAAGCTACTATGCAGTTGCTTGAGAAAGATGTTCTGTTTAGATTCGACGATGAATGCTTAGCCGCTTTTGAGCACTTAAAGAAGAGATTGACTACGACACCCATTATCACAGTGCCTTACTGGTCTCTTCCATTTGAACTGATGTGTGATGAAAGTGATTTTACTGTGGGAGTCGTCTTGGGGCAATGCAGGGACAAGGATTTTCAAGTTATCTACTATGCCAGTAAAACCTTGACGGATGCCCAACTGGACTACACTACCACAGAAAAGGAGCTCCTAGCGGTGGTATATGCATTTGACAAATTCAGGTCTTATCTGATTGGCACAAGAGTAGTCGTATACACCGATCATGCTGCAATCCGATACTTGATATCTAAGAAAGATGCTAAGCCCCGTCTCAATCGGTGGATTCTTCTTCTACAATAGTTTAATTTGGAAATCAAAGAGAAAGGGTATCGAAAACCAAGTGGCTGACCACTTATCCTGATTGGAGAACCCAGGAAAAGATATAGATGATAAAGTGATGATTAGTGAGTCCTTCCCAGACGAATAATTATTTATGGTGCAAGGCGAAATGCCATGGTTTGCGGACTTTGCGAACTTTTTAGTGAGCAACATTATCCCTTCTGATTTGACTAGACCCCAAAAGAAGAAGTTTTTACATAATGTTAAATGGTATATTTGGGATGAGCCTTACCTGTTTAAGCAGTACGCCGATAAGATGATCAGAAAGTGCATCCCAGAAAGTGAAACGGACAGCATACTTCAGGATTGCCATTCATCAGTCTATGGTGAACACTACGGGGGAGAGAGGACAGCTGCCAAAATAATTCAGGCAGGCTTTTATTGGCCGACTTTTGATAAAGATGCTTACAACTTTGTGCAAAAATGTGATCGGTGTCAGCGAGTGGGTAATATATCCAAATGGAATAAGATACCTTTGAATATGATCCTAGAGGTTGAGATATTTGCCGTCTAGGGGATAGACTTCATAGGGCCTTTTGTTTCGTCGTGTGGAAATTTGTATATCTTGCTGGTAGTGGATTACGTGTCCAAGTGGGTAAAAGTAGCAGCCTTGCCGACTAATGATGCTAGGGTAGTCTTGCGATTTCTTGAAAAGAGTATATTCACAAGATTCGAGACTCCTTGGGCTATCATAAGTGATGAGGGCACCCATTTCTGCAATCGACAGTTTATTGCGCTATTGGCCAAGTATGGGGTGAATCGCCGTGTCGCCACGGCGTACCATTCCCAAACGAACGGCCAAGCTGAGGTGTCCAATCGTGAGGTAAAAAGGATATTAGAGAAAATTATAAATCCTACGAGGAAGGATTTGTCCCTTAAGCTCGATGATGCAGTTTGGGCATACAGGACTGCGTACAAGACACCATTGGGTATGTCACCGTCTCAGCTAGTTTATGGGAAGGCCTTCCATCTTCCCATGGAACTTGAGCACAAGGCCTACTAGGCTATAAAAAAGCTGAACTTTGACTTGAAAGCTCCAAGGGAGAAGCGCCTTCTCCAACTAAATGAGCTAGATGAATTCAGACTGCAGGCTTACGAAAACTCAAAACTATATAAGGAAAAAGTGAAAAGGTGGCACGACCGCAAAATCATGGAAAGGAAATTCGAGCCGTGGCAAGCGGTGTTGTTGTATAACTCTCGTCTTAGACTCTTTTCTGGAAAGCTCAAATCGCGATGGTCGGGTCCCTTCACAATGAAAACCGTGTTTCCACATGGTGCAGTAGAGATTTTTGATCAATACCCAGACAACCCATTTAAAGTGAATGGACAGAGGTTGAAGAACTACTATGGGGGCGAAGTTGATCGGCAAGAAGTTGCCTCGATCCTTTCTACAACATAACCAAATTAGACAGAGTCGAGCTAATTGACTATAAACAAGCGCTTGATGGGAGGCACCCCATTATCTCTCTTCTCCCTTTTATTTAATTCTGGTTACATGTCTCTATATTTCTCTTCCCCTTGTTTAATTCTGAAAAATCATGAAAATTTAGATCAATTTGGAGTTAGGAGCTTATTGCATATATTTTTTTGGAGTTATGAGCATATTGCATATACACACATATAACATTTTTGAGGATTCACATATATAGCATTTTTGATGATTCAAACGTACATACATCTTACATAGTCCAATTTTGATGTTGGAATCATTTACATCTCATTTTTCAATGCTATGTGTGCAGGAAATAAATTGCATGTTGGTGTAGATTGCATGTTGGTTTATATTGCTGCTGGATATATTTAATGTTGGTAAGCTATGTTGGTTTAATGTTGGTTAGCATGTTGGTTTGCTGCAAAAAAGTTCACTGTTGCAGATAAAAAATTCATTGCTAGGCTCAGGGCAGCGCGGCAGCGCCAGCCTCAAGGCAAAAAGCAGGGTGGCCGTGCCAATATGTAGAGACCAGAGAGCAGTTTTGAGTATCAGCGCGCCCGCGCCCGACCTCAGTAACTGCCGGTTATTAAAATGTTTAAAATCTGATCCACACCTTATCTCTTATATCGTTTGGTCGAGTTCCTATACACAGCCATTATCAGAGTTCTTCTCCTATTTTACCCAAACCTCTCAAAGCCTCTTCTAATCCTATTTCATCTACTTCTCACAAACCTTGCCTTAATCATATTAAAATATACAAACCCTTCTTCTCCTTCTCATACACGAACTCTCTCTCTTCGATTCTATATACAAGCCTTAACCTCTGCTACTCTATCTTCTCTATAAAACCTAACCCTCACCTAGCCATTACTATATCAATACACTTCAAGCAACACAGTTAGGGTTTTAAAAGAGATTTCAGAGAAAATTTTGATCAACCTTGAGAAGTTAGGGTTTGGAAATTCAGAGGGTTCTAAGGCAAGTTTGGGGGTGTTCTTAGCAATCATCATAGTAGGTCTTTGCAAAGGAAAAAGTTCTGCAAAAAATTATGGGTCCTAAGAGAGCTCGCTCTGCCACTCCAGAGTCTCCTTCGCAAAGCAGCCAGGCCGAGGATACTGTGGACTTGACCAAGTTCATCAGCCTCTCAGCGCAGACTGAATATTACCGAATTGCTGCTAAGACATTTGTGAAGGAGCAAGGACTGAAACCGGCTAGGGAGGATGGCCAAATGCTTGAGATGATCTGAGATAAGGCCTGGTTTAGAGTCGTGGCAACACCTGTGCCTGCTCTGATGGCCATAGTGTGAGAGTTTTATGCGAATGCTAAGGAGACACAGAGCGGCTACTCTTTCATCCGGGGCTTTCAAGTTAACTACCGTCCGCTGGCAATCCGTGAGGTTTTCAATTTGCCTTCACTCCCGACTGGTCGAGTAAATTGGGTTGAGGCAGAGCGTTTCAAGACAGACTTAGACAGGGTGATTGCAGACTTGTGCATGCCTGGCACTCAGTGAAATTATAAGCAGGGCACTGATACAAAGACCAACTTCCCTAGCTTAGTGCTGAACAAATATGCAAAGGCATGAAACCTGTTCATATGCTCTAATCTGATGCCATCCACTCACCAGCATGGCATTCTGGACGACAGGGCAATTATTCTGTGGGGAATCATTACTGGGAAATATATAGATATTGGGCACCTGCTCCATCAGAACGTGTTGCATTTCATGAAAGGCAGTACCACCGGTAGTATTCCACATGCATCAATGGTGGCACATCTGTGTGCTCAGGCAGGACTTGATTAGGAGGACAAAAAGGTCCAGATGTCGAGCCAGGACATCAATCACGCCACCATTAAGAAGTTTGAAGATTGGGCAGGTGGCAAGGCACACCCGTGGGGGAAAGGCTTTATCCTGCCCACTCCTCTACCAGTGCCTCCACCACAGCCAGCAGAGGCATGCGCTTCTCCTCCAACTACTAAAGCGAATCAGGATTGTAGGATAAGAAGATTGGAGAGGAGGATGGACGCGTTGCATGACAACTTTGCAGCGTTTGTCGATGGGCTATCTCGTTCCTTGGCTGAGGCTTTTGCGCAGCAGGGATCAATGGTGGAGTGGCCAGTCTTTGGTTCTATTATGCTTTACCCGCCGCCAGATTCACCACCCGAGGAGGGTGGCCATGCCAATTTTTAGGGGAGTTTCCTTACCCTTTATCTCCAATGAGGTCATTGTAGTTTTTAAGTTTGGGGGTATTGGGTTATAGTTAGTAGTAGTGCATATAGCTAGTTGCATATAGTTTAATTGCATGTTAGTATTTATTAGTTAAATATTTGTTAAATTTTTGAGTAAAATTTTTTCAAATTTCTTTAGTTTTGTTTATTTAGTTATATATTTAGTTGCATTTGCATAGCATAATCCCATGTTTTTAGCCTATTGAATTCTAGTATGGCCGATGATGATATTGAAATGTTATAGATTTTTGAACTCAGTTGATAACTTAAGCTTAGTTATAATTTCATACATGATGTAGTCTATGCCTATTGTTTTGATGTTACCGGATAACACGGTATTGTTATTATTTGCTTGTTGGTTAGATTAGCACATGCTTGTCTTCTGAGGGGAAAAATTTATTTTTATTGATAGAATTGTGTAAAAAATGAGTAATGACCATAATGACATAGAAATTCAAGTTTTGGGGGAAAACATTGGGTATGCATGCTAAAAAGAAAAAGAAACAGAAAAAGAAAAGAAAATGAGAAAAAGAAAAAAATAGAATAAACACCTTGGCTAGCTAAGTCTTGTGGCCTTTGATACTCGAGCAAGAACGCCCTAGGGGATTGTCTCTACACCCAGCGCCCTAAAGCCTTATGGTTTGGGAGTCGTTGGTCGAAAGCTCGTTAAATGGGTATCATTAAAAAGCCTAAGAGGGCTTAGCATTGCACAGTCGGGTGTAACCACGGGAAAGTGCGAATATCGCCCCCGTGTGGGAATAAAAGCATAATAAAACCTTTGTTGAGCCTTAGCTTGTATTGATGTGTTGGATTGGTTGTTGTTTCATATATGTGTAAAGTTCTTGATTTAAAACCTCAGTTTTCTTCCTTAGAAGTATAGCATGTGGAATCTTCGCCTTTATTAAGCTTATTTGTGATATAGCACACACATACACTACATCTTAGCAACAGGTTGTGATTTTTGAATTGTATGTCCTTTATGACTTAGCTTGGTTTGATGACCTATTCATATATCTTGTTATTCCTCTGAGGCACAGCTTATTGGAATTCATAAAATGGCTGAAATTTTGGGATTCATTTTCATAGTAATATAGTTTCATAGCATGTAGTTGCATTTGTGTTGTTGCTAGAGGACAAGCAATAGTTCAAGTTTGGGGGTATTTGATAAGTAGGTTTTATACCTACTTATTGGCTATCAACTTGCTATAATTATGGCTTAAAACTCAAGTGTTTTAGTGTCATTTTATGTTTTTTATCTTTGTTTTATAGGTTGGATTAAGGAAACTCAAATGGCAAGCAATGGCATGGAAAGGTCATGGACTTGGCAAGATGGTAAACATGTGGGAAGCTAAAGATGGGGCATAGCTTATGGCATATGGAAATGGCATCTGAGTAGGTACAAGTGAAAGAAGAAAGAAGACTAAGGCAACAAGCAAATGGGCAAGAAACCAGCATTGCACCAGCAAAATCTGTAGAAAATACAACATAGCGTGGCCGAGCCGGCAAGAGGAACAAAAGCCGCGCACCCGCGCCAGGAGACAGCCAACCTGAAGATCACCGTGCCCGTGCCAGAAAAGACTTACGGGGTGGCGTTGCAGCGCCAGTCAATTTCTGATAATTATTTACTTTTTCACTTAAACATTTGCTGTAGCGTATTTTCCATATATGGGTGTATTTGCAAGTTATAAAAAAAAGTTTGGATCATTTTTATTTTCTAGTTTTAGGGTTTTTGAGAGTTGAGAGAGTTCTAAGCTTTAGTCTACCATTTTGGCTTCTCTCTTTGGCTGTTAATAGATTTCCATTATTAAGGTTTTGAATTGGGTTTGATTGTGATCTTGAACTTAGCTTAAAGGCTTATTTTGGAAGAAGGATTATCATATTTGCAATTTCCTCAGCTTTTATTCCCTTTACTTTCATTATTTGTTTTCAATGGTTAGATCAAATCCTATAATGGTTATTGATTCAGAGATGAACTAATCACCATTATGAGATTCTAATGGAGCTTATTGTTTAATTCAGATCTATATGCCTCTTTATTATGTGTGATTGATTATGTATGGATTGCCTAGCATAGTTGTGATTATTGTTTAGATGCTTGATCACCATCTACCTTAATAGTTTGTATGGAATTAAAAGAGGAAGTATAAACTCAGATTGAGCCATGCTAGCATATGTTCATAAAATTTGCATGTGATGGATTTTGTGATTCGTAATCCGGATAGACATATACCGGCTTACCATATGTAGTCAATTCAGAGCTTGCACTTAAATTGATATTGCTTGTAAGTCACATAGACATATAGTGATTTAGATAATATTGATGTTCAAATGAATTCTATCTTTTTTTTGTGGATTTTATGTGATATGGACTTGGTATATCGAAAGATAGCCATTTCTCACCTTTGTGCTCTCGACTAGCAATCCGAAGTAATTAATTAGGCCTAACAAGAGCTATGTAGATTGGATGATGCATTAAGTGACATTAGGATCCCATATCTTCCCAATTTGAATCAATCGTTTGTTAGTTAGTTATTTTCAGCCGATAATCATTTTAGTCATTAATTCATATCTTGTTTACTCGTTTAAGCAGCCAGAAATAACTACAAAGTTGTTGCATAATAGATTAAGAGTAATTGTTTTTCTCTGTGGGAACGATATTTACTTATCATATATTACTTGTTGACCGTGTATACTTGCACGTGTTTGTGTCTATTTTGTTAACACCGAAACAAGCCAACAGACTCCGAAGAGATTGAGATTCAGGCTGAGGCAGCCGAGGAGGATGAAGACCCTGAAGAGTTCCCTCCGAACTCTATCATTACTGAGATGTACTATGAAATGTATGACCGTAACATTGAGTTACAGGATACTGTTCGGGAGTTGAAGGAACAGACGGTTACTCAACAGACTACCATCGAGCAGAAGAATGGTGAGGTAGACGTACAGTGGGAGTGGGTGTTGGGTTTGCTAGAAACATAAGCATGCAATCAAATTAAATAAACGCAGCGGAAGTGATGAAAAATCAGATTTTAAAATTTTCTTACAAACCCTTAACCATGATCTTTCTTATGCATCAATTATCAGTCAATACATAGAAGGAGAGGATGGAATTATACCTTTGAAGATCTAAGCTTCCTCAGGTACAAGTTCTACTCCTTCGATTCCTTTGATTCCTCTGTAGTGGCTCCTTCCCTTGATCAATGTCAGCCACCCAAATGTTTGGCCTCTAACGGTGATCCATCAAGGAAGCTGAAGAACTCAAGAAGATGGGTTATTGGCTTAACCCTTGTTTCTATCTCTATAGAATATGTGTACTCCCAACCTTTGGAAAAATTCACGTACCTTATTTCTGATATAAGACTCTCTTATATAGATATTAGGTTAACCCTCCTAATCTAATTAGAATAGGTTTTTTTGTTTAATTAATTAATTAAACACTTTTAATTAATTTATATCCTAATCTTATTAGGATTGAGAGAGAGTACTGATATTATATTAATTTCTAAACTCCTTTAGAATTAAAATAATAATAATAATAATAATATTAATAAGACTCCTCTTATTAATTTATATTTAATATTTTAAAAATATTAAATAATAAACATTAAGCTATTTAATTTATTCTATCACCATAGATTAAATTAATTACACTTAATGCATTATTACTATCATGTCATTTTCTTTTTAAATAATTCTTCTTCCTTTTATGGTGTGACCCTTTAGGTTCTCCATATTAAACCGGTTGTGAATAAATCAATTAGAACAATTCTAATCTTATTTAAATAAATAAATTAAAATAATAATCTATTTAAATAAATAACATTTATTCTACAATAGGGATAAGCCTCCCTAGCGATCAACGACTTTCTAGATAATATAGATTTCAACATTAATCATAAAAGAACCTGTGAGTTAATAGTTACCGTACAATTCAATCTTTCCACCATACAATGTCCCAATTAAATATAAGACATTAATTTACTGTCAAGTCTTAATTTATTTAATCATATGTATTTCGATTAGAAAATGCACAACTCCAAATAATGCAAATTAGAAACCTCTTTCTAATTTCATTCTACCTTGGCTAAGGATTCCTGGGTTGTCATTTAACGAATCACATTGAACATATATCCTCTTTTACTAGAGGTGGTAGAATCTTTATTAATCATACATTATCTCTATATGCAACTCATTATACCCAAGCATACCCTATATATGCCTTAAAAGGCCTTAAGGAATAAGTCAAAGTATAATTTGTTACATATAAGATACTATGATGATCTCAAGTCCAAAGATCACTTGTACTACTATCACATTAGGAATTCCTATTGACAGGCGAGTAAAACTCCTTTAGGTATTCCATAGCGAGTCACGTTCAGTGAACTTATTCTCCAATAAGCACCTACATACTTGCTTTACTGTCTCCACACAAATGACCATGAGATCAGTCATCCTCATCCAATGAGCAAACAACATATGTACCAATCTATCCGGATTTACTAATCTCCATTTTAGTAATCCCACAATTGGGAACTATTTTAGTTTTTAAGCTTTTTAAGAATTTAGATCTCATTAGCATGATCTCATCATGATTCTAAAATTATTACTTAAAACTATGAGTTATTTACATATTATTAAAAATAGCACCATGTAGATAATTAAATGCCTTAAATGAATATTTTATTAATAAATAAATAAGATTGTTTACAAAGTATGTGCTTTATCATCATACATGATTGGTTTGTATGCACACTACTATCAGTGGATCCATGAGAAAGGCCAAGGTGCAGAAAAGTCTTTTGAGATAGAAAAGCTGAAAAATGATTTGAAAGAGAAATTAGCAAAGCTTGCCATAGCAGAGGATGCTTGGGTGAGGGATTCACGACGTACAGATCTTGCAGAGGATAGTGATCATGCAAAGAAGGCTAAGATTGAGGAGACGGACTACACGTTTCAGAATACCATTAATAAGGCCCAGGATCGGGTTATGTACTATCCAGTTCAGTTCGAGGGTCTGCCTTGGTATATGCTAGATCGCAGGACGATGTTCCGTATTATGCAGGAAGAACGGAGTAAAGCTGTTCGACGCCTTAGTAGGCAGTGATAGGAACATTTTGATTATGTGAATACTTCTTTGAGTAGTTAATAATTTAAATCAGATAGAGATACAATTTCTAGAGCTTAAGTAGGGAAACATGTCTGTACCAGATTACGCTACAAAGTTTAATAAGCTGGCTAGGTTCGCCACATATCAAGTACACACGGACAAGAGAAAAGCAAGGAGGTTTGAGCAGGGACTGAAGCCCTGGTTGTATAGCAAGGTGTCAATGTTCCAGACGAACACCTTTGCTGGAGTGTTAGAGAAGGCCATCCTCGCTGAGGGTGGGAGCGATGCTGTAACAAAGTAAAACCATGATCAGAAAAAGAAGAAGAGTGAAGGAGAAAGTGTTAAGGCTAGTGCTAGCAACGCGGGCAGAAGCAACAGTCAGAAGCGAAGGTGGAATGACAGCCCATCGATCGAAAATCAGTAGGGAAACCAGAAGAAAAGGGTTGAAGCATGCCCGACCTGCGGGAAAAACCACCCGGGGGTCTGTATGAAGGGTAAACGAGTCTGCTTCAATTATTGTCAAGAGGCCACATAGCATCGAACTTCCCTAACCCTAAGAAGGGCGCCTGCTTCACATGTGGGTCGAAGGACCACTTAGCTAAAGACTATCCCAAGAAAGTATCTGGAGGGGCAGGATCAGGAGGGAACAGAGGAGGCAGCGGTGGAAATGATCTGACTATCACGGGACCAACCGCAACTAACCGACCAACCGCCAGAACATTCAACATGACAGTGCAGGATGCTGTGCAGTCTGGCGATGTGGTGTCAGGTATCATTCCGATCAATAAAGTTAATGCATATGTATTATTTGATTCGGGTGCTATTTGCTCATTCATATCCGATGATTTTGGTAATAACTTAGGATTGCCTAAGGACAAGTTAGAATACCCTATAAACATAGAGATTGCGAATAGAGAAGTGATCCCTGTAAACTATGTACACAAGAACTGTAGGGTGGATATTAAGGGTAACATTATGAACGTAGATCTTATCCTGATTAGACTTGGGGAATTCGACGTTATTCTGGGAATGGATTGGCTATTCAATTATGGAGTGATAATTGATTGCCAAAGGAAGTGTATTAACCTTATGACTCCGTCAAAGGTTGTATTTTATAGCAGCAAGTTGCCTAGACAAGCGAGTTGTTTGACGATGATGCAGGCAAGGAAGTTATTGAGACAAGGATGTGTAGGATATTTAGCCTACATAGTCGATAGTCTTAAAGAGAGTCCAAAGTTAGAGGAGATACCAGTCGTGAGGGATTTCGTAGACGTATTTCCAGATGATCTGCCAGGACTTTCGCCAGATAAAGAGGTTGAGTTTGTGATTGATTTGGCGCCAGGAACGGCTCCAATATCGAAGGCATCGTACCGTATAGCTCCGGTAGAAATGAAAGAATTGATGGTACAGCTGCAACAGCTACTGGACAAGAAGTACATTCAACTGAGCGTATCGCCTTAGGGAGCACATGTGTTGTTTGTGAAGAAGAAGGATGGGACGATGCGGCTTTGCATCGACTACAGAGAATTGAATAAGGTCACAATTAAGATCAAGTATCCGTTTCCTAGGATCGACGACCTGTTTGATCAGTTGATGGGAGCGAGGTACTTCTCAAAGATAGACCTGAGAAGTGGTTATCATCAATTAAAGGTGAGGCCAGAGGATGTTCCGAAGACAGCGTTCAGAACTCGATATGGTCACTAAGAATTTCTGGTGATGTCATTTGGTCTCACAAATGCACCTGCAACATTTATGGGCCTAATGAACAGAGTGTTCAACCCGTTCTTGGATAAATTCGTGGTGGTGTTTATCGACGACATTTTGGTATACTCAAAGATTAAAGAGGAACACGTAGGGCATCTAAATGTGACTTTGGAGGCACTAAGAAGGGAGAAGTTGTATGCCAAGTTTTTGAAATGCGAATTTTGGATTGAGCGGGTATAATTTCTCGGACATACAATTGATAAGGACAGAATCTTGGTAGATCCCTCCAAAGTCAAAGCTGTGATGAACTGGGATCAACCGAAGACGCCGTCGAAAGTGAGAAGTTTTCTTGGATTGGCAGGTTATTACAGAAGATTCATTCAGGATTTTTCCAAGATCGCAACTCCGCTGACGAATTTGACTAGGAAAGCTGTGAAATTCGTTTGGACGGAGAAATGTGAGGAAAGCTTCCAAAAACTTAAGAAGAGGTTAAGTACGGCACCAGTGTTATCTCTTCCGGATGACACGGGAAATTTTGTGGTGTATAGTGATGCGTCGCATAAAGGACTAGGCTGTGTACTTATGAAAAATGACAGGGTCATTGCTTATGCGTCACGACAGTTGAAAGATTATGAGTAGGGGGTATCCGACCCTGATTTAGAATTGGCTGCGGTGGTATTTTCTTTGAAGATCTGGAGACACTATCTCTATGGGGAGAAGTGTGAAATATATATAAACCACAAGAGTCTGAAATATATTTTTACACAGAAGGATTTGAATATGCGCCAGAGAAGATGGCTGGAGTTAATTATGGACTATGACTGAGAGATTTATACCATTCGGGTAAAGCAAATGTTGTTGCCGACGCCTTAAGCAGAAAGGGTCAAGAGAAAGTGATGTTGTTGATCGCTCAGGAGGAGCTAATTTCAGCAATGGAGAAGGTGGAATTGGAGGTGAGGTATCCTATGGAAGTCGATGAAAAGCTGTTCCAGATACAGGCTGGTACAACTCTATTGGATAAAGTTAAAGAAGCTCAACTTCAGGACGAAGAATGTGAGAAGGTGAAGAAGAAGATATCTGAAGGGACCGAACCGAGATTCAAGGTGGACAGCGAGGAAATGTTAAGATTTAAGAGCAGAGTTTGGGTACTGCCAGTGCCAGAAATTAAGGAGGAAATTCTTAGTGAGGCTCATAGTTCACGGTATTCGATTCACCGTGGAAGTACAAAGATGTACCAGGATCTCCGACAGCATTTCTGGTCGCCGAATATGAAAAGAGGTGTTGCCGATTGTGTTGCCAAGTGCCTGACATATCAGAAAGTGAAGGCAGAACATCAGAGGCCGAGTGGTTCACTACAACCACTAGAGATCCCAGAATGGAAATGGGAACATATTACTATGGATTTCGTAGTGGCCTTCTGACAACTCAGAAAGGCTACGACGCAGTATGGGTTATCGTTGACCGACTCATGAAATCAGCACGCTTCCTTTCGATCAAGATCAGATTCAACTTAGACCAATCAGTAAAACTGTGTGTGAGAGAGATTGTTTCAAGGAATAGAGTTCCAGTGTCGATTGTTTCTAACCGAGATCCGCGCTTCACATCAAATTTCTGGAAGCTACCGCAGGAATGCAAGGGGACACAATTGAGAATGAGTACGACTTATCACCCTCAGACAGATGGACAGAGCGAAAGAACGATCCAGACGTTGGAAAATATGCTAAGAGCGTGCATCATGGATTTCAAAAGAAATTGGGATGATCACTTACCGCTCATTGAATTCGATTACAACAACAGTTACCACGCGAGTATTGGCATGCTACCTTACGAAGCGTTATACGAAAGAAAGTGCAGAACTCCATTGTACTGGGATGAATTCGGCGAAAGGTAATTGCTAGGTCCAGAATTAGTACAACAAACAACCGAGATAATAAAAGTGATATGGACAAGATTGGTAGCGGCTCAAGATAGGCAGAAGAAATACGCCGATCCCCACCGCAAGAATGTAGAATTTGAATCGGGTAGCTTTGTTTTCTTGAAATTTTCTCTCTCGAAGGGAAAGATGTAACAGATGAGATTTTTTTTTATGTGATTCTGGGGACAAAATCCTTTTAAGGAGGGAAGATTATAACGAATGAGAATTTTATATATTAATTATAAATATTTATTGAATTAAATAAATATTTAATTTGATTTATTTATTGAGCTAAATAAATAAATTGTGTGATTGTTGTGGAGTAATTTAATTAAGTGCAATAGAATTAATTAAATTGATGTGTAAGTAATGGTGTAGCATAATTCTAATTTAATTAAGAATAATTAAATTAGAAAAATATTATGTGCTAAGTGTTTATAATAATTTACTAATTTGTTACATGAATTATGATTAATAAGAGAATTACAATTGTGTAGCAATTTAGTATTATGTGCAATTTTAATTAATTAATAAATGTTAACTTGTATTTAATTAAATTAGAAGGTTGCAATTTAATTAAATAAAGTATAGCATTTAAACTATGGGGTAAAAGATTTATTAAAAGAATAAAAAGGGGTTTTAAATTGGTTGTACCAAACAAGGCCCTTACTTTTATTTTAAACCCGTTTTACCAAACATGGCCTTAGTTACTATTAATCTGTTTTTTAAAAATAATGTTGTTTTGGCCAAACAAGCCTCATGGCTTTTCAAATTCAAAACTTGTAACTTATGTATTAATTGTATTTATTATAATTATTATAGAGTCATTATATTTTATAAGTTATATATTGTTTATTTATGTATTATATTTATAATATATGTAAGTTATATATTATATGTAAGACCCCAACTTTTATGAATAAAGATTTAATTTTCTTTATATATTATTTCGAAACAGTAAGGTGTTGTTTTGATAAATATGAAAGTTATGAGTGAAATGTGCAAATATTTTTAAAATGAGCAAGTGGTTATAAAATATTCTTGTTGTCAGGGAATATTCGTTTGGTCGTGGAATATTCTTGTTGTAGGGGAATATTCGTACGACGGCGCAGCTATTTGTGGGCCCCCACAACGGAATAACTGTCGGATATAGAAAGCGACAGAAATAACTTTTTTACAAAATAACGGCGTAGTTGTTACCGTTAGTACTGTTGAAATATCCGGTGGTTAAAATACAGTGATACACGGTGTTGCACAGTAGCACATGGTATTGCACAGTAATTCTAATTATTGATTCTTACGTGAGAAGCCATTACTCAATAATTGTTACAGTAATTACTGTTCAATATTTTATATTATTGACTCAATAATTGCTACGTTGATATTTTATATTATTAACTCAATAATTGTTACATTGATATTTTATTGACTCAATAATTGCTACGTTGTCATTTTATATGATTGATTCAATAATGGCTACAGTTGATATTTTGGTATTATTGATTCAATAATTGTCATTGCACAGTGTTTCACATTAGCAACTCAATAATTCATATTATTTGAATAATATTATTAGATAGCATTATTGACAATGTCTAAGGAAGTTCTGTCTAGGAGGGGTTATTTAATTGCGCGTCAATAAGGAGAAGTCCTTATCGGAAGGCCCCTTCTTTCTTGGAAACGACCTGGTTGTCAATATTGTAGTTCTGTAATATTATTTGTGAATAATTAATTATTGATTTATATGATAAGAAAATATTTATTTTGTGGATATAAAAGAAGGAATTAGCGCTGATGTGTTTTTATCAGTATTTTGGTGTGAGAAATCATCTGTTTATGGATTTCGGATAATTTATGTTTGGAATTTGGAAAAACTTCCTTCTACAAAGTTGTAGAGAATTAAATTTCCTATAAAAGGACAGAATTTTTATTTTTCTGATAAAGGGGCTATTTATTATGAATTATTGAAGTTTCAGAAAATAAATATTTTTTTTGGGTGGGCCCCACTTTTGTTGAAAATTCAAATTTTTGAAAAGCCGCCAGGCGGCGAATTTTTTTTAAAAATAATAATATTTTATTATTTTAGTCTCTTTTGGCATCCTAAGCTTTTCCTATAAATAGGGTGCTTAGGTTAGAATTGAAAATCACACCAGAATCAGAAGTTTTCTCTCTCTATAATATCGAGCGTATTTTTGTGAGTATTTCGATACTTTGAGTGTTACTATTCAGTGCAAGTTTCCTTCGGTATTATATCCGATATTCCAGCCAGAAGTGTTATTCTTTTGAGGTAAGGGATGTTATTTTCTTTCATAAATGATTTTATTCTTTTCAATATCATTATACCAAAATATTGGCATGGATTTTATTATGAAATTCTTACTTTTTCCGTCGGGGTTACTATTCACGTATACGGCACTATTCACGAAAAAAATTAAATTTTCTTCTATATGCCCAAATTACTTGTTAAAGTTCTTATCTTTGATTGGATCTAATTTTTGAGTTTATTTCTTGAATTTTGCTCCACAAAGTATTATTATGGAATACTCTTGAACTTTGATAAACTCAAATACGAATCCTTAATATTCCTTTATTTCACTTGATTCATTATTTATATGGTTTTTCATCATCCTCAGTTCTAAGTGGTGATATAACTGAATATCTTTGGCCTGTAGAGCAAAGATGAATGATTACCTGATGAATATCTTTGGACGTAGTGCAAAGATGACAGGTGTTGAGATGAATATGACCACTGATGATACAAATGAATATCTTTGGCCTGTAGTGCAAAGATGAATATTGATTCGAGATGTATATTGATTGATGTTACAGGGATAAAACATTGATGATGGACTTTTAAATCATAGAAGATAGTAGACTTCATTCTCTACTTAACTCTTCTAATGAATTGTTATTTCCGCTGCGAATATTGATCTAAGATTGGTTGTCCATTATATTTTATCTGATTTATTGAAGGCTAACGATAATTTATTTTCCATTATCTTAGTCATAATATTCTTTACTGAGCTAGTTGAGCTCACCCTTTTCATCTGTTGTCCTCTTCAGGAAATGAGAATGTCGCGGGAACTAGTCGGGGGACAGAGTGATGGTCCGAGTTAGAGCAGTAGTAGTCCTCACTATTTCTGATAAATAGTGTGATAACAATTGTAATGAGGACTTAGTTTGAATCTTAATATTTTTTACATATTTGTATTGACACTCACAGTTGTGTGGTCGTATTTTGCACGACCGTATGATATAAAGTTTGTATTTGAATTCTGTACCATGTATTTGGCGACTCAGAATGGGTTGGGTTGACTGGACCTATTCTGGGGGCGTCACAGTTGATATCAGAGCTTAGGGATATGATCTCTGGCGGAGATCGGGGAATAGAACTAGGAGGGGAGAGACGAGTAAATCCTTCGCTAGTGTGTCCTACCTAAGCTTATGTGGTATTTAATTGGTCAGTCGGAGCATAGGGTTAATATGTGATATGTTGATTTGTTTAATTAACCCTTGTTTTATGGCAGTATTTGAGAATGGCAGCTGAGAACGTTAACAACGAAGTGAATGAGACCGTGGAGACACCTTTAATCACTAACCAGGAGAACGTGCAACAAGAAAGCAATGTTCATCCTGAAAACAACGCTGGTCAGACGATAAACGATGAGATGTTTAGAAGTTTTCTGCAGTTCATGCAAAACCAGACGAGGGAGACTCGTGTGCAACATACAGGTGGAGATAATAACAACTCGCGAATTGTTACTGCCAAGCAGTTCAAAGAATTGGGACCACCAGAGTTTCTGGGAAAGCCATATACGATCAAGGCGGAGACGTGGATTAAACAAATTACCAAGATATTTGATGTCTTGGGATGTATGGAGGAACAGAAGGTTCCATTCGCCACGTTTATGTTCCGTGGAGAGGCAGATTACTGGTGGGAATCCGTGAAGCGTACCCAGCCTGCCGCACTCAAGATGTCTTGGGAAGCGTTCCAAAAACTGTTTAATGACAAGTACTTTCCTGAAAGTATTCGTCATATGAAGGAAGTAGAGTTTATCAGACTCGAGCAAAACAACATGACGGTATCCCAGTACGAGGCTAAGTTCGCAGAGCTGTCCAGGTTTGCACCTCATTTGGTGGAGAATGAGGAACGTATAACACGGATGTTTCTAAGAGGTTTGAAACCCGAAATACGTCAATACCTCATTTCTCATAAATTTTCTTTATATTCGGATGTAGTAAACAGGGCCCAGTTATTAGAACGAGATAATGATTATGTTCAACCGATGGACCACAACCAAGGTCGTACCGGTGGCAGCAGTCATCGGAGCAATGACAACCAGCAAGGAGGAAAGTATGACAGAAGCGATAACCACTCCGGTGGTAATCGTGGTCATGATAGTCGAAGAAGCGAATCGGGAGGAGATTTCAAGAAGAAAAGGTACAACAATGAGAACGTGAAGACGTCGACATCAGCACCAGCATCAACTGTTTCGAGGGGAGGAGAACGACCACCGGTCGTATGCTATAAGTGCGGGAGAGAGGGACACATCAGCCCAAACTGTCCACAACAATTCAAAGCATGTTATAACTGTGGAAAGGAAGGATATATAGCTCGAGATTGTCCTGTTACGAAACCAAGTTCAGCGGGGGTGGTGATTCCAAAGGCGGTTGCAGACAAGTCAAAGTCGGTGATTCCTGGAAGAGCGTTTGTCGTGACAGCCCAAAACGCGAGGAATCCACACGAGGTGATTACGGGTAAGCTGATCATAAACTCTTGCGAAGTTTATACCTTGTTAGATACCGGTGCTACCCATTCCTTTATTTCACCTGCTTGTGCTCAACGTTTGAACTTGACTTCTGATAAATTAGACTTTGACTTATTTGTTGAAACTCCGTTGGGAGAAACCTTTGTTACATCCACAGTTTACAAATCTTGCTTGATTCAGATTGGTACCCTTACCTTACCTGTTGATCTTATATCTTTGAAAATACTTGCATTTGACGTGATTTTAGGAATTGACTGGTTAACCAATTACCATGCCAGAATTGATTGTTTTCGTAAGGTTGTTAGTTTTTATATTCCTAATCAACCTGTTGTACGAATCCAAATCACCAAACCACTAAAATCAGTCAATATCATTTCAAGTCATAAAGCTATTCGTTTATTGAAAAACGGATGTCAAGCTTTCTTAGCTCATGTCACTGATCTAAACCAGAATACATCAGATTTGAATGATATTTCCGTTGTTAATGAGTTTCCTGATGTATTTCCCGAAGAACTTCCCGGTCTACCCCCAGAACGTGAAGTTGAATTCTTTATTGACCTTGAGCCCGGTACAAAGCCCATTTCTAAAACCCCATATCGAATGGCTCCTATTGAACTTCAGGAGTTAAAGGTCCAATTACAAGAGTTGTTAGATATCAGTTTTATTCGTCCTAGTACGTCTCCTTGGGGTGCTCCTGTTTTATTCGTAAAGAAGAAAGACGGGAGTATGCGACTTTGTATTGACTATCGGGAGTTGAACCATGTCGCCATCAAGAATAGGTATCCGTTATCTCGTATTGATGACCTGTTCGACCAGTTGCAAGGAGCACAGTTCTTTTCAAAGATCGATCTTCGTTCTGGATATCATCAGCTGAAGATTAAAACTGAGGATATTCCAAAGACTGCTTTCAGAACACGGTACGGGCATTATGAGTTCTTAGTCATGTCTTTTGGATTGACTAATGCTCCTGCTGTTTTCATGGATATGATGAACCATGTATTTAAGGAGTATTTGGATCAATTCGTTGTTGTCTTTATTGATGACATCCTCATCTATTCTAAAAGCCGTGAAGATCATGAACACCATTTAAAGTTGGTACTTCAAAAGCTTCGTGAGAACAAGCTATATGCCAAGCTGAAGAAATGCGAGTTCTGGCTTGAGGAAGTAGCATTTCTTGGGAACGTGGTATCGAAACGTGGAGTATCTATTGACCCGGCGAAGATTGAAGCAATACAAAGCTGGGAGGAACCTAAGTCGGTGACCGAAGTACGAAGCTTTCTGGGCTTAGCTGGTTATTATCGGAGATTCGTAGAGGGATTTTCTCGAATCGCTACTCCATTAACTCAGTAGACTCGGAAAGATACAAAATTCGTTTGGAGCGAGGAATGCGAGAAGAGCTTCCAAGAGCTCAAGAGAAGACTTATCTCGGCACCTGTTCTAACAATACCATCTGGTTCGGATGGATTTGTTATCTACAGCGATGCTTCGGGCAAAGGGTTAGGATGTGTTCTCATGCAACATGGGAAAGTCATAGCCTATGCCTCGCGACAACTCAAAGAATATGAGAGAAATTATCCTACTCATGATCTAGAGTTGGCAGCTGTCGTTTTCGCGTTGAAGATCTAGAGACATTACTTGTACGGAGAGAAAGTGGAGATTATACGGAACATAAGAGCCTTAAATATTTCTTCACTCAGAAGGAACTCAACATGCGACAACGACGTTGGCTTGAGTTGTTGAAAGATTACAATCATACTGTGACGCCCCCACATCCGTGTAACATCGATTACAGGACATGGTACTCACGATACAACATACATCATCATCTATCTAAGTAACTCCAGCAATAATAATAATAATATTATAACTATTACGTACAAAATAAAATCCCAAGTCTTTACAACCTTTAATAAACCAAAACTTAAACTTAGCGTTTATCGCTACATTACATCATATGCGAAAATATAAACTTATTTCATAAGGTAACTAGCATCATTTCATCTTAGACTTCCCCTTGTCCTTGCCCGAGCCCTCAGCCTTCTCATCCTTAACTGAAAGGTTTAAGCAAGAATGAGCACAAATTGCCCAGCAAGTATATAAAGAAGTTTGGAAACATACATCACGAGTAAAAACATTTGTATGACAATATCTCAACAATTAAAGGAATTATCAAGTGTTAAACAAGAATATCAAAGATAAGAGTTTAGAATTCTTAATAGCATACTAAGTGGTGTAAAATACCCTGAACATTGCTTTGTTTCATCGAAAACAATTAGACGATTTAACAATCAAATAGATTGTAAACGGTCTCTGCAAGTGCTCCAGGTGATCAGCCTATCGTACCCTACATTGTGCACAAGTATAAAGTTTAAACTGCATAAGCATAAATGGGACTATATGCCCGACATCTGTTTGCCCATTTATTCGGGTTGTTCATCTTAGTATTCATGCGAGACCGCACCAAAGCAATTTGGATTGGTAAACATTAAATAGCTTCGAAAGATTTGAATTAAATCATTTTTCATCAATAATAACTAGCCGAAAACAAAGGCCAGGAAACATACTTAGAAACAGTTCGATAATGACATGAAACTTATAAGCATAGTTGTTAGAATAATAACTGAGTAATCATCGATAAGCTTGCAAGATAATTGAAGTTGTATAACTTCACAACAAAGGAACTTGCACGAATAAATAGCTAGCATAAGTCCAATACTTACCCTCACTGAGATAAAATAAGTAAGGATTGAATAAATACCCAATAGAAATTAGGGCTAGGAAACTTGCCTGATACGTCTTCTACAGTTTAAGCTATCAATTAGTCCTTCATGTAACCTAATCACATATGTCACATTAAGCAATTAGGTCCTCGAACTCTAATTTGAAAGTAAAGGATTTCCTTTTATTTAATTTTATTATTAAACTACCATGTATGCTATCATCAAGCTAATTTAATCATATAACATGTTGCGTCTTATAGGTAAAGTGGTTCAGTATGAGATTCTGAGCAAAATAAGTTTCTGACATTTTTCTGACCCGGCCCGACCCGACCCGACCCGGATCAGACCCGACCCGACCCGACCCAGTACGGCGCAGCTGCGCAGCCTCAAGCCGTGTTACCGGCGCAGCTGCGCTGTCTGGCCAACCCGGAATCCATCTTTGTGTGGCGCAGCTGCGCAGGTATAAGCCTTATGAAAGGCGCAGCTGCGCTGCTCATCAGGCCCAAATCCTGATTTTTGTTTTCGAGCAGCCCACTTTGCAATTTAATTCCCACTTGTTTACAGGTTGTATGACCATGATATTTGGACACCATACACTCCATACATCATAGTATTTTACAAAAATACAACATACATGAGACTAACATGTTAAGACCTCGATCCAGCAGCCTAGATAAGCGTGCCAGACTGCTTTCCAGACTTAAAAAAATTTCTGGAAATTCCCAGAATTATGCAGATTTTTATACCAACATGCTTGCTTACGAAATTCATAACTTGGTCACTTTAACTCCGTTTCTTTTGAAAATTGGTCAGGTGAGACATCATACTACATAGTATTTTACAAAATTAACACATACAACCAACGAGTCGCAGAAGCTATGATTCCAAGGCTCCGAAAAACCCAAAAAGTCACAGATTCTAAGTTAACCCACCTTTGACAAAAACCATGATTTTGATTCTAGCATGCATGAGGTTGATTCCTACTGTCCAGATCACATATACTAACATATATACACATGTTACAATAATCAAACCCACTAAGTTACCATGATTTGAACAAATTGACATCTATGAGGCATTTTATCGAACACTTAGCATGCAAACTTGAATTCTTTGATTCACTACGTATTTGAAGCATGATTAGACCAGAATTTTCATTCTCAATATCCCCATATCAGTAAACAACACTAAGATAGCATCACACAGTCAAAACAAATTATTTACCACAATTATCCATGCATTTTCTTCACTATTTTCTTAAGAACATAGAATAGGTTTCATGGCTTACCTCTTGGACGAATTCCTTCTTGTTTTAATCTGATAGAGCCTCACTCCTTGCTTGCTAACTCCTCTGTAATCTCCAGAATTCTTAAACAACCTAGTATCACTCTCAAACTCTCAATATTTTTTTCTCTCTCGATTAGAACTTTTTGTGAAAAGGAGAAGAGACTTGGATTGGGAATATATATATAGCACATAATATACATTGTTTGCTCCAGCCCTTCCATCTCCACAATTCATCAGTTACACCCCATGCCACCATTAACCGAATTGAAGAAGGTGGGAGTTAGAGAAATGAAAGAGCTTTGGTTTTAAGGAAGAAAATATAACTCCCTTCCTAATCATTTAGAATATACGTATATACTCTCCCTCCTTGTCCCAATTTGGCTGACACATGGCCCCATCAGCTGCTGCAATTCCCTTATTAAAATATTATTTAATCAATTAAATAACCATTTGACCGTTTTGCCCTCCGTAGCTAAACGTTTCGATACTCATATCGACTCCTACTAAAATCGACGTCCCGGACGTCATGGGACTATCCGTTTCGTCAAATTCATCTCCAAAATTCGTGGTTGACTTTTTACCCGAAAAGTCAACCGGTTGACTTTGACCAAAAAGTCAACTGTGACACATTTTCGTAGTTATAGTCTGTCCTGACTAATTTCGACGTTCCGGACTCAAATACGCAGTCCGCGTCTCTAAATTCTGCTCCAAACTAAAAATCATGCTTTAAAGCCATCCCACGAAATTAATAGAATTAATTCCATACTTAACCAATTTAAATAGTTGAATTAAACTGAACTAACCATTTAAATACTCCTCATCACATATCATAAAATAACACATGTATGTATAACACAGATACATCTAATAAAAGAAAACACACAAGAATTTCACATAAATTCGTTTATTGATAATTGTTAAAAGACATAATACTCTCGGATATTACATTCACCCTCCCTTATAAGGATTCCGTCCCCGGAATCATTACACATCAAACAAAAAGATTAGGATAATTTTTCATCATTTTCTCCTCGAGTTCCCACGTAGCCTCTTGGGCGTTGTGGTTCCTCCATACTACCTTAACAAAAGGTATTATCTTATTCCTCAACACTTGTTCTTTTCTATCAATTATCTGTACTGGAACCTCTTCATAGGTTAAGTTCTTTTCAAATTGGATGGGTTCATACTCTATGATATGCTTGTAATCCTGTTTATAGGGTCGTAACACTGATACGTGGAACACGTTGTGTATATGTTCTAACTCCTGAGGTAAAGCTATTTCATAAGCTACCTCACCGACTCGCCTTAACACTTCAAAGGGTCCTATGAATCTGGGACTAAGTTTTCCCTTCTTCCTAAATCTCATTTTCCCTTTCCAAGGTGAAACCTTTAGAAACACATAAGTGCCGACGTCGAAGTCTCGTTGTTGCCGGTGTTGATCAGCATATTTCTTCTGTCGATCCTGAGCTGTCACTAATCTCGCTCGTATCGTTTTGATCACATCTGCAGTTTGCTGCACTAATTTCGGCCCTAGCAATTGACGTTCTCCCACTTCATCCCAACACAATGGCGTTCTACATTTTCTTCCATATAAAGCTTCATAAGGTGGCATCCCGATACTCGCGTGATAACTGTTGTTGTATGCAAATTCCACTAACGGTAGGTGGTCATCCCAGCTTCCTTTGAAGTCCATTACACATGCTCTCAGCATGTCCTCTAACGTTTGAATAGTTCTTTCGCTCTGCCCGTCTGTTTGAGGATGATACGAGGTGCTCAACCTCAGTTGCGTTCCCATGCGTTCTTGAAAGCTTTTCCAGAAATTAGCTGTGAACCGCGGATCGCGATCTGACACAATTGATACAGGTACACCGTGCCTGGAAACGATCTCCTTGATATAAAGCTTTGCCAACTGATCCAAGGTATATCTGATTTTGATTGGCAAGAAATGCGCTGACTTGGTCAATCGATCAACGATTACCCAAACTGCATCGTAACCCTTCTGTGTGTTTGGAAGTCCTACCACGAAGTCCATCGTGATATGCTCCCATTTCCATTCCGGAATTTCTAATGGTTGAAGTAACCCGCTCGGTCTCTGATGTTCCGCCTTAACTCTCTGGCATGTCAAACATCTGCTGACGCACTCTGCCACTTCTCTCTTCATATTGGGCCACCAATAATGTTGGCGAAAATCCTGATACATTTTTGTGCTTCCCGGGTGAATTGAGTAACTTGAGCTATGGGCTTCCTGCAAGATTTCTTCCTTTAATTCAGTTACCGTTAGCACCCAAATTCTCCTCTCAAACCTTAATAATCCATCACCACCCACATTGAACTTAAGCTCCTCTCCATCTAAAATTCTTTTCCTCACCTTCTCGCATTCTTCATCGCTGCTTTGTTCTTCCTTGATTTTGTCCAACAGAGTCGGTCGAACCTCCATTGCGAACAACTTCCCATCTGACTCGCTCGGACTCTTTACCTCGAGTTCCAAACTGGCCATTTCCCTAATCAACTCCTCTTGAGCCGTTAGCATTGCCAACCTGCCACTGCCCTTTCTGCTTAGCGCATCTGCGACCACGTTAGCTTTCCCCGGATGATATAAGATGTCGCAATCATAATCCTTTATTAGTTCCAACCATCTTCTCTGTCTCATATTCAACTCCTTCTACGTGAAGATATACTTCAGACTTTTATGGTCCGTGTATATTTCACACTTTACACCATATAAATAGTGCCTCCAAATCTTTAGGGAAAATACTACCGCTGCCAATTCCAGGTCATGGGTAGGATATCCCTTCTCGTAATCCTTCAACTGACGTGATGCATACGCAATAACTTTACCATGTTGCATAAGCACACAACCAAGTCCTTTATGCGACGCATCACTGAAAATCACGAAATCACCTGTATCGTCTGGTAAAGACAACACCGGTGCCTCACTCAATCTTTTCTTAAGTTCCCGAAAACTTTCTTCACACTTCTCTGTCCAGACAAATTTGACCGACTTCTTTGTTAAATTCGTCAAAGTTCCTGCTATCTTCGAAAAATCTTGGATAAACCGTCTATAATAGCCTGCCAGTCCTAAGAAACTTCTTACTTCAGTCGGTGTCTTTGGTTGCTCCCAATTCTGCACCGCTTCTACCTTTGCTGGATCCACAGAGATTCCGTCCTTATCGATCACGTGACCCAGAAATTGAACTTTCTTCAACCAAAACTCGCACTTTGAAAATTTTGCGTATAACTTAACCTTCCTCAACGCCTCCAATACCAACCTTAAGTGTTCAGCATGATCCTCCTGAGTCTTGGAATAGATCAGGATATCATCTATGAACACGACCACAAATTTATCTAGGTATTGCTTGATTACCCGATTCATCATGTCCATAAATGCCGCCGGCGCGTTCGTTAATCCAAATGACATCACCAGGAACTCGTAGTGACCGTAACGAGTCCTGAATGCTGTCTTAGGAACATCTTCCTTCCTCACCCTCAATTGGTGATATCCCGTCCTCAAGTCGATCTTGGAAAAATATTTCGCTCCCTTCAACTGATCGAACAGATCATCGATCCTAGGTAATGGATACTTGTTCTTGATCGTCACTTTGTTCAACTCTCGATAGTCGATACAAAGTCTCATCGATCCATCCTTCTTTTTCACAAATAAAACTGGTGCTCCCCAAGGAGACACACTCGGTTGAATATACTTTCTATCCAATAATTCCTGCAACTGTACCATCAGCTCTTTCATCTCTGTCGGTGCCATTCTGTATGGGGCTTTCGAAATCGGGGCCGTTCCCGGTACTAAATCTATAACGAATTCGACCTCTCTATCCGGTGGAAGCCCTGGTAACTCTTCCGGAAATACATCCAAAAATTCATTCACTACTGGTATCTGTCCCATTCCTACACCTATTTTTCGTGTATCGACGATATGGGCCAAATATCCTACACTTCCCTTCCTTAGCAACTTCCTCGCTTGCAACATCGTCAGACAACTCGAGTGTCTCGGCGACTTACCCCCGTAGAATACTACCTTAGACAGATTTGGAGTCATAAGATTTATACACTTCTTCTGGCAATCTATCATCGCTCCATGGTTAAATAACCAATCCATTCCTAGAATTACATCAAATTCCCCTAATTGAATCGGAATTAAATTCACAGGCAACTTATATCCCCTGATATCTACAACACAATTCCTATAGACATGGCTAACGGGAATGACTTCCTTATTAGCGACTTCTATGTTCAAAGGATATTCTAATTTTTCCTGGGGTATGTTTAATCGTTGGGAGAATTCATGGGATACGAAGGAACAAGTAGCACCTGAATCAAATAATATGTAAGCAGATATATCATTGACCGGAATGATACCTGAAACCACGTCCTTGGATGCGACTGCATCCTGAACCGTCATGTTGAAAGTACTTGCTGTTGGTCGATTCTGAGTTGGTGGTCCAGTAATTGTGAGATTTCCACCGCTTGGTCCCCTTCCTCCATTTCCTCCTGCTGAATTCTTCTTTGGGCAATTCCTTGCCTGATGATCCAATGCTCCACAATTGAAACATCCATTCCTCTTTGGTGCAGAGCAATTGGGAGAGATGTGCCCCTCTTGCCCGCAATTGAAACAGACATTCTTCCCTTTTAGACATGCACCCGAGTGATTCCTCCCACACTCCTTATACGCCTCAGTTCTCTTCTTTACTTCACCTGGTTTTCCCCCAGAGTTTCCCGAGTTAAAATTATTATTGTTGTTGTTGTTGTTGTTCCACTTCCTCTTGTTTCCACCACTGCTGCTGCTACCTTCCCCGCGATTCCCTCCTTCATTCTTCTTCTTTTTCTCCTTATTAAACTTCATTAGGGCTTCACTTCCGCCCTCAGCAATTATAGCCTTCTCCAGGAGAGTCGCGAAGCTGTTCGTCTGCAACACCGAAAGTCTACTGTATAACCATGGTTTGAGACCCTGCTCAAACCTCCTCGTTTTCCTCTCCTCTGTGTCGACCTGATGAGGCGCGAACCTCGCCAGTTCGTTGAACTTTGCGGCGTACTGGGGTACGGTCATGTCTTCTTGCTTCAGCTACAAGAATCGCATCTCCATACTACTCTGCGTACTAGCAGGGAAATAGTTTTCGAAGAAGATCTTCTTAAACTCTTCCCAAGATATCACACCTTCTCCCGCCCTGATCTGGTTTGCCTCCCACCAAAAATTGGCTTCACCCTTCAGCATGTAAGTGGCGAAGATTGTTTTCTGATCATCTCCTACGCTAGCAATAGCGAACGCCTTTTCAATTTCCTTGACCCAAGTTTGGGCTTCGATAGGTTCGGTGGTTCCTTTGAACTCAGGTGGTCCCGCGCTCTTGAAGTCTTTAAAGTGTGCCACTTGGTCCGCTAGAGGGTTATTGGTATTCGGGGTTCGATTCTGTAATGCCCCAACTAACATGTCTACAAACTGTTGCATAGGGTTCGGTGGACCCCCAGCATTACCGCCTGACCCTTCTGGTACTTGTTGACGACGTCTTCCTCTAGCCATCTCTCTGTTTAAATAAACTTAGTGTTATTATCCCATAACTTATTCCTACAATATTTATAATTCATATAAAAACTTAATCATCACATCACATATTTAAATAAAAGCATATTTATTTATAAACATAATACCCAAGGTATTTCATCATCTTATGGCATTAAGCCATTTACATCACTTTAACCATCATATTTAGTAACATTGGAAACCAAGTTTTATTTCATAGATAAGTGTTCTACACGCTAGTAGTAAAAGTTTAACACGAACAAACTAAAGACCCCGCCTAATGGCGTCTTCATGCTCTTCATCCGCTATTTCCAGCACCAGCCCACGGCTTATAGCATGTCTAGACTGGTACTTCTCACGTGGAAAGTGATACACTCTATACTGGAACCTCCCATGTGCTGTCTTAAACGCATACTTCATTCTATCCATCCTAACCTTCTTATCTCTTACCTCTCCTTCTAACTCGCCTGTTAGCTTCTCGGCCTGAACACGGCCTCTCCTCTCATCTCCCCAGAATGTGGTAATGATCTGCTTGTCAGTTTGGAGACTCTGAATCCTTAACTCTAGCCCATTAATGGTATGTTCCAAGTGGGTCCTAATAGCTTCTTTCTCATCCTTCAGCCTGTCCGCCTTCTGACCTGCTGTTCGCAGCTTGTCAGCCAGATCCCCGTTCCTAATTATCAGGTGTTGCACCAATGCTCCAAGCAATGCTGCAGCCTGCTGCTCCCCCTGATACAGCTCCTCCAACTCATGGACTTTGTCATTCAATTCTGTAATCCTATCCATCAACTCATCCAATATAGTATCCTCAGGTGCTTCCTCGGAGTCCTCCTCGGGCTCCTCTTCCTCTTCAGGATACTCCTCTGGGTCTAACTCAGCTGCTGCCTCAGCTATAGGCTCAGGTACAGCTGTCACCAACTGCTCACTCACTACGTGAATATCTCTAACCTCCTCTTCTCCTGACATCCTACAATCAAGACAAAGAACTCAATTAGTATTTTAAAAATAGATATTGATTTTGTTTTTAGAAAAATAGCTTCGACACTACACTTAGAACTCTACGTGAGTTCATCAACTTATTACCTCCACTAACTTCCCTAAGGTTATAGTCTAAGGTTCCCCACCTAAAGTTTATAACCTACGGCTTTGATACCAACCTGAGACGCCCCCACATCCGTGTAACATCGATTACAGGACATGGTACTCACGATACAACATACATCATCATCTATCTAAGTAACTCCAGCAATAATAATAATAATATTATAACTATTACGTACAAAATAAAATCCCAAGTCTTTACAACCTTTAATAAACCAAAACTTAAACTTAGCGTTTATCGCTACATTACATCATATGCGGAAATATAAACTTATTTCATAAGGTAACTAGCATCATTTCATCTTAGACTTCCCCTTGTCCTTGCCCGAGCCCTCAGCCTTCTCATCCTTAACTGAAAGGTTTAAGCAAGAATGAGCACAAATTGCCCAGCAAGTATATAAAGAAGTTTGGAAACATACATCACGAGTAAAAACATTTGTATGACAATATCTCAACAATTAAAGGAATTATCAAGTGTTAAACAAGAATATCAAAGATAAGAGTTTAGAATTCTCAATAGCATACTAAGTGGTGTAAAATACCCTGAACATTGCTTTGTTTCATCGAAAACCATCAGACGGTTTAACAATCAAATAGATTGTAAACGGTCTCTGCAAGTGCTCCAGGTGATCAGCCTATCGTACCCTACATTGTGCACAAGTATAAAGTTTAAACTGCATAAGCATAAATGGGACTATATGCCCGACATCTGTTTGCCCATTTATTCGGGTTGTTCATCTTAGTATTCATGCGAGACCGCACCAAAGCAATTTGGATTGGTAAACATTAAATAGCTTCGAAAGATTTGAATTAAATCATTTTTCATCAATAATAACTAGCCGAAAACAAAGGCCAGGAAACATACTTAGAAACAGTTCGATAATGACATGAAACTTATAAGCATAGTTGTTAGAATAATAACTGAGTAATCATCGATAAGCTTGCAAGATAATTGAAGTTGTATAACTTCACAACAAAGGAACTTGCACGAATAAATAGCTAGCATAAGTCCAATACTTACCCTCACTGAGATAAAATAAGTAAGGATTGAATAAATACCCAATAGAAATTAGGGCTAGGAAACTTGCCTGATACGTCTTCTACAGTTTAAGCTATCAATTAGTCCTTCACGTAACCTAATCACATATGTCACGTTAAGCAATTAGGTCCTCGAACTCTAATTTGAAAGTAAAGGATTTCCTTTTATTTAATTTTATTATTAAACTACCATGTATGCTATCAGCAAGCTAATTTAATCATATAACATGTTGCGTCTTATAGGTAAAGTGGTTCAGTATGAGATTCTGAGCAAAATAAGTTTCTGACATTTTTTTGACCCGGCCCGACCCGACCCGACCCAGTACGGCGCAGCTGCGCAGCCTCAAGCCGTGTTACCGGCGCAGCTGCGCTGTCTGACCAACCCGGAATCCATCTTTGTGTGGCGCAGCTGCGCAGGTATAAGCCTTATGAAAGGCGCAGCTGCGCTGCTCATCAGGCCCAAATCCTGATTTTTGTTTTCGAGCAGCCCACTTTGCAATTTAATTCCCACTTATTTACAGGTTGTATGACCATGATATTTGGACACCATACACTCCATACATCATAGTATTTTACAAAAATACAACATACATGAGACTAACATGTTAAGACCTCGATCCAGCAGCCTAGATAAGCGTGCCAGACTGCTTTCCAGACTTAAAAAAATTTCTGGAAATTCCCAGAATTATGCAGATTTTTATACCAACATGCTTGCTTACGAAATTCATAACTTGGTCACTTTAACTCCGTTTCTTTTGAAAATTGGTCAGGTGAGACATCATACTACATAGTATTTTACAAAATTAACACATACAACCAACGAGTCGCAGAAGCTATGATTCCAAGGCTCCGAAAAACCCAAAAAGTCACAGATTCTAAGTTAACCCACCTTTGACAAAAACCATGATTTTGATTCTAGCATGCATGAGGTTGATTCCTACTGTCCAGATCACATATACTAACATATATACACATGTTACAATAATCAAACCCACTAAGTTACCATGATTTGAACAAATTGACATCTATGAGGCATTTTATCGAACACTTAGCATGCAAACTTGAATTCTTTGATTCACTACGTATTTGAAGCATGATTAGACCAGAATTTTCATTCTCAATATCCCCATATCAGTAAACAACACTAAGATAGCATCACACAGTCAAAACAAATTATTTACCACAATTATCCATGCATTTTCTTCACTATTTTCTTAAGAACATAGAATAGGTTTCATGGCTTACCTCTTGGACGAATTCCTTCTTGTTTTAATCTGATAGAGCCTCACTCCTTGCTTTCTAACTCCTCTGTAATCTCCAGAATTCTTAAACAACCTAGTATCACTCTCAAACTCTCAATATTTTTTTCTCTCTCGATTAGAACTTTTTGTGAAAAGGAGAAAAGACTTGGATTGGGAATATATATATAGCACATAATATACATTGTTTGCTCCAGCCCTTCCATCTCCACAATTCATCAGTTACACCCCATGCCACCATTAACCGAATTGAAGAAGGTGGGAGTTAGAGAAATGAAAGAGCTTTGGTTTTAAGGAAGAAAATATAACTCCCTTCCTAATCATTTAGAATATACGTATATACTCTCCCTCCTTGTCCCAATTTGGCTGACACATGGCCCCATCAGCTGCTGCAATTCCCTTATTAAAATATTATTTAATCAATTAAATAACCATTTGACCGTTTTGCCCTCCGTAGCTAAACGTTTCGATACTCATATCGACTCCTACTAAAATCGACGTCCCGGACGTCATGGGACTATCCGTTTCGTCAAATTCATCTCCAAAATTCGTGGTTGACTTTTTACCCGAAAAGTCAACCGGTTGACTTTGACCAAAAAGTCAACTGTGACACATTTTCGTAGTTATAGTCTATCCTGACTAATTTCGACGTTCCGGACTCAAATACGCAGTCCGCGTCTCTAAATTCCGCTCCAAACTCAAAATCATGCTTTAAAGCCATCCCACGAAATTAATAGAATTAATTCCATACTTAACCAATTTAAATAGTTGAATTAAACTGAACTAACCATTTAAATACTCCTCATCACATATCATAAAATAACACATGTATGTATAACACAGATACATCTAATAAAAGAAAACACACAAGAATTTCACATAAATTCGTTTATTGATAATTGTTAAAAGACATAATACTCTCGGATATTACACATACCATCCAATACCATCCTAGAAAAGCGAACGTGGTA
This sequence comes from Panax stipuleanatus, assembly GCA_020205555.1. Lineage (NCBI taxonomy): Eukaryota > Viridiplantae > Streptophyta > Magnoliopsida > Apiales > Araliaceae > Panax > Panax stipuleanatus. Next base: position 41,931,619 of record CM035117.1, read on the forward strand.
GCTGACGCGTTGAGTAGAAGATCATATGTAATACCCGAGAATTTCCATATATTATTAAATAAATATATTAATGGAAATGAGAATTTATTTGAATATAAATGATTTTGTGTTATGAGATGAATTAATTCAATTGAATAATTATAATAATTGAGAAATTGGTGGAGTTTGTGATAAACTCGTTGATTGCCTTGTGTGGCACAGTGACGTAATATAAGAATGATTATATTAATTTAAGCAAACAATTAATCTATATTAATTGTTAAATCGAAGAATATTAATTAACTGTTATAAAATACTAATGAGGATTGATTAATAATATGTGATTATTATTATTGCAAGGAACATAATAATAATGAGCAACGTGTTTATAAATATAATAAGATTTATATCAAAGTGATAGTTAATCATATAAAGGTTAATTAAATTGTTATGGAGGTTAACAATTATATTGATTGATGTAGGATATGTGTATATTATTAATTAATATTCAATTTATAAGATGAGAAATTATATGTACAAGCATGCGAATTAAATGTATAGTAACTATATGTTATGATATGTGTAGGTGACAAATGATGTGTGGATATACATTAAAATAATGTATCATGGATCTATTATAAATAATTGTTGAGTAATACAATTTAATAATATATGATATAATGTAATGTGGTAGTATCCGATTGTATTATATCGGTAAGATAAAATGTACATAGATTATATGTATTCAAATTGCATTTATTACATTATGGGGAGAACATTGTAATTATAACCTAAGAGTACATATAATATATAACATAAGTGTAGCATATAGTCCATTTGTGAGAATGCTGAGATTTGCTTGGCTTGTCCCAATATAATAGTCACTCTCCTTTCCCTCATTCACGTGCACAGCCATTATGGCCTAAGCCTATTGCTTCTCCTTAAACTCAGTAAATTTCCATAGCCTTGTAGCAATGATGAGCAAGGGAGTGGTGTTAATGATGGATTCTAACAACTAAATACCTACCATTCTATAACCTTCATGCAATTTGACAATCCGTTAGTTTGATTTGGGAGTTAGAAACTTGGACTGTGTATTCATTCTTCTATATAAAGAACTCCCTGCACCTTCATTTCATTGCTGAAATATTTCTAAGAGAAGAGAGTATACTGTGATTGTCTATTTAGTTCAGAAGGAATTTTTATAGTAGCATCAGCAAGCTTACTCCATAACAGAGGTATAAATCCTCTTCGTGTCTTCATTTTCATTTTCATTTTTCTGTCAAAAGAACTCCATTGTTGTTTTCTGAGTTTTGTTGAAATTCTCGATTATGCCAAATTGGTTCATGATTGGTTTGTAGAAACCTTATATTGTTGTTATATGAACATACACACATGATGGAACCACTGAATAGTCTTTCATTTCCATTGTTCCTCTTCAATTTCTGTAAATACATGAAATTCGTAAATTAGTTTCATGAAATTAGGAATTGATAATTGCTATTGACTGTTATATAAGCATATATGTATGTGTTAGTAAGTTAAACAAGGATAATATCTGGGTAAATCGATGAAATGGGAGGTTTTGGGTCGGTTTTCGCTGCAGTCTGAACCAGAAAACTGCCTCGACGCCGCAGCGCCGCAGCCCGCGCCGCAGTGCCACACGCGCCGCAGCCTGCGCCGCAGCGCCGCACGCAGCGCCACTCGCGCCGCAGCGCCAGTATTAAGCTACTGTGCCGCGCCGCAGCGCCAGCCTCTGTGTTCAGTTTTCTGCATTCTGCAGCAAAACTGTTATGTACCAATTGTTTGATTTTTGTTTAAACAAGCATGGGAGCATGATTAATACATATATATAAACCTAATGAGGCAATGTAAGCATGTTTTAGTATATTGGCATGCATGGTTAACCAAACGACATATAGTTTGGAAACAAACTTAAAGTTTCGTAAACGAACATTAACATTATAAAGCATGTTTACATACTGACCTTGCAAGCACGTTAGTACCACCTAGAGACACATGAAGTGCATGTTAGCTTATCTATATTGGTTCCATAACAAAATATGAACATGTGAACCTAACTAGTGCTCATTCCTAACAAAATATAAGTTTAAAGGTGGATATGATCATGTAAATGCTATATAGTCATTTTGATGTTATGAGCATGTTTAGATAGCTTTGAAATATATGAATGAAGCCTTAACTTGTGTTTATATGGTTCGTAAGGAAGCATGAACATGTTAGGCTCTATTAGTAAGATTCACTGATAGAAATACAAGCCTTGCACATGAGCATTAACATGATACGTGGAGATTTAAATTCTGATATTTATGGACACATGTGATAGTACTCTTAGACTCATTCATGTGTCATGAATATATATATACCATGATTGGTTGCCGTGATTAAAGTTTAGCATAAACAAAGCATGTTTTCAAGATAATAACAATGCTAGCTACATATATGCAATACGAGTACTCATGAGCATGACTAATACAAGTTATATGAATATCTTATGTGTTTAAAAGCAATCATGTTAGACCATATGAGTTCGTGTCCTTGAATGGCTTTAAGTATTAACTTAAGAACCTATACCATGTACGATTGGATTTGGAAAAGTTATACAAGCATGAAAGTATCCTTTAAATATGAATACATGCTACGCGATATTATATGATGTTACTTGAACCCGATTTTGACGGTTAACTTAAGGAGATGCCGTAACTTGCTAAAATGAAATATATTTAGTATTGATTGTGGTCTTATGTGATATTAATAATATGCAAGCATGTTTGCTAATTGTTGAGATCTTATATAATATGAGAATGCGTTTAAACTCTAAAGAAGGAACGTTAAGGATAGAAATTATATTCTATATAACTGTGTAGCTAGGTAAAACTTAGCTTATGTGTTGATCGTATATTCAAAGAGAAAATGTGAAGTTAAATTATATGACTAATGAATATCATATATATACGTAACTGTATTAACGATAGGAATTCGAAAGTGTTGATTGCTTTTCGTGGATAAACTACGCTAAAGGCAAGTTCTCTTACTTACACTCTTCTAAAGTGCAAGTATCCTAACCGACGCATTTACTTTATGCAAGGAAATCTATGATTGTGAAAGTTTCTTAACTTATACTCTTTTACTATGCAAGTATCCTATCTTGTGTATTGCGAACTAGTTTCCTATTTAATCGGTTGAATCGAATTAGCACACTTGAACTCTTATTTCATTAAAGCTATTATTCATGTTGAACTTAGTATTGTTCTTGAATATTGTGAAAGTGTCTATGCCATTTGATTCAGCTGGACTTATGTTATTGAAAAACAACCCAAACTAATTGATTGGTGCGGGATCTTATATTTGACTGAGAAGAACAACCTTCTTTGAAGGGAATATATAATTGTCGGAGAATCGACGTGCACACTTGAGTATGGTTGATTGTTATGCATAACAAGGGTACTTTAGGCTGATCACCTGTTGTACCTGTTTTTGTTGGATTTTCAGTTTATTACTGTCAATTCTAGTAGAAGTTCATAGTCCGTAGTGACTACTCAGTATTCAATTATTTGAAATCTTGAATTGACTTATTATTGAATCATATTGATATTATCCTGTCCTTAGCGACTGATATTGAGAACTGTTGATATTCTTGTTATTCTTGAACTATCAAATCTTGTTATACCCTTTCGAGAATTGAGAATCTTATTACTCACCCTTATTGTATATTACTTGCTGGGCAATTTGTGCTCACTCTTGCTTTCCCTAAAATATTTCAGTTAAGGCAGAGCATGGTGAACCTTCGGGCGTTGATAAGGGCAAGGGCAAAGCTACCAACTAGCTTATGTCTGTTATGTTTTAAATATATTAATATTGTATGATGATGATGTAGTAAGACTGGATTTGATTATGTTTAAGCTTAAGTTAGATTATGTAATAAGTCGTTAACTGATATTATTATGTAATCTATTAAGTACTGTAGGTTGCGAGACTTGGGGGAATAATTATAATAAATCATTGTAAATTATTCTAGAATAGATTTTCCGCTGTGATCGTATGATATTATTATTATTATTGTGAGGTATTACCATGAGCACGTGATGAACCGAATTCGAGAGACCAAGTGGCGGTCCTGGAATTTGGGGGCGTCACATCATATATGGGAACGAGTGCAATGATGTCAAGTATACGCGTAGAACCAGCTTTGATTTATAAAGTTAAAGCTGCTCAAGCTACGGATGCGGAGCTGATGAAGATGAAGAAGAAGGTGCAAGAAGGTGCAATTCCAGAAGCAAGAATCGATGAAGATGGAATACTTCGAGTCAACTTCAGACTTTCTGTTCCTAACGATTCCGACTTGAAGTATAGAATCATGATGGAGGCACACAACACACCGTTTGCGATCCATCCTGGGAGTACTAAAATGTATCGTGATCTTTGACATACATTTTGGTGGAGCAATATGAAGAGAGAGATCGCGGAGTTCATCTCGAGATGTTTAACTTGTCAACGTGTAAAGGCGGAGCATCAAGTGCCGAAGGGTCCATTGCAACCACTGGAGATTCCGGAATGGAAGTGGGAACACATTACAATGGATTTCGTTACGGGTCTTCCTAAGGTTTCTCAAGGCATAGATGCGATTTGGGTTATTATTGATAGATTAACCAAGTCTGCTCATTTCTTGCCGATACGAGAGACTTATTCCCTTGAACGTCTTGCTCATATGTACGTGAATGAGATTGTGAGATTGCATGGCATGCCAGTATCCATAGTTTCGGATCGTGATCCCAGATTTACTTCACGATTTTGGATCAGTTTGCAGAAAGCTATGGGCACGAATTTACAATTCAGTTCGGCTTATCATCCTCAAAGAGACGGACAATCGGAAAGGACTATTCAAACTCTTGAAGATCTATTGAGACTTTGTGTTCTAGACTTCAAAGGGAGTTGGCATAAGTATTTACCATTGGTGGAATTCTCCTACAACAACAGTTATCAGGCAAGTATAGGCGTGGCTCCATTCGAAGAGTTGTATGGGAGAAAGTGTCGCTCTCCAGTATGTTGGAACGAGGTGGGTGAAACAACATTATTGGGACCGGAGTTAGTACGTATGACTACGGAAAAGATCCAAATAATCCGACAACGTATACAAACAGCACAAGATCGACAAAAGAGTTATGCGGATCTTCATCGAAAGGACGTGGAATTTAATGTTGGAGACCATGTGTTATTACGTATTGCTCCATGGAAGGGAGTTACGAGGTTTGGGAAGAGAGGAAAGCTAAACCCACGATTCATTGGTCCATTTGAGATTCTTGACCCAATAGGAAATGTGGCCTATAGACTCGCTTTACCTCCAAACATGTCTCGTGTTCATAACGTGTTTTATATATCCGTGTTACGTAAATATGTGAATGATTTAAACCGCATTATTGAGTTAGAACTAGACGAGATAGCTGAAGATTTAACGTACGAGGAGGTACCTGTTAAGATCTTGGATAGGAAAGAGCATGTCCTACGCTCGAAAATTATACCTCAAGTTAAAGTTTTGTGGAGAAACCATGCAATTGAGGAAATGACGTGGGAGTTGGAATCGGAAATGAAAGCGAGGTATCCTCACCTTTTCGACATACAAGGTACGTACGTCAATTTCGAGGACGAAATTTCATAAGGAGGGGAGGTTGTAAGACCCCAACTTTTATGAATAAAGATTTAATTTTCTTTATATATTATTTCGAAACAGTAAGGTGTTGTTTTGATAAATATGAAAGTTATGGGTGAAATGTGCAAATATTTTTAAAATGAGCAAGTGGTTATAAAATATTCTTGTTGTCGGGGAATATTCGTTTGGTCGTGGAATATTCTTGTTGTCGGGGAATATTCGTACGATGGCGCAGCTATTTGTGGGCCCCCACAACGGAATAACTGTCGGATATAGAAAGCGACAGAAATAACTTTTTTACAAAATAACGGCGTAGTTGTTACCGTTAGTACTGTTGAAATACCCGTTGGTTAAAATACAGTGATACACGGTGTTGCACAGTAGCACACGGTATTGCACAGTAATTCTAATTATTGATTCTTACGTGAGAAGCCATTACTCAATAATTGTTACAGTAATTACTGTTCAATATTTTATATTATTGACTCAATAATTGCTACGTTGATATTTTATATTATTGACTCAATAATTGTTACATTGATATTTTATTGACTCAATAATTGCTACGTTGTCATTTTATATGATTGATTCAATAATGGCTACAGTTGATATTTTGGTATTATTGATTCAATAATTGTCATTGCACAGTGTTTCACATTAGCAACTCAATAATTCATATTATTTGAATAATATTATTAGATAGCATTATTGACAATGTCTAAGGAAGTTCTGTCTAGGAGGGGTTATTTAATTGCGCGTCAATAAGGAGAAGTCCTTATCGGAAGGCCCCTTCTTTCTTGGAAACGACCTGGTTGTCAATATTGTAGTTCTGTAATATTATTTGTGAATAATTAATTATTGATTTATATGATAAGGAAATATTTATTTTGTGGATATAAAAGAAGGAATTAGCGCTGATGTGTTTTTATCAGTATTTTGGTGTGAGAAATCATCTGTTTATGGATTTCGGATAATTTATGTTTGGAATTTGGAAAAACTTCCTTCTACAAAGTTGTAGAGAATTAAATTTCCTATAAAAGGACAGAATTTTTATTTTTCTGATAAAGGGGCTATTTATTATGAATTATTGAAGTTTCAGAAAATAAATATTTTTTTTTGGGTGGGCCCCACTTTTGTTGAAAATTCAAATTTTTGAAAAGCCGCCAGGCGGCGAATTTTTTTTAAAAATAATAATATTTTATTATTTTAGTCTCTTTTGGCATCCTAAGTTTTTCCTATAAATAGGGTGCTTAGGTTAGAATTGAAAATCACACCAGAATCAGAAGTTTTCTCTCTCTATAATATCGAGCGTATTTTTGTGAGTATTTCGATACTTTGAGTGTTACTATTCAGTGCAAGTTTCCTTCGGTATTATATCCGATATTCCAGCCAGAAGTGTTATTCTTTTGAGGTAAGGGATGTTATTTTCTTTCATAAATGATGTTATTCTTTTCAATATCATTATACCAAAATATTGGCATGGATTTTATTATGAAATTCTTACTTTTTTCGTCGGGGTTACTATTCACGTATACGGCACTATTCACGTATACGGCACTATTCACGAAAAAATTAAATTTTCTTCTATATGCCCAAATTACTTGTTAAAGTTCTTATCTTTGATTGGATCTAAGTTTCACAAAGTATTATTATGGAATATTCTTGAACTTTGATAAACTCAAATACGAATCCTTAATATTCCTTTATTTCACTGGATTCGTTATTTATATGGTTTTTCATCATCCTCAGTTCTAAGTGGTGATATAACTGAATATCTTTGGCCTGTAGAGCAAAGATGAATGATTACCTGATGAATATCTTTGGCCGTAGTGCAAAGATGACAGGTGTTGAGATGAACATGACCACTGATGATACAAATGAATATCTTTGGCCTGTAGTGCAAAGATGAATATTGATTCGAGATGTATATTGATTGATGTTACAGGGATAAAACATTGATGATGGACTTTTAAATCATAGAAGATAGTAGACTTCATTCTCTACTTAACTCTTCTAATGAATTGTTATTTCCGCTGCGAATATTGATTTAAGATTGGTTGTCCATTATATTTTATCTGATTTATTGAAGGCTAACGATAATTTATTTTCCATTATCTTAGTCATAATATTCTTTACTGAGCTAGTTGAGCTCACCCTTTTCATCTGTTGTCCTTTTCAGGAAATGAGAATGTCGCGGGAACTAGTCGGGGGACAGAGTGATGGTCCGAGTTAGAGCAGTAGTAGTCCTCACTATTTCTGATAAATAGTGTGATAACAATTGTAATGAGGACTTAGTTTGAATCTTAATATTTTCTACATATTTGTATTGACACTCACAGTTGTGTGGTCGTATTTTGCACGACCGTATGATATAAAGTTTGTATTTGAATTCGGTACCATGTATTTGGCGACTCAGAATGGGTTGGGTTGACTGGACCTATTCTGGGGGCGTCACATTATATGTATATTACAATATACGTTAGTTAAAGGTTAGTCAGTTAGAACAAAACAAAGAAAAGAAAGAGTAGAGGAAAGGTTAGAGAGAAACTCAGAGAAGAAGAAGAAGAAGAAGAAGAAGAAGAAGAAGAAGAAGAAGTAGGAAGAGGAGTCCTTGCTAGAAGCCATCAGCTTCTTCTTCCTCATAATCAAAGGGTAAAATCTCTAAGTTTCACTTTCTTCTTATTGTGTTTTAAATATTCCATATTTTTCAAAAAGAACTTCTATGTAATAATCTTTTTATGTAAATTTCTTGATTATGATATGTGTATGGGATGTATATATATATATATATATATATACATATATATATATATATGCTTATATATGATTTTTATAGTTGTTTAAGTGATTCAATTCACGTAGATATTATGAACATGAAGAAATCATGTTCATAGTAATTTACTATGAGCTTATTTTGAAAATAGTCTTTAAATCATCAAAATTGGTATGTGTTTGTCAATTGTTGTTTAAATTGATTATGGATTATGTTAATATGTTAAGAAATAGAGTTAACACAATTGGAATTTCATGAATTGGTTTAAAAACGAATTCGCAATAGAAATTTTCTTCAAGAACGCTTGATATTGTCGTTTTCTTCAAAAATCATAAAACCTGTGTTTTGATTATGTGTTGTAATAATTTTGTATGATATAATCATGTTAAGAGTCTAAAATTTTGTTTTCATTAAGTTTCATGTACATCATGTGGAGAAAAATTGAACTTTGGTGTGAAGAAATAAGCCAAATTGGCTTATTTCTCTGCCGTTCGCGAGCTGGGGGAACCCACCAGTAGTGGGTCCTGCCCCAGCGGGGCTGTTAGCCTTGGGGGACCCTCCTCAGTGGGGCAACCTACTGTTCGGGTTTTTGTTTTGTGCTTCGTTGAGTTTTTGTTCAGTGTTTGTTTAGCTAACGTATATTGATGACTTGTTAAGTGTAATAGACAATGAGATAACATACTTTTGATATGTTTAAGATGACTTGAAGTCTTATATGAATATATTATATGTGTACGTGTGTATTACTTTCATAAGGTACGCCTGATAGTTTAAAGCGTTATAAGCTTGTGAAGTGTATGTTGTGAGCAACTTATGTTATAAACCACGTTGTGAGTTGAACTTAAGTAAGAAGTTCAACGATGTTAATGTAACAATCATGTACTAATTGATATTATAAAAACAATGTAATATGTAGGGTAATTGTGGAAGTGGTTTGTAATTATAAAGTGTATCTTGCGCTTGAGGCAAGTTTTCTAATCCTTATCCTTTTACGTTAAGCAAGTTTCCTAAGACCTTTTTTTTACGTTTATGCGAGCTTTCTCATTGAATCTTTTTATTGTGCAAGTTCTCTAACCCTTGCTCATTATATCATGCAAGTTTATTTTTGATTCTTAACTTGTTCTGTATTGTACAAGTTATGTTGTATTCTAATATTCATAATGCACAAGTATTGAAGTATTATTGAAGTATTGCGATCTTGACTTAATTGTTCAAGCAAGATCTACTTAATCTTTAAATTGCTTTAAGTTATTTCTAAAGCATGCCTACTTATTATGAAGTCTATTGTTATATCTTACAATTGGTTCATAGTTCTTATATTATTGAACTGATAAAGTATTGTGAGTTGATTCAACTACTCCTTAGTTGATGATAGTTGAAACTCCAAATTTCCTTTAAGCTTATCCAAACCAAACTTTCTTTGGTGCTGACTTATATTCAAATACTGAGATGAACAACCCTATTTATTAGGGGAGGTTACTACGCGAAAGCGTTGAATGTTTGTGCACAATACATGGTGCGAAGGGCTGATCCCTCTAAGTAGGAGTTAAAGGTCCATAGTCTCAATGACTGTTAAAGGTTTTAAATAGAAATATTTATAACCTAGAACATAGTTCAAGGTCGTATGACCCTCAGATAAATTCTATATTCGAATTTTAAATATGATGAAAGAATTATTATTCAATTCTTTATTTTGAAGAAAATAAAGTTAATTAAACCCTTTTTGAAGTTATTCAGTTATGTCATATCATTATTATATTTCAAGTGAGTTTTTGTTTGCTCACTCTTGCACATTTTATAACCCCTTGCAGTTAAAGCCGAGAATGTTGGCGTACCGTCAACAAGTAAAGGGAAAGGAAAGATGAGCAAGTGAAGACTTGTTGTCTTCAATATTGATTGTAATAAGACTAGTTTATGATATTTTATTTCCGCACTTAATTGTTATGTTAAGGTTAGATAACCCTGGAATTTATTTTGGGCAAGATTGTAATCCTTTTATAAGGAAGATGTTTTTTTTATTTAAGTAATTATGAAGGTTGTAATCTACTTTGCAATTATTTATTATTGGATAGATACATGTTTTATTTAGAAAGTGAACACCAAATCTTGAGGAAACAAAGTACCAGGATTTGGGGGTGTCACAGGTTGGTATCAAAGCAGTAGGTTATGAACCTTAGGTGGGGGGAAAAACCTTAGGTAGTAGCCTTATAGGAAGATCAAAAATATAGTGGTGAGATAAGTAAAGATAATAAACTACCTTATTTTCTATGTGTTTACGTTTAAGTATTCGAAGAGTGACGACTCGATATCACGTAATAATAAACTTTAAAATTCTTTTGTCAGGATGACGAACGTTGGAGAGTCCAATCAGGCTAGAGAGGAGTTACCTTAGGTGCCTAGAGAGGAGGAGACCCGAGACATCCATGTTGTCTGGGAGTAGTTGGTTAGGAGAGAGCCATCTCCAATGATCACCGTAGCTGGTCGGGAGCATGAGCTGACACCTATTCTAGAGGAGGAGGACGAGGATGAGTCAAAGGAGTCAGAGGAGGAAGAGGATCCTGAGGAGGAATTCCCACCTCACTCTACTAGTGCTGAGATATACGAGGCAGTCTACGACCGCAACGTGGAGCTTCAGGAATTGTTGGACGAGAGTCGGACTACTATACAGCAACGGGATGAGACTATCAAGGAGATGGATAGTGAGCTAGGAGAAGTTCAGTGGAAGCCAATCCACGTAAAGAATGATAGAGACGAGGCACGGGCCGAGCTAGCGAAGCTTAAGCAAGACATCCAGAAAGAGTCAATGAAGCGTGCTAGAGCGGAGGAAATAAGCTTGAGGGCTACTCAACGAGCCAATCGAGCTGAAGACGAGGCTGAAAACAAGAGGGCCAAGCTGAGGGAGACAAAATACGCATTCCATACGGCCATAGATAGGGCCTAGGATGGTGTCTTCTATTACCCAGCTCAGTTCCAAGGTTTACCATGGTATGTGGTGGACCGAAGACAATGTTTCAGGTGATGGAGGAAGAACGCAGAGAGGCTGTGCGACGTCTTAACATGCCTATACAGTAGAGTCCTTAACTATTGTTTCTTTATGTAATAAATAAATGTAAATCCCATAATTTGAGATAATAATGGGATAAAGTGATGATGTAGTCCTGCAACTTGTTTCAGTTCAAGAAAGATGATGTAAATAGCATAGATGCTATCTATTCTATGTTTTTCGAAACTACGAGTAATGAATAAAAGAAGTTATTGATGTGTTATATGTTCATATACGAACTGAGTTATTTAAATGTTTAAGTATAAACTTGAATACTTAAGAATTTAGTAAAAGATCTAATAAGAGTATTTCTTAACAGAAAATGCCTCCTAGAAGAAGACCTACACGTCTACACCCCGAAGGGTCAACTAATAACAACAATAATAAATATGGGACAAATCCTAACTCGGTTCAATAGTTGGTGAACCTACTGACAGGAGCACTTGTGAATCAGCCGCAAGTGTAGGGCACGATGTTTAAAGAATTTAAGGCAGTAGGACTGCCGGAGTTCAAGGGATCGGTAAACTCGATAGATGTCCAGACGTGAGTAATGGAGATGGAAAAGGTAGTGAAGACCAGAAGACAGCTTTCGTAACTTTTATATTAAAGTCGGATGTTAGCTTCTGGTGGCAGGCCAATAAGACCAGAGAGGGTGAAGGAGTGATACCGTGGGAACGCTTCAAAGAGATGTTCTTTGAAATGTACTTTCCTGTGAGCTCGCAGGACCAGATGGAGGTCCAATTTCTAGAGCTGAAGCAGGGAGGGATGACAGTGTCGGAATATACCCCAAAATTCAACGAGCTAGCCAGGTTCTCTACATACCAAGTAAGCACTGACGCTACGAAGGTGAGGAGGTTTGAGCGGGGACTTAAACCCTGGTTCTACGGCAAGGTCTCCAATATTCCAGCTAAACACGTTTGCAGCTGTGTTGAAAAAGGCCATTCTAGCTGAAGAAGGGAGCGACGCCGTGACTAAATTCAATCAAGACAAGAAGAAGAAGAACGAGACGGAGAACAAGGCAAGTGGTAGCGGCTATCAACCAGAAAAGGAAATGGAACGACAATACCTCTGCTGGGAGTTAGCAGGGAGGCCAGCAGAAGAGGAAGTTCGAAGCATGTGCTACATGCGAGAAGAATCACATTGGAGTGTGCATAAAGGGGAAACGGGTGTGCTACAACTGTGGTCAGGAAGGCCACATTGCTCCAAATTGCCCGAACCCGAAGAAAAGAGCTTGTTACACATGTGAATCCAAGGATCACATGGCTCGTAATTGCCCAAAGAAACCAGCGGCAGGGTCAACAGGGAATGCAGAAAATGGCAGCGGCAGCACTCTGACTATCGCTGGACCACTACAAGTCGTTCGACCCACTGCCCGCACATTCAACATGACGGTGCAGGACACTATGTAGTGAAAAGATGTGGTGGCAGGTATTATTCCGGTCAATAGTATAAATGCATATGTATTATTTAATTCGGGTGCTACTTGTTCATTCAAATCTTATGATTTTGCCAAGACCTTAGACTTACCTAAAGAGGAATTAGTTTACCCCTTGAACATAGAGATTGTGAATAGGGAGATTATTCCAGTTAGGTTTGTTTACAAGAACTATAGATTGGACATTAAGGGCCAGGAATTAAGGGTAGAATTGATCCTGATAAAACTTGGGGAATTTGATGTCATACTGGGTATGGACTGGTTGTTCAACCATGGGGCGGTAATCGACTGTCAGAAGAAGTCGATAAACCTTATGACTCCGTCGAAGGTAGTGTTTTATGGTAGTAAATCACCTAGACAAGCGAGTTATCTGACGGTTATGCAAGTCAAGAAAGTTTTGAGGCAAGGCTGTGTAGGATATCTAGCCTACATAGTAGATATCCGTAAGGAGAGCCCGAAGATAGAAGAGATATCGGTGGTTAGGGAGTTTGTGGACGTATTTTAGGACGATTTACCAGGACTTCCGCCAAATAGGGAGATAGAGTTCGTGATCGACTTAGCGCCGGGAACTGCTCTGATTTTGAAAGCTCTGTACCAAATGGCTCTGATCGAGATGAAGGAACTGATGGTTCAGCTACAGGAATTGCTGGACAAGAAGTATATTTAACTGAGCATTTCGTCGTGGGGACCGCCCATTTTATTAGTGAAAAAGAAGGATGGATCAATGCGGCATTGCATTGATTATAGGAAGTTGAACAAAGTTACGATCAAGAATAGGTATCCTTTACCTAGGATCGATGACTTGTTTGATCAGTTGAAAGGTGCTAGATACTTCTCGAAAATTGATTTGAGGAGTTAGTATCATCAGTTGAAGGTGAGAAGGGAAGATAAACCGAAGACAACTTTTAGGACTCGGTATGGTCATTAGGAGTTCTTGGTGTTGTCATTTGGTCTAACGAATGCCGCAGCTGCATTTATGGACTTAATGAATAGAGTGTTTAAGATATTCCTAGATATGTTCGTGGTGGTGTTCATAGACGACAACTTGGTTTATTCCAAGACCGAGGAGGAACACACAGAACATTTAAGACTAACCTTAGAATCGCTGAGACGAGAGAAGCTTTATGCAAAATTCTCGAAGTGCGAATTTTGGTTAGAACATGTGCAATTTCTTGGCCACGTGATTGACAAAGATGGGATTTTGGTAGATCCGTCTAAGGTTGAAGATGTAATGAATTGGGATCAGCCAAAGACGCCGTCTGAAGTAAGGAGTTTCTTGGGATTGGCAGGTTATTACCGGAGATTTATCCAAGACTTTTCTAGAATCGCAACTCTGTTGATGAATTATACTCGTAAAACAGTTAAGTTTGTTTGGACGGAAAAGTGTGAGGAAAGTTTTCAGGAGCTGAAGAAGAGGTTGAGTAATGCGCCTGTATTATCTTTACCTGATAGTACTGGAAATTTCGTAGTATATAGTGATGCCTCACATAAGGGATTAGGCTGCGTGCTAATGCAGAGCGGCAAGGTCATTGCCTATGCATCAAGACAGCAGAAAGATTATGAGAAAGGGTATCCGACCCATGATTTAGAATTGGCGGCAGTAGTGTTTACTCTAAAGAAATGGAGACACTACTTGTATGGAGAAAGGTGTGAGAAATACACAGATCATAAGAGTCTGAAGTATATCTTTACATAAAAGGATTTTAACATGCGCCAAAGGAGATGGTTGGAACTGATCAAAGACTACGACTGCGAGATTCTTTACCATCCGGGTAAAGCTAACGTCGTTGCCGACGCCTTGAGCAGAAAAGGTCAGGAGAAGCTGAACATATTAACTGATCAGGACCAGGTAATAGAATAGATGACTAGATTGGAACTGGAAGTGAAGTTTCCGAAGGAATCAGATGAGAAGTTGTTTCAAGTAACTACTAGTTCTACTCTGGTAGACAAAGTGAAATAAGCACAACTTCACGACGAAGAGTGCAAAAAGATCCGGAAGAGAATAGCTGATGGCAAAGAGTTCAAGTTTAAGATCGATAACGAAGGACTGTTATGATTTGAAGGGATAATCTGGGTACCGCCAGTACAAGAAGTCAAAGAGGAAATTTTGAGCGAATCTCGCAGCTCGAGATATTCTATTCACCGTGGAAGTACGAAGATGTACCAGGATCTCAAACACCATTTCTGGTGGCCAAATATAAAGAGGGACGTTGCTGAATGCGTTGCGAAATGCTTAACGTGCTAGAAAGTTAAAGCAAAACACCAGAGACCTAGCGGATTGCTACAACCGTTGGAAATTCTAGAGTGGAAGTGAGAGCATATCATGATGGATTTTGTAGTGGGTCTTCTAGCGACTCAGAAGGGTTTTGACGCGATTTGGGTGATTGTGGATTGACTGACAAATTCAGCCCACTTTCTACCAATCAAGATTAAGTATAACTTGGATCAGTTAGCGAAGCTGTACGTTAAGGAAATCATTTCTCGATAAGGTGTTTCGGTGTCAATTGTGTCCACTAGAGATCCGCGTTTCACGTCAAATTTCTGGAAGCGATTACAAGAATGTCTGGGAACGTAATTGTGAATGAGTACGGCATACCATCCTCAGACTGATGGCCAGAGCGAGAGAACGATTCAGACACTAGAGGATATGCTGAGAGCTTGCATTCTGGACTTCAAGGGAAGTTGGGATAATCATCTACCGTTGGTGGAGTTCTCCTACAACAATAGTTATCACACGAGTATTGGCATGCCACCTTACGAAGCGTTATACGGCAGGAAATGCAGAACGCCTTTGTGCTGGGGTGAAGTCGGTGAACGTTAACTGTTAGGACCGAAACTGGTACAACAAACTGCCAAAATCGTGAAGCTGATCAAAACAAGATTGGTTGCTGCTCAAGATAGACAAAAGAAATATGCCGATTAACATCGACAGAACCGAGAATTCTTACCGGGAAGCTTCGTTTTTCTGAAGGTTTCTCCCTGGAAGGGGAAGATTCGATTTAGTAAAAAGGGAAAGTTGAGCCCCCGATTTATTAGACCTTTTGAGGTACTACGAAAAGTTGGAAAAATGGCTTACGAGGTGGCGTTACCTCTGGAGCTAGACAATATACACAACGTATTCTATATTTCTGTGTTACGATCGTACAAACACGAATACAAACATGTAATAGAATATGAGCCTTTACAGTTTGATAAAGACTTAACTTATGAAGAGGTTCCTGTTCAAATAGTTGATAGGAAGGAACAAGTACTTAGAAATAAAGTGATACCTTCTGTTAAGGTAATCTGGAGGAACCACAGTGCTGAAGAAGCTACGTGGGAACTCAAAGATGTAATGAGGAAATCGTATCCTCAATTATTTGCTTAGCCTTTGTGTAACCCTTTATATATCGATTCTGGGGACAGAATCTTTTTAAGGGGGGAAGAATGTAACAAATGAGATTTTTTTATGTGATTCTGGGGACAGAATCCTTTTAAAAAGGGAAGATTGTAACGAATGAGAATTTTATAAGTTTCATATTTTAGCTAACCATTGGGTGATATGTTATTCCTCATTTACTCTGCATAGACAATTTTTGTTAGTAACATTTATATGGAGGTCAATATCGATAATTTTATGTCGATTGACATGTATCTTTTTTTTCTAAATCAAACCATCGACACTTAAATAGATTAATTTGATCTCCAATGGTACTTTTGAACGACAACTCAATGATATCCTCCAATTCCTCATAAAAGGCACGACCAATCTCATTGTAACAATCTCATTGCACCCACACTCCAATATTAGTTATTTTTCTACCTCCGATATATGTCTTCTTATGAAAGTCACAATCATTTACTTAATTTATAGACATTGTGAATGACAAGGTCCTTGTCTGGGCCCATGGCTAAGGCTTTACATTAAAGGAATTGTATCGTCATTAAGAGCCTGTAATTGTTTAATACAATGTTGTTGGGACTTGTGACTTATAACTGAGAAGTTCCTGAAAAAGGCCAAGTGTAAAGCGAAGCGGGGCAGGGCGGAGCGAAGCACTGGCCCATTAGGTTGTGAACCAAAGGTTGGGGGGTGCGGTACGGTACAGAGTTTCTGTAGCAGTAGTGTGGGCCGCGCCAGTATAAGCTTATAAGCGGCGCGGGACACTCTACGCTCAGTGAAATTATGTGGCACTGGCGCGGGACGCGTCATTGGTAGTCTAAAAGCAGTGAATTAGGCTATAATGTGAATTAGAGTTGGAATATGAGTAGACACTATATATACTCTCTATTGTAAAATCCTATGTAACTCAGTGAATAATAAAAGAACGCCGCTCCCGTGGACGTACTCAAATTGGGAAACCATGAAAATCTTTGTGTTAATTCTTTACTATCGTGTGAGTGTGTGTGATCTAATTCTAACAAATTGGTATCAGAGCTCAGGTTGGATTGAACACACGAAGAACGATGGCATCAAGTTCGTCTGTTACAAAGTTTGATGTGATGAAGTTTGATGGGATTGAAAATTTCGGACTGTGGCAACAGAGGGTAAAGGATCTGTTGGTGCAGTAGGGATTGGTGAAGGCGTTGAAGAAGAAACTAGCGACCATGTCGACTGATGACTAGGATGAACTCCAGGAAAAAGCGTTGAGTATAATTCATTTATGTCTTGCAGACGAGGTTATTTATCACGTTATTGGTGATGAATCGCCATCGGGTGTATGGAGTAAACTGGAATCCAGGTATATGTTAAAGTCGTTGACATACAAACTATTTCTGCAACAGATGTTGTTTGGGTTAAAGATGATCGAGGGCTACGAACTGATTCAACATATTCATACCTTTAATCAAATTATTAGCGATTTGTTAAGGATTGAGGTGAATTTTGAAGAGGAAGACCAGGCGCTAATGTTGTTGTGTTCTTTACCGGGTTCTATGAAGAATCTTGTTACAACTCTTCTATGGGGGGTGTCGACGCTGGGAAAAATTTTAACTTCCTAAATTTATTTATTTTGTTTTACCCTTTTGTGTTCACTATGTCTATAGATTTTATTAAAGGGTGAGGTTTTAGGAAAACGGGACTGACATAAGTGTCGACGACTTTGAAAAGATTGATTTATTATTTTATGATTGGACCGAATGAGACAGAGCCGCCAGTTGGTATAATAATTTAAATGGATGTACCAACTAATCCGATTTTGAAGGTTTTCGCAATGTGGTCCAATATGTGACTTCGTAAGATTGGTCTGGATACCCAAGATTCATAGAGTTTGGGGGCATGCTTAAGCGAGGGGAAGGTACTAGGCAGCCCTCGACTTCTGCGAAAACACGGTTACCGCATCTTATTGATTTCTTATGCATAAAGTGTGTGTATGTGTGTGTATATGTGTGTGAGTGTGTGTGTGTGTGAGAGAGAGTTCTTTATTTTAAGTTTATTTATCTTATTCTAAGTCTTTTTCTAAGTTAAAGGAAAGTATTGGTGTATCTCTTTTGCGCCTAGGTACGAAGGATTTGATTTAGCAAAAAGTTCATTTTTAAACAAGATATATAAATTAAAATGATATTTTGGAAAACAAAGTTTTCAAATCCTTCACCCGACTAGGAATTAAGAACTTTGATACTTCCTTTTATTATCTTTATATTCATAAGGTGATCTACCCCGAATCGCCTTTTCTTTATGAAAGCTCTTTGTGGTTTTACTGGAAAAACGTTTTTGTGATATGCATAAAAAAACATCAAAAAGGATTCGGATTATCATCGGCCATGAAAGCCATCTCGATGAACCAAACACCCCTAAACACAAGTTTTACTATCACAGGATCTTAAATCCTGACTTCTCGGGACTAACCCCTCGAACTCGTTTAAAGATCCAAAATTACACATACATCGACTCGACATTATTTAAACATTACAAAGTTAATAAAATGTCCATCATGGGAATCTAGTTTAGATCTAATCATTAGATCTCAAACCCGGGATTCCTAAGCTCACAATTATTGAAACGAACATATGTACAACATGTTTTAAGCTCAAGATCCGGTGGTTTCATCTGTTGAAACCCTTATCTCGAGAGCTTAGGACCCTCTTCACCTCTTGATATAGATCTAGAGCTCAACAGAGTGACCGTGACAGACCAAAAGTGGTAAAACACATAGATTTACCATGGATCTATCCCGATCTAGCATATGGGTTAAAGCTTCATACTTAATAACCACTCAAAAGGTTAGATCCGGCTTAGATCTAGGTAGATCTAGCCTATAGACTAGATCTACAACAATAAAATCACATAATAACCGGTGGGAACTCAATATCCACCACCAACTACACAATATATATGTAAAATAACAAGTTAAACTTTGTTTACAGAAGATATCACATAAGTCTAGTATTTAAAGCAATATTTACAAAGAAAGTGACCCGAAAAGAGCGTTTTTCACCTTTGGGGACGCGTAAACAAGCTTTTTATGGCTCGAGATCAACTTAGAACACTCAAGACTCTCAATATATGTAATATAGAAGATCAAACAATTCAAAGTTGGTAATAAACTCTCAAACCCGAGGGTTTCTCTATGTAGAAATCCCTTTTTCTCTCTAGAATTGCTCCAACTTTTTTGTAAATGAGTTGTTGCTGCTGGGATAAAGGACCGCGGGGCAGCCACAGGTGTACCTTCTCTAGCCGTAGAAATACATGCGGATGCCTGGTGTGATAACCCGAACAATTATAGATGGTGAGTTATGAAGTATATGAATTCCACGAGTAGAGTATATAGTAGTGATCCTTAGAAAGGAAACGAATGAGTTAAAGAATATATAATATTTGATATATGATTATGTTTAATTGAAGGTTATGTAATAAAACCTAATAGTTGTTGAAGAAATGAATAAAGTATATATATATATATATATATATATATATATGTAAAACTTTTTGCTAAGTTAACGTGTTGAAGTTATTCAACAATAAAATTGTGAAAGAGATTTTGTGAAAATCGAGTAAGGGAGGTTTCGTTGATTCCGATGACGGATTCCTTATAAAGAGGGAAGGATGTGACAACCCGAATTTTCGATAATTAATAAAATAAGAATTTAATAAATAAACTTTTTATTACGAGATGTTTTGAGTTTGGATATGTGTATATATGTGTTATATATTGTGAAATATATGATTTGGTGGGAATATAGAAGATATATATATATATATATATATATATTTAAACTTCTGATAATACCTTCAAGATGCTCAGGACCCATTTGCCTAGAATTCCTACAGTTACTTTGGTCAGCCTCGTTGCAAGATGCTCCTGCCCGCGCAGCCCGTGCAGCCCGTGCTTCTTTGTCTAAAGCAGCCGAAAGCAGTTGCTGAGTCATTTGTCGTCTTGTATAAGTCTTGTTTTGTTTGTCGGCCATATGGCCCCTTTAAATAATTCTTCAATTGATGTGTATTTTATTACTTTAATGTTATGGAAATATTCTAGTTTAATTAAATAATTAAATTAGAAGGTTTGTAGTGGGTTAAATAAATTGCAATTATTTTGGTTAAATAAGAATAATAATTAGTAAGGTTTAATTGAGTTTATTACAAAAATAAGTAATTATGTAAGTGTGACATTAGAAATATGTTATATGTCATAGTAAAGTAGTAATAGTATATAATGAATAGCCTAACCATTGGGTTGCTTAACTAATGATGGAAAAGTGACGTTATGCTACTAAGATGGCTTAATGTGATATTGGTCACGCATGTAGGAGGTTTGTAACATAAACCTTATGTTTTTAGTGGGGGTTACTATTATATTAATTAATTACATAACTATTACCCAAATGAGGAGTTACACAAGAAAAAATCCTTGAGTTTTTCTTTTAGAGCAAGAGTCTTTGTGAAAGAGAGAAATAGAGAGATAGAGAAATTGAGAGAGATAGAGAGAAATAGAGGAATTGAGAGAAGCTAGAAGAAGAAGAAAAAAAAAAGCTAGAAGAAGGTAATTTCTAAACCCTTGTTTAATATTTGATTTTTTGTGGGTAGATTTATGTCTTAATCTTGTTTGTATTGGTTTAATCTTGGATTATCAAGAATCAAACAAGAGGATTCAAGAAAGAAAATGAAATGGAAAGAAAATTTGAAGAACAAAATTCGTAGGTTTTGAGTAATTGTGGACAGATCTTGTGAAATTCATACCTCTTTGGGTATAATGAGTTAGAAAGTGAGCCTTATGTCAAATCGAAGCTATAGAAGTAAGATATAATCTGAAAGTGGAATCACATGAAAACTCCTTTCAGATTTCTTGATGTGTCTGTTTTAGTAAGGCTGGTCCGAAGGGAAAATAATCTGCCCAGAAAATCAAAACTGTTACGGTTTCTGACTTTGACAAATTCATATAAATTTGTGTGTTTTGAATCTGAAGAAACTTTAAACTGAAAAGTTGTAGATATGGAAGTTTACTAGCCAGACTCGCAAGAATGAGCCATTTTATGAAACGGATCATATCCGAAATAAATTGTTTAGTAAGGCTGTCCAGAAAATGAAATTTTCTGGACTAGTTAATGAAATTGCAGAATCTGTTTCAGATGGATAAGGGTCTGACTGTAAGGCCTAGATGAGGTTGTAGTACACTGAGTAAGAGTTAATTCTATATAAGAATGAACAAAAACGGACATGTAACGAAGGAGTTACGTTAAAAACGAAAACAACGTTTTGTTAAAGAAATTGTGAAGATGAGTTTTATAATTCCGTTTGAATTAAGATTTTGGGTGATGGTATATTTTGATGATTAACAATATGTTTTTACATATGTAATGAGTATAGATATGCGTTATCACATTCTATGCATAATTAACTATTTAAGATCAAGAGTTGAGATAAGTTAATCTGTGCACATAACGTGCTCGATAAAATACCTAAGAGTAATAGTGTTTCTAAACTTTGGTATACAAAGTGTCTAACTAATGGCTAATATTGGGTGTTATGTGCATCTAAGTATGAAAATATGATAATTCAAGAATAATAATGGAAAGAAATCAAAAAGGGCGATTTTTGAATTTTCATGGAAAATTAAACATTTAAACAATGTGTTGAATATGCATTTATGAAACCAAAGGGGTATAATAAAATGGTGTGATATACGCACATTAAACTACAAGTGCGATAGTCTAGCATGTGTGGTGATGAAAATGAAAATAAAATCGAGTTGCATATAAAACATAGTTAGATGTCTATAAAGACATTATAAAGGGTAATAACATAAAGTAAGGTTTTAGAATAAATTTGACCATGAGATCGAGTATTGATTTTGTTTATTATCAATCTCACATACAGTGTAGGTTGTGCAAGGACGCAAAGTATTAGCGTGTTGGTAAAACGCCGGTAAAGGCAAGTCTTTTAGTTCCTATTTGCTATGTGAACTTGATGATGAAATGTTTTTAATCTTTATTTAAAATAGTATGATGTGTTATATATATGTTGAAAGCATGAAACGTTAAAGTCAATTTATGACTATGTTGATTGAGTAATGAATGCTGATTGAGTAAGGAACTCAATCTTTACACTTGTTATATAAACTGGAGCATGTATGTTATGTTAATTCAATGTTTATGAGATGTATGTTGAGCATGTTGTTATGTGCTATGTGATGCATTAAAACTGTTAGATCTTGCTGAGCTGTCGAGCTCAATCTTGCAAATAATCACTTTTGTCGGTTAAGGATTCAAGGCAACACTATGTGCTACTTGCAAGCAATGAATCAGATGTAATGCATGAAGATTTATATACTTTGGCTGAATTGTTATTATTTTAAACCATGTTTAAGGTTGCAGATAATGTATTTGATAATGTATGATGGTTAACCGATGTTGAGTTGTAATGTTTAAATTTTATCTGAGGTATAAAGGTTATTGAACCTGGTTGTATGTTTTAGTTTATAATAACTCTGACGAAGAGATTCATGAAATAAATTTGAATCAAAGTTATGTAATGATAAAGGTTGAGATCCAGTGCAATAAAGAAATAATAATATAAAAGTTTTAAATATCTTGCATTTTTAGTGATTTTAATATTGAATAATGATGTAAAGTTAGAATAAAGTTGTATTATTAACGATCGAGAATGAGAACTATATTGTATGAATTTTGGGGTCGTTACACCTGGGGTGGGCCCCAGCTGCCTCAAAGTTCGTGCCGCGAAGTCAATTTTTTTTGCTGTCCTCTTAAACATCCATAATTCTCAATTCGGGAGAAGTTAGGAGACGTGCCATACCAATCCATTTCTAATAGCTTCGCAATGATATATTATTCGCCAAATTATGAGTTCGAGAAGATAGGTAAAAAGGGGGAAAACCACGCCTAGGTAGATGCCGGCTAGCCATCCGCCTTGCTTTGTAGTTGTTGTTCGTTCCTTCTAATCCAAGAATAGTTAGAAGACGTTCCATACCATTCCAGATAGCTCTTTCCAAGGGCTACACAATCTCATCAAGTTTGACCATTTTCGGATCCGAGAAGATGAAGCAAAAAGCAGACAGGTATCTTCCAGAGTCAGCAGGACAGTCGACTAGTTTGTGTGCAGCTCGGGGAACGCTTGCATTACAAGCCAAAGATATTCAACAATTAATCATTCATCTTTGCACTACAGGCCAAAGATATTCACAAATCAACCGCTCATCTTTGCACTACAGGCCAAAGATATTCATCAATAGTTCATCTTTGCACTACGGGCCAAAGATATTCATCAAAAGTTCATCTTTGCACTACGGGTCAAAGATATTCGTATCTCAAAAAATATCTAATCATTCCAGAATTTATAAACAATAATTATAACCATGTTGATCAGTTCATCTTTGCCTTTAAGCTAAAGATATTCAATTGTAAATTCAATGGTCATGAACATACCAGTCAACAATCCATCTTTGCACTACTAGCCAAAGAGAATCTATAGTCATGATCATACCAATAATCTATCCATCTTTACACTCAAGTCAAAGAGAAATTTCATCACCAAGATTATAAAAATGTTATATATGAGAATAAGAACAATACGATCCAATTGTCAACATGATAACCAATTGTAGAGTAAAATTCAAAAATAAAGCTTAAAACTTAGATCCAATCAAAGATAGGAACTTTAACAAGCAACTTGGACATATAGAAGAAAAATTAATTTTTTCGTGAATAGTGCCGTATACGTGAATAGTACCGTATACGTGAATAGTAACCCCGACATGAAAAAGATAGAAATTTTATAAGAAAAATCATACTTCGTGAATAGTACTCGTGAATAGTATCGTATTCGTGAATAGTGCCGTATACATGAATAGTGTCGTATACGTGAATAGTAACCTCGACGAAAAAAGTAAGAATTTTATAATACAATTCATGCCAATATTTTGGTATAATGATATTGAAAAGAATAACATCATTTACGAAAGAAAATAACATCCCTTACCATCCCTTACCTCAAAAGAATAGTACCTCTGACTGGAATATCGGATATAATACCGAAGAAAACTTGCACTGAATAGTAATACTCAAAGTATCTAAATACTCACAAAAATACGCTCGATATTATAGAGAGAGAAAACTTCTGATTCTGGTATAATTTTCAATTCTAACCTAAGCACCCTATTTATAGAAAAAGCTTAGGATGCCAAAGTAGACTAAATTAATAAAAAATAATAATAATAAATTCCAGCCGCCTCGTGGGAATTCAACATTCAACAAAAAGTGGGGCCCACCATTTATTTAAAAAAAATATTTATTTTCCGAAACTTCAATAATTCATAATAAATAGCCCCTTTGTCAGAAAAATACAAATTCTATGTCCTTCTATAGGAAATTTAATTCTCTACAACTTTGTAGAAGGAAGTTTTTCCAAATTCCAAACATAAATTATCCAAAATTTATAAACGGATGATTTTCCACACCAAAATACTGATAAAAATATATCAGCGCTAATTCCTTCTTTTATATCCACAAAATAAATATTTCCTTATCATATAAATCAATAATTAATTATTCACAAATAATATTACAGAACTACAATATTGACAACTAGGTCGTTCCCAGGAAAGAGGGGGCCTTCCGATAAGGACTTCTCCTTACTGGAGCGCAATTAAATAACCCCTCCTAGACAGAACTTCCTTAGACATTGTCAATAATGCTATCTAATAATATTATTCAAATAATATGAATTATTGAGTTGATAATGTGAAATACTGTGCAGTGACAATTATTGAATCAATAATACCAAAATATCAACTGTAACCATTATTGAATCAATCATATAAAATGGCAACGTAGCAATTATTGAGTCAATAAAATATCAATGTAACAATTATTGAGTCAATAATATAAAATATCAACGTAGCAATTATTGAGTCAATAATATAAAATATTGAACAGTAATTACTGTAACAATAATTGAGTAAGTGCCTTCTCACGTAAGACTCAATAATTTGAAATATTGTGCAATACCGTGTGCTACTGTGCAACACCACGTATCACTGTATTTTAACCACCGGGTATTTCAACAGTACTAACGGTAACAACTACGCCGTTATTTTATAAAAAGGTTATTTCTGTCGCTTTCTATATCCGACAGTTATTTCGTTGTGGGGTCCACAAATAGCTGCGCCGTCGTACGAATATTCCCCGACAACAAGAATATTCCACGACCAAACGAATATTCCCCGACAACAATGAATATTTTATAACCACTTGCTTATTTTGAAAAATTTACATATATCACCCTTAACTTTAAACTTTTATCAATTTAACCATTTACTAAATAGAAAAATTGAATACTTCTATTTCATAAAATATGGGGTCTTACAATCTCCCCTCCTTATGAAATTTCGTCCCCGAAATTTACGTACCTGGTAGTTCAAAAAGTTGAAAATACCTTGCTTTCATTTCAGATTCCATCTTCCTTATCATCCTGATTTCTCCATTGCTCATTCTAGAATACCGCTTCAAAACAAGGTTAATTGATATATAACAATTGTCAATTTATTAAGTAAGAAAATTCAGCTTAGGTAAGTCACACACTAGCGAAGTATATTATTCGTCCTTCCCCTCCTAGTTCTAGACTCCAATCTCCGCCAGCGACCATATCCCTAAGCTCTGATACCAAAATGTAACTCATGTCCCAACCTTGGACAGCACCTTACATTGATACCTATCAGTTTGCCACCGCAGAACGGCGTCCCCTACGGAGAGTCTGGCTTCGGTGCATCCCCATACACAGGAAGTCACCAGATAGAGGCTCGGGGCTCTTTACTTATGGCTCTGATACCAAAATGTAACGCCCCCAAAATAGGTCCAATCCACCCAACCCATTCTGGGTTGCCACGAAATACACTCAACAAAAATTCTAAGTATAAATCTTCAAATTCTAACTTTTAAACTGTCGTACAAAATACGATCACAATTAAACTGTGAGTTTCAATAAAAATACAGTGCCCATACTCCAAATCAATAATACGTTACAGAAAGGTACAGTCAATAATTGTTTTAGGAATTAAAATCTTTGGAAAATGCTCAAGGAAACCTTCGTACATGGGAGGCCATGCGTCTAAGTTATAATAGATATCATATGACTTGAGAATTATCCTTGGTTGACCCAATAGACCCCAAAGAAAAAAGAGAAGATTACTATCATGTTCTTTCCAATGGTGGGTCTTCTCTTGCCATATAATTATTTCCATTGTCTCCAATTGAGAATTATATTTCAACCAAACTCCAATATTATATAGGTAATGCTCATAGATATAATCAGCAAGTGGATGTGCACAACCATGTCTTATGATAACCCGAAGTTGTAGGTGATTAGACATCTTGTATGATAGTGGCAAAACACCCTTCCAAAGTTGGGTTCACCTCAGCCTATTTGGTTCACCAAAATCAACTGTTAAAATGACGTATAAAATACGACACACACATTTTAAATTCTCAATATAATTCTTTTCATACTGTTTTATGGAAAACCTCAACAGCTAAAGACCATCGTTCTATTCCCCTGTTATCCCTGCTCGACCCCGTTATACTCTTATTACCTGAAAGAAATTGTGAAGCAAAAGGGTGAGCACAACAAGCCCAGTAAAGAATATCATGACTAAAGATAATTAAATTATCAATAGTCTTCATCAGTACTAAATCAGATATTTAAACATATGGTAAAACTTTTCAACCATAGCTGCAGCGGAACGAGCAATCCATTAGAAGAGTCAAATAGACTATAATGTCTATTATCTTCTCCATGTTAAAAGTTCACCAATAATATTTTATCCCTGTAACATCAATCAATATACATCTCAAATCAAATATTCATTTGTATCATCAGTGGTCATGTTCATCTCAACACCTGTCTTTACCTGAAACACCAAAGATTATGGTTATACCAAATCACAGTTCCTGTTCATAATCATGCTAATCAATTCATCTTTGCATTACAAGCCAAAGATATTCAACAATTAATCATTCATCTTTGCACTACAGGCCAAAGATATTCACAAATCAACCGCTCATCTTTGCACTACAGGCCAAAGATATTCATCAATAGTTCATCTTTGCACTACGGGCCAAAGATATTCATCAATAGTTCATCTTTGCACTACGGGTCAAAGATATTCGTATCTCAAAAAATATCTAATCATTCCAGAATTTATAAACAATAATTATAACCATGTTGATCAGTTCATCTTTGCCTTTAAGCTAAAGATATTCAATTGTAAATTCAATGGTCATGAACATACCAGTCAACAATCCATCTTTGCACTACTGGCCAAAGAGAATCTATAGTCATGATCATACCAATAATCTACCCATCTTTACACTCAAGTCAAAGAGAAATTTCATCACCAAGATTATAAAAATGTTATATATGAGAATAAGAACAATACGATCCAATTGTCAACATGATAACCAATTGTAGAGTAAAATTCAAAAATAAAGCTTAAAACTTAGATCCAATCAAAGATAGGAACTTTAACAAGCAACTTGGACATATAGAAGAAAATTTAATTTTTCAGTGAATAGTGCCGTATACGTGAATAGTGCCGTATACGTGAATAGTAACCCCGACATGAAAAAGATAAAAATTTCATAAGAAAAATCATACTTCGTGAATAGTACTCGTGAATAGTATCGTATTCGTGAATAGTGTCGTATACATGAATAGTGCCGTATACGTGAATAGTAACCTCGACGGAAAAAGTAAGAATTTCATATTACAATCCATGCCAATATTTTGGTATAATGATATTGAAAAGAATAACATCATTTACGAAAGAAAATAACATCCCTTACCATCCCTTACCTCAAAAGAATAGTACCTCTGACTGGAATATCGGATATAATACCGAAGGAAACTTGCACTGAATAGTAATACTCAAAGTATCTAAATACTCACAAAAATACGCTCGATATTATAAAGAGAGAACTTCTGATTCTGGTGTAATTTTCAATTCTAACCTAAGCACCCTATTTATAGGAAAAGCTTAGGATGCCAAAGTAGACTAAATTAATAAATAAATAAAAAAAATCCAGCCGCCTCGTGGGAATTCAACATTCAACAAAAAGTGGGGCCCACTATTTATTTAAAAAAATATTTATTTTCCGAAACTTCAATAATTCATAATAAATAGCCCCTTTGTCAGAAAAATACAAATTCTATGTCCTTCTATAGGAAATTTAATTCTCTACAACTTTGTAGAAGGAAGTTTTTCCAAATTCCAAACATAAATTATCCGAAATTTATAAACGGATGATTTTCCACACCAAAATACTGATAAAAACATATCAGCGCTAATTCCTTCTTTTATATCCACAAAATAAATATTTCCTTATCATATAAATCAATAATTAATTATTCACAAATAATATTACAGAACTACAATATTGACAACTAGGTCGTTCCCAGGAAAGAGGGGGCCTTTCGATAAGGACTTCTCCTTACTGGCGCGCAATTAAATAACCCCTCCTAGACAGAACTTCCTTAGACATTGTCAATAATGCTATCTAATAATATTATTCAAATAATATGAATTATTGAGTTGATAATGTGAAATACTGTGCAGTGACAATTATTGAATCAATAATACCAAAATATCAACTGTAACCATTATTGAATCAATCATATAAAATGGCAACGTAGCAATTATTGAGTCAATAAAATATCAATGTAACAATTATTGAGTCAATAATATAAAATATCAACGTAGCAATTATTGAGTCAATAATATAAAATATTGAACAGTAATTACTGTAAAAATAATTGAGTAAGTGCCTTCCAACGTAAGACTCAATAATTCGAAATACTGTACAATACCGTGTGCTACTGTGCAACACCGCGTATCACTGTATTTTAACCACCGGATATTTCAACAGTACTAACGGTAACAACTACGCCGTTATTTTATAAAAAGGTTATTTCTGTCGCTTTCTATATCCGACAGTTATTTCGTTGTGGGGTCCACAAATAGCTGCGCCGTCGTACGAATATTCCCCGACAACAAGAATATTCCACGACCAAACGAATATTCCCCGACAACAATGAATATTTTATAACCACTTGCTTATTTTGAAAAATTTACATATATCACCCTTAACTTTAAACTTTTATCAATTTAACCATTTACTAAATAGAAAAATTGAATACTTCTATTTCATAAAATCTGGGGTCTTACACCATCCGTCGCTTCTATCAACTTTTATATACTTGCATCTTCGTTTTGAGCATCTTCGTTTTGAGCAACTTCGCCGGACTGGGTTATCTTCCCAGTTCGGGTTTGACTTTTTTTTGTATATATTTAACTGTATATATATATACTAATTTTTTCAATTCTGTCAAGCCCGGATATCAAATCCGCAGTAGTTTACTACTTTTATATATATACATATATGCAACATTCACTATACTGGGTTATCTTCCCAGTCCTGGTTTGACTACTTTTCTGTCTATATTTAACTATATATATATATATATTTACATTCCAGTTCTGTCTGTATTATTCTGTGGCCTTTTTACTGCTTTTGCACCATTCACCATACTGGGTTGTCTTCCCAGTCCTAGTTAGACTACTTTTCTGTCTATACTTAACTATATATATATATATTTACATTCTAGTTCGGCCTAGATCATTCTGTGGTCTTTTTACTGCTTTTATATATATATATTTATATATATATATATATATATTTATATTTCAGTTCGGGCCTCGGAGTGAAAACCCACCGCCCTTTACTGTTTTTCTATATATATATATATATATATATTTCAATTCTGTCCAGCCTGGATCATTCTGTGGCTTTTATAGCTTTTTATAAATATATATATATTTACTTTTCAATCCGGCCATAGGCGTGAAAATCAATCGCCCTTTTTACGCTTTTATATATATATTTCAATTCTGTCAAAGCGTGGATCCTTCCGTGGCTATTTACAACTTTTATAAATATATATATATATATATATATATATATATATATATATATATATATATTTATATATATTTGCTTTACTCATTTTATTAAATTGTTGCTTTAAATATTCATTTGATATGAATCGGCACTGACATTTCTGCGGACGAACTAGATTTCTTTAAATCTCGCCAGCTCTAGCTTTCAAACGGTTCGAAAAAGGTCCAGACAGAACCGGAAAGCTAGAATGGCTGAGATTTATTTAAATCTAGCATTTTTTCTAGTTTCAGTTATAAAATCTACCTCGCGGTCCTTACATCGCTATCTTGTGGGAACGAGATGCTTCGACCATGTGCGAGCCAGAATTTACTGATGAATCCTGGGTTCTGGCGATATTTGGATATATTTCTATACAAATTTGAGCTGTGCAGGTTTATTGGCTTCCCTCTGTGAGCCTAGGAATCATGGGATTCACGATCAAACTAATCTGCATCTTATTCCCACGATGGACAAACTCCACTTTACAAATGTACCTTGCCAGTTTTTTTGTAAAAATGTACATACAAAAGACCTTAAAACAGTTATCCAGATTTAAGGTCTCAACATAGTGAAAATATGATTTGTCGTGTCAGAGTCACTCCGATGGCTGTCATGCCCATGAGAAGACCGACACTTGTATATATGTTTGTGGCCGAGTATGCTTTGCAGCCCGATAATCACCATTCAAATTGAGCCTTAAGGCTGAAAAGATAAAACTGAAGTATCAATATGCTTCAATTCCTATGTTAGCGTAAGGGTTTGAAAACCTTCTTTCAAAAAACATCAGTTCAATAATCTTATCGAAAAAAGAAAGCTTTTGCAAATCAAATCAAACACTTTTGCAAATCAAATCAAAGACTTTTTGCAAATCAAATCAAACCCTTCGTATATAGGTTCAAAGATGCATAAACATACTTCCAATCAAAGCATAGGCCCAATTGTCTTCCAGCATTCACACACACATTGCAGATTTAAAAGAGAAATAATGAAAAGATGCGGTACCGTGTTTACACGGGAGTTGTGGGGGTGCCTAACACCTTCCCCACACTTAACCAAGCCCCCGAACTCAAAACTTCGGTTTCAAAGATCAAGTTTCGACAGTGTCCAGCAATTGGGCCTCTTTTCAAACAAAACTCGGTTGAGTTGGTACAACCATTTCAAATCTACCAACTGGCGACTCTGTAAAACGTTCAAATCGTCGATATGATACATGTTGGCCTTTTCCTAAAAAACCCTTCAAAATCTTTTTCACAAATAAAAAGAGTAAGGGTAGACAAAACTTAGGAAGAGAGAAAGATCTGGGTTGTGACCCGAACCGCGAATTTTTTCCTGACGTCGACAGGTGGCGACTCTGCTGGGGACAATAGAGGGCTTAGACCGCGTTCAAATATTTTCAAACATTTCACTGTCATATATGCGTATGTGTGAATGTTGCGTCTTTACATTGAATGAATGTGTGAATGCTGCGTCTTTACATTGAATGAATGTGAATGAATGCTTTCCTGCTTTTTTAGTGCTTCACACCCATATTAGTGCTTTGCACCAATATCATTATATGCATAACGGTGAGACGCGATGTATGTGAATGTATATTGTGATTCCTCCACCGGGAGGCAAACAAGTCGGTGATAAGTAATGTCTTCGAGGGCGAATAAGTCTTCGGGGCTCATGAAAATGCACCACCCAGATTCGCTCCAGTTGAAAGATCGGATTAATTTCCCCTCTAGTAGATTGTGATGATCTGGGGACGTTCATGCCGAAAAAGCCGCGAGAGTAACCTAAGATAGGTCAGCCTCTGATTAACCAAATTCGATGGGAAGCTTCTTCATGCCTTCCTCTTTCAATTCAATGTCAAGTCTTTTCAATTCCAATGCAAAAGAGAGCAATGTAAATATCATAATTTTACATTCCTTGTTATATACATCTTGTCATCCTGTCATCAAAACAACTAACCTCGATTTTGCAGGATAAGATTAAAAAACCACAAAAACACATCATGGCATGCATCCTATCCCTATCTACCTCAAGAAATTAACACACCTACGTTTTGTTGTAGGTGAAAAATTGGTCCTGTTATTAGATCTAAGTCTAAGAAAGCACTCAGTCCATCCACGGACATGACTTCAAGTGCTCAGCCAGAATCCACCCGTCTCTACGGAAGAGTTTAAAGGACTGAAGAATCAAATAGCCGAATTGGCCAATTTCCTGAGAGAACAAAGTAAGGCTCTTAAAGGGAAGCAAACCCAAGCTCACACAGAACCAGGAACACCTGGTGGTAGTGGTGGCAGTCAAGAGACCGAAAAGAAGGATACTCAAGGTCCTGATACACAAAACCAGGACACAACCAACAAAACCTCTGAAATCACCATCCTTAACAAAGAACAGGAAGCTGGTGACATTCTAAAGAAGGTCCAACAGATGGAAGAAACCATCCGGTCTATCAAAGGGACTGGGGCATTTGGCAGTGTCAATTATTCAGACCTCTGTATTTCCCTGGGGCTCGTTATCCCACAAAATTTAGAACTCCTCATTTTGAGAAATATGATGGATTGGAAGACCCATACACTCACTTGAAAGTATTCATTAGAGAACTCGGATTCTATGCAAAGGACAAGAAACTCCGAATGCAGTTATTTCAGAAGAGTCTGATCGGAAAGGCTAGAGCCTGGTACGCCCGTCTAGACAACTCCAAAATTCATAGTTGGGAAGAGTTGGCCCATGCTTTCCCCAGTTAATACAGTTTCCAATCTTAGCTGGCTCCAGACAGATACCAGATAACCAAAATCAAGAAACAAAGTACTGAGTCATTCAGAGAATATGCTCAACGATAGAGATGGGTTGCAGCACAAGTCACCCCACCCATTACCGAATCTAAGATAGTCATAACCTTCATTGATATTCAAGAAGCTCCATATTACAAGAGGGTCCTAGCAGGCATAGGAAAACCATTCTCTGAGATGATCAAGCACGGAGAGATGGCCGAAATGGGGCTGAAGTCTGGGAAGATAAAGGACCTTATTGCCTTAGAAGCTGTTGCCAAACATATCCAGTCTGAAAATTACGAGAGTAATCCCCGGAGAGTACATAAGAAGAAAGACGAGGAAGTGTCCTTAGTCCTACAAAGACATAATCAAAGGAGCAAATCGAGCAGCATGCCCATTCAAAGGAGGAATTATACCCCTTTTCAAGCTCATGCACATCCTTCAAACCCTCCATTTCAGAAGACTATGGAAACCAAACGTCGGAGAACATTCACCCCATTAAGGGATTCACTCGAGAATGTGCTGAAATTGTTAACCGCACAGAAAAAGATTGTGCAACTCCCTCCACCAACCAACACCAGTGGACGGAATTTCGACCCAAGCAAAAAATGTGCCTACCATTCTGGATCTCCGGGCCATGACACACAAGACTGTTGGTCTCTCAAGCATAAAATTCAAGACTTGATTGACAATGGAGAGATTGTGGTAACAAAGCCTGATTAACCGCACATGCAGGATAATCCCCTCCCTCAGCACAAAGAGGAAAATGTCAACATGATCAACACAAGAAATGGGAAATGATCCAAGTACCTCCGGTATACATGAGAGTCGACCCCATCTAGCAATAACAGCCCAGACAGTTGAGAAGTCTCGTAAAGGTGATTTCTGATAGATCAGGATATTAGGTCTATCAAGGAATAAATTGAACAGTTAGCAGAACTGGTTGTATACCAACATCAGATTACCAGACATATGATGAACTAGACCAACCAATCTGATGCAAGTCCTCCCACACCGGAGATTAGTCCCATCCTCATGAGGGATCACTACCAGTCTCATGAACATAAACCCTGGGACGACAAGATGGTCAAAGAGGAGAATTGCCAAGCTGGTAGGAATTCAAAGGAATTTCACTAACTTGAACCAGCCAATGAAGGAAATCCTCCAGATGTTAATCAACGAGGGAATGGTTGCAAATTTATTACCTCCATTAAACCAGCGATCCAGGAAATTCAAGCCTAACCAAACTTGTCAGTACCACTCCAATGCACCCGGC
Organism: Panax stipuleanatus; assembly: GCA_020205555.1. Taxonomy (NCBI): domain Eukaryota; kingdom Viridiplantae; phylum Streptophyta; class Magnoliopsida; order Apiales; family Araliaceae; genus Panax; species Panax stipuleanatus. The sequence continues at coordinate 41,965,973 of CM035117.1, forward strand.
CATGATACTGAGGATTGCTGGGCACTTCGTAACCTGATTCAGAATATGATTGAAAGCGGTGCATTGATAAAAGGGAATCGGGATTATGGCCTCCCAGATGAACTCCCACTACGTGGAATCAGGATACCGTGGCCATTATTTCCTGAGATAAGGAGTCATCTCTCACACCCTTAGTACTGCCAGGGAAAGAGGTCCAAGAAACACAAAATCCTGTGAAGGTGGCCACACCCGAGCCTTTAATCTTGCCCTTCAGATCTCAGTATCCAGTTATCAATCTGAAGAGGGTCCCATGGAACTACGGGAATGATGAAGGGTCTACCTCAAATAACATTGCCATTGTACCAAAGGATAATCCATTGTACCCACCTCAGCGGGTGATCAAACCAATCATCAAAGCCAAAGAAAAGGTGTCTGAAGAGAAAATCGAAGAGTTCCTCAATAAAATGGGACACAATGAAATCAAGGTGGTGCAAAGCTTGAAAGGCGCACCCAAGTAAATGTCCATCCTAGACTTCGTCTTATCGTCGGTGGATCATCGCAACATTCTCGTGAAAGTATTGGAAGAAGCCCATCTACCACATACCGTGGATGCCGATAAATTTCGACACGTGGTAGAACACATTTTCAACAGCAATGTGATATCTTTCACTGACGATGATATACATGCAGAGGGGACTGGTCATCGCAAGTCATTACACATAGTAGTGATGTCTTCCAGGTAATTGATCGGAGGTGTGCTTATAGATGGAGGATCATCCCTCAACATCTATCCCTACGACACCTTGGAGAGAATGAAAATTAACCTAAACCGGATCAAAACCAGTCATGTGGTCATCCGGGCTTTCGATGGATCTCGCCTACAAGCTATGGGAGAAATAGAGCTTCCACTAGAGATTGGTCCGCACACTTTCTATGTGTCCTTTCAGGTGCTCAACATCGCCACTGGATATAACTTGTTGCTGGGTAGGCCATGGATCCACATGGCAGGGGCAGTGCCATCCACCCTCCATCAACAACTCAAATACATTATCAACGACAACCTAATCATGGTGAATGCTAAACTGGAATACCCTGTCTGCATACAGGGAGACATGTCGGTGATCAGTCTAGATGCAGGGATTGAATCTGCTAGTTTTCAAGCCTTGGAGGTGAGTGATACTCAATATCTACCAGTTGGGGCACCAGCCTTGAAGCCTAGAGTCTCCCCTGAAGTTATGACAGTGGGCTAGGAGATGGTATCTTTGGGTTTCCAACCTGGAGAAGGGTTAGGAAAGAATCAACAAGGTATTACAAGTCCAGTCCAAATCCCGAGCCAGTCAGGGAGAGCTGGATTGGATTATTCATCCGAGTCAAGCCGCCAGAACCCACATAAGCACCCTAAAGCCCATGCTTCCACCATACTGTTGCCAAACCTCACTGATGCTAGCTTTGTAAAGACAATGAGGAAGATTCCTACTGTGATATCAGCCATGCTGTTTCCTCCCATCATACCGGTCGAGGAAAGGAAATCCCCAAAGCCTAAGGGTAATAGCAAAAAGGGAAAAGAAAAGATCCTGTACGAAGGACGAGACCCATTTGCTAACATGCGGGTTGTCATAAACTACGAGGGTATGAATGATGAGATCCTAGACAGTGACGATGAGGATCAGATTCAAATTCCTCGCATCTAGAAGGGAAAAGGGGGCAGTATCCGAGATAAGGCAGACGAGCATAATTCCTTGATCGTCCCTGTTCATGAGGATCTAACCCTGGATAACTGGAGCAGCGTCCCTTGCCTCAGTCAAAAAGGGTAAAGGGGTAGAGAGTTTGTCTTCCCTGTAACATGCTTTCATTTACTGCTTAATTTTGATTGCACAACTATAGCAGTAACTTTTGTCATGCTTTGCCAAATGCTTTGTATATTTAAGCAGTTGCATATATTAAAGTGAAAACATTTTGTTTTCAGGACTCCAGAGTTGGATTTGTTAGTCATTGTTGATGAAATGCCAACCTGTCACAGTGACTATAACTTTGATGTAGAACTGAACTTTGACTTGATGGATATTGATCAAAAGGAGGAAGATGACTATGAGGTTCCCGATGAGATCAAAGAATGGGTCGAAGACAAACCCAAATCGAACCTCGACCAAACCACCACTATCAACACAGGAACCTCCGAAAACATCAAAGAAATCCAGATAGGCATAGACCTCACACAAGATCAAAAAAAAATCAACCTGATCGAACTCCTAACACAGTTCCAAGATGTGTTTGCATAGTCACATGAAGACATGATTGGCCTATCTACTGATATTGTCATTCATCGAATGCCCATCAAAGATGGCTTCATGCCAGTCAAGCAAAAGCTCAGGCGATTAAAACCTGAATGGAGTTTGAAAGTCAAAGAAGAGGTCATTAAACAATTCAAAGCAGGTATCATCATGGTATCAACATACCCAGAATGGTTGTTAAACATAGTTCCCGTACCTAAACCAGGAGGGAAGGTACGAGTAGGTGTGGATTACCGGGATTTGAACAAAGCCTGTCTCAAGGACAATTTCCCAGTACCTTTTATCCACATCCTGATAGATAACACGGCGTAGTACGACATGTATTCCTTTGTGGACTACTTTTCTAGTTACCACCAGATCATGGTTGCTGAAGAGGACAGGACAAAATAGCTTTCATTACTCCCTGGGGAACCTTCTGCTACAGACGACTATCCTTCGGCCTCATTAATGCCGGAGCCACATATCAGCGAGCCATGATGGCCCTGTTTCATGACATGATGCACAAAGAGATAGAGGTTTATGTGGACGACATCATCATCAAATCCCGGAGGGAGGATGATCACCTTGAATATCTCAAGAAGCTGTTCAACAGGTTGCGTAGGTATAATCTCAAGCTAAATCCCGCCAAATGTGCTTTTGGAATCAAATCAGGCAAGTTATTGGGATTCCTGGTGAGTAATCAAGGCATCGAGCTAGACCCTGCCAAGATCCAAGCCATCACTGAGATGCCAGTGTCTCGAACAGAGAAAGAGATATGCGGGTTCTTGGGAAGGATCAATTTCATAAGCAGGTTCATTTCCCAACTCACAGCAACCTGTGAACCCATATTCAAGCTACTAAGGAAGAATTCCTCCACCAAATGGAATGAGGATTGTCAAAAAGCCTTCCTTGTCATCAAGAAGCAGCTGATCGAAGCACCAGTCTTGGTACCCCCAAGGGACGAATTTCCCCTGTTCATGTACCTATCAGTCAATGCCAATGCAATGGGCTGTATGCTGGGAGAGAAAGATGATAGTAGCATGGAGAGAGCCATCTACTACATCAGCAAAAGATTCAACAGTGGTGAATAGAAGTACACCTTGATAGAAAAGACGTGTTGTGTGTTAGCATGGGCCGCCATGAGGTTGCAACATTATTTGCTTGGGCACACGACCTACCTCATATCTCGCATGGATCCACTGAAGTACGTATTCAACAAACCAATGTTGAATTATCGACTGTCAAAATGGCAGTTGATCCTACAGCAGTTCAACATTATCTATGTAACTCAGAAGTCCATTAAAGGTCAAGGCATTGCAGATCAATTAGCCGAAGCACCAACAGGAGGGTTCGAGCCCCTAGAGACTTATTTCCCGGATAATGGGATCATGACAACTCAATAACTCCAACAAAAGAATATAGTCCAACCATGAAAAATGTATTTCGATGGAGCGGTAAACACGGAAGGTGACAGAGCTGGGGCAGTCCTTATCTCTGGTACAGGAGAACAATATCCTGTGGCTACCAAACTGCAATTTGGCAACACCAACAACACAGTCGATTATGAAGGCTGCATAATGGGGTTGAAGTTAGCCTAATCCATGGGTATCAAACATTTACTAGTCTTTGGAGACTCTAAATTGGTAATCAGACAAACCACCAGGGCATATCACACCAAAGAACTGCATTTGTTGCCTTATCACCGGCAGGTCGTTAACATATCTCTAGATTTTCAAGACATAACCTTCATCCATATTCCTCGGGGTAGGAATGAATTCGCTGGTGCATTGGCGACGTTGGCTTCCTTGATCCATATATCCGATAGGAATGGGATTCCCGACATCAAATTCACAAGTCAGAAGGCCCCAACATTTGGGAATTACATTGGAGACATATCAGATGAAATACCTCCTGTCAAACAGCCTTGGTGTCTAGACATCAAGGAATATCTCCGAGATGGATCTACACCCGCTGGGGCAAGCCACTCCGAACGAAAGCGGATTCACAAGATGGCTATGAAGTTCTATCTGAGCGGAGATGCACTATACAAAAGGGATACTAGAGTAGGCTTGTTAAGATGCCTTGATAAAGAGCAAGCCCATAGATTGATGGATGAAGTCCACGGTGGAGTCTGTGGTCCACACATGAGCGGTCACCTGCTGACCATGAAAATATTAAGAACAGGGCATTATTGGATATCTCTCAAAGCTGACTGTGATGATCATGTCAAGAGGTGCTACCAATGCCAAGTATATGGAAATGCCATACATGCTTCTCCAAATGAGCTACACAATATGAGTTCACCATGGCCTTTCTCCATGTGGGGAATGGATGTGATAGGCCCAGTAGAACCCAAAGCCAGTAATGGTCATCGATTCATCTTCACCATGATCGATTACTTCACCAAGTGGGTTGAAGCTGCTTCCTTTCCCAAAGTCACCAAAGAGGTCATCATTGGTTTCATCAGAAATAATGTCGTCTGTCGGTATGGACAACCGGAGGTGATCGTATCAGATAACGCCAAAAACCTGAAAAATCAAATGATGAAAGAGCTATGTAGCAAGTTCCACATTAAGCATCTCAATTCTGTCATCTATCGGCCCAAGATGAATGGTGCTGTCGAAGCGGCCAACAAGAACATCAAAAAGATCACGCAAAAAATGTCCACCAATCACAAATAATGGCCTGACCTGCTGCTTCTAACCCTGTTAGCATACAGGACATCAATGCGTACCTCTATTGGGACTACCCCCTACTCATTGGTCTATGACATAAAAGCAGTCCTTCCCATAGAAGTAAAGATGGAGTCCTTACGAGTATTAATCGATGCTCAATTGGACGAAAATCAATGGTTGCAAGATTGGTACCACCAACTGTCCCTGATAGATGAAAAGAGGGCTACAGCCATTTTCCACGGGCAGTTATATCAGCAAATGGTTGCTCGATCCTACAACAAGAAAGTCCGAATACGGTAATTCAAAGAAAATAACTTGGTGCTGAAGAAAGTTTTAGCCAATCAAGACGAAGCCAAAGGAAAGTTCGCCCCTAATTGGGAAGGCCTTTTCATTGTCAAGGAAGTGTTGACGGGAGGAGCTGTCAAACTACAAGAAATGGACGAAATTGAATTTCCCCAACTCATCAACTCAGACACCATAAAAAGGTATTATGTCTGAAGCACATGTATACCCGCATCCTAGTCCTGCAAATTAAATCAAGTTCAATTTTAACTAGAAACCGGAACTACAAATGATCTGATCTCCCTCAGCTCGGGAGTACGTAGGCAGCCATTTCTGGTGCGGTCAAACCAAACAAAAAATTCAAAAACTCATCAAACCAAACTCAAAACACAAGATAAATATTTCTCAAAACTCTTACACAAAAAGTTGAACTACTAATGACCTGATCTCCCCACACCCGGGAGTACGTAGGCAGTCACTCATGGTGCGGTTTGACCTTCAAGAAAAAACAAAAACCAATAAAAACCAGTTCCAAGACACCGAAACCATATAAAACATGAAAACTATCAAGCCTCCTTGGTCATCAGACCTATCTGATATACTCTCTGACATCTCACTGTCAGTCCATCAAGGAGAAGCTCAAGATACATCAACAACAGCAAGTTATAAAGAAGTGGTAATCACTCAACAATGACAATACATATCGAAACAGGGAAGTGAATCAAAATATATTTCTCTGATATATAATACTGTTTGATATATACATAGTGTCCTGTACATGACAAAAATGGTTGATCTAGTATGTGCAGGAAATATGAAGCTAGTCTATGGACCCATGGATAAACGGGACAGCAGTGCCAACATAGCATCTCTCTCTAAAGATGGAGGAGCCGCTGCAAGCGCAATACCCTCAGCCTCCATATGGGCCAAAACATCCACATCCATCTGTATAGTCTCGCTGTGATCGTCAATGTAAACAGTCATCTCTGTAACCAGACCATGAGTATAGGATCAGAGAGCAGTACTGTCGGCAATGTGGAAATCCTGGGAAGCTATGGCCTCATCCCTCTCCACAAAAGCAGCATCCCTGGCAATCAAAACCGCCTCAATATCCTCAAAGGCTGAGTCTCTGGCAGACCGGATCTCATCCCTCTCCGCAAAAGTTGCGTCCCTGACGATCAAAGTCTCCTCAATATCGACAAAAGGAGCGTCTCGAGAATATCGAGCCTCATCTCTCTCCGCAAAAGCTATATCTCTGCTAGACAGGGCAGTCAACATCAGCGCTCTAGCCTGATCTCTCTCAAAGGTCATCCTAGCTAGTGACTCTGCCAAAGCTGGATCTGTCCCAACAGGAATGATCGGTGGATCACTAACTAGTGCTGCTGTCAGACCCATAAAAAAACTCATCCTCAGTGGGAGAATCAGGATCCTCCATAGGTTTCTCCTCTTCTGAATCCACTATCGGAGCTGACTTGATGAATGCAGCTGAAGCTATATCTGCCTCCAACCACGCTGATTACTCTGGAGATCGATCCGGATGGCTATTGGAGAAATTAGCTCTCTCCCTATGAGTCTAACACTCATATACTCTGACCAAATCAACAGACGACATAGACAAAGCTGACATCCTCTGATCAATAGCCCCCTCAAACTGATGCAGGCTCTGAAACTAATCGAACTGGCCTATAACAGCCAGAGGATGGTAAGTAGTCACTCCCCTCAATCCCGCTAGGGGCAAATAGTCCATGCTAGATGCATGAGTGATGAATCTATAGGGGCAGACTAGCCCTGAGCATGGCAGAATCAAGAATGGATGCGTAATATCAGACAAAAATGTTGACCATGTCTCTGCATCGATACACTCCACTAGCTAAAAGGAGTAAGATATGGCTATCTCATGGGTGAAATAGTACCCCTGGTGTCTGAAAAATCCAATCGGTCGTAAATGGGACATGAGACATATATACAGCAAGACCGAACTGCCTCTAAAAAACCCCTCAGGGTGGGTACTGCAGTGGGTGGCTGCTCTCAGCGTCTCGGCCAATATCATCGAAAGAATGGTGCTACCCTGTCTAAGGGCCCAAACCACAACAATCAGTCCGACATCCAAGTGGTCCAAGTGAAGGGGCATATAGACGTAAGCTACTATGCACATCAGCAAAACATCTATCCTGGCCAAATGACATGCCTCTGCCAAAATAATAAAATCTCCAGCATGACGATCGTAACTATCCAGTCGGCCGAAAAGATCGATCAAGAAGTCTATAGAGATCACATGTCCATAAACGATCTCATCCGAAACTACACTATGACGTAGACCAGAAATCCAAAGAAACGGTCTCCTCATGTCGCTGATTGCAGTACGAGCGCAAGGCAAGTCTAAAGCTAAACCAGTGAACCACTTATACTCCTCTAAAGTTGGAGTCAGCTCGTGCAGCCCGAAGCAAAAAACCTGTCTCTCGGGTATCCAAAAGGGTAAAAGACCATATACAAACCCGTATGGAACCTGAAAGTCTACAAGGCCAATGAATGCCCTAGCATCTGATCCACTGCCCCTCTGGCCGGAAGGGCAGGCTCTCATACCACGAGCTCAAGGATGACACCACTACAGATGGTGGTAAATGCTCAATATGACTGACGGTGGACGACGACATCTATATCACCATATTATAAGACCATCCAGGGGTCAAATCTGAGCTCATCTATCTAAATGCATACACATGACATAATGTATGCATAATAACAATGATAAATATGATGCGATAGATAGGAAATATCATGCATATCTACAATAAACTATCTACTATAAGCATCATCCTTGTCTGATAAATTTAAAGCAAAAATAAAAAGTACAGGAATATGGGGCACAACCCCCTAACTACTAACAGCGGTCTATCAAAATGGGGCACTGTCGCCTAAAGCCAAAATAGTGGCCGACCAAAAGATATAGCTACAATAGCTATCCAAAAAGATCCAAAATATCTACGCTCAGGTGGTTAACCTGCTCCATCTCCTCCGTGGACACAAAGTCGCGTCATCAGGCATGTCTAGGCCATACAAGGGAGGATCAGCCCCTACAAAACTGCTAGAAAATGGACCTGATGAGGGGCCCGCTCCTGAGCTAGACGGGTCAAAAGAAGATACCTCTGAAGGATCTTGGCCAAGATGCTTGATAAACAAGTGAGCTCTCTCCAACTCCTGGGTCAGCCCTGTGATCTGGTCCAAGTGAGTAGGCTCCCTAAGGCAAGCTATCCAGTCTGTCATCATCACAAACCCATGCACCATGTCTGCCATAAACTGGGTAGCACGAGTCTGAGCTCTAATAGTGCGAGGACTCCACCAGCTGCTAAATGCCCCATGGCTGTAAGGGCCCTCTGATAGGGTAAAGCCGTCTACGCCCTCCATAGGGATATCTATCAGTGGCTGGATGAATGGCCAATGATGCCAAGCTGGAGGAACAAAGAGAATACGGATCTGACCCGTGATACTCCGTATAGCATGCTCTCCTAGATAGAGCTCCCAGCCTCCCTCTATAAAAAATGAGACTTTGCAGGTCGATAATGCAAACTCCCGACCAATGGGAAAGCCTCCCTCAAATCCAATAGTCAAAAACTCGGAGGTATATGGGATCCATGAGATCGCTCCAGTTGTCAAAATCTTCAGCTGTAGGTGGGAATGAGTAAAACTCTCAACAACAGGGACCTCCGTCAAAGTGGAGTGATGCCAACGCCATCCCTGTGGATAGGTCTCTAGACCTAAAGCAGTGGCGGGCCGTAGGCAAGGAAGCCTCTCATACGCCCAGAACTGGCCATATAAATATCAAAAGTCCTCAGTGACTGACAAATATAAATGTAGAAATCAAAAAGGTACAAGAAAGATGTACTCACCAGTAGAAATGGGTGGAACCCTAACCAAGCCTCCGTCAAACCCTCCGAGAGCATGCGCATGCCTTGGAGAAAATAGGCAAACGTGTAGGAACCCCAATCAAAGTCACTGAGGTGCTCTATATGTCAGGTGGCGCTGACCAGGGCGAAGGACACAGTCGAAGAATTGTCCACCAGAAAATAACCCCTGATGATCACCAGAAACAATCGTCGCATGATGCTATTCCTAACCCTCTAATCATTAGGCGGAGGCTCAAGTAAAGCCCCACTATGGGCATTTATGCTCAAGGGACCAGATCGGACCATCCGACCCTTGAGCGCCTACAAAGGAACTCCCAGCAGGGATCTAACGGCAGTGGGCATAATGTCAGCCACAACAGGCACGGCTCACCCTCGAATTCTATGCCGGTGATGATCCTCCAATCCATAGGGGTCATCATCACCTCACAGTCTAACAAATGAAGAGACTAAGTCTGGTGGAACCAGTGCTCAGACAAAGCCCTCATATAACCCTAGGGGCAACGGCGGGGAAAAATAGAGATAAAGGCCTGAAACCCCCAGCCGTCAACGATATCCTTGTCCTCCTGGTGCAAAGTATGGTAAAGGGAGTGCACGTTGAACCAGTTCCATCTGGGCTGTGTAAAGCCGAAAACCTGCATCAAAAACCAACCTATGTCAAAAACCTGTGCCCCGAGAATGGCAGAAGAAAGAAATAGAGTCCAGAGAGAAGAAAACTTCAAGTCACCTCATTGGCATGAAGAAATCGCGATGGATGACGACTCAAGTCTCCCAACAACTCCTGGGTTGGTACAACAATGCCCAGAAGCTCCGCACTTGGGCCCTGACCTGGGATGGGAGCAGCAAAAGGAGCCTCCTCATCATCTATATCAATCGGCGGCTCATCCTGAGCTGGACGAATCACTGACTCTACTAATCTGTAAGGCGGCCGAGCTGGACGTGGCTGAGGAACATCAGAAGCTCGCCTCCGTCTAACTCCTGAAACTATCCTGATAGCACTGCCGGGTTTGTCTCGGCCCATCACCTGGACAAAGTCTCCAAATCACCTCAGAAAGGGTGTGGTAAGCCTAAAACCTGTGGCTTATTAATTTAAATCAGCATTTTATGCATTTCTAAGTCCTAAAACATGCATAGGTCAGTCAAAAATCCCCAGTAGAGTCAAAATTGAATATTTATTAAATGCTCAGGCTTTTGAATTTTTTTTTGCCAGAGTCTCCTTTGTAAAATGGACTGTTCGCGTGCACATATGCATGTCTAGGTAGCCATTTAGTAGCACACCTTCCCAAAAACAGGAACAATTTATATTTATGAAATAAAATCAAAAGTAAACTTCACATGGTATCCAAATTACCATGGACTTTTTTAGTTGAAAATCCAGGCTCACTAGGCCCCAAAAAGGATAAGTAAACTGATCAAAAAGAGAAAAAAAATGACTGTCTCATAATCTGAATTTTCTTACGTCAAAGCGTGCATTACAGTAAAATATGCATATTTATGAAGTCAGAAAATTTTTAACATGTCATATAGGCATACATTTTTTATACATTGCGTCTAAAAGCACCCTACGTGGTTTACATACTTTTAACGGTCAAAACTTGCAAAAAAAAGATGTAAAACATTACCTGAAGTGTGCAGAACGCGTGGCCGCTGATGGAATCTGAAAAAGGCTTCCCGAACTCCATAGATCTAAGAAAGAAAATCAGATTTCGTTTGAAACTCGAAATGAAAAAAAATTCAAATGCCTCCCGCTGTCAAATATAAAACGCAGGTAGAAGCAGGCCCATCTACGGTAGCCGCACCTCTACCTGCGGCTCCCCAGGGTGGGTCCTGCTCCCTCCAACTCGATTCGATTCGGGTTGAAATGAAGTTTATATGAGCTAAAAAGTCAAATCTGAGAAAAAATTGCTACGCGATTGAGCGGTTTGTCCTGAAATCCTGCGTTTAAGCAATGGAATCCTGACAGAAAGGGGGACTTCCTGAAAGCCATTGGTATTCATCCCGAAGCAATGTCCGGGGACTAATGATGAAGAATGCTAAAAAACTGCCAAAAACTGTGTAAAACTGCCGAAAACGGCACAAAACTGCCGAAAACGGCACAAAACTTCCAAAAATGACACAAAACTGACGAAAAATGGCACAAAACTTTCAAAGCATCGGGTACTGACCGATGACAGTCCAATCATTGGCACAATCCCAGCGAAGCGTCGGGTACTGACCGATGATAGTTCAGCCGTTGGCAAAACCCCAACAAAGCGTCGGGTACTGACCGATGATAGTTCAGCCGTTGGCACAACCCTAGCGAAGCGTTAGGTACTGATCGATGACAGTTCAGCCGTTGGCATAACCCCAGCGAAGCGTCAAGTACTGACCGATGACAGTCCATCCATTGGCACAACCCCAGCGAAGTGTCGGGTATTGACCGATGACAGTCCAGCCTTTGGCACAACCCCAGAAAAGCGTCGGGTACTGACCGATGATGGTTCAGCCATTAGCATAACTCCAGCGATACATTGGGTACTGACCGATGACAGTTCAGCCATTGACACAACCCCAGCAAAGCGTCGGGTGCTGACCAATGACAGTTCAGCCTTTGGCACAACCCCAGCGAAGCGTCGGGAACTGACCGATGACGGTTCAGATGTTGGCATAACCCCAGCAAAGTGTCGGATACAGACCGGGGATAGTTCAGCCATTGGCTCAACCCCAGCGAAGCGTCGGGTACAGACCGGTGATAGTTCAGTCGTTGGATCAACCCCAATAAAGTATCAGCCGTTGGCTTAACCCCAGCGACGTCTCAGTCGTTGGTGCAAACCCCGCGAAGAATCAAAAGTGATCTGGTGACAGAAGCAATATAATAATCTATCCCCGATGATGGAATCTTTTATACACATCCTCAGAGAGAGTACCAAGAAGGATTGGTTATTCAACCCCCTGTTGCCTACTACCGGTGTAAATTATCATCAAGATATGCATCGAAAGCACACATTGAGGTAACTCGTTAACCGAGATATATCCTCAGTGGAGAAACAGGCAGAAAGGTACCACGGCATCAACTGGAAGGAAAATATGCCCCACGAAGAATATCAGTAGGTGTGGGAAACCATTGGTATCAAACCAAGGTAGCATCAATAATGTCATCCCCGTCAGAATCAACAAAGCTATCACGGAAGACGTCAACCCCAGCAGAAAGTGATGAGAATAGTATAGGATAGCTTAACTCTAATGTCCTACCAGTGACTGCATGATAAGGCTGCAATAAAGGGTTATCGTGGGTAACGTTATCCCCAGCAGAAACTAACGTGATAACCCTACCTCCTCGAAGGTATCTAACATTCATCGTGTATTCTACCATGCATTGCTTTGACGTTGATTTTATATTTCTAGTGTCTAGCAATCTTTATCCTGTTCATTCCACTACATTTCATGAACATGATAAAGAGTGGCATCTTTAGACACTCAAAATTTTGTTTCCCCGTTACTAACACTGTAGGAGGGCAAAACTGTCTTATCAAATAAACCCCGATCTCAATATCGGATCATCAAATCAACCTCGATCTCAATACTGGGCCATCAAATCAACCCCAATCTCAATACCGGGCCATCAAATCAACCCCGGTCTCAATATCGGGCCATCAAATCAATCCCAGTCTCAATACCGGGCCATCAAATCAACCCCGATCTCAATATCGGGCCATCAACTCAACCCCGATCACAATACCGGGTTATCAAATTAGCCCCAGTCTCAACCCGGGAGGTACAGGTCAGCCCCGGTCTCAACCCGAGAGGTACAGGTCAACCCCGGTCTCTACCCGGGAGGTACAGGTCAGCCCCAGTTTCAACCCGAGAGGTACAGGTCAGCCCCGGTCTCAACCCAAAAAGTACAGGTAAGCCCCGATCTCAACCCGGGAGGTACATATCTGCCCCAGTCTCAACCCGGGAGGTACAGGTCAGCCTCGGTCTCAACCTAAGAAGTACAGGTCAGCCCCGATCTCAACCCAGGAGGTACAGATCAGCCCTAGTCTCAACCCAGGAGGTATAGGTCAGGCCCGATCTCAACCCGGGAGGTACAGGTCAGCTCTGGTCTCAACCCGGGAGGTACAAGTCAACCCCGATCTCAACCCAGGAGGTACAGGGCAGCCTTGGTCTCAACCCGGGAGGTACAGGTCATCCCCGGTCTCAACCCGGGAGGTACAGGTCAGCCCCAGTCTTAACCCGGGAGGTCAGGTTAACTTCAAAAACAATCTTGAAGCATCACAGCATCTCCAGAGAAAAACCTAAAAGGACCAAGTCAGCCTCGGAGACGACATTGAGGACGAACAGACTCGAACGGGATCCAAACCTTTGAAACAACCCCAAGAAGTCAGCCGAAGGCCATACCGACATTGAAGGCAATCCCGGGAGGGGCAAAATGCTCATTTTACTAACTTAAAGCCGATTCGATCAAACTCAAGCTGAATTGATGCCACTAAGGTCAGAACGAACCATAACAGTGATTCTGAGTGGAAACAGCGCAAGACAGCTCAACGGACAAACTGCGAGGAATCAAAGACCCAGTTATGAACCCATCTTTTTGGACACGGAAAAGGTTTTATCCCATGACATTACGACGCGCTCGGTGAGGGATTTCCGGAAAGGTATCACACGCCTCAAACGGACGTTCTGATCAAAAGTTAGAAAGTTTTGAATCTGACATCGCAGTGCTCGGAGTGCACATACTTCGATGAAACGGGACCTGCTATGTGGGACCTGCCACGTGTAGCCGCACCTCTAACTGTGGCAGTAGCAGGTAGAGCTGCTTCTCCTGGGTCTATATGAGCTCACCCCCAGCTCATTTTAAGAATTCAAAAACGCTCCGAACCCCTACCCGTTTGGTTTTCCAGCCATTTTCTTGTCTTCCAAACCCAAATTTGTTCACCCTAACACATAGATATACCCACAAACTACCACATATCAGAAATTAACCGGTATATTTGGACGTTTAAAGCCTACGATTTGGCAAAAAGCCCGTGTAGCAGTTCATTATGAGTATTTTTACGATCAACAAGTTTATATTACTTCATTACGCTGTTTTGCATTTGCATATCAATTTTTGTTTTCTAAATATGCCCGAAACTCAGTTTCGTGGCCGTTTTTATTAACTTTTGGTACATTTTAATATCTAAACGCATTTTCTGGCATTTTTACAACTCGGATTGACGATCCGTCGCTTCTAACAGCTTTTATATACTTGCATCTTTGTTTTGAGCAACTTCGCCGGACTGGGTTATCTTCCCAGTCCGGGTTTGGCTTTTTTGTATATATTTAACTGTATATATACTAATATTTTAAATTTTGTCAAGCTCGGATGTCAAATCCACGGTAATTTACTACTTATATATATATATATATATATATATATATATATGCAACATTCACCATACTCGGTTATCTTCCCAGTCTTGGTTAGACTACTTTTCTGTCTATACTTAACTATATATATATATATATATATTTACATTTCAGTTCGGCTTGGATTATTCTGTGGTCTTTTTACTGTTTTTGCACCATTCACCATACTGGGTTATCTTCCCAGTCTTGGTTTGACTACTTTTCTGTCTATACTTAACTATATATATATATATACATTCCAGTTTGGCCTGGATCGTTCTGTGACCTTTTTTACTGCTTTTACATATACATATATATATATATATATTTCAGTCCGGGCCTCAGAGTGAAAACCCACTGCCCTTACTGTTTTTCTATATATATATATTTCAATTCTGTCCAGCCTGGATCATTCCGTGGCTTTTACAGCTTTTTATAAATATATATATTTACTTTCTAGTCCGGGCACAAGCGTGAAAATCCATCGCCCTTTTTACGCTTTTATATATATATATTTTAATTCTGTCAAAGCCTGGATCCTTCCGTGGCTATTTACAGCTTTTATATATATATATTTCAATTCCAATACGGGCTTGCGAGCGAAAACCATCGCCCTTTACAACTTTCGTGTATATATATAAATATATATATATATATATATATATATATATATATATATATATATTTGCTTTACTCATTTTATTAAATTGTTGCTTTAAATATTCATTTGATATGAATCGGCACTAACATTTCTGCGGGCGAACTAGATTTCTTTAAATCTCGCTAACTCTAGCTTTCAAATGGTTCGAAATAGGTCCAGACAGAACTGGGAAGCTAGAATGGCTGAGATTTATTTAAATCTAGCATTTTTTCTATTTTTAGTTATAAAATCTACCTCGCGGACCTTAGATCACTATCAAGTGGGAACAAGATGCTTCGACCATGTGCGAACCAAGATTTACTGATGAATCCTTAGTTCTGGCGATATTTGGATATATTTCTATACAAATTTGAGCTGTGTAGGTTTATTGGCTTCCCTCTGTGAGCCTAGGAATCATGGAATTCACGATCAAACTGATCTGAATCTGATTTCCACGATGGACAAACTCCACTTTACAAATGTACCCTGCCAGTTTTTCTATAAAAATGTACATACAAAAGACCTTAAAACGGTTATCCAGATTTAAGGTCTCAACATAGTGAAAATATGGTTTGTCACGTCAGAGTCACTCCGATGGCTGTCATGCCCATGAGAAGACCGACACTTGTATATATGTTTGTGATCGAGGATGCTTCGCAGCCCGACAATCACCATTCAAATTGAGCCTTAAGGCTGAAAAGATAAAACTGAAGTCTCGATATGCTTCAATTCCTATGTTAGCGTAAGGGTTTGAAAACCTTCTTTCAAAAAACATCAGTTCAATAATCTTATCGAAAAGAAAGCTTTTGAAAATCAAATCAAACACTTTTGCAAATCAAATCAAAGATTTTTTGCAAATCAAATCAAACCCTTCATATATAGGTTCAAAGATGCATAAACATACTTCCAATCAATGCATAGGCCCAATTGTCTTCCAGCATTCACACACACATTACAGATTTAAAAGAGAAATATTAAAAGATGCGGTACTGTGTTTACACGGGAGTTGTGGGGTGCCTAACACCTTCCCCACACTTAACCAAGCCCCCGAACTCAAAACTTCGATTTCAAAGATCAAGTTTCGACAGTGTTCAGCAATTGGGCCTCTTTTCAAACAAAACTCGGTTGAGTTGGTACAACCATTTTAAATCTACCAACTGGCGACTCTGTAAAACGTTCAAATCGTCGACATGATACATGTTGGCCTTTTCCTAACAAACCCTTCAAAACCTTTTTCACAAATAAAAAGAGTAAGGGTAGACAAAACTTAGGAAGAGGGAAAGATCTGGGTTGTGACCCAACCCGCGGATTTTTTTTCGATGTCGACAATATATATATATATATATATATATATATATATATATATATATATATATGCATAATTATTCATTTAAATTTTTTTGAAATAGTCTAAAGATTAAGAGATTTTATTAATACAAATTATTAAAAACAACAATTGCTGTGCAGAAGAGAGAAGATGGAAAAATTATATTGTATTCCCACTAACAATAACGATACAATTACATGTAGATATATTCACCAATAATGCTCAGAATCATCTAAACTAGAAAAGGATACAGATAAATATGAACACAATATTTGAACAAATTTAATTTGTTACACTAATTAAGGAACTCAAATTGATTCTTCTGACTCAATCGGCCTTTGTTTCTGGCTTTGGATGGGTGTGGTAGTTCTATTATGCCCCCGCAAAATGGACGACCGATGGGTAAATCCAATCTTGGTCTGGAGAAGATGAAATCGCTGACGAGAGAGAGGCTTGGTGAGGGCATCAACAAGTTGGTCATCTGAGGAGACGTGAGCAACATGAAGAAAGTTGTTTCAAATCTGTTCTAGACTGAAGTGATAATCGAGAGCCACGTGCTTTAAACGAGAGTGGAAAATGGGATTTGCGCAGAGATTGGTGGCACCAACATTGTCACAATAAACGACTAGTTGATGTGGAATATTGACACCTAATTCAATAAGTAGGGAACATATCCAACGAAGTTCAGCTGTTGTAGCAGCCACAGAGTGATACTCAGCTTCAATGAAAGAGTGGGCAACAATGCGTTGTTTCTTCGAGCTCCAAGAAACAAGGCTTTGACTAAGGTAGATGAGATAAGCACTCGTGGATGTATAATCATCTTTATTACCAGCCCAGTCTTCATCTAAGAATGGGGTTGATTGGCGATGCAGATTAATACCATTATCAAGTGTTCTACAAAGATAACGTAGAAGATGATTGGCCGCTTGCCAATGATCCGTTGTCAGTTGGTGCATGAACTGAGATAATTTATTCACCATGTAGGCAATTTCAGGCCACGTGAATGAAAAATATTGAAGGCTGCCAACTAGGGTGCGATACTCTATGGGAGTGGAAAGAGTAGAGCCAAAGTGCAAGGTGAGAGAGGGAGTGGTGGCCAGTGGCGTCTTAACAGGTTTGGCGTCAGTAATGCGAAAACGACTAAGAAGATCAAGAGTGTATCTGTGCTGGTAGAGAAAAAGCTTATTATTGTTAAACAATACTTCAACACCAAGAAAATATGACAACAGTCTAAGATCCTTGAGTGAGAAGCGTTGAGATAAATGGTGGATGAACTGATGAGCAACCTCTGTATTGTTACCTGTAATAATAATACCATCCACATAAATGAGAAAATAGATAATAATATTTTTAGCATGAAATATAAATAGGGATGTGTCCGCATTAGAGTTCACAAATTCGGAAGTAAGAAGAAACTGACGAAGCTCATGATTCCAAGCTCGGGGAGCTTGTTTGAGGCCGTAGATGGCCTTACGAAGCTTACAGACATGATGAGGGTAATCTAGGTCAATAAAAACTTGTGGTATGAATACATCTTTAGATAAAGTGCCTTGAAGAAAGGTATTATTGACATCAAGCTGCCAAAGAGGCCAGCCAAGGCTGACCGCAATACTGAGAACCAAACGAATAGTGTTTGGCTTAACAACCGGGCTGTATGTGTCATGCAAGTCAACATTAGGACATTGATGAAAGCCCTTTGCAACTAAGAGAGCCTTGTACTTGTCAACAGAACCATCAGACAAGTACTTAATGCGTAAGATCCATTTACATCCAACCAAATTTTGGTTGGAGTCAGAAGGAACCAGTTCCCACGTACCATTTTGAATAAGAGCATTATATTCTGTGGACAAAGACATGTCTCCATTTGGGGTCTTTTAGGGCTTGGGGGACAGTTGTGGGTTCACGGGTATCAAGATTATGGTGTAGTTGTGCTGAAAGACCTAGCTTATGGATATTGTGTTTGGACCGAGTGACAATAACGCGCGGAGGAATGGTGGTAGGAGAAGCTGGTTAGCTAGGTAGGAGTAGAGTGAGTGGATGTAGATGCAGGTTCAACAGTAGTGGGTGATGATGAGGGGTTGGTAATGGATTGAGGTGATGTTTTTTGGGTAGACGTGGAGGCAGGCGACGCCGGGTCAGCAGCTAAGGATAGCGTGTCAAGGACCGAAAATGTCATGACCTAAAAACGTGACAATTACGTGCAAGTATACACGATCAACAAGTAATAAAGTTATAAGAGAGTGTCAAACCCATACGAATCTCTATGTAATAAACCCCAACTACTAGTTTTATATCAATCCAATTTTATTTAAACTACCGAAATTTATGAGTATTGATTGAAAATAACTTAATATAACTAAAAGTAAATTTTGCACACATATTTGATTTCAGATAATAAAAGCTTAAGACTACAATATCTTCAATTATGCAATATAAATCAATTATCTAATTTATCCAATTATTAAATCTTCTTGAGTTGTTAATAGGAATTCATAATTATTTATAAGCACTTTCCCAAGGTACAAATAAAATTATTTAATTCAATTAATCTTGCTATAGCCCTATGCAAACAAAAGAATCAAATTCATTAAATATCAATTCCCAAAAGTTACATGTTGTGAAAAGAGATATCCATATTCAATTCAAAACCCTAATTTTTTATCTCATGTAAATAATTAAGAATACATGTTATCATATTCAAATTTAACTCTAGATTTCATCTCCCGAATTCTTCTTGTGTATCACGTTAATTGTTTGTCAAATAATTAATCAATAAATATAAAATATGATAGACAACTTAATTTGAATAAATAATTGGATTTCAATAGATAATTAATTCATAAGCATAAAAGGTTCAATTGCATTCTTAATTATAAATTTAGTTCATGCTGAAAATTCAAATCAAAAATCTCAAGCAAGACATCACAAATAAATTACAAAACTGAATAAGGAAGAAAAGAAAAACTTTGTAGATGTTCTTTAGTCTTCAAGTCTTCAGCCTGAATTCCTTGTGATGCTCTGCAACCTTCAATCTCTCTCCTCAGTTATCCAAGTCAATCTATGTATCTTTGATAGCAAGCCGTCTCCCTTTTTATATCTTTTGACCTCCTCTAAGCCAGTTTTTCTATAGAATCCACATTCGAATAACAATTGGCCCTTTTCTCCTAGCTTTGCAATAAATCCGTCCAAGTTTCCTTGATGCCCATCGCCCTGATACTGGGTTTGTACTGAGGATTAGCGCTCCGGTGCTGTAGATCTGCTGGATTTTACAATGTTCCCCTTAATGAAGCCAAAGGTTCTATTTTACCCCTGATTTTCCCTAACCAGCAAAATAACACTTAAACATGTAAAAATATCCTAAAATGCTTAAAAACAAATAATATATCAAGCCTAAAAATACTCAATTTATGGGTATATTACCCACTCATCAAATACCCCTAAACTTAGACACTTATTTGTCCTTAAGCAATGCAAACAACTAAAAACAGAATGAATGCAACTAACTAACTAACTAACATGCTTTACCAACTCATGCATGAATCAACATTGATTCCCCCAGACAGCCTCAAAGATCCTTAATCACAACTCAAATGAATGTTTAAAATCAAGCATTAGTCAAAACTTGAAATATCACCACTCACTTTATTTCCAACCCACAATGTGTGTGCGCTTCAATATATCAATCCAGTCATAGTAAAATAAACTCAACACTTACAAGGCTAAAAGAATAATACTTACAGATATAAGAATTATGTTACACCTCTATAACTCAGATACCCTTTATTCCAAAAAAATTTATTATATATTATTTTTTTATAACGAGTGCATTTTACGCTCCATCTCGTTTTTTTATTCCTCGACTTATGCAATGTTAATCTTTATTAGACTCTTCAAAGTTACCCATGTAGCGAACTTTCAACCAATGACTCCTTAACCATTCGGCTTTAGGGCACTAAGTATAGGGAAACTCCTAAGGGCTTACTTGTTCGAGTAATAGAGGCCACAAAGACAACTAGTCAAGTTTATTCAATAATGTTTTTTTCTTCTTTTTATTTTTTAATAGATAATTATGGAAATACTACATACACTAAGTATAGAGATTTTTCTTATCTTTCCTAAGCCCTGCATTTGTTAAGTTCAAATAAACCCAGAACTAGATCAACATACTGTCATGTGCAAATTAAATCAATGGTTTTTTTTTCATAAAGCAAACTGATAATATTCAAGAGTTAACTAAGCCTTCCTTATCCCATTCACCCAAGTTATTAATCAATTCACTCTTTTCTTATCATTGGCCATCATCAAGGTTTTAACATATCACCATGGTTAAGTTATTTACAAATAGGCTAACACAATACAAACTAACACATAATCATAACACTAGATATTAACACAACCTAAATGCAAAAAATAACTACTATGAACATGCAAACCTACTATGAAAAACACCCCCAAACTTAAATAGAGCAGTGTCCTTATGAAAAACAAAATAAAGAATTTAGAAACCGAGGACTCCCCTGATTTGGTCAATCGTCGTGATCGACTTCCTCATTGCTTTCTTCTTCTTGATCCGATGGGGGAAACACATGCAAAGTGGACGCAATAGGAAACTGGCTAGGATCAGCAATAGAATTCAATCGAGCAAACATATCTACCAGTGCAATGTTAAAACTAACGTTATAGGAGAAGATTATATCTTGACGAAAAGCTAATTGGACATTTTGGTCCTCGAGGCAGTACATCCAGCGATGCATTTCGTGCTGAACTTCTTCAGAAACCACATGACGGGGCATAGAAGGGTATGAACCCTAAGCCATATATATGATTAGGCTCTCGTTGAGGCTTAGATTGTGCACCGATAAAGCCTAGTCTCCGCGGGTGTGACTGGCCACCACCCCAGACTTTGTAACTTGTGATCATCTTGTGGTCCAACAGAGGCATTGGCTGCTGAAGCATCTCATCTTGTCTCCATTTGACGTCTGCTCGCTCACACAAAGCACAGATCAGGAAAGGATGTGGCAGCCCACTGATAGTGGCACCCTCTAGAGCACATTGGATCGACCTCTGAATAATTAAGCCCACATCCATTCTCTTTACTTTCACCAAACAGTATAGTAGCATAACTTTTTCTTTGGTCACATCACTGACATGTTTGCAAGGCATCATTTTAGCACAAATGAAGGCATACCATGCATGTTCGTATTTGCTTAGCCTGGAGTGGGGAAAGGTCATGTTGCCCCTCTCATGAGTCCTCTATGTAGCATCGGGCTGACATAACTCTCGAATAATCTGCTCGTAGTTCGGCCCTTCACTCAGGACAATAGTCTATTGGTTAATTTCTCCTTCCTCTGCCAATTTATAATACTCATTGATTGGATTAATGGAGAAAGAAATCGTTTTTCCCCGCACATAGACGCCAAAGTGATAATGTTCTTTAGCGTTTGCATGGAATTATTTCAACACTGCAATGACTGTCTAGTCTGACTATTTTGTGAGGTCTAACCAATCCGGTTCAGCGATCATTATAGCGACCTCCCCATCCTTGGTATTTTCTGGCCTCCATCCCCTCTCCAAAATGAGTGTTTTCTATGCCATCTTACCGTATCTTTCTTGAGCCTCTGCACTGATAAATTTCTTTTTGTCAAATTGTGTGGTTGGGTGCTGTCTGATTTATATAATGACAAATACGCGCAAGTATACACGGTCAATCAAGTAATAAAGAAGTAGGAAGAGTGTCGAACCCACAGGGAATATTTACTAATAACTATTCTAATTAACACGTTTTATCAATTTAAATCCACTTAAATAATCACTCCAATTGTTGTGTGAAAATTATTTTAAATAAAGAAAATTAAGAACTAAATAAACTAACAAAGATTGATCACCAGATGATTAAAACATAAGAGTACAATTTCCCCAATTACTTTGCAACAATCGCCTTACCATATTTTCACTTATTTAATCCAATGAATTGCTAACTAGGATTGCCTATCAATTTACTAACATCTTTCAATGATTAATAAGAAGACCTATTTTAGTTATTTTGCTACTTTCGTGCAAGACACTTTAAACAGATTCATTAAGCACAAACTCCTAACAAAGTTATGCATGACATACAAGTACTTTCGTCTCATACACTGTTATGTTATCCTTAACAAGAATTAACAAATTCATACGTTATTATATTCAGATCTAATCTAAGATTTTCTCTTTCAATTCCATCAAAGATATCAAATTAATTGCTAGCTAAACAATTAATAAATTAAGCACAAAATATAATAATCAACTCAATAGGATCAACAAGTGAAAATAATGATAATTGAATTGCAAAAGGTTCCATTGTACCCCTAATTGGGAAATTAGTGCATCATCATAATATAAATAAAATGATTAAAATTAAATAGCATCATAGTTACAGATATTGAAATTAAGAGAAGAAAAAAAAACTCTGTCGAGGAATCTCTAATCTCCAAGCTTCAATCTCCACCTTCAATGTTCTCCAATGCAATCTCCAAGTCTCCATAAGATGGCTCTCAATGATTTATAGTCAAAAGTCCCCAAAATTCAAGTTATAATCAAGTATTTATAGTCCTAATCAAAACCCTAGCAAGTTAGGCAACTAACAATCCTATACTAGCTCAAATTGGACAACATAACAGCCAAATCAGCTCTCTCCCCGACGTCCAACGAGCCCCGCGCTGTTCCCAGACCATTTTGGGGGAGCCCTGCGCTAAAGTTACAAAAAATCTGATGTTCCAGTGCCCCCTGCGCCGATTTTAGTTCATTTCTGGTGCGCCAGTCTATTTTTTGTTGAGGCATCCTTTGGTAGAACGGTCATAACTTTTGATCTGGGATGAGTTATAGAGCCCGATACTAATAAATCGAAGATCTCGACGAGATCTACAACTTTCATTCTTTGAGCATTGACAGATTTGGGTTGGAATATGGTCGAAAATTGGCTTCAAGTGGATGATGTGTAAATGGCAAGCATGATAACTCTGAGCTTTGATCTCTTTTGATAAAAATGTCATAACTTTTTCATCCGCACTCTGATTTGGAAGATTCAAGATGTTTCGGAAAGCTAAGAAGTAGATCTACAATAAAATCCAAATTCCAAGCCAAGAACATGCACTCAACTTAGCATTAAAAGCTTTGCAATCTCCCCTTATTGTCTTTACTTGCATATTATACTCCAAAAGATGTCAGGATTTGTTTTCCTTGCTTCTCCATGCCAATGTCGTGTCATAGCCTACTCGTGTCTTGCTTAGCCATGCCTAGCTCGAACCGCTTAGCTCCACTTTGACACTGCTTTAGCCAAGTTGCTTCATTTTTCATATCTTTATTCTATTTTCCCTTTTCCTACACAAGATCAACTAAACACATAAAAAGGAAAGAAAAATACCCAAAAACTCACAATTCATCAAACTAAAGATATCCAATTCATAGGTATAAACCTACTCATCAAATACCCCCAAACTTGAATCATTGTTTGTCCTTAAGCAAAACACTCGGAACAAAAATTAGAAAGATTCATTCTCTAGCAATGAACTACTCAAGAAATGAATCAATATGAATTTGAACAATGGTCTCAAAGGTTACAACAAAAGATAACCCAAAGAAAATTTCAAAATAGTGCAATGTTAAAAATTTCAACAACTTTCATTAGTTCCACATCTACTCATAATCCTTTAAGTGCATGTGTGCATCCAAATGTTCAAACTAGTCATGATTTAGATAAGATCATATAAACCAATACTCATAAAAGATTTTCAAAAGCAACTCTAAAAACTTTTTATCACATCAATCTCTGCTAATAAAGGCAAAACATACATGTTTAGAGGATCAAACAGATATTTAAACATTTAAGCACGCATGAACCATTCCCAAGTATTTCAAAAACACATTTTTTCCCTTATTATTTTTTTTAGTGAGTACGTTTTATTCTCCCTTTCACTTTCTTTTGAACGAGTGCGTTTTACGCTCTATCTCGTTTCCTCTCGCACGAGTGCGTTTTACGCTCCATCTCGCGCCTGTGTTTATGGGTGAGTGCGTTTTACGCTCCATCTCGACCCACCACATGATTCAATTATTCAACTCACGAAGGTTCCAATTTTTCTAAAACACTCCAAGATTTCCCCCAAATTTATGTGAGTGCCTAATTTGCACTTTGAATGATGCTCAAATAAGATTTCTCAAGTTACAATGATATCTTTCATAAGCATGTAGCCAAAATTTTTTAAAAAAACTAGCTAAACAAATGGATATATGTATAGAAGTTCAAAAAATTCGTAAGTAGTGTAAAAACCAACTAATAAGTCGAAATATAGACTAAGCATGCTCATCAATTCTCCAAAAGTTAAAAACTCATTAACCACCCACTTATCATTAGCCAAAATTAATTTCCATCAAAATATTGTTCAAGTAAATACCAAACATAATAAATACCCCTAAACTTAAAACAGACATTGTCCTCAATGGCTAAGATCGAAAAAAAGTAAAGTAGAGGACTTCCCTGAAAATATAGTAATTTTCCTCCTTGTCTGCTAAGTCTGAAGAATAGGCTAGGCACATTGGAATGAATCGGGCACCACACTTGAATTGGACTTGACTAACCTGTGAACACAATAAAAGCAAGTTTATTAAATCCTAATAAATGCAAATTTATTAACTACTAAAAACAAAAGTTAAATTTTAAACTTGGGTTGCCTCCCAATAAGCGCTTGTTTTAGAGTCATCAGCCCGACTACTTCAACTCTCTATCCAATTCCCCTTCGAAAATTAAGGAACCCTCCATCCATCAATAGTCATGTAACATTTGAGAGCTTCACTTTAATAAGGGTCATCGTTTCAAGTTCACCTAGCTTATTACTTTTAGATAAAATCTCCTTAATGAACTACAAATAGCTAGGTGTTTATTCTGTTGTGTTTGTGAACGAAATATTGAATTGAAGCTTCTTGAACACAACTGGATTTTTATCCGTCTTCTCATGGACCCTTATCTCATTCCACCATGGCTGCAAAGTTATACTGGCTCCTATGTCACATAGAGCTCTGTCTACGGAATGACTACCAATTGGGCACGGAATTGCAAAACTGTTCGGATCCTTGAGCTTTGGTGGAGAAGGTACATGGAGAACTATCAAAATTAGTTTAATAACATTGGAACTCAAGGTTAGATCTTCTCCGACCTCCTTTTCTTGCTCCCCACTTGTCTCCTCTTTTTCAGCATCCATGATTATTGGCTCGAGTACTCCATCAATTTCGGGAACCATGTTACTTGGCAATTCTCTTTGATGGCGATTGTTAATTGCATTTACCAACTGCCCAATCTGATTCTCTATATTTCTCAGAGTCACTTCATGACTATTTTTCCATGTCTCATTCTTTTTTATATACTTTATCATAAGCTCCTCCAGTTCTAGTTTCTTTTCCTGTTGTGGTGGTGGTTGTTGCCAAGCCTGAAATTCGGGTGGTTGAGTTTGTCGTGACGCTTGAGGTTGGGCTTGATCATCTTGCCACGAGAAATTCGGGTGATACCCCCAATCCTGATGATAGTTGTTAGGGTAAGCATAATTGTTAGGGTAGTCACCGAAGTTGCCATCATACTGTATTGACTCGCAACTGATGGCGCATTGATAACTCAGATGGTTTCCAGCACAATAATCACATATCTCCGCTACATTTTGAATAGGTCGTTTTACTAACACGTCAATCTTCCTCGAAAGTGTCTCCATCTGTGCTGACAATTCATCGAGTCCATAAACTCCTGTCGCATTTGGCTGAGTCATTCTCGTATAAGGCCATTGATAATTATAGTTAGCCACGATGTACCTCGTAAAGGAAAAAAAATTAAAAAATGTTTAAATAAACTAAATTGATAAAAAAAAAATAACGAAATAATTATTAGAATCGTTCCCCGGCAACGGCGCCAAAAATTTATTGTCTGATTTATATAATGACAAATACACGCAAGTATACACAATCAATCAAGTAATAAAGAAGTAAGAAGAGTGTCGAATTCATAGGGAACAGTTACTAATAACTATTCTAAGTAACAAGTTTTATCAATTTAAATCCACTTAAACAGTCACTCCAATTGTTGTGTGAAAATTATTTTAAATAAAGAAAATTAAGAACTAAATAAACTAACAAAGATTGATCACCAGGTGATAAAGACATAGGAGTACAATTTCCCTAATTACTTCGCAACAATCGCCTTACCGTATTTCTACTTATTTAATCCAATGAATTGCTAACTGAGATTGCCTATCAATTTACTAAAATCTTTCAATGATTAATAAAAAGACATATTTTAATTATTTTGATACTTTCGTGCAAGACACTTTAAATAGATTCATTAAGCACAAACTCCTAACAAAGTTACGCATGACATACAATTACTTTCGTCTCAAACACTGTTATGTTATCCTGAACAAGAATCACAAATTCAAACGTTATTATATTTAGATCTAATCTAGAAAGTAGTATGCATACAAGCCAATCATGCATGATGATAAAGTATATACTTTGGAGACGATCTTACTAATTTATTAATAAAAGTATTATTTTATTAAAGGCATTTAATTATCTACATGATGCTATTTTTATAATATGTAAATAACCCATAGTTTTAAGCAATATTTTTAGAATCATGATATTGATCATGCTAATGAGATCTAAATTCTTAGAAAGCTTAAAACTAAAATAGTTCCCAATCGTTGGATTACTAAAAAGAGGATTAGTATATCCAGATAGATTGGTACATATGTTGCCTGCTCATTGGATAAGAATGATTGATCTCGTGATCATTTGTGTGGAGACACTAAAGCAAGTATGTAGGTGCTTATTGGAGAATAAGTCCACTAAACGTGACTCACTATGGAATACCTAAAGGATTTTTACTTGCCTGTCAATAGAAATTCCTAATGTGATAGTAGTACAAGTGATCCTTGAACTTGAGATCATCATAATATCTTGTATGTAATGAATTATAATTTGACTTAATCCTTACCCTTAAGGTATATCAAAGGGTATGCTTGGGTGTAATAAGTTACATATAGAGATAATGAATGGTCAATAAAGAATCTACCATTTCTAGTAAAAGAAGAGATATGTCCTATGTGATTCGTTAAATGACAGCCCAGTAGTCCTTGGCCAAGGCAGAATAAATTAGAAAAGAGTTTCTAACTTGCATTATTTGGAGTTGTGCATTTTATAATCGAAATATATATAATTAAATAAAATAAGACTTGACAGTAATTTCATGTCTTATATTTAATTGGGACATTGTATGGTGGAAGGATTGAATTTTACGGTAACTATTTACTCACAAGTTCTTTTATGATTAATATTGAAATCTATATTATCTGAAAAGTCGTTGATCGCTAAGGAGGCTTATCCCTATTGTAGAATAAATATTATTTATTTAAATAGATTATTAGTTTAATTTATTTATTTAAATAAGATTAGAATTGTTCTAATTGATTTATTCACAACCGGTTTAATATGGTGAACCTAAAGGGACACACCATAAAAGGAAGGATAATTATTTAAGAAGGTAATGACATAATCGTAATAATGCATTAAGTGTAATTAATTTAATTTATAGTGATAGAATAAATTAAATAGCTTACTTTTTATTATTTAATATTTTAAAAATATTAAATATAAATTAATAAGAGGCGTCTTATTAATATTATTACAATTATTACTATTTTAATTTCTAAAGGAGTTTAGGAATTAATTTAATATTAGTACTCTCATTTATTCCTAATAAGATTAGGAGACAAATTAATTAAAGGAGTTTAATTAATTAAATCCCAATATGTTGGGAAGCCTAATTAATTAAAGGAGTTTAATTAATTAAATGAAATACTATGTCTAATAGGATTAGAATGGTTGACCAATCTCTATATAAGAGAAGTCTTATATTAGATATTAGTTGATGCAATTTCAATTGTTGGAGAGTATTCATTTTCTATAGAGAATAGAAAATTAGGGTTTAGCCAACCACCCTCCTTCTTGAATAATTCATATTCCTTGGTGGATCACCTCTAGAGGCCAAACATAACATTGATCAAAGGAAGAAATCTACCCCGGATATTCAAGGAGATCGCGAAGAACAAGGAGTTGAACTTGTACATGTGGAAGTTTAGTTCTACAACGGTATGAATTCTATAATTTCTTATTTATTATTTTAAAGTAATAATATGTATAAAGGATGATCCGGGTAATGGTTTTGTAGAAATTTTTAAACTCTGATATACCATGCTTCTGCTAATTTTTACAATTTGATTGCGTCACGATTTCGTACAAACCCAACAGTGGCATCAGAGCCAAATCTTTATGCAATTATTAATTGTTTTGATTCCATATATGTATGAGTATTTATTTAGAATAATTTATTGGGCATAATTAATTATATAAAATTATTATTTTTATCACGAAAGCTTCCAATTCGCGAAACATTTTTTTTTTGGCTGATTGACACTTTTGTCCCTCTAAGTTGCCACCCACTTTCAAAATCGTCCTTAAAGTACCATTTTCGTCAGTTAGGTCCCTAAAGTACCATTTTATTGGCGTTTCTGTTCCTTCAACCCATTTTAACCTAAATCCGACCCATTTTGACCAAGTTTAACCCAACCCGACCCAGTTTGACCCAACCCAAATTTTTAATATTTTAAAATATAATAATATTTTTAAAATAAGTTTAAAATAATAATTATATTTAATATTTTAAAAAAATAATATTTAATTATTTAAAATAAAGTATTATTATTAAAATAATAATTATTTTAATATTTTAAAATAAAATAATTATTTTAAAAATAGTTATTTTTAATATTTAAAAATAAAATATTAGTTTTTTTTTTAAAAAAATTATATTTAATATTCTAAAATAAATATTTTTTTATTTTTAATATTTTAAAAGTAAAAAATATTTTTGTAAATATTATTTTTAAAAATAATATTTACTTTTAAAATATTAAAAATAATATTTATTTTAGAATATTAAAAATATTAATTATTTTAGGTTTTTTATAAAAAAAAATTTGAATAATTATTATATTTATATTAAAATAATTATTATTTTAATAATAATAATTTATTTTAAATAATTAAATATTATTTTTTTAAATGTTAAATATAATTATTATTTTAAACTTATTTTAAAAATATTATTATATTTTAAAATATTAAAATTTTGAGTTGGGTCAAACTGGGTCGGGTTGGTTTAAATTTGGTTAAAATGGGTCGGGTTTAGGTTAAAATGGGTTGAAGGAACAGAAACGCCAATAAAATATCACTTTAAGGGCCTAACTGACGAAAATGGTACTTTAGGGACGACTTTGAAAATAGATGACAACTTAGAGGGACAAAAGTGCCAATCAGCCATTTTTTTTTCTTTTCCGTTGTGTGAGAATCGGTTCTTTCTATTTGCGAAAAATCTCTCCTTTTTGGGCTAAAAATGTCACAGGTTATATATATAGCAACTTGCCTGTTAAGTATCAGATTGTTTCACAAAAGGAAGTTAAGTATATATTATATATATAGTAACGTGGGTTACTGATTCAAGTTTCAAGAAGAGGTCAAAAGGTTATTTAATATATATATTCTATACGTTATTATATATATATAATATTTTTATAATTTTATAATTAAAATACATAGTTTATTTTAATTTTGAAATTAAATTTCATACAATTTAAAATTGCCCATTAAATGATATTTATATATATATATAGAATGTTTTAATTCATGAGATGAATATTTATTTTATTGATGCATATGATGATATATATAAAAATAAATGGGATTGATTATGGGACTATTGACCAATATGATTGGATTTTATTTTAGTTGAATGCTTGAATGAATGAGTTTTATTAAATAGGGTCTGCGTACCTCGTCTTCTCTTATTTTTCTTGATATAAAATTCTATCTCCTTCCTATATACTTCCTCTTAACTGCTGATCAAGGTTTCTATTTAAATTAAATAGTTTATGTAATAGAAATAGTTAGAATTATCGTAAAGAAGTTGGAGACCAAAGAGCAAGGAGCGCGTGAAGACCCATTTTATAATGGAGCCCGGGTTTAAATGTAATAGTTACGTTTAAAATTAAATTCTTACATTCCTAAGTTTGACCTTTTGGTTCACTTGGAGGCTCTAGTGAATCAAACTAGAATAAAAGTCCATAATCAATCCGGGTAGAATATAGTATTCTATATGTGCATATTAAATATTATATATATTATATTTTATGCAAATATGTTTCGCATGTTTTAATAAAATAACGCGTATTATATATATATATATATATATATATATATATATGCATGCGCGCTAAACAAGATGAGAGAAATAATAACAAATCCTTCAAAAAAAATTATATTAAGTCTAAAGCGTTCAGAGATATTTGAAATATCGAACGTCGCCTTCTAGCATGATAAATTAATAGAGTATTAAATATTTAATATGAGTTTGTTGTGCTATCCATAAGGCAAGTATTGCGTATTTAAGGTATTAATTTAATCACATTTAATGTTTATCAAGAAAATTGAACAATATTATTTTGTTGTGCTATCCACAAGGATAATATTATTATTTTTTTGAATGTGCTAGATTGGACTTAACTTAAATTATTTTAGTTCGGATGTGCACACACTTGACCATTATGATTTAAGAGGCAAAATAAAAAGGAGTTATATGTTGATGTAATTGACAAAGAGTTGTCTACCTATTTATTTATATATCGTTTGTTGTGCTATCCACAAGGCTATATACATTTAAAATGGGATCTTTATTCTCACTAGCAAATCTTTAATTAGATGTTGTCGAACTATATAAGTGAGGGTAATATAATTTTAAAAAAATAGTGGAAGATACCAATTTAAAATAAGACCTAATTTATTTTGGTATATAAAATTTGTGACGCCCCCAAAATAGGTTCACACAACCCATTCTGAGTCGCCAAATACATGATACAGAATCCAAATACAAATCAGTTTATATCAAACGGTCGTGCAAAATACGACCACACAAACCGTGAGCACTGATACAAATATTATGTAGAAAATATAAACACTCAAATTACGTTCTCATTATAATTATTATCATAATATTTTATAAAATAGTAAGGACTACTATAGCACTATCTCGGACCATCACACCATTCCCCGAGTAGTCCCAGCTATATTCTCATTTTTCGAAGAGAATAATGAAAGAAAAGGGTGAGCTCAACTAGCCCAGTAAAGAATATTATGACTATGACAATGAAGAATAAATTATCGTTAGCCTTTAACAAATCAAATAAAATATTATGGACAACAAATTTTAGATCAACAACTGCAGCGGAAATAACAATCCATTAGAAGAGTCAAGTAAAGAATGATGTCTACTATCTTTTATGATTTAAAAGTCCATAATCAATATTTTATCTCTGTAATACCAATCAAAAAATATTTCTAATCAATAAATTATCTATGCACTACGGGTCAAAGATATTCGTTTGTATTACTAGTGGTCATGATCATACCAAATACCAGTCCATCTTTGCACTACGTGTCAAAGATATTCATCAATCAACAGTTAATCTTTGCACTACGGGCCAAAGATATTAATTAACAGTTCATCTTTGCACTACAGGCCAAAGATAACTTTCACAACAATTTAAGTTTGAGGATTATGACAATGATATTAAGAACGAATCAAATAAGATCAAGGATAAATATTAGAGAATTTATCCAGAGTTTAAAAATTAAGATCAAAACATGGAAATGAAAAGATATTAGATAAAAATTTCATAAGAAATTTTAGAATAATATTCCAGTGAAATGATATTAGATGAAGCTCAAAATTCAAAGAATTTTTAATCATTCCAGAAATTATAGAAGCAATACTTACTGTAGTAAGTTTAAATTTGGTAATATGAAATAAAATATTATCACTTTCATAATATGGAATATGAAAGAAAATAATATCCTTTACGAATATTGAAAGAAAATAACATCATTTACGAGAAAAATAATATCATTTACCTTAGTAGAATACTAGATCTGACTGGAATATTGGATATTATCTTGAGAAAATCTTGCACTGTTATTCACACTCAAAATATCCTTATACTCACAAAAAATACGCTCAATATTATCAAGAAAGAATTTTCTGATTCTGGTGTGATTTTCATTTTTAACTAAGCACCCTATTTATAAAAAATGCTTAGCACACCACTTCTAATCAAATGCACCTACGGAGCACACCATCTTAGAAAAAGCTTCAGCACACCTAAAAAGAATTCAAAACCAAGCCTCCGCCAAATTTTTCCACATGTTTATATATATATATATTAAAATATTTATAATTATTAAAAGAATTCAAATTCAATTTTCTTCTCTTCCACCTCATTTTATTTTTATACTATGAATTTATTATAATAATGTTACCATTCAAATTATAAAATTATACTATTATATTATCACATTATACTATTATCATGTAATATTATAATAATATATTTGAATGAATATTTTATCGGAGAAAATAAAATGTCAACTTTCAACAAATGTTTCACGCTAAAAATTCTTCCATTTATATCAAAATTGAACAAATATTTACTTATCATATTTATCAATAATTTTTATTTTATTCATCAATTATTATTCATAATTAATCTTATAGAATTATAATATTGACAACCAGGTCGTTCCTAGGAAAGAGGGGGCTTTCCGATAATAATTTCTCCTTATTGGCGCGCAATTATTAAACCTAACCCCTTTCCTCGACAAAACTTTCTAGACATTACCAATAATGCTATCTAATAATATCCTTTCAAATAATATGAATTACTGTGACAATTATTGAATCAATAATATAAAATACTATGTAATTATCAATGTAGCAATTATTTAGTCAATAATATGAAATACTATACAATTATTAATGTACCAATTATTGAGTCAATAATATAAGATATTGAACAGTAATTACTGTAACAATTATTGAATGAGTAACTTCTTACGTAAGAACCAATAATTTGAAATACTGTGTAATACCGTGTGCTACTGTATAACAACATGTATTACTATATTTTTATCATCGGTTATTTCAACAGTTTAACGGTAACAGTTTTACCGTTATTTTTATAAAACATTTATTTCTGTCGCTTTCTATATCCGACAGTTATTCTGTTGTGGGGTCCACCAATGACTGCGCCGTCGTACGAATATTCTCCGACAAAAAGAATATTCCCTGGCCAAACGAATATTTTATGACCACTTGCTCACTTTGAAAATTTTGCACATATCACCCATAACTTATCTCATTTATCAAATCAACACCTTACTATTTAAAATAATATGTAGCGAAAATTATATTTTATTCATAAAAAGTCAGGGTCTTACAACCTCTCCTCCATATGAAATTTCGTCCTCGAAATTATCGTACATACCTGGTATTTTGAAGAGGTGAGGATACCTTGTTTTCATTTCTGATTCTAACTCCCAGGTCATTTCCTCAATATCATGGTTTCTCCATAAAACTTTGACTGGAGGTATAACTTTTGAGCGTAAAACATGTTCCTTCTTATCCAAGATCTTAACAGGTATCTCCTCATACATTAAATCTTCGGCTGTCTCGTCTGGTTCTAATTCAATAATATGGTTTGGGTCTTTCACATATTTACATAGCATGGATACGTGAAAAATATTATGAACACGAGACATGCTTGGAGGTAAAGTGAGTCTATAGGCCACAGTTCCTACTCTACGAGGATTTCAAATGGACCAATAAATCGTGGGTTGAGCTTTCCTCTCTTTCTGAATCTCGTAACTCCTTTCCATGGAGCAACACGTAATAATACATGATCTCCGACATTAAATTCCATGTCCCTTCGATGAAGATCAGCATAACTCTTTTGTCAATCTTGTGTTGTTTGTATACGTTGCCGAATTATTTGAATCTTTTTCGTAGTCATGCGTACTAACTCCGGTTCCAACATTGTTGCTTCACCCACCTCGTCCCAACACACTGGAGAATGACACTTTCGTCCATGCAACGCCTCGAATGGAGCCATACCTATACTTGCCTGATAACTGTTGTTGTAGGAGAATTCTACCAATGGTAAGTACTTGTCCCAACTTCCTTTGAAGTCTAGAACACAGAGTCTCAATAGATCTTCAAGAGTTTGAATAGTCT
Source organism: Panax stipuleanatus (assembly GCA_020205555.1). Taxonomy (NCBI): domain Eukaryota; kingdom Viridiplantae; phylum Streptophyta; class Magnoliopsida; order Apiales; family Araliaceae; genus Panax; species Panax stipuleanatus. The sequence goes on from CM035117.1 coordinate 42,000,608, forward strand.
TTTTCGATTGCCCGTCCGTTTGAGGATGATATGCAGAACTGAATAGTAAATCGGTGCCCATAACTTTCTACAAGCTGACCCAAAATCGTGAAGTGAATCTCGGGTCTCGATCAGAAACTATGGATACTGGCATACCATGTAGTCTTAAAATCTCATTTATGTACATACGAGCAAGACGTTCTAGTGAATAAGTCTCTCGTATAGACAAGAAATGAGCAGACTTGGTTAATCTATCGATAATAACCCAAATTGTATCTATGCCTTGAGAAACCTTGGGAAGACCCGTAACGAAATCCATGTTGATGTGTTCCCACTTCTATTTTGGAATCTCAAGTGGTTGCAATGGACCCTTTGGCACTTGATGCTCCGCCTTGACACGTTGACAAGTTAGACACCTTGAGATAAACTCCGCGATCTCTCTCTTCATATTGCTCCACCAAAATGTATGTCAAAGATCACGATACATTTTGGTACTTCCCGGATGGATTGCAAACGGTGTGTTGTGTGCCTCCATTATAATTTTATACTTCAAATCAAAGTCGTTAGGAACACAAAGTCTAGAGTTGACTCGAAGTATTACCTCTTCATCGATTCTTGCTTCTGGAATAACACTTTCTTGTATCTTCTTCTTCATATTCATCAGCTCTAGGTCTGTAGCTTAAGCAGCTTTAACTCTATCAATTAAAGCTAGTTCTATGCGTATATTTTTCATCTTCACGTGGGTCCCTGGAGTCTTTAACTCTATCTCCATCCTTTGTAAGTCATACAAAATGGGTCTTTGTGTTGACAACATCGCACTCGTTCCCGCATATGATCTTCTACTCAACGCGTCAGCTACCACGTTCGCTTTTCCAGAATGATATTGGATGGTATGGTCGTAATCTTTCAACAGCTCAAGCCAACGTCGTTGCCGCATGTTGAGTTCCTTTTGAGTGAAGAAATATTTAAGGCTCTTATGATCCATATAGATCTCCACTTTCTCCTCATATAGGTAGTTTCTCCAGATCTTCAACGCGAAAACGACAAGTGCCAACTCTAGATCATGAGTAGGATAATTCCTCTCATATTCTTTGAGTCGTCATGAGGTATAGGCTATGACTTTCCCATGTTACATGAGAACACATCCTAAACCTTTGCCTGAAGCATCACTGTAAATGACAAATCCATCCGAACCAGATGGTATTGTCAGAACAGGTGCTGAAATGAGTCTCCTCTTGAGTTCATGGAAAATCTTCTCACATTCCTCGTTCCATCCGAATTTTGTATCTTTTCAAGTCAGCTGAGTTAATGGTAGTGGTGCACAAAAGGCCCGAGGCCTTCGACCTGGCCTTGGTTCAGCCTGGGCCCGGCCTGGTCAAAGCCCGGTCCGGTCAGGCCTGGCCTAGAAGGCTTGAAAAGGCCGCTTTTTTTAGGCAAAAATCTGGCCTGGCCTGACCTGAAAAAAAGTCTGGCCTGGCCTGGCCTTGGTCCTGGCCTGGCTGGGCCTGGCCTGGGGCCTAGACTGGCCTGGCCTGGCCTGGCTGGGCCTGGCCTGAGACCTTGCATGCTTTTTTATCCAATTATTTGTATTTTTTGTACTTTAAATTTATAATTATTCATCAATAAATAATAAATTTTAACTTATTCATTATTGTAATTTATAAACTATAATATATTAGTTTTAATTAATACATCAATAAAGTTTAAAATTTTAATTATTCATTCTTGATTTCTTGCAAGTACATTTAATTAATATATTAGCTAGTTTATTTAATATTAATAAGTTAGTTGATTAAATTTTAATATTAATATATGAGTTAGTTTATTAATATTAATAAGTTAATTGATTAAATTTTAATATTAATATACCACTTAGTTTATTTAATATTCATAAGTTAGTTAATTAATACATCAATAAAGTTTAAAATTTTAATTATTCATTCTTGATTTCTTGCAAGTACATTTAATTAATATATTAGCTAGTTTATTTAATATTAATAAGTTAGTTGATTAAATTTTAATATTACTATATGAGTTAGTTTATTGATATTAATAAGTTAATTGATTAAATTTTAATATTAATATACCACTTAGTTTATTTAATATTCATAAGTTAGTTAATTAATACATCAATAAAGTTTAAAATTTATGATTTTGGTTATTTTTCAGGTATTCTGTTGTACCAATTTAAATAAAAATTCTATAAAGCAATTAGAAAACTAATTGAAAATAATACTTGAGATATAATTTATGATTTTGTAATTTAAATTTATGATTTTATAATTTTTGAACTTTAAATTTATAATTATTCATCAATAAAGTATAAATTTTTACTTACTCATTATTGTAGTTTATAAATTATAATACATTAGTTTTAATTAATACATCAATAAAGTTTAAAATTTTAATTATTCATTCTTGATTTCTTGTGGATATATTTAATTAATATACATCTTCAATGAATATAACTAGTTAGTATATTTAATATTAATAATAAGTTAGTTACTTAGTAGATAGTAAACAACTATACATAGTTGATAGTTAATATTAATAATAAGTTAGTTACTTAGTTGTTAGTTACTTCAATGAAATTAACTTTATATTCAAAAAATAAAAGTGTAATCTACAGTATTTTCTACGAAGTGTATAGTAAACAACTATACATATATTTAGGAAATCAATTTATTTTATATTCAGTTACATCTAAATTATATTTTCTTTTAATTTAAGAGAAATATATTTATTTTTGTTCTAATCATTCAACTTATATTGGTGTGTAGTAGAATGTTAAAATAAAATAAATCTCAAAAATCTTGCATCATTTTTACAAAATTTTATTACAAGTACATTTAATTAATACATTTAATAATTCATATATTAATATATGAGTTAGTTTATTAATATTAATAAGTTAGTTTATTAAATTTTAATATTAATATACTACTTAGTTTATTTAATATTCATAAGTTAGTTAATATTCATAAGTTAGTTAATATTGCATAGCATATTATTAATATAACAGGTACATAATATTAATATTATTAATAGTTATTAATAATATAACATTAATAATAGTTATTATTAATATTATTAATATAAGTTAGTTATTTATTTATTATTAGTTAGTTAGTTTATTCATAATATTAATATTATTAAGTTAGTTAGTTATTAATATTATAGCATATTATTATAGTTAGTTATTATAGCATTAATATTATAGCATATTAATATAAGTTAGTTAGTTAGTAACTAAGTAACAGCCTAACAGCCTACAGGCTCCAGGCCTCCGCCCCCCAACCCCAGCTCCCAGCGGCCCAACCCCCAGCCCCCAGCGGCCCAGCCCCACACCGGACCACCCCCAAGCACAAAGCCCACATGCAAATTTTTTTTTTTTTATAAGTGCTGAACCAGACCAGCCTAGGTCTGGCCCAAGGCCTGGCCTGCCCTGGTCTACAGGCCTCATCAGGTCATGGTTTGGGGGTCAAGGCCTACCCTGGCCTGGCCTGAAGGCCCAAAAGTCAAGGTCTAGCCTGGCATGGTCAACGGCCAAAGCATGGCAGGCCCAGGCCGGCCTGTTGTGCACCACTAGTTAATGGAGTAGTGATTCGAGAAAATCCTTCCACGAATCTCCGATAATAACCAGCTAAGCTCATAAAGCTACGTATTTCGGTTACCGACTTAGGTTGCTCCTAACTTTGTATTGCTTCAATCTTCGCCGGGTCAACCGATATTCCATGTTTCGATACCACTACTAGAAAATCGACCTATAGCGACGGTCGCCTACCCTCACTATAGGCTAAAAGACCGTCGCTATAGGCTATAGCGACGGTCGCCGATCCTCGCCTTTGCTGCTGTCGCTAAAACCTATAGCGACGGTCTTTTATATTTATACCGACGGCCGGACCGTAGCTAAAAAGCAACCCAAAAACGCATTTGCAGGTTTTTACCGACGGTCAATACATATCAATAGCGACGGTCCCGACCGTCGCTATATGTATGGAGCTATAGCGATGGTCGCCGACCCTCGCTATAGCCTTTTTAGATTTATAGTGCTGCAAATATTTATTGAACAAACATAATATAATATCAAATAAAACATAAAAAAATTATATCTATCAATAGCTCTAAAGAAGTGTAGATATCACACTAATCGTATATTTTCAATAATTGTTGTTTACATCTCATCCAAACACAATATAGGAAGAGAAATATATTACTATACATGATACAATTGAACAAATATGTTCTCTCTAAGTGTTGATAGGAGACTGGTTAGCTCAACTCTAGCATATGCAATGCCTGCAGAAGGTGTGCCCTTAACTTTGCTGCCAGATCAACCTTTCTCTTGTACACATCCAAGCAGTCATGCTCTAACTGAAGAAGCATATTGTCCCGTTCCTCATCATTTCCACCAACCTCATCCCAAATTTGCTACATTACAACATAACATAAGTTGTTGTATATAAAAAACATTAAATTTATAAAGAACGAAATGAAGATATTGTAAGCTTTTGGAAAGGAATTACCTGCAACTGTTGTAGTAAAGAACCACAAGTGGTTACTCCGAGAAGAGGATTTTGAGCAGCATATAGGTAAGATAATAAACAAAGTTATTATAAGATAAAGCTCTAGCAGGGTCCTTCAGAAATTTAGAAATGAACGGCATATAGCAGACCGATCATTCTGATGATATATTAATTGCATTGGTATTATTATTTACAGCAGCTGCCCCTGATGAATTATTATCCCCTTCCATGGGGACTACTTTCACCACTCCAATCCCCTGCTGCAAGGAAAAACATACACAAAAACAACACCCAAGAAAAATAAAAGGTCATGACTACATGAATATCATCATCAAAAAAATAAATTCAAAAGCAAGTATATATTAATTGTATATATAGCTAGCTAGCTCTTCAGAGTACCTAAATGTAGTTGTAATTGTTCACTATTTCTGCTTCTTGAGTATGCCCCTTCCCTTGTAAGCTTGCATGTCATACTTTCTATAAACTTACCTTTCGATCTCTCCAACACCTTGAAAACTTACAATGAAATTTTACATTTCAGCTGGAAAGAGTTGCAGAAAACATTGTACATACAACTTGCAGCTTGCATCAATTGATGAAGCCAACAGTACAATGCTTTGTAGTGATACAAGCCTGCCTATTTAGGCATTGTTAGGAATTCTATTGCTGCACGGTGTCTTCTAATTCATCTGGTACATGCAACTTTTCTATGGTAGCCTGTCAAAAAGATGAACGATAACTAAGGGCAAACTGATATAAAATTCACTGCTCATTAGAACCGGAACAATTATAATGTTTTTCGTGCAAGTTGGATTTTTTTTAAAATCCTAGCTAAATGCAGCTCTGGGCAAGTAAATTCAGGTTCTTAAATGTTGAAAAATTAACAGGCAATTGTATTTTCATTTTTAACCCCCCAGAACCCCTCCCCCTCCCACTCCCAAATATAACCAAAAACAGCGCGAGAGAAAAATGGAAAATGATGCAGGAAGTTTATTATACTGAATGGCTATTCTTAGCTAACAATGGTCAAAAAGATGGAAGTGCACCTTAATGAGTATACACATCTAATATATATATATATATAGTGGAGTGGGCCAGGTTTTTAAGAAATTTGTAGGATGCTCTAATAAGAGGTGTCAACACCCATGATTATAAAAGACTAAGATATATACGTCTCACATGAAAAAAATGACAGAATTCTTGTATAAGAGCATTCGCACAATTAATATAGTTTCCAACAATCAAGTTACCTTGAACATTTTATCTCATATTCTCAAAAACATGCAGCATTTTATGGGGATTTTTTCCCCTCCAATACATACCAAGTTCCATATGCAAAGAAGATATATAAGAAATTATCCAATCACCTTGATAGTAGCTACATCTGTTGCAGATGGTTTCAAATCCAAAGCTAGTCTAAAATGAAGCATGGCCTTGTCATACATATTATGTCTTTTGTATATCTTGCCCATCAAAGCATACACGCTACTTTCACGAGGGGCATAATCTTTAAGCTCCTCTAAGACTTCTAAAGCTCCATCAAAATTTTCCATACTTGTAAGTATATTAGCCTTCTGATACATGGGGAGAGGGTTCTTTTTATCTGCTGAAATAGCCTTCTCCATCATCACCAAAGCTTCCACACTTCTCTGCCAGATTTTAGAGACGCAAAAGTTCAGATTCACAAAAGACAATTCCCAGAATTAGAGAATCACAGTCAGTAAAGCAAGTGACCAAACCTTCAAGGTATGCAAAGAAGTCCCAACATAAGACATTAAAACAGAAGAATGTGGATTGATTTGGAAAGCCTTTCAGAAGTGATGCTCTGAGAACTCAAACTTCTCTTGACGTAGGTAGATCATTCCAATACCATACCAGGCATTATAATGTCTTGCATCAATCCGCAGAGCAGTCTGGTAGCTCTTGATTCCATTCTCGAAATCCATCTACCCATGATCCAACAAGAAAAGTCTGGTAGCTCTTGATGTATCCTGCTTGTTAGCTAAGATACATCTGTTGCAGATGGTTTCAAAAAAGGGATTATAATACCTTTAAACAAGCAGTTACCCATGTGTTAGCTTACTATATGAACTAGAGAGAGAAAAAGAGCTAAACAGAGAGAAAATGAGAACATAAGAAATGTAATGACAACATAGAATAAACAGGAAAACATTCCATAGAATGATCACCACCCAAAAAAAAAGGTGGTCAAATTACCATGGACCATGTCTGAAATATTTCTGCACAGCAAGGTAAGCAGACTGAAACATCATCCAAAATTCATCTTTTCCAAAAAGAATGTGGGCTTTGATCAGATATCTGAAAACAACTGATACTGTACTGTACAAATATCATAAACTGAAGTATCAATTGCAATAAATATGATTTGAAACATGAAAGCTTTATTATTACTAGTTAAAATTCCCCACAAAAATGGAAGTATCCATCTCTGTCAGATAGATAGATAAACTAAATCAAATTCAAAACTAAATCAAACCAGAAGAGTAGGGCTTCAAACTTTTACCTTGGATTGAGCAAAAAACAAAGAGCTTGGTGAAAAAATCAACAGCTCTGATTTTCGGGCACCTACGCATGAGCAACTTCAGTGGCCTTTTTTCTTGCCAAATATGTAACCCATCATCGCATCTTCCAAACCTGAATCAAATCACCAAAACAAATAACAACTGTGTAGGGAGTAGATGGTGTTTCCTTCCAGATGCACTTGCGAACCCAAATCGTCGACCCAAATCCTGATTGGAGTTGTCAAATCGTGGATTTTAAGGCACAAATTGTGGAAATTATTGGTGAAGTGAGGTTGGATTTTAGGGCACCCATAACGAAGGAGGAGGAGGGTTTTCAGAAAAGGAGGAAGAAGAGGGTTTTCACATCTCAGCACTTGAGCAGGAGGATTTTCAACCATGGTTGAGATGGAGACAAGTGAGAAAGAGTTGGGAAAAATGGGAGAGATTTGTGCGCCCGCTCATGGATAAAAATCCCAAAAAAGCTCTATACCGACGGCCAGATTATAACCGTCGGAATAGACTATCTTTAAAGACATATACCAACGGTCTACCCTTGACCGTCGCTATAGACATCTATTGCGACGGTTCTGTCCCGACCGTCGCTATAGATCGAATTTCTAGTAGTGCCACGTGCCCAAGGAATGCTATTTTCTCAAGCTAGAACTCGCATTTCTTCAACTTGGCATATAATTTGTTTTCACGAAATTTTTGGAGTATCAACTTCAAGTGTTGTTCATGATCTTCACGAATTTTAGAGTAAATAAGGATGTCATCAATAAAGACAATCACAAAATAATTAAATATTCCTTGAATACACGGTTGATCATATCCACTACAAGAAATCACACATTTTATGACGAATATTTTTGCCACGCACAACATTTTGTCACAATTTGTTAATTAATCATTACGAAATTCATAATCGTCACTAAAACTTTTGCTTTTGTGACGACCTTTAATTTTGTTACTATTAATCATTTATGTCGTCACTAATTTACACATTTGATGACGATTAACAAAATTTCGTCACAATTTATTTTGGAGATAGAATTTAGTACCAAAATTTTGGAGGGAAACCTTTAGTGACATGTTTGTAATAATTGATGACATTATTTATTGTCACACAAATTTTCTTTCGATGACAACATAATAGTTTGTCATTAATTATTTGTAAACTTTAGTGACAATGTGATTTCGTCACTAATGTTCACATTTAGTGACGCCAAATACAAATTCATCACAATTATTTTTTAGGAATAATTTTTCTAAAATTTTTTGGAGGGAAATGTTTTAAAGACGGAAAAATAATAATTTATGACAATTTTTATTGTCACAAATACTAAATTTATATGATGAGAGACTCGTTCGTCACTAATTAGATGAGTGGATAAGTGATAAAAATGGTTCGTCATAAATTCTTATATTTAGTGACAAAGTACATAATATCGTCACAATTTTATTTGGAGGCAAATTTGTTTAAGAAATTTTGGAGGCAAATTTTTTAAAGACGAAAAATTAATAATTTATGACAATTTTTATTGTCACAAATACCAATTTTATATGACGAGAGTCTCATTCGTTATAAATTAGATGAGTGGATAAGTGCAACAATGGTTCGTCATAAATGCCTATAATTAGATGATGAGTTTTCTAGCGAAGGAACTGTAAAGGAAAAAAATGTAGTGACAATATAGTTATTAGAGAGAGAAACATCCTTCACAATTTAAATTTTTTTCTTTCGCAAAATTGAGGTGATAGAAGGATATTTGACGCTAATTTATGATAAAAATATGCGAGAAAAAAAATTATTAATGAAGGAATTATTACTCACTATATATTATTAATCAAAAGTTTTTTTGCGAAGGATAAAATTGTTCACTATTTTGTTATAAATAACTTTTTAAAAATTAATTGTGATGAATATAAATTATAATATAAATACATTAAATTTTTTAAGGTAGTAAATTTAATTTCAATTTATTACCAAATCAAAGTATCAAAACTCTCTACATATCTCTCCATCTCGAATTCTTGATTGCTTCCTAGTCCCAAGTCCCAACTCCCAACCTCGGACTGCTTTGATCCTCTCCCACCGCCACCCCTCCTCTCCATCTCGACTGTTCCTCTCTATCTCGTTCCTCAACTGCTCTGATCTCCAGTCTTCTCTTCAGTTCGGAACTTTTGAACTTCGTCTTCCGCTTCGGCGCTGCCTCCAATCTTCAGACTCCAGATTTTTCTTAGGTAATTTTTTTAATTTTCAGAGTCATCTTCGGCTCTTCCAACTATTAATGATAATCTATTAATCTTCAGCTTGCCTCTCTAGCTCTCTCGTCTATGGTAACTGTGTTTGGGTAAAGTTAATTATGGAAATTGGTAAAGGTAATTATATTAACTATGATGTAGCTTGAGATATATGATTTGGCTATGGAAATGCATGTTTACATGGTTAGTATATTGCAAAAGAACTTGGAAAAATGAAAGTTAGTAAACTAGCTTGTTAGTTATTTTGTAAATATATGTTCATGTATGACATTAACTATAATTGTTGCTTGTGGACTGAAATTAGAGCCATGAAAATTAGCGTAGTTGTGCGGAGTAATAAAGTTAGCAAAAATGGTTTGAATATGTAGCCCCAAGTCTTAGAAAACAGTCCACAAGCTAAGCGCACTCATTATGTTAGATAAAATGTCATAATGAACTAATTTGGCTAAAAACACATAATTTGTCGGAGCCGAAACCTAATATAGATTCGTACAACCTAAACTAAGTTAACTTAAGCGCCTCGTGGCATTTAACCAAGCCGGAGCGCGTTTTAACGAAAAATAAAAAAGTGAAAAGTTAGTGCGTGCGCCCATTTTTGACGCACTATTTGGACTGTCAAACAAACCCGAAATGGGTGGCTCATATTTTTTAAAAATAGTCTTATATACCATGTATAACATATTTAAAAATGAGCACGATCTGATAAGTGAGCTAAAAGTTACAAAATAGCAAAGTTGCTACGCCACAACCGGGCAAGCTGCTAGCAATAGCAGCAGCCACAGGGCTGCGCTTTGCGGCAAGCTTAGCAGCCCGTTTGGCTTGAGTTTTTGAATTGTTTAAAATGTACCAATGGTATGGGTTATATTTTTTTCAAAATAGATGGGTATGTAGTCTATAACATATCCAAAATGCAACATCATTGAATAAGTATGATAGAACTACAAGATATTGATATTGATATGACTTATGTGAATGTTTAATAACTATACATGTCATGTAATATGGATATGTGACTAATATATGCATATAAGTGAATGTAACTGTGCAGGACTTGTGAAGGAAAGTTAAACTACAAACTTTAACGGTAATCACCAAGCAAGGCAAGTTCAAGAATATAATGCTGCTATCTTGGCCCTTTTTAGCATTATTAGTTTTTGCTATAGTTTTCGTTCTATTGTATCCACTAGCTTCTGTGGGGTATAAAATGGACAAGAGTTGGTTGCGTGCAATTAAATGGTCTAAGGCTTATATTGATGGGGTAAACGCTTTTATGAAATTTGTTGAAACTCATGTAGGCAAAGAGTGCGACATTCGATGCCCATGTATAGGTTGTTTGAACTTAATAATTTAAGATCAAAAAACAGTTAAAGATCATATTTTGGAGTGAGGGATAGATCCAGGGTACACAACATGGTTTTATCATGGTGAACCATCAAGTTCGAATAATTTAAGGAATCCACATACTAATGAGGGTGATAGGATTGATAGTGATTTGTTTGAAGAAGATGATGGTGTTAATGACATGTTATTTGACCTTGGTCAACAATACTATCAAGTTGATTCTGGTAATATCTCAGATGACAGTAACACCAATATTGGTGGTGTTCCAGCATATCTCGAGGCACTCATGATGGGTGCTCAAACAGAATTATACCCTGGATGTAAGAAGATTTCAAGGATTTCTTTTATCATACAATTACTTCACCTCAAAGTGTATAATAAGGTGAGTAATAAAACTATAGATATGATGTTGAGGCTGATGAAATTATCTCTTCCTGATGGCGAGACACTTCCAAGTTCTTACTATGAAGCTAAAAAATTGTTGCGAGATTTGGGATTGGGATATGAATGTATCCATGCTTGTAAGTATGACTGTATTTTATTCTGGAAGGTGAATGGAAACTTGGAAACTTGCCCTATTTGTGGAACTTCTCGATGGAAAGTCAATGATGGTATAGGGAAGAAGATACCACAAAAGATTTTAAGGTATTTTCCACTGATACCTAGGCTTCAACGCTTGTTTATGTCCCAAAAACATCTAAAAAGATGGTGTGGCATAAAGAAAAATGAATTGATGATGATTATATGAGACATCCGGCTGACTCAATAGCTTGGAAAGACTTTGATAGTAAGTTTCCTTGGTTTGCAAATAATCCTAGAAATGTTAGACTAGCTCTAGCTGCAGATGGTTTTAATCCATTTGGAAACTTAAGCACCACTTATAGCATGTGGCCTGTAATTGTAGCTCCATTGAATCACCCCCCTTGGGATTGCATGAAATATCCATTCTTTATGTTGTCTTTACTAATTCCAGGGAAGAAATCACCAGGAAAGGACATTGATGTCTACTTATCGCCGTTAATTGAAGAGTTAAAAAAATTGTTGGTTGAAGGGATAGAAACCTTTGATGTTTCTTATAAAAAAACTTTTCAAATGCATACTGCTGTTTTATGGACAATAAACGATTTTCCTGCATATGGTGATTTGTCTAGATGGAGTACTAAAGGGTACATGGCTTGTCCAGTTTGTAATGACCAAATATATTCTCAAGGGTTGCAAAACAAGGTGTGTTACATGGGACACCGTCGCTATTTACCAAAAGATCATGCTTGGAGAAGAAGCAGAAAGTTCAATGGTAAAAGAGAAGATAGCGAGGCACCTAGAGAATTAACTAGGGAGGATGTGTTAATGCAGTTGGGGAGACTAGAAGATTTAACACCAGGGAAGCTTGGTAATAGAAAGAGAAAGCGCAAGCCTGAGGAATTGAATTGGACTAAATGTAGCATTTTTTTGATTTGCCTTACTGGAGTAAGTTGAAGTTAAGGCACAATTTAGATGTAATGCATATTGAAAAGAATATTTGTGAGAGTATATTGGGAACCTTGATGAGTATAGATGGGAAAACAAAAGATACAATCAAGTCAAGGCAAGATTTGGAGGACATGAACATTCGCAAGGAGTTGCACTTAATTAAGAGGAGTGATGGAAAATATGTGAAACCTGCTGCGTGTTATGTAATAAAAAAGAAAGAAAGGCAGGATTTCTGTGAGTTTTTAAAATCAATTAAATTTCCTGATGGGTATGCTTCTAATATCTCTCGTTGTGTTAGTTCGAGTGATCAAAAGATATCTGGATTGAAAAGTCATGATTGCCATATACTTTTACAACGGTTACTTCCTGTTGGTATTCGTGGATCGTTAAACAAGGAGGTATCCGACGTACTAGTAGAGTTGGGTCATTTTTTTCAACGGCTGTGTTGTAAGAAGTTGAAGAAATCTGAATTGGAGAAAATGAGAGAAGATATTTGCTTGATTTTATGTAAACTTGAAATAATATATCCTCCAGCTTTTTTTTACATAATGGTTCATTTGCCTATTCATTTACCAAATGAGGCATTGATTGGTGGACCGGTTCAATTTAGATGGATGTATCCAATTGAAAGGTAATAAAAAAAACAAATATTCATTATATAAATTCTTTTGTCTAAGTTGTTATTGATGTCTTTGTTAATTATGTTTTTGTAGATCATTATGTGAATTGAAGCAGAGTGTGCTCAATAAAGCTCATCCAGAAGGTTCAGTTGCAGAAGCTTACATTGCAAAAGAGTGCTTAACTTTTTGCTCAATGTACTTGCGGGGAATTGAGACTAGATTCAATCGAGATGAGCGAAATAATGATATAGTAACTGACGATAATTTATCAATTTTCTCTCAAAAATGCCGCCATTTTGGAGCAACTAAATATGTTGAGTTATTGGAGGAAGAGTTCAATGTGACACAATGGCTTGTATTCCAAAATTGTGAAGAGGTTGAACCATATTTTGAGTGAGTATATAATTAGATTTTAAACTTACAAAAACAATATGTTAAGTATTTGAAATTTGTTGAAATACATATTGATATTATTTATTACAGGAGGCATAAAGAGGAGCTTCGCTTAGCTGGTTGTGAAAATGTAGATCACGAACATAGAGAGCAATTTCCTGCATGGTTCAAAAATCATGTAAGATACTTGGGATTTTGAATATTGTTTGCAATTGCAAAATATCTTATTATCATGTTGTTGATTTTTAAAATCTTACTTTTCTATAGATGACTCAAATATATCGTGATGAACCATCAGAAGCAAACGAATCTCTATAAACATTACCACGTGCACCACATAGGTGTGTAAGAAAGTATATTGGATGCATCGTGAATGGAGTTAGGTTTTTAACTAAAGAACGCGATAGTCGTTGTAAAAGTCAAAATAGTGGGATTCTAGTAGAGGGGAACCATGGTGAAGATATCATAGATTTTTATGGGGTATTAACTGATATAATTCAATTGGATTATGTGAAAGATAGACATGCAACTATATTCAAATGTGAATGGTTTGATCTTGGGAAAAAAAAATCAGGGATACAAAAGGATGGAAATATAGTAAGTATTAAAGTTACAGGAAAATGGTATGAAAATGATTCTTATATACTAGCTGATCAAGCACGACAAGTTTTCTATATTAATGATCCTAAATTAGGAGGTAATTGGCGAGTAGTGCAACCATTTCAACATAGGCATATATACGATGTTGATGAGATGCAAGAAGAAGCAATGGATGCTGACGACTTTTCCTTTGTGGAAGATGGAGTATATCTAGAGAATGATGTTGGTGATGCATTTGAAGTTAGTCTTGGTGAAATACAATCATTGAATAGAGAGGACATAGATCCTGAAGATGTTGAGGAGTTGGTAATTTCAAGACTACATGAAGTTGTTGAGGAGAACTTAGAGGATGCCGATGAAGAAGATGAGTTAGATGACACTTTGGTTGATTATTGTAGTACTGAGGATGATTCTCAGCAACATAGTGATTCTGAAAATGATACTGATGATGACAATAGTTAATTCAACAGAACACAGATGTTCTAATAAACTCATTCTATTCTTCAAACTTTTTCAGTTGCTTTGATGTATCAATGCTTACTAAAACTCACATTACTTGTTGGAATTTTTTTTTGTGTTGAAAGATCAGGGTAATGTTGGTTCCACTTTTCATGTCAGTCAGTGGAGAAGGCGCGCTTCAGGATTTGATGTTGAATGAAGTGCTTCTAGTGATGCTATCCTGAAAGCTAGTGCTGCTAGTGAGGCAATAGAGAGAGTATATCAGGGGCAGACAGTAAGTTTAGAATCAATGCTCTGCCATTAGGTTTTGATATTAGATCTGGTGCTTGTTTTCATTTTTCTTAAATATTTGAATCCATTCTTTTATTCTGTATCTACTTCCTAAATTTTTGCTGCCGATAAAATTTCAGTTATGCATCTCTAATTTTTTAGGTTGCACCAATTACATTTCAATCCAAATTTCAGCCACATCTTGCCTGGACACTTGAACAGGTTAGGTTCCTTAAATTTAAATTGGTGTTCCTTTTTCACATCTTTTTTATTTCTGAAAACTATGGCTGACTATGGCAATAATTTCTGGGGACACTTGAACATGTGAGGTTCTTTAAATTAAATTGGTGTTACTTTTTCACATCCTATTTATTTCTGAAAACTATGGCTGACTATGACAATAATTTCTGGGTATTTTTAGGAAGTATAATAGTTGAGCCATAACTTTAGAGTCATTACACCGGTTCTATATCAAATTGATTATTATTTGTTGGAGTACTAGTATTACTGTTCTACTAGTCACAATATAATTATATATTATTGTTCAGAGGTTTTTTACGAGAGATAAAATTGGTTGCTGTTTTGTTTTAAATAAATTTTTTTAGAATTAATTGTGGTGAATATAAATACCTTAAACTTTTTACAATATTAAATTTACTTTTAATAACACTTTTTAAGTAATTTACAATATCAACTATTTATTTTAATAAACTATAAAATAAATAACTTTACACTAAGTTAAACTTTAAATTTCTCCATAAAAGTTTATTTTTATGATCATAAATAAAGTTAAAGTTAAATAAAAATAAAATTAAATAATCCAAAAGACTTTAAATTTTATTTCAAGTACATAATATTAATCCAAAAAAGTCTTTTGGAGATTAATTTAAAGTAACTTTATTTTTTGGTATTATATTTAACATTCAATTAAATAACAATTAGGGAGGGCTTTACGAAAGTCACTTGGATTATTTAACTTTATTTTTTAATTCAGTACTTTAATAAAGTTTAAACCATAATAAAAATAAAAAATGAAAAATGAAAAATGAAAAATGAAAATAATCTCAAAAAAACTTAACTTTATTTCAAGTACAGGCTAGTGTGTGCGTGCGAAAGGAAAGCAATAGAGATCCAGGTTTCACTCAATTCTTAGCCCACTTGGTAGCTCTCTACCAATTTGGTTTCAGCTCTCAATCCTTAGCCAGATAGATGGTAGCTCTCTACCAATTTGGTTTCACCTCTGTTCCCTAGCCATAGTTTAGGCGGGAGAAATAAAAAAGTAGCGCCAAATTTTGCCGCAATTAGCGAGATCGAGATTTGATTGTGTGAATAATGTTTCCTACGGGTGAAGGGATTATCATTAATCCCAAAATTTTAGCCCAAGTTCATCTTCAAATTTGCTCATTTTGTCCCCATTGCAGAAGCCCTAACTTGGAAGACCCAAAGACCCGTCAATTTGTTCAAAGGTATTTTTTTCTAATAACTTTGTTCATCCGTATTCCATTAGTTGCTGTAAGGATTCATATATACAAACACATGTATGTATATGTGTAAGAGACCCTGTTCTTATACTTTTTGATTAAGCAATTAAGAAGTAATTACTCCTTTGCTATATTGTGTAATATGAGAATTGCTCCATTAGTTGGTTAATCATATGTTTAACTGTTAAATAACAGTGTGTGATGTTAGATTGTGTAACCATTGATTACTTACAGAGTATTGGTATCATTTGAAGCAAATGATATGTTATGGAAAACTTAAAGTAAATTGAAGATGATCAAGTTAGGAAGTTATTTAGATTACAAACTAATATGTTTAGTTTAACTGTGTATATCCGACTGTCATGGCTGGAATTGGTATAGAGGAGATAGGTTGGATGTGTGGAGGCATAAGGGAGATAAAAATGGGATTGAAGAGCAAACCAATAGCTATGAAAATGCTGTCTTCAAACTATGCACACTAACTGTTTGATAAATGTCCCAAGTGGACTGTCTTGGCTAAAAACTAAATATTAGACAAAATTACAGCTTGGACTTGGTTTATATAACACATGTGATAATAACTAGCAAGATTAAGCCTATTAGAATGAACAAAATTCAATCTTAAGCCAAAGTGAAAAATTAAAAAGTTGTATGTCAAGGTAACTTTGAGTGCTATTTTGGACAGCCTACTAAGACTGAAATAGCTGCAATGTCATTAATAATTTTGTGAGTTATTTGTGGAAAGGATTTAAGACTCTATCTTCTCTAACTTTCACATTCCTTTTCTGCCTTCCCATAACTACATTTAAGTTCCCAGCCCTATCATAGCATATAACAGTCTCTTTCAAATATTATTACATATTTAATTGCGACTTTGCCTTGGGATAAATCGTAAACAAAAGCAACTCTATATCTCCCACTGAACCAATTCAACCTTCAAGAATTAATCTTCTCCCCTCCCATTAGTTCTCTCGATGATTTACAGATCCTTTTAATCAGCACATCTAATTTATTTTTTTACACTGCTTATGAGTTTTTGTGCATTCAGACAGCAGAAATGTGACCGCAGAACTTTGTGTCTTGTATAATGATTGTAATATCTTCATCAGAATTTACCTATAAATGGCTGGATAATAATTTTTTTCTGCAAATTGTTATAACAAGCTAGGAATCTCTTTAATATAATTCAACACCCAACCTGTCTGCGTTAGCTAGCTCACATATTACACATACCAACTAGAACAGAATTCAAATGATTACTTCAAGTACTATAGATAAGACAAGGACAAGCCAAGTTAGTTACAGGTACCACAGCTGGGATTTTTTTTTGCTGATTACCATAAGCTTTCAGATTCAATCCTATGAGCCCTGGCAGCAAGCGTGAACCGTGGCAGATTACTGCAGATAAATTGTCAGACTCAGAAGTAAACAGTATATAAAAAAATAACTTTTTGGAATTGAATTTCATTTGTTAGTTTTCAACGATGTACATGGCACTTTCAAGTTCTGCCAGAGTCCATTCAACTTGATTGCAGTATTGATCTATTGCTTGTACAATGTAATATTAGAGTGCTGTTTTGGACAGCCTACTAATTGCCTTTGGCCTTTATTTGTTTTCTCATGTACTGAATGCCATATTTAAATTACATTTTTTTAACGTAGTACTGATTGTTATGATATTTTTTCATCTTAATACTCACTAGAATGTTATGTATAATTATACAAGTAGCCTATCTTTATTATTAGTTAATCCAATTCTAATAGATTTAATTTAACTTTTTCTTTCTTACAGGTTTATAAATGGCTCCTAGAGGTGGACACAAACTGAAAGTGAAAAGCAATGCAAACAAGACTAAACAGATTCTCATCGATCGTAAATCTAAGGTAGCTGATTCGATAACTCTCAAAGGTATCAAAGGACATTTTGAGAAAGAAAATGTGGCTTCTGATGCTAGGAAATCTAATACAGAAAAGGAACCATTTGTAATATTTGAAGCCCATAATAATTCATCCAAAGGTAGTGAACATGCTACTAAAAATCAGACCTGTGAAATTAATCCCACGCCACAAATCTCTACAGTTCCAGCAATTCCAAGACTTGAAATTCCATTAACTCATAGTCCAGAAATTCCAACAACTGAAAGTCATGAAACTCCTGAAAGTAGTATGAATACAAGCCAATCATGTATGATGATAAAGCATATACTTTGGAGGCAATCTAATTTATTTATTAATAAAACTATTCATTTATTAAAGGCATTTAATTACCTACATGGTGCTGTTTTTATAATATGTAAATAACCCATAGTTTTAAGCAATGCTTTTAGAATCATGATGATGATCATGCCAATGAGATCTAAATTCTTAGAAAGCTCTAAAACTAAAATAGTTCCTAATCATGGGATTACTAAAAAGGGGATTAGTAAATTCGGATAGATTAGTACATATGTTGCTTGCTCATTAGATGAGGATGATTGATCTCATAATCATTTGTGTGGAGACAATAAAGCAAGTATGTAGGTGCTTATTGGAGAATAAGTTCACTGAACGTGACTCGCTATGGAATACCTAATGGAGTTTTACTCGCCTGTCAATAGGAATTCCTAATGTGATAGTAGTACAAGTGATTCTTGGACTTGAGATCATCATAGTATCTTGTATGTAATGAATTATCCTTTGACTTATTCCTTAAAGTCCTTTAGGGTATATAAAAGGGTATGCTTGGGTATAATGAGTTACATATGGAGATAATGAATGATCAATAAAGAATCTACCACCTCTAGTAAAAGAGGAGATATGTCCTATGTGATTCGTTAAATGACAACCCAGGAATCCTTGGCCAAGGTAAAATAAAATTAGAAAGGAGTTTCTAATTTGCATTATTTGGAGTTGTGCATTTTCTAATCGAAATACATATAATTAAATAAAATAAGACTTGACAGTAAATTCATGTCTTATATTTAATTGGGACATTGTATGGTGGAAGGATTGAATTGTATGGTAACTATTTACTCACAGGTTCTTTTATGATTAATGTTGAAATCTATATTATCTGGAAAGTCGTTGATCGCTAGGGAGGCTTATCCCTATTGTAGAATAAATATTATTTATTTAAATAGATTATTAGTTTAATTTATTTATTTAAATAAGATTAGAATTGTTCTAATTGATTTATTCACAACCGGTTTAATATGGAGAACCTAAAGGGTCACACCATAAAAGGAAGAATAATTATTTAAGAAGGTAATGGCATAATCGTAATAATGCATTAAGTGAAATTAATTTAATCTATGGTGATAGAATAAATTAAATAGCTTAATATTTATTATTTAATATTTTGAAAATATTAAATATAAATTAATAAGAGGAGTCTTATTAATATTATTATAATTATTATTATTTTAATTTCTAAAGGAGTTTAGTAATTAATTTAATATTAGTACTCTCATTTATTCCTATCAAGATTAGGAGACAAATTAATTAAATGAATTTAATTAATTATTTTCCATATGGTGGGAAGCCTAAATTAATTAAAGGAGTTTAATTAATTAAAAGAAATTCCATGTCTAATAGGATTAGAAGGGTTGACCAATATCTATATAAGAGGATTTTTATAATAGATATTACTTGATGCAATTCCAATTGTTGGAGAGTACTCCTTTTCTATAGAGGATAGAAAACTAAGCCAACCACCCTCCTTTTTGATAATTCATCTTCCTTGGTGGATCACCTCTAGAGGTCAAACACTTGGGTGGCTAACGTTGATCAAAGGAAGGAATCTAATCCGGAAATTCAAGGAGATCACGAAGAACAAGGAGTTGAACTAGTACCTGTGGAAGCTTCGTTCTACAAGGATATGATTCCATAACTTCTTATTTATCATTTTAAATTAATAATTTGCATAAAATATTATCCGGGTAATGATTTTGTAGAAATTTTTTTAAACTCTGATATATCATGCTTCCGCTAATTTTTGCAATTTGATTGCGTCACGATTTCGTACAAACCCAACAGTGGTATCAAAGCCAAACTTTTATGCAATTATTAATTTATTTTTGATTTCATATACATATGGGTATATATTTAAAATAATTTATTGGGCATAATTTTATTGTATAAAATTATTTTTTTTTAAGAAAAAAAAATGACGTTTTTTTTTTGGACGAATCACAATTTTTTTTTTTTGGTGCTAATCTTGAATTCTGCAAAGAAAATGTGTTGTCTCTTTCTTACTCCAAAAAGAATGTGACCCATCAGGAAAGGACTCTTTTAATAAACCTGCAGGACTCTTTTAATAAAAGAAGGTGACTTCTTTTTAAAAAAAATAAATATGATATATTTATATATTATATTCTAAATAATTTTATAATTAAAATAAAGAGTTTATTTTAATCTTGAAATTGGATTTCATGCAATTTAAAATTGCCCATTAAATGATACTCATATATATATGGAATGTTTTAATTCATGAGATGAATATTTATTTATTGATATATATGGTGATATGTATGATAATAAATGGGGATTGATTATGGACTATTTGACCAATGTGATTGGATTTTATTTTAGTTGAATGCTTGAATGAATGGGTTTTATTAAATGGGGTCTGTGTACCTCGTCTTCTCTAAATTTTTTTTTTCGTGATGTAAAATTCTATCTCTCTCCTATGTACTTCCCCTTGACTGCTGATCAAGGTTTCTATTTAAATTAAATAGTTTAATGTAATAGAAATAGCTAGAATTATCTTGAAAAAATTGGAGACCAAGGAGCAAGGAGCGCGTGAAGACCCGTTTGTATGGAGCCCGGGTTTAAATGTAATAGTTATATTTAAATTTAAATTCTTGCACTCCTAGGTTTGACCTTTTGGTTCACTTTGTGGCTCTAGTGAACCAAACTAGAATAAAAGTCCATAATCAATCTGGGTAGAATATAGTATTCTATATTGCATGCTAAATATTATATATATTATATTTTATGCAAACATGCTTCGCATGTTTAATAAAATGACGCGTATTTTATATATATATGTGCATGCACGCTAAACAAGATGAGACAAATAATAACAAATTTCTCAAAGAAATAATATTAAGTCCGAAGCGTTCAAATGATATTTAGAATATCGAACGTCGCCTTCTAGCATGATAAATTAATAGAGTATTAAATATTTAATATGAGCTTGTTGTACTATCCACAAGGCGAGTATTGCATATTTAGGATGTTAATTAATCACATTTGATGCTTATCAAGAAAATTGAACGATCTAGTCTTGTTGTGCTATTCACAAGGACGAACATTTTTTTTTTTGAATTTATAGAAGTGCTAGGCTGGATTTAACTTAAATCGTTTTAGTTCGGATGTGCACACACTTGACCATTATGATTTAAGAGGCAAAATAAAAGGAGTTATATAGTGATGTAATTGACAAGAGTTGTCTACCTATTTATTTGTATATCGCTTGTTGTGCTATTCACAAGGTTATATACATTTGAAATGGGATCTTTATTCTCACTAGCAAATCTTTAATTAGATGTTGCCGAACTATATAAGTGAGGGTAATATAGTTTGATAAAAATAGTGGGAGATATCAATTTAAAATAAAGACTTAAATTTATTTTGGTATGCAAAATTAATAAAATGAATGTTTGCTAAAATGTTGTTTTTCACATGCAAAATTTTAAAAATGTCAAAATCACTAATTTCACTGCGAAGCATACTTGATGCTAATAAGCTTATCGGGCCGAATTATACGGACTGGCTAAGAAATCTGAGAATAGTTCTCACTGCTGAAAAGATTTCTTATGTCCTAAACTCACCTGTCCCTGAAACTGTTCCAGAAACAGCATCTGAGGAAGAGATTGCCACCATTGTAAAGTGGCAAGATGATGCATCTGTGGCTCAATGCATCATGCTTGCATCCATGAATAACGAGCTTCAGCGTCAGCACAAAAACATGGATGCTCCTACTATGTTGATTCACCTCAAGGAGTTGTATGGTGAACAAAGTAGGACTGCTAGATATGAGATATCTAAGGAGCTCTTCCGATCTCAGATGACCAAGGGCAAAGTGAACATAAATGAACAAAAGAAATCTGATCCAGCTAGCAAAGGAATGTGCCTCCATTGCAACGAACCGGGTCATTGGAAGAGGAACTGCAAGAAGTTTCTGGCAAAGAAGAAGCTTGGAGAAGCTTCGACTTCCAATCAAGGTTTGTTCATGATTGAAATTAATTTTTTAGAAAGTCAAAATTCTACTTGGATATTGGATACCGGCTGTGGTTCTCACATATGTAATAATGTGAAGGGACCGGTCAGAAGTAGAAAGCTGAACAATGATGAGGTGATCCTACGAGTAGGGAATGGAGCAAAGGTTGCTGCATTAGCTGTAGGAACTTATTATTTAGCAATGCCTTCGGGCAAGTCCATTTATCTTAATAATTGTTATTATGTTCCGAATATTATTAAAAACATTATTTCAATTTCTGTATTGGATATGGAAGGATTTAACGTTGTTATAAAGAACAATAGTTGTTCTATTTATAAAGACGATGTTTTATATGGTGTTGAAAATTTGCGAAATGGACTTTATACACTTGACTTACAAGAAAATATTTTTCAAATTGAACAAACTAAGAAAAGAAAAAGAGATGATATTAATTATACCTACATGTGGCACTGTAGACTCGGTCATATCAATGAAACAAGATTATCCAAGTTGCATAAAGATGGGCTCCTTGAGTTATCTGATTATGAATCATATCCAACTTGTGAATCTTGTCTCATGGGTAAAATGACTAAATCTCCTTTTAGTGGAAAAGGAGAGAGTTACAGAGTTGTTGGCATTGATTCACACAGACGTTTATGGACCTATGACAACAAGTGCACGGGGTGGATATTCTTATTTTTTTACTTTCACTGATGATCACTCAAGATTTGGATATATGTATTTAATGAAATATAAGTCAGAATCATTTGAAAAGTTCAAAGAGTTCAGAAGTGAAGTAGAAAAACAAACGGGCAAGAGTATAAAGATACTTCGATCAGATTGAGGTGGAGAATACTTAAGCGGTGAGTTTCTCAATTATTTCAAATAAAATGATATAATCTCACAATGGACTCCTCTAGGTACACCACAGTTAAATGGAGTATCTGAAAGGAGAAATCGAACACTGTTGGACATGGTTCGATCTATGATGAGTTTTACCGACCTTCCAATTTTCTTATGGGGATATGCCCTAGAAACGGCTGCATACCTACTTAACAAGGTACCTACCAAATCCGCCCCAAAGACTCCATATGAGATATGGAAGGGGAGAAAATCAAATCTTAAGCATGTTAAGACTTGGGGTTGTCCAGTTTATGTCAAAAAGTTTGAAAACGATAAGCTACAGACTAAATCCGATAAGTGTAGATTTGTGGGATACCCTAAAGAAACTTTAGGGTATTATTTCTATCATCCAACTGATCAAAAGGTGTTTGTTGCGAAACATGCTGCCTTCTTGGAAAATGAGTTTATCCATGAAGGGGTCAGTGGGAGTAAGATATATCTTGAAGAAGTTCAAGAACCACAAATTACCACGGATCAAAGTCAGGTACCTGACCAAGTAGAAGAACCTACTATACCACACCCTGTTCGTAAATCTGGAAGAGTACCGAAGA
This sequence comes from Panax stipuleanatus, assembly GCA_020205555.1. Taxonomy (NCBI): domain Eukaryota; kingdom Viridiplantae; phylum Streptophyta; class Magnoliopsida; order Apiales; family Araliaceae; genus Panax; species Panax stipuleanatus. Next base: position 42,024,187 of record CM035117.1, read on the forward strand.
TACCTGAGAGATATAGATTCGTTATAGAGGATGACGATGAGGTACACATCATGAATGATGATGATCCATTGAATTACGAACAGGCTATGAGTAATAAAGACTCAGGAAAATGGCTTGAAGCTATGAAATTCGAAATGGACTCCATGTATGAAAATAAAGTATGGACTTTGATTTCACCACCTGAAGGCATTAAGCCTATTGGGTGTAAATGGGTCTTTAAAAGAAAGACTGGAGCGGACGGCAAGGTAGAGACCTATAAGGCCCGACTGGTTGCAAAAGGTTTCAAACAAAAACAAGGAGTTGACTATGATGAAACCTTCTCACCAGTAGCTATGCTCAAGTCCATTCGAATTTTGCTTGCGATTGCAGCTTATAACGACTATGAGATCTGACAGATGGACGTGAAAACGGCCTTCCTCAATGGGAAACTTGAGGAGGATGTGTATATGACACAGCCAGAGGGATTTGTTTCAAAGGTTGGAACAAATCAAGTCTGTAAGCTGCAACGATCCATTTATGGATTGAAGCAAGCTTCTCGTAGATGGAACATTCGTTTTGATGAGACAATCAAAGAGTTTGATTTTGTCAAAAACGACGATGAACCATGTGTGAACAAGAAGGTTAGTGGGAGCGCAGTTTCATTCCTTGTATTATATGTTGATGATATATTACTGATAGGGAATGACATTCATATGCTACAATCGATTAAAATCTGGTTATCTAAACACTTCTCCATGAAGGACTTGGGAGAAGCATCCTATATTTTGGGGATAAAGATCTATAGAGATAGATCTAAAAGGATGCTTGGTTTATCCCAAGGAACGTACATTGATGCAATGCTAAAGAGGTTTAGCATGGAAGATTCCAAAAGAGGTCTCATGCCGATGAGCCATGGAATACATCTCTCCAAGAAACAGGCCCCAAAGACACCTGAGGAGAGAGACCGTATGAGTAAGATCCCTTATGCTTCTGCAATAGGATCTATCATGTACGGTATGATATGTACTAGACCGGATGTTGCTCATGCACTTAGTGTAATGAGCAGATACCAGTCAAACCCTGGAGAAGAGCACTGGAAGGCAGTGAAAAATATCCTAAAGTACTTGAGAAGGACTAAAGATATTTTTTCTTGTCTACGGTGGGTCTGAATTAAAACTCAAGGGATTCACAGACTCAAGTTTTCAAACAGACCAAGATGACAGTAAATCTGTTTCAGGGTATGTGTTTATCTTGAAAGATGGTGCAGTGAATTGAAAAGGTTCCAAACAACAAAAGGTTGTTGGTTTAGTGACAAAGACAAAGTATATAACTGTAAGTGAAGCTGCAAGTTGATGTTTTAGATGAAAAGTTCATTACAGAACTAGGAATTAGTCCTAAGTCTCATCTTGAATCTAAACATGTGTTGCGGCACTTTGATTAAAGAAATCATTGAAAGAGGAGAGTGTAGACTCTCAAGACAACATTGCAGATCCATTAACTAAAGCTTTAACACAACAGCAGTTTGATCGTCACTTAGAGAAGTTGGGTATGAGATACCATGGCGATTGGCTTTAGTGCAAGTGGGAGATTGAAAGTAGTATGCATACAAGTCAATCATGTATGATGATAAAGCATATACTTTGGAGGCAATCTTATTTATTTATTAATAAAAATATTCATTTATTAAAGGCATTTAATTATCTACATGGTGCTGTTTTTATAATATGTAAATAACCCATAGTTTTAAGCAATGCTTTTAGAATCATGATGATGATCATGCCAATGAGATCTAAATTCTTAGAAAGCTCTAAAACTAAAATAGTTCCTAATCATGGGATTACTAAAAAGGGGATTAGTAAATCCGGATAGATTAGTACATATGTTGCTTGCTCATTAGATGAGGATGATTGATCTCATAATCATTTGTGTGGAGACAATAAAGCAAGTATGTAGGTGCTTATTGGAGAATAAGTTCACTGAACGTGACTCGCTATGGAATACCTAATGGAGTTTTACTCGCCTGTCAATAGGAATTCCTAATGTGATAGTAGTACAAGTGATTCTTGGACTTGAGATCATCATAGTATCTTGTATGTAATGAATTATACTTTGACTTATTCCTTAAAATCCTTTAGGGTATATAAAAGGGTATGCTTGGGTATAATGAGTTACATATGGAGATAATGAATGATCAATAAAGAATCTACCACCTCTAGTAAAAGAGGAGATATGTCCTATGTGATTCGTTAAATGACAACCCAGGAATCCTTGGCCAAGGTAAAATAAAATTAGAAAGGAGTTTCTAATTTGCATTATTTGGAGTTGTGCATTTTCTAATCGAAATACATATAATTAAATAAAATAAGACTTGACAGTAAATTCATGTCTTATATTTAATTGGGACATTGTATGGTGGAAGGATTGAATTGTATGGTAACTATTTACTCACAGGTTCTTTTATGATTAATGTTGAAATTTATATTATCTGAAAAGTCGTTGATCGCTAGGGAGGCTTATCCCTATTGTAGAATAAATATTATTTATTTAAATAGATTATTAGTTTAATTTATTTATTTAAATAAGATTAGAATTGTTCTAATTGATTTATTCACAACCGGTTTAATATGGAGAACCTAAAGGGTCACACCATAAAAGGAAGAATAATTATTTAAGAAGGTAATGGCATAATCGTAATAATGCATTAAGTGAAATTAATTTAATCTATGATGATAGAATAAATTAAATAGCTTAATATTTATTATTTAATATTTTGGAAATATTAAATATAAATTAATAAGAGGAGTCTTATTAATATTATTATAATTATTATTATTTTAATTTCTAAAGGAGTTTAGTAATTAATTTAATATTAGTACTCTCATTTATTCCTAATAAGATTAGGAGACAAATTAATTAAATGAATTTAATTAATTATTTTCCATGTGGTGGGAAGCCTAAATTAATTAAAGGAGTTTAATTAATTAAAAGAAATTCCATGTCTAATAGGATTAGAAGGGTTGACCAATATCTATATAAGATGATTCTTATAATAGATATTACTTGATGCAATTCCAATTGTTGGAGAGTACTCTTTTTCTATAGAGGATAGAAAACTAAGCCAACCACCCTCCTTCTTGATAATTCATCTTCCTTGGTGGATCACCTCTAGAGGTCAAACACTTGGGTGGCTAACGTTGATCAAAGGAAGGAATCTAATCCGGAAATTCAAGGAGATCACGAAGAACAAGGAGTTGAACTAGTACCTGTGGAAGCTTCGTTCTACAAGGGTATGATTCCATAACTTCTTATTTATCGTTTTAAATTAATAATTTGCATAAAGGATGATCCGGGTAATGGTTTTGTAGAAATTTTTTTAAACTCTGATATACCATGCTTCCGCTAATTTTTGTAATTTGATTGCGTCACGATTTCGTACAAACCCAACAACTCCAACAACAGAAAGTCCTGAAATTCCATCAAATGAGAGCATTCAAGCCCCATCAACTGAAAAAAGTGTTGAAACAGGTATGAATTCTCTTTTCTTTTTTTCTTTTTTTTTTTAAATTATACTATGTTTTGAAGTAACTAATAATCCTATTTATTATGTATGCAAAACAAATACTATAACAAGCATGTAATGTTTATACAGCCAGCTCTAAGAAAATGAGTCGTGGTCCAACAATGGGCAATGGGATTATGAAGGCATTTGTTACTTAAGGGAGCAAAATGAAGATCAATGTGGATCCATTCATAGGAAGACCTATAAATGGAGATGAATTTGCAAAGCTTGCAAGTTAAATTGGAGTGATAACCCGAGATGTTCTTCCTGTTCCTAAAAGGTGGAAAGACGTAGATGAGGAAAAGAGTTTGGAACCAGGCTTTGATCATATAAATGTATAGATCGAAACTAATAACTTTTTTCTTATATCACTTTATTTTTTTGTCATCTAAAATATGCTAATATGATATGTAGATCCACATGGATGTTAATGTTGATGCTCCGGGAGTGAAACAATGTTTGATTGATAGGCTGAAATCTAGTAGCCGACAAAAGCATTACAAGTTACATATGCACTACAAGAAGTTTACAACTTTGGTAGAGGCTAAGAATAACAAGCCTTCTTTTTGTCCTTGTAAAAAAAATTGGAAAGCATTGTGCGACTATTTTGCAACACCTAAATTTAAGGTAATAATATAAAAACTTAACATGTTTAAATGTTAAGGTTCAGTGTTTAAGTTATAGCTATAGGTTTGTAACATTGCTTGGAACTAATTTGTTCTTGTTTTTATAGCACACAAGTTTTGTGAATGGTGGGAATAGAAGACAGGTGAGAGCTCCACATATTTCAGGCAGAAAGCCATTTACTGTTCGTCGACACGAGATTGTAAGTGTTCTAAACGTGTACTTTTGTACTAGTTTCATTCTAATAACCTTTAATTGATGCATAATTCTTATTTTTCTTGGCACATTTTTTCCTATCCTAGTCTCAAATGGAGCTAAATGGAGACCCTTGTGATAGGATTGATTTGTATAAACGTATGCATCATTCAGAGAAAAAGGGTTGGTTATCCAAAGTGGCAGAAGAGAATTGGGTAACTTTCGTATCTATTTGTTTTAAATACAACTTTTTCTATGTTAATGATTGTAATTAACTATAAATGCCTTCTTACATCCATGTGTTTTAATAGGAGTTGATGAAAAAAAAGAGAGATCAATATAGAGAAGAAGGATCTGAGAAGAACGCAGATGAAATAGTCTTGGAGGTTCTTGGCCATGGATCTGGTTACATTAAAGGCCTTGGGTATGGTCCAAAACCTTCATGCAGGCGCATCACATCATCTAATTTAGCTACCCAACAAGTCCAAAAGGAACTTCAAGAGACACAACAAAAGCTACAAATGTCTGACTCTCAAGTAAATGATCTTAAGAGACTGAAGTGTCTGATTTGAAAACTCAATTGGTTCATCAAGGTGCAAATATCGACAAACTTATGGCAATTTTGGCTGCTAATGGGATGAACATATAGGCTGAAAAAAATCATGTAAGTAGTAAATACTTTTAAACTTCAATGAATCTTTCAAATGTTGCTTTTCATTTTTGTATTTGTGTTAATGCAGATTTTTGATGTTAAAAACAACTTTATAAATGAGTGAATAATGAACTCTGAAGCAATGATAGTATTAGATGAATCTGTATGTGGTTTTTTGTTTTCATTCCCAAAAAATTAGTTTAAATCAGTAACTATCTCTCTTCTACCTCCTTTCTTTCAATTGTCTTGCATCATAAATTTGCTAGAAAAGAATTATTCTAAGTAATGTTTCCTTCACTTTAAATTAAATATTTTGAATTTGGTGTGATGTGTTGAATTCCTACAAATGTTAGATTTTCTTATTTATTTTACTCCATTTAGGACAAACATGAATTTGATTCATACTGCTATAGTTAGATTTGATTTGTTCTGGCTGATTTGAGGATATATTGTTTATGAGACAAACATGATTTTATATCTTTTTCTTTATATGGGACAAACATGATCTTTATTACTTTGAGTAATAAATATGCTTATAAAGGTTTGTTAATGTTCAATGGATCTTGAGGCTAGTTGTGTTTATGATTTATGTTAATATGAACTCAATGCATGATCAATGAATTAAGCCGAAGTTGCCCGTGCTAGATAACATGCTTTCAAGTTTTCTCTGTAACATGCACTCAAGCAGTGTTTTTTTTGAACTTTTTATATGGACATGACTTTGATGAATTTGGTTTTATTGGTTTATTTATTTTATTTTATTGTTCGAAGTTAATTGTTTGATGAATTTGAGCTTAAGCTCATTAGTTGCTTGATTGCATTTGACTAATAATTTTATTGTACCATATTTATGGGTCTAAAAAGATAGCATAATTTATTTAGTAATGTTATAGCTATATTTCTGGAATATTCACAATTTATTATTTAAATATTTCTTTCTTTATATACTTTTCTTTTTTAATTTCATAACTATTTCACTGATTTATGTTTATCTGTTTTGATGAATTTACAGATAGAGATTTTTCTGAAAGGTCAATAATAACAAGGTTGAAGGTTTTAATTAAGCATTTTCTTAGGATATGGATGTCAGAATTTTAGCTTTTTGGATTATATAATTTGGTTTTGTGGTACTTAGATTATTTAAGCAACTGTTAGTTGCCTAGTTGGGTATTTTGTTGAATTAGTGAATCTACTATTTTTTATAAGATAATTATTTTTTATTTTAAATGTTTATTGACTTTTGTCTCTTATATTATATACAGGTGTAAAGTTGATTTAAAAAGGTCACTAAATGTAATATATTTTTTTATTGAAAATTGTTAATGTAACAATACATTTTGAATGTCAAACAACTTAATATGACCACCACATCATCATGATTTATAATCATTTATTGATAAATAATATTTGGTCAATAAAAATTAAAATTTAATGACGAATAATATTAACTCTTTAGAATTAATAGTATTGTCATTATATATATTCATTTAGTTATGACAACTGATTTTGTCACTAATATTAACTATTTGATGACAAGTTATGACGTCACTAATATATATTAATTTAGTGATGACCTTTAATTTTGTCACTATTAATAACTCTTTCTGTGACGAGTTCTATCGTCACCATAAGTATTCAATTAGTGACAGTGAAAAATGTGTCATAGAAAGTAAATCTTTGGTGACAAACTATATCGTCACTATTATATATTCATTTAGTCACAACAAATAATTTCGTCACTATTAATAACTCTTTCTGTGACGAGATGTATCGTCACCATAAGTATTCAATTAGAGACATTGAAAAATGTGTCCCAGAAAGTAACTCTTTGGTGACAAATTATTTTGTAATATTATTTAAAATATGAAATGACAATGACATAATTGTCATGTTAAATATATTATTAGGTGACGAATTGTTCTGTCGTCATTTATTTTCTTATTTTTGGTGACGATAAACACAATAACATGACGAAAGAATAATCATAAATATGACAATATTATCGTCATTAAAATTAGATGATTTAAATAGAGTAACATATTTTCGTCACTAAAATAATAACATTTAATGACGAAAAAAGATTTTCGTCATTTAATGTACTACGTTTTGATGACGAAACATAATATAGAGTGACGAAAGTGTCATTCAAATAGTGACGCTATTAACGTCACTACAAGTAATTAATTATAGTGACAATGGTGTAGATCGTCACCATAAGTTAAAACATTTAGTGACGACATCAAATATTATCAAATAAACCTAATACCACGCTCATGCGGTGACGGTCTTTATGACGATTAACACTCGTCACCAATTGTTTTAGTGACGAAAAATGAATTTTATATGACAAATTTTAGCGTTATTTTTTGTGTAATTTCTTGTAGTGATCCATGAAAGCCGCAAGAGCATTAGTCAATCCAAATGACATGACTACGAATTCATAATGCCCTTATCGAAGGCAGTCTTTAGAATGTCAACAGTTTTAATCTTTAATTGATGATATCCAGAATGAAGATCGATCTTTGAGAAGAATTGCACACCTTGCAACTAGTCGAACAGGTCATCAATGCGAGATAACGGATACCTATTATTGATGGTGACATGGTTCAACTCCCGATAGTCAATACAAAGTCGCATACTACCGTCTTTCTTCTTTACGAATAAAACAGGAGCACCCCAAGGCAATGTACTAGGACTTATAAAGCTGATGTCTAACAACTCCTATAGTTGGACCTTTAACTCCTGAAGTTCAATAGGAGCCATTCGATATGGGGTTTTTGAAATGGGTTTTGTACCGGGTTCAAGGTCAATAAAAAATTCAACTTCACATTCTGGGGGTAGACCAGGAAGTTCTTCGAGAAATACATCAGGGAATTTATTAACAATAGAAATATCATTCAAATCCGACATATTCTTGTTTAAATCGGTGACATGGGCTTAAGAAAGATTGACATCCATTTTTCAATAAACGAATAGCTTTATGACTTGAAATGAAATTGATTGATTTTAGTGGTTTGGTTGTTTGAATTCGCATAACAGGTTGGTTAGGAATATGAAAGCTAACAACCTTACGAAAATAATTAATTTTAGCATGATGAGTGGTTAACCAGTCGATTCCAAAAATCACATCAAATGCAAGTATTTTCAAAGAGATGAGATCAACAGGTAATGTGAGGGTGCCAATTTGAATCAAACAAGATTTGTAAACTGTGGATGTAACAAAGGTTTCTCTTAACGGAGTTTCAACAGATAAATCAAAATCTAATTTCTCAGGGGTCAAGTTCAAACGTTGAGCACAAGCAGGTGAAATAAAAGAGTGGGTAGAACCGGTATCTAATACGGTATAGATTTCACAAGAGTTTATGATTAGCTTACTCGTGATAACTTCGTTCGGGTTCCTCGCTTTTTGGGTAGTCATGACAAAAGCTCTTCCCTGAACCACTGATTTTGACTTGTCCGGGACAGCCTTTGGAGTCACCATCCCAGCTGAACTTGACTTCGCTATAGGGCACACTCGAGTTATATGACCTTCCTTTCCACAATTGTAGCACACCTTGGATTGCTGTGTACAGTTTGGACTGATGTGTCCTTGTCCGCATTTATAACATACTACCGGTGGTTGTTCCCCTCCCCTAGAAACCGTTGCTGGTGCTGGTGCTGGTGCTGCTGCCGATGTCTTTCCGTCGTCATTGAATCTTCTCTTCTTGAAATTTACACCTGACTCACTTCTTCTATTATCTTGACCATGATTACCACCGAAGTGGTTACCATTTTTGGCATGGTAATTTTTTCCACGCTGGTTATCATTGTTTCGCTGACTGTTGCCACTGGTACGACTATGGTTGTTGTCCCTTGGTTGAACAGACTCATTATCTCGTTCCAATAATTGAGCCCTGTTCACAACATCTGAATACAAACAAAGTTTGTGAGAAATGAGGTATTGACGAATTTCAAGTTTCAAACCTCTCAGAAATATTCGTGTCATTCGTTCCTCATTATCCACCAAATAAAATGCAAACCGGGAAAATTCTGCAAGTTTGGCCTCGTATTGAGACACAGTCATATTGTTCTATTCCAGTTTGATGAATTCCACCTCCTTCATATGACGAATACTTTCTGAAAAGTACTTATCGTTGAACAATTTCTGGAACTCCTCCCAAGACATCTTAAGTGCGGAAAGATGCATACGCTTCACAGATTCCCACCAGTAATCTGCCTCTCCACGGAACATAAAGGTGGCGAACGGAACCTTTTGCTCCTTTGTGCATCCCAGGACATCAAATATTTTGGTGATTTGCTTAACCCAAGCTTCTGCCTTGAGTGGATCTGGCTTTCCTAAAAACTCCGGCGGTCCCAAATCCTTGAATTGCTTAGCAGTGACAAACCGCGAGTTACTATTGTTTCTACCTGCATTTTGAACAGGAGTCTCTCTCGTCTGGTTTTGCATGAATTATTAAAATCTCCTAAAAAACCCATCGTTCATCGTTTGATTGGTGGTGTTGTTTACAAGAGGATTATTGCCTTCCTGATGCACATTATTCTAATTGGTGATTAGCGGTGTCTCAATGGTCTTATATGCTCCATTGCTTAGATTTTTAGATGCCATTCTCAAATACTACCACAAAACAAGGATTAATTAAAGAAATTGACATGTCACATATTATCCCTATGTTCCGATAGACCAATTAAATAAGAAGTAAGCTTAGGTAGGACACACTAGCGAAGGTTTTACTCGTCTCTCCCCTCCTAGTTCTATTCCCAGATCTCCGCCAGATATCATATCCTTAAGCTCTGATACCAACTGTGATGCCCCCAAAATAGGTCCACACAACCCATTCTGAGTCGCCAAATACATGGTACAAAATCCAAATACAAATTATTTTATATCAAACGGTCATGCAAAATACGATCACACAAACCGTGAGCGCTGACACAGATATTATGTAAAAAATATAAACGCTCAAATTACGTCCTCATTACAATTATTATCATACTATTTTACAAAATAGTGAGGACTACTATAGCACTATTGTTGGGTATTTTCTACGCGCAACACGCAAGTGTACGTGGTCAACAAGTAATACAGTGATAAATCAAAGATCGTACCCACAGAGACAATAATTACTATTTAATCGAACAAGTACCAATTTTAGAGTATTTCAACTTTATCAAACTAACAGCAAAAAGATATGTTCTTCTATAACTAAATTAATAATGAAAGTAACCACACACTAAATCGAAATCTTAACAGAATTGAGAGAATTAAGCCTACAACTTCACTTATTATTTCACTTCAGATAATATCTTTTGTCCCTAGTTTATTTCAATTACCCCCATATTATCAATCGAAAACACTAATGTAGATAAAACCACCTCTCGATGCATAATATCCGTACTTATTTGTATCCACATATGATAGATTCAAATAAGACATCCCAATTAACTAACTCACTATATTTCTATGTGAATTATAATTAACCAGAATTTATTACCAAGTTCTCTTTCAGATTACATATGGCGTAAAAGAATATATCTATCCTAAACACGAATCATGAATTCCATCTATGCAGAATTCACGAACATATGTCACTATGGCCAGTTCTAATCTCCTATGTTCCTTCACAAGTTCATAAAAAATAATAGAATAATCGTTGATCAGGTAATTATATAAATTAATCACACACATAGTGAATAACCTGGGAATAACCTCCATAAACTGGACTTAAAAATAATTAATCCTCCATTACATAATAAGATCCGTTATAGGCTAAAATAAATAATTAGTTCATAAAGAATGAAATAAAATCCATGATCCACAGAGTATTAATCATAACGAATACAAAGATAATATGGATTGAGAAAGATAGGAATATAAAACTCCTGTCATTACTGTCTCCAAATTACTCTGCGTTCATCCGATCATGCTCCGCTTCAATTCTCCTCTTCCGATTTTAAATCCCAGAATTATATCCGGTTAAATCCGTCTTGACTAGGAGACTCCATCCGTGTCCCTTATATAATCAAATCCCTTTTATACTCGTGGCCCCACCATATGAAGTGCAGCCATTTATTTCTTGTATCTGAATCTCACTTGAAGTAGGAGAAGACTCCTTATATCTCCAACCCACTTGCTAGCCAACAATCCGAATTATAAAAAGACTCTAGCTGTCCCACTAAAACTATATAATATCTATCTTCACTAAGCTGACTGTGGCTCTCCTTTTAATATACTTCTAGTCTTTCTCTATATAATATATGTGCAACCCACATTTATTAGCCCATGACTTACAATTCGGCAAAAGGGAATCAATAAGCAGCTGATGCCGCCTCCCCGCCCCAGCGGGATATTCCTTTACAACACCCCCGCCCCAGCGGGGAAACACTCTGTCCAGCTGGTTGAATTTGCATGTTCCTCTCTGTTGATAGTTGTTGTACTCTCCTATTGCAAGCTGCTGCCAACGTGGCTGCTTAATTTAAAATGTATGAAATGCTTTGCATGGCAACCCAAGCCGTGGCCCCCACATGATAATTTGCTTGCATGATTTCGTATGTAACTTCTAGACAACATGATCTGCTCCATTAGTCCATTGCCGAATTGAATTGGATTGTTTGTGGCCCATATTATTTGAGAATGAATTATCATTTTAAACTCCTTTGTATTCATTCCAATTCCTGCACATAAAAGTATAAATTCGAGGTAAAATTATAGTAAAATCATTTGAAAACCTTAAAACTCAAGCTATTAAGACTACCGATTAGTGGGCATTAAATTTACTCATCAAATACCCCCAAACTTAAGACTTTGCTTGTCCTCAAGCAGAAACACAATTTACCAAAAATTCATTCTCTAGCAATGATCCACTCAGGCAACGAGTCAATATGAATTTGAACACTGGCCTCAAAGGTTACAACAACTGATAACCCATAGAAAATTTCAAAACAACGTCATGTCTAAAATTTCAACAACTTTCATTGGCTCCACATCTACTCATGATCCTTTAAGTGTGTGTGTGCATCCAAATGTTCAAACTAGTCATGATTTAGATCAGGTCAACCAATACTCATAAAAGATTTTCAAAATCAACTCTCAAAACTTCTTATCACATCAATCACCGCTAATATAGACAAAACACAAATTTTTACTTGAGGATCAACCGGATATTTACACATTTAAGCACATGTGAACCCTTCCCAAGTATTTCAAAAATATATATTTGATATCTTTTTAGTGAGTGCGTTTTATGCTCCATCTCATTTTCCACTTTTCATTGAACGAGTGCGTTTTACGCTCCATCTCGCAACTGTGTTTATGGGGAGTGCGTTTTACGCTCCATCTTGCCCCACCACAAGATTCAATTATTCAACTCGGGAAGGTTCAAATAAATTATTTTTTCAACAATACCCCAAGATTTCCCCCAAACTTATGTGAGTGCCTAATTTTCACTTTGACTAATGCTCAAATACGATTTTTCAAGTTGCCATGATATCCTTCATAAGTATTTAGCCAAAAAAAAAAAATTCAATCCCAACTGGCTAAACAAATGGATATGTGTAAAAATTTTCAAAAATTTCGCAAGTAGTGTCAACTGGCTAAACAAATGGATATGTGTAAAAATTTTCAAAAATTTCGCAAGTAGTGTGAAACCAACTAATGAGTTGAAATATAGACTAAGTATGCTGCTCATCAATTTTTTAAGAGTCAACAACATTAACCACCCACTTATCATTGGCCAAGATCAAATTCCATCAAAACATTGCCCAAATAAACACTAAACATGACAAATACCCCCAAACTTAAAACAGACATTGTCCTCAATGGCTAAGATAGAAAAAATTAAAGGAGAGGACTTCCCTGAAAATATAGTAATTTTCCTCATTGTCTGCTAAGTCTGAAGAATAAGCTAGCACATTGAAATGAATCGGGCACCACACTTGAGTTGGATTTGACTAACCTGTGAACACAATAGAATCACGTTTATTAAATCCTAAAAAAATGACAAATCAAAAAAATAATATGAAACCTAAAAAAAAAACTAAAAATAAAAATTAAACTTGGGTTGCCTCCCAATAAGCGCTTGATTTATAGTCCTTCAGCTGGACTTTGTCTGGTTTGTTAATCTGGCTCCGCTGGAATGTTGTGGATGCTCTTGATCTTCATTGCGTATGCCCAACATTGTTTCAATGTTTGTTCTTTTTCTTCAGGATTCTGCTTAAGTCTGCGACTGTCATCACCAATTCCACTTCTTTCACAAATTTTATCCCTGGACTTATTCTGACCATCTTCGTTTCTTTTTGTGATGTCAGGACTATCTTCGACACTGCTTGGGTAAACTATGGGATTGAACACTTGAAATTTTACTTCTTGGTCATTAACTCTCATAGTTAATTCACCGTTCGGTATGTCAATCACAGTTTTGCCGGTGGCCAAGAATGGTCTTCCTAATATTATTGGAATATCTTTGTCCTCTTCATAGTCCAGTACCACAAAATCTGCCAGAAAAATTAGCTTGTCAACCTTAACCAGAACATCCTCCACTATGCCTAAAGGATACGTAGTCGTTCTATCTGCCAGTTAGAGAGTGATATTCGTTTCCCAACTTCTTGTATATTGACAGTGGCATTAAGTTGATACTCGCTCCCAGATCACATAATGCTTTTCCCATAAACTGGTTCCCGATTGAGCAAGGGATGTTGAAACTCCCCGGATCCTTCAATTTCGGTGGAAGCTTTCTCTGCAGAATTGCACTACATTCTTCCGTTAATGCCACAGTTTCATACTCGCTCAACCGACATTTTTTCGATAGTATGTCTTTCATAAACTTCATGTAACTGGGCATTTGCTCTAGTGCCTCGGCGAACGGATTATTGATATGTAGCTTCTTGAACACTTGCAGAAACTTTATGAACTGTTGCTGTAGTTTCTGCTTACGGAGCCTTTGTGGAAATGGCGGTGGAGGGTAAGCTACTGGTGTAGCCACTTGTTCATTTTTGCAGGTTTTTCTCCTGCTTCCCTTTCCACTGTTTGTTCATTATTGGTTTCAGTTTGCTCTTCGGTTCCCGACTTCTCCAAATTCTGCTCCACTAACTGTTTTTTTTTCATATATTTTTTATGTATCTGACGATTTTCATCAGCTTTCTCCTTTAGCTCTTTTCACATCGAAGCGAAATGGCGTTGCATTGCTCATGACCTCCCCTTGGATTCTTTTCTGTGTCGCTTGGCAAAGCTCCTTGGGGTCGATTATTCAGTGCACTCGCTATCTGTCCCATCTGAATCATTAGATTCTTCATATCCACCGCAAGAGCCTTTGTTTCTTTCCTCGCCATTTCATTTTCTGTTCTGACTCTGGCTATAGCTTCTTCCCAACCTAGCTTTTCCTCCTGTTGTGGTGCTGCCTGTTGCTGCGGATTCTGAAAACCAGGAGGGTATGGTTGTCGTGGAGCCTGTTGTTGATTATGTATGTTGCTCCATGAGAAGTTTGGGTAGTTTCTGTTCCCTTGATTATATGTGTTCTGGTATGTGTTGGCTGATCTGTTATAGTTACCCACATAATTAACTGCTGCTGGGTTGATTGCACACTGTTCAATTGGATGTTCTCCTGCACAAAGTTTGCATACGACTTCTACCTGCTGCATGTTTCCCTTTGTCATGGTCTCAATACTCTTTTATAACGAAGCCAGTTGTGCCAATATAGCTGTTGAATTATCCACTTGCAGAACACCCGCAACTGTGGGCTGAGTCAATCTTTCAGTCGGCCATTGGTACCCATTCGAAGCCATTATTTCTATCAATGCCCATCCGTCCTCAAATTTCTTCGTCAGAAAAGCTCCCTGTGACGCTGCATCAATGCTAGACCGTATCTGACTCGATACTCCGTTGTAAAAATTACTCAACTGCATCCATGGTGGAAATCCGTGATCAGGGCACTTCCTCAACAATTCTTTGTATCTTTCCCATGCTTCATACAGTGGCTCCCCTTGATACTTTGCAAATGCAGATATCTCTGACCTTATCTTGTGTGTCTTCGATGGTGGAAAGAACTTGGCCAAAAATTTATGTGCTAGATCATTCCATGTCGTAATTGACCCCGGTGGTTCAGAATGTAGCCAAGCCTTCACCTTGTCTCTGAGCGAGAAGGGAAATAACCTCAACTTGAGCGCATCGTCTGACACTCCATTGCACTTGAAAGTGTCGCATATTTCTATGAAAGTGAAGATATGATCATTCGGATCATCATTCGAAAGACCCCCAAACTGACATGTGTTCTGCACCATTTGTATTGTTCCAGGCTTAATCTCAAAGTTATTTGCGTTAATTGCTGGCCTGGCTATACATGAATGGATTTCTGAGATTTTTGGTATATTATAATCCTTAATTGGTTTGTCGTCCTGTTGCTGGTCCGCCATGTTTGTTCTGGGTATTTCAAATTCCTCTCGATTCTTTGCAATCCACTCAGTTACCCCCCAAAATCGTTTGTCGATATCGTCCTCAAAGGGCAACAACTCTAGTTTTTTTGATCTAGTTTGCATGCATTAATCAAAAATACCTGAAATATCCAAACAAACAAAAATAAGAATAAATATATATATGTTTAATTAAAATTGATCTACTTAAATCGATATTGTAAGTAATAAACGCAATTACTGTCCCCGGCAACGGCGTCAAAAACTTGTTGGGTATTTTCTACGCGCAACACACAAGTGTACGTGGTCAACAAGTAATACAGTGATAAATCAAAGATCGTACCCACAGAGACAATAATTACTATTTAATCGAACAAGTACCAATTTTAGAGTATTTCAACTTTATCAAACTAACAACAAAAAGATATGTTCTTCTATAACTAAATTAATAATGAAAGTAACCACACACTAAATCGAGATCTTAACAGAATTGAGAGAATTAAGCCTACAACTTCACTTATTATTTCACTTCAGATAATATCTTTTGTCCCCAGTTTATTTCAATTACCCCCAGATTATTAATCGAAAATACTAATGTAGATAAAACTACCTCTCGATGCATAATATCCGTACTTATTTGTATCCACATATGATAGATTCAAATAAGACATCCCAATTAACTAACTCACTATATTTCTATGTGAATTATAATTAATCAGAATTTATTACCAAGTTCTCTTTTAGATTACATATGGCATAAAGGAATATATCTATCCAAAACACGAATCATGAATTCCATCTATGCAGAATTCACGAACATATATCACTATGGCCAGTTCTAATCTCCTATGTTCCTTCACAAGGTCATAAGAAATAATAGAATAATCGTTGATCAGGTAATTATATAAATTAATCACACACATAGTGAATAACCTGGGAATAACCTCCATAAACTGGACTTAAAAATAATTAATCCTCCATTACATAATAAGATCCGTTATAGGCTAAAATAAATAATTAGTTCATAACGAATGAAATAAAATCCATGATCCACAGAGTATTAATCATAACGAATACAAAGATAATATGGATTGAGAAAGATAGGAATATAAAACTCCTGTTGTTACTGTGTCCAAATTGCTCCGCGTTCATCCGATCATGCTCCACTTCAATTCTCCTCTTCCGGTTTTAGATCCCAGAATTATATCCGGTTAAATCCGTCTTGACTAGGAGACTCCATCCGTGTCCCTTATATAATCAAATCCCTTTTATACTCGTGGCCCCACCATATGAAGTGCAACCATTTATTTCTTGTATCTGAATCTCACTTGAAGTAGGAGAAGACTCCTTATATCTCCAGCCCACTTGCTAGCCAACAATCCGAATTATAAAAAGACTCTAGCTGTCCCACTAAAACTATATAATATCTATCTTCACTAAGCTGACTGTGGCTCTCCTTTTAATATACTTCTAGTCTTTCTCTATATAATATATGTGCAGCCCACATTTATTAGCCCATGACTTACAATTCGGCAAAAGGGAATCAATAAGCAGCTGATGTCGCCTCCCCGCCCCATCGGGATATTCCTTTACAACACCCCCGCCCCAGCGGGGAAAAACTCTGTCCAGCTGGTTGAATTTGCATGTTCCTCTCTGTTGATAGTTGTACTCTTCTATTGCTAGCTGATGCCAACGTGGCTGCTTAATTTAAAATGTATGAAATGCTTTGCATGGCAACCCAAGCCGTGGCCCCCACATGATAATTTGCTTGCATAATTTCGTATGTAACTTCTAGACAACATGATCTGCTCCATTAGTCCATTGCCGAATTGAATTGAATTGTTTGTGGCCCATATTATTTGAGAATGAATTGAATGAATTGTCATTTTAAACTCCTTTGCATTCATTCCAATTCCTGCACATAAAAGTACAAATTCGAGGTAAAATTATAGTAAAATCATTTGAAAGGCTTAAAACTCAAGCTATTAAGACTACAGATTAGTGGGTATTAAATTCACTCATCAACTATCTCGGACCATCACTCCATTCCTCGACTAGTCCCAGCTATATTCTCATTTTCTGAAGAGAACAATAAAAGAAAAGGGTGAGCTCAACTAGCCCAATAAAGAATATTATGACTATGATAATGAAGAATAAATTATCGTTAGCCTTTAACAAATCAGATAAAATATTATGGACAACAAGTTTTAGATCAAAAATTGCAGCGAAAATAACAATCCATTAGAAGAGTCAAGTAGAGAATGATGTCTACTATTTTCTATGATTTAAAAGTTCATCATCAATATTTTATCCCTGTAACACCAATCAATAAATATTTCCAATCAACGAATTATCTATGCACTACGGGCCAAAGATATTCGTTTGTATCACCAGTGGTCATGATCATGCCAAACACCCGTCAATATTTGCACTACGGGCCAAAGATATTCATCAATCAACAGTTCATCTTTGCACTACGGGCCAAAGATATTCATCAACAGTTTATCTTTGCACTACGGTCCAAAGATAACTTTCACCACAATTTAAGTTTGAGGATTATGACAATGATATTAAGAATGAATCAAGTGAGATCAAGGATAAATATTAGAGAATTTATCCAGAGTTCAAAAATGAAGATCAAAACATAGATCCAATCAAAGATAATTTGGACAGAGAATTTTTTTTGTGAATAGTACCACATGAATAGTACCCAAATAAATAGTACCCCGACATGAAAAGATAAAAATTTCATAAGAAAGTTTAGACAAATATTCCAGTGAAATGATATTAGATGAAGCGTAAAATTCAAAGAATTTCTAACCATTTTAGAAATTATAGAAGCAACACTTATCGTAGTAAGTTTAAATTTGATAATATGAAATGAAATATTATCACTTTCATAATATGGAATATGAAAGAAAATAATATCCTTTACGAATATTGAAAGAAAATAACATCATTTACGAGAAAAATAATATCATTTACCTTAGTAGAATACTAGATCTGATTGGAATATCGGATATTATCTTGAGAAAATCTTGCACTGTTATCCACACTCAAAATATCTTTATACTCACAAAAAATACGCTCAATATTATTGAGAAAGAATTTTTTGATTCTGGTGTAATTTTTATTTCTAACTAAGCACCCTATTTATAGAAAATGCTTAGCACACCACTTCTGACCAAATGCACCTACGGAGCACACCATCTTAGAAAAAGCTTTAGCACACCTAAAAAGATTTCAAAACCAAGCCTCCACCAAATTTTCCCACATGTTTATATATATATTAAAACATTTATAATTATTAAAATAATTCAAATTCAATTTTCTCTCTTCCACCTCATTTTATTTTTATACCATGAATTTATTATAATAATGTTACCATTCAAATTATGAAATTATACTATTATATTATCACATTATACTATTATAATGTAGTATTATAATAATATATTTGAATGAATATTTTATCGGAGAAAATAAAATGTCAACTTTCAACAAATGTCTCACGCTAAAAATTCCTCCCTTTATATCAAAATTGGACAAATATTTACTTATCATATTTATCAATAATTTTTATTTTATTCATCAGTTATTATTCATAATTGATATTATAGAATTACAATATTGACAACAAGGTCGTTCCTAGGAAAGAGGGGGCTTTCCGATAAGAATTTTTTCTTATTGGCGCGCAATTATATAACATAACTCATTTTCTCGACAAAACTTTTTAGACATTGCCAATAATTCTATCTAATAATATCATTTCAAATAATATGAATTACTGTGACAATTATTGAATTAATAATATAAAATACTATGCAATTATCAATGTAGCAATTATTGAGTCAATAATATGAAATACTATACAATTATTAATGTAGCAATTATTGAGTCAATAATATAAGATATTGAACAGTAATTACTGTAATAATTATTGAATGATTGACTTCTTACGTAAGAACCAATAATTCAAAATACTGTGCAATACCGTGTGCTACTGTGCAACAACGCGTATTACTGTATTTTTATCACCTGCTATTTCAACAGTTTAACGGTAACAGTTTTACCGTTATTTTTATAAAACTTTTATTTCTATCGCTTTTTATATCCTACAGTTATTCCATTGTGGGGTCCACCAATGACTGCGCCGTCGTACTAATATTCTCCGACAAAAAGAATATTCCCCGATCAAACGAATATTTTATGACCACTTGCTCACTTTGAAAATTTTGCACATATCACCCATAACTTATCCCATTTATCAAATCAACACCTTACTATTTAAAATAATATGTAGCGGAAATTAGATTTTATTCATAAAAAGGTGGGGTCTTACAAAATTAATTAAATGAATGTTTGCTAAAATATTGTCTTTTCACATACAGAAATTAAAAAAAATGTCGAAATCACTAATTTTATTGCGTAGCATACCTGATGCTAACAAACTGACCGGACCAAATTACACGGACTAGTTAAAGAATCTGAGAATAGTTCTTACTGCTGAAAAGATTTTTTATGTCCTAAATTCACATGTCCCTGGAACTGTTCTAGAAAAAGCCTCTGAGGAAGAGATTGCCACCATTGTAAAGTGGCAAGATGATGCATATGTGGCTCAATGCATCATGCTCGCATCCATGAATAACGAGCTTCAGCGTCAACATGAAAACATGGATGCTCCTACTATGTTGGTTCACCTCAAGGAGTTGTATGGTGAACAAAGTAGGACTGCAAGATATGATATATCAAAGGACCTCTTCCGATCTCAGATGACCGAGGGCACTATCGTAGAGACTCATGTTCTAAGGGTGATCAATCTGATTGAACGCCTAGGGCATCTTGGGTTCAACATGGATGGGGAGTTGAGTCAAGACTTGGTCTTGAAGTCACTCCCTGAGACCTTCTCGCAGTTCGTCGTAAATTTTCACATGAATAAGTTAGATGTCAGCTATCCTAAATTACTTAACATGTTGAAAACTGCAGAAGGTTACTTCCCATCTAAGAAGAACCATGTCTTAATGGTGGATGATTCTTCAAAGAATGGGAAGATGCCTAAGGTATCATCTGAAAAGAAGAAATCTAAAAAGGCTAAGGGCAAGGTTGTAAGACCCCAACTTTTATTAATAAAGATTTAATTTTCTTTACATATTATTCTAAATAGTAAGGTGTTGATTTGTTATAATAGTTTTGGGTGATTTGTGCAAATTTTACAAAGTAAGCAAGTTGTCATATAATATTCGTTGTGTCGGAGAATATTTGCTTGGTCGGGGAATCTTCTTTTTGTCAGAGAATATTCGTACGACGGCGCAATCATTAGTGGACCCCATAATAAAATAACCGTCGGATATAGAAAGCGACAGAAGTAACCTTTTTATAAAAATAACGGCAAGACTTTTACCGTTAAACTATTGAAATACCCGGTGATAAAGGTACAGTAATACGCGTTGTTGCATAGTAGCGCACGGTATTACACAATATCTTTGATTATTGATTCTTACATAAGAAGTCACTCAATATTTCATTCAATAATTGCCACAGTAGTTGCTGTATAGTATCTCATATTATTGATTCAATTATTGTCACAGTATCATCTGCACAATACTTTATATTATTAAATCAATAATTGACATGACACAGTTACTCATATTATTATTATTAGCATTATTGACATTGTTTAGAAAGTTCTGTTACGAAAAGGGGTTAGGTTATTTAATTGCGTGCCAATAAGGAGAAATCCTTATCGGAAAGCCCCCTCTTTTCTGGGAACGATCTGGTTGTCAATATTGTGAGTTATAAATTAATGATGAATTGTTGATATAAATATTTTCATTGTGTTGGGAATTTTAATATTAGTGAAAATCGACATTTATTTCTATAATAGTTGATTTCTGGATATTAAATTGACTGAACGGATAATTAATCGGATAAATGAGCAATTAATTGCTATTAGTTCACATGCAAGGAACTATTGGTTCACATACAAGGAACTATTGGTTCATATTTTGGTACTATTAGGGGATGTTGTGCAAGATTGATAATACTTGAGGGACTAAATTAAAAATAGAGGTAAAGATGAAGGTACTAAAGTGTAATTAACCTTGTAATTTGCCACCTTTTTCTTAGCCTATAAATACTCCTCCATCCATTCATTATTTCATACCATTTTGAAGAGCAAAGTTATAATCACAAGCTATAGTGAGAGAAACTATAGAGAGAAAATATAAGAGAAATAAGAAGAGTATTCTGCTACTACCCTATTTCAGTATTCAATCTCCTACTAAGGTAAAGGTTATTATTTTCTTTCAATACTCGTAAGGGTTGTCATTCTATTCCTTATTAAGCTGTGGGAATAACCTGTCTACGTGGACTACCGCATGCCTAGTGAATAACCCTTCGTATTCATTTCTTTATTAAGCTGTGGGCATAACCTGTCTACGAGGACTACCGCATGATGGGTGAAAATATATTTGCAATTTCGTATATTATTTCATTTCAGATTCCTAAATCTAAACTTACTATGGTAAGTATTGCTTTTATAATTCCTGAAATGATTAAAAAATGCTTAAGGTTTTCGCTTCATCTAATATTATTTCACTGGAATATTGGTCTGAACTTCTCATTGAAATTTTAATCTTTTCATGTCAGGGTACTATTCATTCGGGTACTACTCACGGGGTACTATTAACGACAAAATTGGTTTCTTTTTCTGTCCAGATTATCTTTGATTTATGAATCTTATTCTTGAAATTGGATCCATGTTTTGATCTTCATGTTGAAAATTTTGATATTCTTGAACTCTGGATAAATTAAATTATAAATATCTAATATTTGTTCTTGATCTCACTTGATTCATTTCTTATATCATTGTCATAATCCTCAGACTTAAATTGTGGTTAAAGTTATCTTTGGCCGTAGTGCAAAGATGAACTGTTGATTGATGAATATCTTTGGCCTTAAAATGTTGATTGGTATAATCATGACAATTGATTTTACAGTTGTATGTCTTTGGCCCGTAATGCAAAGATGGACTGTTGATTGGCATGACCATTGGTTTTTACAGTTGTATGTCTTTGGACCGTAGTGTAAAGATGGACTGTTGTTTGGCATGATCATGACCATTGATATTACAGTTGAATATTTTCAGTCCGTAGTGCAAAGATAGACAATTGATTGGTATGATCATGACCATTAATGTACATTTGAAAGTCTTCAGAGTAGGGTGTAAAGACGATATGATTATTGAGTGTCTTTAGCCTTTGTGGCAAGGACATTGAGTTAAAGTTCTATTAAGCCTTTGTGGCAAGAAGAAACTGTTGATTTACATAATTATGAACATGATTTATGAATTTAACTATAACCTTTGATGTTACAGGAAAAGGCAGGTGGTGAAATTTCTCTTTGTCTTGAGTATACGAAGAACTGTTGATTGGTGTTACATGAATAAAATATCGATGATGAACTTTTAATTTGGGGAAAATAGTAGACATTATGTTCTACTTGACTCTTCTAATGGATTACTTGTTCCGCTGCAACTATGGTTGAAAACTCTTATCATCTACCATATGTTCTAAAGATCTGATTCATTACTGATGAAGGCTATTGATAATTTAATTATCTCTAGTCATGATATTCTTTACTAGGCTATTTGTGCTCACCCTTTTGCTTCACAATTCCTTTCAGGTAATAAGAGTGTAGCTGGGTGGATCGGGGATAATAGGGGAATAGAATGATGGTCTATAACTGTTGAAGTTTCCCATAAAACAGTATGAGAAGAATTATATTGATGACTTGAAATGTGTGTGTCGTATTTTATACGTCATTAACAGTTGATTTTGGTGAACAACAATAGGGTGATGAGTACCTGACTTTGTAGGGGTGTGTTGCCACTATCATACAATATGTCTAACCACCTGCGACTTCGTGTTATCATAAGACATGGTTGTGCGCATCCACTTGCTGATTATATCTATAAGCACTACCTATATAATCTTGGAGTATGGTTGGAATATAATCCTCAGTTTGAGACAATGGAGATAATTATATGGCAAGAAAATACCCAACTTTCGAATGAAAAGGATAGTAAACTTCTCGTTCTTCTTCGGGGTCTATTGGGTCAACCAAGGTTAATTATCAAGTCCTATTATATCTATTATAACTTAGAAGCCTGGCCTCCCATGTACGAAGGCTTCCTTGAGCATTTTCCAAAGATTTTAATTCCTAAAACAGTTATTGACTATACCTTTATGTAACGTATTATTGATAAGGAGTATAAGTTTTGTTATTCACAGTTTATGTGTGGTCGTATTGTGAACGACAGAGTAATAGTTGTAAATAAGAAGTTTGTATTTGGATTCTGTATCATGTATTTCTGGCGACTTAGAATGGGTTGTGTGGACCTATTTTGGGGGCGTCACAGTTGGTATCAGAGCTTAGGGATATGATCTCTGGCAGAGATCTGGGAATAGAACTAGAAGGGGAGTGACGAGTAAAACCTTCGCTAGTGTGTCCTACCTAAGCTTATTTGTTATTTAATTGGTCGGTCGGAATATAGGGATAATATGTGACATATTAATTTCTTTACTTAACCCTTTTTTTGTGGCAGTATTTGAGAATGGCATCTGAAAATCTAAGCAATGGAGCATATGAGACCATTGAGACACCGCAAATCAATAATCAGGATAATATGCATCAAGAAGGCAACAATCCTCTTGTAAACAACATCACCGACCAAACGATGAACGATGAGGTGCTTAGGAGCTTTCTACACTTCATGCAAAACCAGACGAGAGAGACTTCTGTTCAAAATGTAGGTGGAAACAATGGTAACTCACAGCTGTTCACTGCTAAGCAATTTAAGGAGTTGGGACTGCCGGAGTTTTTGGGAAAGCCAGAGCCACTCAAGGCAGAAGCTTGGATTAAGCAGATCACCAAAATATTTGATGTCCTGGGATGCACAGAAGAGCAAAAGGTTCCCTTCGCCACCTTTATGTTGTGTGGAGAGGCAGACCACTGGTGAGAATCTGTGAAACGTACTCAGCTTTTTGCACTTAAGATGTCTTGGGAGAAGTTTCAGAACTTGTTCAACGACAAGTACTTTCCAAAAAGTATTCGTCATATGAAGGAGGTGGAATTCATCAAACTGGAACAAAACAATATGACTGTATCACAATACGAGGCCAAGTTTTGAAAAAATTATCCCGGTTTGCATCCCATTTGGTGGATAATGAGGAACGAATGACACGAATGTTTCTGAGAGGTTTGAAACTTGAAATTCGTTAATATCTCGTTTCGCATAAACTTTGTTTGTATTCAGATGTTGTGAATTGGGCTCAATTATTGGAGCAAGATAATGAGACTGTTCAACCAAAGGACAACAACCATAATCGTACAGGTGGCAACAATCATCATAACCAGCGTGGAGAAAATTATCATGCCAGAAATGGTAACCACTTCGGTGGTAATCATGGCTAAGATAATAGAAGAAGTGAGTCATATGGAAATTTCAAAAGGAGAATATTCAACAATGACGACGGAAAGACATCGGCACCAGCACCAACAACCGTTTCTAGGAGAGGGGAACGACCACCGGTCGTATATTACAAATGCGAACAAGAGGGACACATCAGTTCAAATTGTACCCAGCAATCCAAAGTGTGTTACAATTATGGAAAGGAAGGTCACATAGCTCGAGTGAGCCCTATAGCGAAGTTAAGTCCAGCTGGGACGGTGACACCAAAGGCTGTCCCAGACAAGTCAAAGTCGGTGGTTCTGGGGAGAGCTTTTGTCGTGACTGCCCAAAAAGCGAGGAACCCGAACGAAGTTATCATGTGTAAGCTAATCATAAACTCTTGCGAAGTCTATACCTTATTAGATACCGGTTCTACCCACTCTTTTATTTCACCTGCTTGTGCTCAACGTTTGAACTTGACCCCTGAGAAATTAGACTTTGATTTATCTGTTGAAACTCCGTTGGGAGAAACCTCCGTTACATCCACAGTTTACAAATCTTGTTTGATTCAAATTGGCACCCTCACATTACCTGTTGATCTCATCTCTTTGAAAATACTTGCATTTGATGTGATTTTAGGAATTGACTGGTTAACTGCTCATCATGCTAAAATTGATTATTTTCGTATGGTTGTTAGCTTTCATATTCCTAACCAACCTATTATGCGAGTTCAAACAACCAAACCACTAAAATCAATCACTGTCATTTCAAGTCATAAAGCTATTCGTTTATTGAAAAATGGATGTCAAGCTTTCTTAGCCCATGTCACCGATTTAAACTAGAATACGTCAGATTTGAATGATATTTCTGTTGTTAATAAATTCCCTGATGTATTTCCCAAAGAACTTCCTGGCCTACCCTCGGAACGTGAAGTTGAATTTTTTATTGACCTTGAACCCAATACAAAACCCATTTCCAGAACCCCATATCGAATGGCTCCTATTGAACTTCAGGAGTTAAAAGTCCAACTACAAGAATTGTTAGACATCGACTTTATTCATCCTAGTACATCACCTTGGGTGCTTCTATTTTATTCGTAAAGAAGAAAGACGAGAGTATGCGACTTTGTATTGATTATTGAGAGTTAAACCATGTCACCGTCAAAAATAGGTATCCGTTACCTCGCATTGATGACTTGTTTGACCAGTTGCAAGGTGCTAAATTCTTCTCAGAGATCGATCTTCATTCTGGATATCATCAGTTAAAGATTAAAACTGATGACATTCCAAAGACTGCTTTCAGAACTCGATACGGGCATTATGAATTCTTAGTCATGTCTATTGGATTGACTAATTCTCCTGTTGCCTTCATGGATATGATGAACCGAATATTAAAGGAATATTTGGATCATTTTGTGGTTGTCTTTATTGATGACATCCTCATTTACTCCAAAAGCCGTGAAGATCATGAGCAACACTTGAGGTTGATACTCTAAAAACTTCGTGAAAATAAACTATATGTCAAGTTGAAGAAATGCGAGTTCTGGCTTGAGTAAGTAACATTCCTTGGGCACGTGGTATGGAAACATGGAATATCAGTTGACCTGACGAAGATTGAAGCAATACAAAGTTGGAAGAAACCTAAGTCAGTAACCAAAATACGTAGCTTTCTGGGCTTAACTGGTTATTATCGGAGATTCGTGGAAGGATTTTCTTGAATCGCTACTCCATTAACTCAGCTGACTCGAAAAGATACAAAATTCGGATGGAGCGAGGAATGTGAGAAGAGTTTCCAGGAACTCAAGAGGAGACTTATTTCAGCACCTGTTCTGACAATACCATCTGGTTCGAAGGGATTTATCATCTATAGCGTTGCGTCAGGCAAAGGGTTAGGATGTGTTCTCATACAACATGGGAAAGTCATAGTTTATGCCTCATGACAACTCAAAGAATATGAGAGGAATTATCCTACTCATGATCTAGACTTGGCAGCTGTCGTTTTTGCGTTGAAGATCTGGAGACACTATTTGTATGGGGAGAAAGTGGAGATCTATATGGATCATAAGAGCCTTAAATATTTCTTCACTCAAAAGGAACTCGACATGCGATAACGACGTTGGCTTGAGCTGTTGAAAGATTAAGACCATACCATCCAATACCAATTTGAAAAAGCGAACGTGGTAGCTGACGCGTTGAGTAGAAGATCATATGCGGGAACGAGTGCGATGCTGTCAACACAAAGGCCCATTTTGTATGACTTACAAAGGATGGAGATAGAGTTAAAGACTCTAGGGACTCACGTGAAGATGACAAATATACACGTAAAACCAGCTTTAATTGATAAAGTTAAAGCTGCTCAAGCTACAGACCCAGAGCTGATGAATATGAAGAAGAAGGTGCAAGAAGGTGCTATTCCAGAAGAAAGAATCGATGAAGAGGGAATACTTCGAGTCAATTCCAAACTTTGTGTTCCTAACGACTCTGATTTAAAGTATAAAATCATGATCGAAGCACACAACACACCGTTTGCAATCCATCCTAGAAATACCAAAATGTATCGTGATCTTCGACATACATTTTGGTGGAGCAACATGAAGAGAGAGATCGCGGAGTTTATCTCGAGGTGTTTAATATGTCAACGTGTCAATGCGGAGCATCAAGTGCCAAAGGGGCCATTGCAACCACTTGAGATTCCAAAATGGAAATGGGAACATATCAACATGGATTTTGTTACGGGTCTTCCTAAGGTTTCTCAAGGCATAGATGCAATTTGGGTTATTGTCGATAGATTAACCAAGTCTGCTCATTTCTTGCCTATACGGGAGACTTATTCACTTGAACGTTAAGACTATATGGTATGCCAGTATCTATAGTTTTTGATCGAGACCTAAGATTCACTTCACAATTTTGGTTCAGCTTGTAGAAAGCTATGGGCACTGATTTATGATTCAGTTCTGCATATCATCCTCAAATAGACGGGCAATAAGAAAGGACTATTCAAACTCTTGAAGATCTATTGAGACCATGTGTTCTAGACTTCAAAGGAAGTTGGGACAAGTACTTACCATTGGTGGAATTCTCCTACAACAACAGTTATCAGGAAAGTATAGACATGACTCCATTTGAGGCTTTGTATGGACAAAAGTGTCGTTCTCCAGTATGCTGGGACGAGGTGGGTGAAGCAACATTGTTGGGACCAAAGTTAGTACGTATGACTACGGAAAAGATTCAAATAATTCGATAACGTATACAAACAGCACAAGATCGACAAAAGAGTTATGTTGATCTTCATCGAAGAGACGTGGAATTTAATGTCAGAGACCATGTATTGTTATGTATTGCTCCATGGAAATGAGTTACAAGATTCGGAAAGAGAGAAAAGCGTAACCCATGATTTATTGGTCCATTTAAAATTCTCGACCGAGTAGGAACTGTGGCATATAGACTTGCCTTACCGCCAAGCATGTCTCGTGTTCATAACATTTTTCACATATCCATGCTACGTAAATATGTGAAAGCCCCAAACCACATCATTGAATTAGAACTAGACAAGATAGCTGAAGATTTAACGTATGAGAAGGTACCTGTTAAGATCTTGGATAAGAAGGAACATATTCTACTCTCAAAGGTTATACCTCAAGTCAAAGTTTTATAGAAAAATCATGATATTGAGGAAATGACATAGGAGTTAGAATCTGAAATAAAAGCAAGGTATCCTCACCTCTTCGAAATACCAGGTACGTACATCAATTTCGAGGATGAAATTTCATAAGGAGGGAAGGTTGGAAGACCCAAATTTTATGAATAAAGATTTAATTTTCTCTACATATTATTCTAAATAGTAAGGTGTTGATTTGTTATAATAGTTATGGGTAATTTGTGCAAATTTTACAAAGTAAGCAAGTTGTCATATAATATTCGTTGTGTCGGGGAATATTCGCTTGGCCGGGGATTATTCTTTTTGTCATATAATATTCGTACGACGATGCAATCATTGGTGGACCCCATAATTGAATAACCGTCGGATATAGAAAGCGACAGAAATAACCTTTTTATAAAAATAACGACAAGACTTTTACCGTTAAACTGTTGAAATACCCGGTGATAAAGGTACAATAATATACGTTGTTGCACAGTAGCACACGGTATTGCACAGTATCTTTGATTATTGATTCTTACGTAAGAAGTCGCTCAGTATTTCATTCAATAATTGCCACAGTAGTTGCTGCATAGTATCTCATATTATTGATTCAATTATTGTCATAGTATCATCTGCACAATGCTTTATATTATTAAATTAATAATTGACACGACACAGTTACTCATATTATTATTATTAGCATTATTGACAATGTCTAGAAAGTTCTGTCAAGGAAAGGAGTTAGGTTATTTAATTACGCACCAATAAGGAGAAATCGTTATCGAAAAGCCCCTTCTTTCTTGGGAACGATCTAGTTGTCAATATTGTGAGTTATAATATTAATGATGAATTATTGATATAAATATTTCCATTGTGTTGGGAATATTAATGTTAGTAAAAATTGACATTTGTTTCAATAATAGTTGATTTCTGGATATTAAATTGACCGAACGGGCAATTAATCGAATAAATGAGCAATTAATTGCTATTGGTTCACATGCAAGGAACTATTGGTTCACATGCAAGGAACTATTGGTTCACATTCTGGTACTATTAGGCGATGTTGTGCAAGATTGATAATACTTGTGGGACTAAATTAAAAATAGAGATAAAGATGAAGGTACTAAAGTGTAATTAACCTTGTAATTTGCCACCTTTTTCCTAGCCTATAAATACCCCTCCATCCATTCATTATTTTATACCATTTTGAAGAGCAAAGTTATAATCACAAGCTATAGTGAGAGAAACTATAGAGAGAAAATAAGAGAGAAAGAAGAAGAGTATTCTGCCACTACCCTATTTCAGTATTCAATCTCCTACTAAGGTAAATGATATTATTTTCTTTCAATACTCGTAAGGGTTATCATTCTATTCCTTATTAAGCTGTGGGAATAACCTGTCTATGCGGACTACTGCATGCTTGGTGAATAACCCTTCGTATTCATTTCTTTATTAAGCTGTGGGAATAACCTGTCTACGCGGACTACCGCATGACGGGTAAAAATTCATTTGCAATTTCGTATATTTTTTAATTTAAGATTCCTAAATCTAAACTTACTATGATAAGTATTGCTTCTATAATTCCTGAAATGATTAGAAATTGCTTAAGGTTTTCGCTTCATCTAATATTATTTCATTGGAATATTGGTCTGAACTTTTTATTAAAATTTTAATCTTTTCATGTCGGGATACTATTCATTCGGGTACTATTCACGGGGTACTATTAACGGCAAAATTGGTTTCTTTTTCTGTCCAAATTATCTTTGATTTATGAATCTTATTCTTTAAATTGGATCCATGGTTTGATCTTCATGTTGAAAATTTGGATATTTTTGAACTCTGGATAAATTAAATTATAAATCTCTAATATTTGTCCTTAATCTCACTTGATTCATTTCTTATATTATTGTCATAATCCTCAGACTTAAATTATGGTTAAAGTTATCTTTGGCCCGTAGTGCAAAGATGAACTGTTGATTGATTAATATCTTTGGCCTTTGTGGCAAAGATGAAATGTTGATTGGTATAATCATGACAATTGATTTTACAGTTGTATGTCTTTGGCCCGTAGTGCAAAGATGGACTGTTGATTGGAATGACCATTGGTTTTTATAGTTGTATGTCTTTGGCCCATAGTGCAAAGTTGGACTGTTGTTTGGTATGATCATGACCATTGATATTATAGTTGAATATCTTTGGCCCGTAGTGCAAAGATAGACAATTAATTGGTATGATCATGACCATTAATGTACGTTTGAAGTCTTCAGAGTAGGGTGTAAATACAATATGATTATTGAGTGTCTTTAGCCTTTGCGGCAAGGACATTGAGTGAAAGTTCTATTAAGCCTTTGTGGCAAGAAGAAACTGTTGATTTATATGATTATGAACATGAATTGTGAATTTAACTATAATCTTTGATGTTACAGAAAAAGATAGGTGGTGAAAGTTCTCTTTGTCTTGAGTATAACGAAGAACTGTTGATTGGTGTTACATAAATAAAATATCGATGATGGACTTTTAATTTGGAAAAGATAGTAGACATTATGTTCTACTTGACTCTTCTAATGGATTACTTGTTCCTCTGCAACTATGGTTGAAAACTTTTATCATCTACCATATGTTCTAAATATATGATTCATTACTGATGAAGGCTATTGATAATTTAATTATCTCTAGTCATGATATTCTTTACTAGGCTATTTATGCTCACCTTTTTGCTTCATAATTCCTTTCAGGTAATAAGAGTGTATCTGGGTCGAGCGGGGATAACAGGGGAATAGAACGATGGTCTATAACTGTTGAAGTTTCCCATAAAACAATATGAAAGAATTGTATTGATGACTTAAAATGTGTGTGTCGTATTTTATACGTCATTTAACAGTTGATTTTGGTGAACAACAATAGGGTGATGAGAACCTGACTTTGGAAGGGTGTGTTGCCACTATCATACAATATGTCTAACCAATTACGACTTCATGTTATCATAAGATATTGTTGTGCGCATCTACTTGCTGATTATATCTATGAGCATTACCTATATAATCTTGGAGTATGGTTGGAATATAATTCTAAATTTAAGACAATAGAGATAATTATATGACAAGAGAATACCCACCATTGGAATGAACTGGATAGTAATCTTCTCGTTCTTCTTTGGGGTCTATTAGGTCAACCAAGGTTAATTCTCAAATCCTACGATATCTATTATAACTTAGAAGCATGGCCTCCCATGTACGAAGGTTTCCTTGAGCATTTTCCAAATATTTTAATTCCTAAAACAGTTATTAACTGTACCTTTATGTAATGTATCATTGATAAGGAGTATGAGTATTGTTATTCATAGTTTATGTGTGGTCGTATTGTGCACGACAGAGTAATAGTTATAAATAGGAAGTTTGTATTTGGATTACGTACCATGTATTTCTGGCGACTCAGAATGGGTTGTGTGGACCTATTTTGGGGGCGTCACAAAGGTGAACATAAAAGATCAAAAGAAACCTGATCCAGCAAGCAAAGGAATGTGCTTCCATTGCAATGAGCCGGGTCATTAGAAGAGGAACTGCAAGAAGTTTTTGGCAGAGAAGAAGCTTGGAGAAGCTTCGACTTCCAATCAAGGTTTGTTCATGATTGAAATTAATTTTTTTGAAAGTCAAAATTCTACTTGGGTATTGGATACCGGCTGTGGTTCTCACATTTGTAATACTGTGCAGGGACTGGTCAGAAGTAAAAAGCTGAACAAGGATGAGGTTGTCTTACGAGTGGGAAATAGAGCAAAGGTTGCTGCATTAGCTGTAGGCACTTATTGTTTAGCACTGAATACGGGCAAGTCCATTTATTTAAATAATTGTTATTTTGTTTCGAATATCATTAGAAACATTATTTCTATTTCCGTATTAGATATGGATGGATTTGATATTATAATAAACAACAACAGTTGTTTTATTTATAAAAATAATGTTTTATATGGTATTGGTAATTTGCGAAATGGACTTTATATACTTAACTTGAATGAAAATATACTTCTAATAGAACAAACTAAGAAAAGAAAAAGAGATTATGTTAATTATACCTATATGTGGCACTGTAGACTTGGTCATATCAATGAAACAAGATTATCCAAGTTGCATAAGGATGGGCGCTTAGAGCTATCCGATTATGAATCATATCCAACTTGTGAATCTTGTCTCATAAGTAAAATGACTAAATCTCTTTTTAGTAGAAAAGAAGAAAGAGTTACAGAGTTGTGAGCGTTGGTTCACACAGACGTTTGTGGACCTATGACAACGAATGCATGGGGAGGTTATTCTTATTTTATTACTTTCACTGATGATCACTCAAGATTTGGATATGTGTATTTAATGGATATGTGTATTTAATGGATATGTGTATTTAATGAAATACAAATCTGAATCATTTGAAAAGTTTAAAGAGTTCAGAAGTGAAGTAGAGAAATAAACGGGCAAGAGTATTAAGATTCTTCGATCAGATCGAGGTGGATAATACTGAAGCGGTGAGTTTCTCAATTATTTTAAATATAATGGTATAATCTCACAATGGACTCCACCAAGTACACCACAGTTAAATGAAGTATCTGAAAGGAGAAATTGAACGTTGTTGGACATGGTTCATTCCATGATTAGTTTTACTGATCTTCCAATTTTATTATGGGGTTATGCCTTAGAAGCGGCTGCAAATTTACTAAATAATGTCCCCTCGAAATCCGTCCCCAAGACTCCATATGAGATGTGGACAGGGAGGAAACCTGGTCTTAAGCATGTTAAGATTTGGAGATGTCCAACTTATGTGAAAAGGTTTCAAAATGATAAGCTTGGGACAAGATCTGATAAGTGCACGTTTGTGGGATATCTTAAAGAAAGTTTGGGATACTATTTCTACAATCCTACTGAGCAAAAGGTGTTTGTTGCGAAACACACTGCCTTCTTGGAAAATGAGTTTATTCTTGAAGGGGCTAGTGGGAGAAAAATAGATCTTGAAGAAATTCAAGAACCACAAACCACTACAGATCAAGTGGATGAACCTGTCCAAGTAGAGACACCTTCTATACAACACCCTATTCGTAAATCTGGAAGAGTACCGAAGATACCTGATAGGTATAGATTTATCATAGAGGATGACGATGAGGTATACATCATGAATGATGATGATCCATTGAATTACGAATAGGCTATGAGTAATAAAGACTCAGGAAAATGGTAGATGTCCATAAAATCTAAAATGGATCTTTGAAGCAATACTCAAGTCCATTTGGATTTTACTTGTGATTGTAGCTTATGATTACTAAATCTGGCAAAATGGACGTGGAGACGCCCTTCCTCAAATATACATTATTAGAGGAGAATGTATGTATGATACAGTTAGATAGATTTGTTTCAATGGTTGAAGAAAATCATATATATGAGCTACAACAATCCATTTATGGGTTGTAGCAAGCTTCTCAAAGATGGAACATTTATTTTGATGAGACAATCAAAAGAGTTTGATTTTATCAAAAACGAGAATAAATCTTGTGTGTACAAGAAGGTTAGTAGGAGCGCTATTTCATTCCTTGTATTATATGTTGGTGATATATTACTGATAGGGAATGACATTCCTATGCTACAATCGATCAAAATAAAGTTGTCTAAACATTCCTCCATGAAAGATTTGGGTATAACATCCTACATTGGGGATATAAATCTGTATAGATAGATTTAAAAGGATGTTTGGCTTAAACCAAGGAACGTATATTCATTAGATGCTAAAGGCGTTTAGCATGGAAAATTCCTAAAAGGTGTCTCATGATGATGAACCATGGAGTGTATATCTCTAAAATTGTCCTCAATAAAAGAGAGATCACATGAGTTACTATCATGTATGCAATGAAATATATGAGACTTGATGTTGATCAGTCATATTCTGGAGAAGATCACTGTAGGACAGTGATAAACATCCTAAAGTACTTAACTGACACTAAAGATGTCATCATGACACATGATGGGTCTGAATTAAACTAGAGGACTCAACAGACTCAAGTTTTCAGACTGACCAAGACAACAGCAAATCCACTTTACCCTGAAAGGTGGTGTAGTGAATTGGAAAGGTTCCAAATAGCAAAAGGTTGTTGGTTTAGTGACAAAGACAAAGTATATAACTGTAAGTGAAGCTGCAAGTTAATGTTTCAGATGAAAAGTTCATTACAGAACTAGGAATAGTTCCCAAGTCTCATCTTGAATCCAAACATGTGTTGCGGCACTTTGATTAAAGAAATCATGGAAAGAGAAGAAGTCACTAGAGATAGTGAACTCTCAAGACAACATTGCAGATCCATTTACTAAAGCTTTAACACAACAGCAGTTTGATCATCACCTAGAGAAGATGGGTATGAGATACCATGGCGATTGGCTTTAGTGCAAGTGGGAGATTGAAAGTAGTATGCATACAAGCCAATCATGTATGATAATAAAGTATATACTTTGGAGACGATCTTATTTATTTATTAATAAAAGTATTAATTTATTAAAGACATTTAATTATCTACATGATGCTATTTTTATAATATGTAAATAACCCATAGTTTTAAGCAATGCTTTTAGAATCATGATGTTGATCATGCTAATGAGATCTAAATTCTTAAAAAGCTTAAAACTAAAATAGTTCCCAATCGTTGGATTACTAAAAAGGGGATTAGTAAATTCGGATAAATTGGTACATATGTTGTTTGCTCATTAGATGAGGATGATTGATCTCATGATCATTTGTGTGGAGACACTAAAGTAAGTATGTAGGTGCTTATTGGAGAATAAGTTCACTGAACGTGACTCGCTATGGAATACCTAATGGAGTTTTACTTGTCTGTCAATAGGAATTCCTAAAGTGATAGTAGTACAAGTGATCCTTGGACTTGAGATCATCATAGTATCTTGAATTTAATGAATTATACTTTGACTTATTCTTTAAGGCCCTTAGGGTATATCAAAGGTATGCTTGGGTGTAATAAGTTACATATGGAGATAATGAATGGTCAATAAAGAATCTACTACTTCTAGTAAAAGAAAAGATATATCCTATGTAATTCGTTAAATGACAACCCAGTAGTCTTTGGCCAAGGCAGAATGAAATTAGGAAGAAGTTTCTAATTTGCATTATTTGGAGTTGTGCATTTTCTAATCGAAATGTATATAATTAAATAAAATAAGACTTGACAGTAATTTCATGTCTTATATTTAATTGAGATATTTTATGGTAGAAGGATTGAATTGTACGATAACTATTTACTAAGATGTTCTTTTATGATTAATGTTGAAATCTATATTATCTGAAAAGTCGTTGATCGCTAGGGTGACTTATCCCTATTGTAGAATAAATATTATTTATTTAAATAGATTATTAGTTTAATTTACTTATTTAAATAAGATTAGAATTGTTCTAATTGATTTATTCACAACCGATTTAATATGGAGAACCTAAAGAGTCACACCATAAAAGAAAGAATAATTATTTAAGAAGGTAATAGCATAATCGTAATAATACATTAAGTGTAATTAATTTAATCTATGGTGATAGAATAAATTAAATAGCTTAATGTTTATTATTTAATATTTTGGAAATATTAAATATAAATTAATAAGAGGAGTCTTATTAATATTATTACAATTATTATTATTTTAGTTTCTAAAGGAGTTTAAGAATTAATTTAATATTAGTACTCTCATTTATTCCTAATAAGATTAGGAGAAAATTAATTAAAGGAGTTTAATTAATTAAATCCCATTATGTTGGGAAGCCTAATTAATTAAAGGAGTTTAATTAATTAAATAAAATCCTATGTCTAATAGAATTAGAAGGGTTGACCAATATCTATATAAGAGGAGTCTTATGTTAGATATCAGTTGATACAATTCTAATTGTTGGAAAGTACTCATTTTCTAGAGGATAAAAAACTAGAGTTTAGCCAACCACCCTCTTTCTTGAATAATTTATATTCCTTGGTGGATCACCTCTAGAGGCCAAACACTTGGGTGGCTAACGTTGATCAAAGGAAGGAATCTACCCCGGATATTCAAGGAGATCGTGAAGAACAAGGAGTTGAACTTGTACCTATGGAAGCTTCGTTGTACAAGGGTATGCATTCCATAACTTCTTATTTATCGTTTTAAATTAATAATATACATAAAGGATGATCCGGGTAATGATTTTGTAGAAATTTTTAAACTCTAATATACCATGTTTTTGCTAATTTTTGCAATTTAATTGCGTCACGATTTCATACAAATCCAACAAATCTAAGATTTTCTCTTTCAATTCCATGAAAGATATCAGATTAATTGCTAGCTAGACAATTAATAGATTAAGCACAAAATATAATTATCAACTCAATAGGATCAACAAGTGTAAATAATGATAATTGAATTATTGAATTGCAAAAAGTTCTATTGTACCCCTAATTGGAAAATTAGTTCATCATCATAATAGAAACAAGAAGATTAAAATTAAATAGCATCATAGTTACAGATAATGAAATCAAGAGAAGAAGAAAAAAACTCTGTCGAGGAATCTCTAATCTCCAAGCTTTAATCTCTGCCTTTAATGTTCTCCAATGCAATCTCCAAGTCTCCACAAGATGGCTCTCAATGATTTGTATTCAAAAGTCCCCTAAATCCAAGTTATAATCAAGTATTTATAGTCCTAATAGAAACCCTAGCAAGTTAGGCAACTAACAATCCTATTCTAGCTCAAATTGGACAACATAACAGCAAATTAGCTTTTTCCCCGTCATCCAGCGAGCCCCGCGCTGTTCCTAGGCCATTTTGGGTGCTCCCCGCACTACAGTTGCAGAAAATTTGATGTTCCAGAGTGCCCCGCGCCGGTTTTAGTTCATTTCTGACGCCCCCCGCGCCGGTCAATTTTTTGTTGCGACGTCCTTTGGTAAAAAGGCTATAAATTTTGATCCGGGATGAGTTACGGGGCCCGCTACCAATCAAATCGAAGATCTTGATGAGATCTACAACTTTAATTCATTGAACATTGACAGATTCGGGTTGGAACATGGTCGAAATTGGGTTTCAAGTGGATGATGTGTAAATGGCAAGCATGATAACTCTGAGCTTTGATCTCTGTTGATAAAAATGTCATAAATTTTTCATCCACACTCCGATTTGGATGATTCAAGATGTTTCAGAAAGATAAGAAGTAGATCTACAAT
Organism: Panax stipuleanatus; assembly: GCA_020205555.1. Classification (NCBI taxonomy): domain Eukaryota; kingdom Viridiplantae; phylum Streptophyta; class Magnoliopsida; order Apiales; family Araliaceae; genus Panax; species Panax stipuleanatus. The sequence goes on from CM035117.1 coordinate 42,061,889, forward strand.
AAAATCCAAGTTCCAAGCCTAAAACATGCACCCAAATTAGCATTAAAAGCTTTGCAATCTACTCTTATTGTCTTTGCTTGCATATTATACTCCAAAAGATGTCAGGATTGCTTTTCCTTGCTTCTCCATGCCAATGTCGTGTCATAGCCTACTCGTGTCTTACTTAGCCGTGCCTAGCTCGAACCGCTTAGCTCCACTTTGACACCGCTTTAACCAAGTTGCTTCATTTTTCATATCTTTGTTCTATTTTCCCTTTTCCTACACAAGATCAATTAAACACATAAAAAGGAACGAAAAATACCTGAAAACTCATAATTCATCAAACTAAAGATATCCAATTCATAGGTATAAAATCTACTCATCATTGGGGCAGAGCATGAGCCTTCACCTCGTTGTCTCTTCGATGCCATTGATGCAACCTAGAAGGAAAATAACCCAATGTTAATAACTCTTGTCACAACGAATCCTCATAAGTAGTAAAAACACGAATTCATACTAACATCAAACATGTTACCCCCAAACTTAAGGTTTGGTGCAAATTCAAATTAACATGGTGCTAGTTGTGCAATTGATAACATATTATAACCAAACTAGTCGTAATTTACCCAATTCGTCACAAAAAGCACAATAGATATTAATGTCACAATCAACAATTAAAGCATGTATAAACAGTGAAAACGATGTCTAGTTCATCACTATGTTGTGTATAATTAGCCTCAAATGTAACTTAGAACTAAAACACAGTTTAAATCAGTCATCGTGCCAAATAAAATTTATCAAAAACTGTATTTCGTCAATGTGCATCATGATAGTAACTAATAATGACTGAATTTGCCTTTAGGTTACAAAGAACAATGACTGAACACCACCTATCTAAACACAAGTACGCTCCCCCAAACCCAAAGTTTGGTTCAATTTCCTAAATAATTATTTCAAATTGGTGTCATAACAATTGCATACATATCTACAATGAAACATGGGTAAGTTAACATCAATGCACAACGATTGCTCACTTAAACTTGTTATAACCAATTTATCAAACACCTTATGGGTGTTAGATAAACTTCATAAAGTATGCCCATATAACAATTAATCATACCCCAATTAGATAGCACAACTAATCCAATCGATATCAAACCAAACATTGCAAATTAAGTGGCAAAATCAATCAAACATCCCTACGAGCATCTTCTCATTTAAACAAATTGAAAGTCCAATAATAATCTAGAAGGGGGGTTGAATAGATTATTATTGTTTAATAAATTATCTTAGGCCTTTTTGAATTTTTATCAAATCAATTTATAGTGTCAGAAATTAATGAGCAAGATAAGAAAAATTCAATCACAACGCACATAGATTTATCTGGTTCACAATATAAAGCTTGGGTATATTGCTACGTCTAGTCTCAAGCTCCTCTCTAGGACTTGAGATCCTATTTCTCCCAGTAATAAAAACTCCTTCAATAGGCGGAGAAGCCTTTAAAAAGTTTTAAAGATTAGCTTACAACTATCCACAACCAACTATCTCGGACAGCGAACTCCCAGCTCATTCCTCAAGCTTAATTGTACCTTCCTTTTGAGTTCAGTTCTATTCTAAGATCTGGTCTTGAAACTACAATCTCTTTCTTACCTTACAAGTACACTAGAGACCCAACTCCCAGCTGACCTCTCTAAGACTCTGGTATTGGTAATTTTTTTTTATCTTTCTCATAGATACATAAAATAAACAAACTCTTCCTTTTTTTTCTTTTTTTTACAAAAAGTTGGTTTGACTTTGCTTCTAAAGTAAGCAAATAAGATTTAGTACAGATTTATAAAAGTTTAAATAACTTTTATGGTTGATATTTTTCAAATAAGCAGATATATAATTTAATATCAAATATCAAATAAAATTTCAAGCCTTTTATGTGAGATATATACTTCTGTATAAGAAGATATGTAGATTTATGTACTTTTTATAATAATTTTTTTTTCTTTAATAAAGAATATTTTTCTATGGTTTATATAGAAAAGAGTTTCTTTATAATTAAAGAGTGTGTTTCTATAATTAAACAAATATATCTTTGACTAAATTACTAAATTATATAATGAAACAAGTAACTTGTGAATGAGTGAATTTGTGAGCAAAATATTTGTAATGACAGTTATCAAGTATAGCAGATTAATCAGTTTAAATAATACTTGAAGAAATTTGTTTCACCTATGTATATATATTATATTTGATTTATGTTGTGAAGATTTGGCCACTAAGAATTTTAAAGACCGTTCAGAGAATTTCAAAGAAATAACTTCCGAATTATATCGGTATCTAAGTACTAACCAAACTGTTTGTTTCACAATCTAATAATTATAGAAATATTTTTCAATATTTATATAATGTATCTATATCAATAAAAAGCCACTAGGTGTTTTAAAGACTGTCCGGAGAATTTTTGAGAAATTACTTCCGAATTATATCAGTATCTAAGTACTGACTTTTTATACGATATTTTAATAGATGAAATATAGATATATATAGCTGTGTATAACAATTTATCTTTTTATATCTATATATAAGTAGATATGAGATAATATAAATACAATAATTCAATAACTTATTTCGATTACTTTGACCAATTTTATCTTTTTCAAGAAATAGAACTTTGAATTAGAAAATGGAGTGAAAGCTTTTGCAAAGAGAAAATGTAGGCAAGGAGATATAGTTTTTTTTTGTTTTGTAAATTGGTAAGTTTAGAATGAAGAAAAGACTTCCTATTTATAGGATTTTGAAGCTAAGGGCAAAAAGGTAATTTTAAATTTTTTTTTTGAAATCAAAGGCCCAGATTCATTTTAAAATAAATGAGTGGTTCGGATTAAAGTGAATCACACGGATTGTTCAGCAATGTTTGGCCTATGATAAATTCTAAATGCCCAAGTCAAGTTTTTGTTTGAAATTTTGTGCATGCTTTGGTAAAAATATTAAATCTCTTCACAAAGGCTAGCCTTTAGCCTTTTTGATTACACATATCAGCAAACTTCAACAGCGCACACACATTTTTCATTTACACGGCGCACACACAAACGGAACATGCACTATATATATGTAACATATATATATATATATATATATATAATATTTTCTTTTTGCCTAAAAGAATTTTGGAAAATCATTTTGAATAGGAATCTCCATGCCTTAGGAAATGTTAATATTTCCAAACAAATCAATTTATTTTAATGATGTTGATGATAACAAACTTAGTAAATATGATTAATATTAAAAAGATAGAATCCTCTCTATAGGATTATTATAAATATTGATTTTAATTATCCTATTTTATTCCTATCAAAAATATTTTTTCATCCTAAAATTGAATTTATTTTTCTTGACCTTGATAAATTAATTATCAAGTGTTAATTAAATTTATTCAAATATTAACATTTCCTAAGGCAAGAAGTTTCCTATTCTTTTCTAAATTCTTTCTAAACTTTTATTGCGCAAAAAGTATTTCAAAATCATTTTTATAATATATATTTATTACGGGTATGTATATGTATATATATATATATATATAAAAGATAAATGTATTATATATATATATATTTAATGCATGCATGTGCCGTGTGTGCAAGTGAGAATGCATGTGTGTGTGCTGCCGTGTGTGTGCAAAATAAGAGTGCAAGTGTGAATGCATGCAAATAAAGTATGCTTGTGCAAATGTGTGTACATGTGCTGAAGAAACATTTGCATGGTTTTTGTCTTTGAAAAAGGCTTGCTCATTTTGAAAGAAACCAACATGCAATCCTTTTGAAAAACAAAACTTGGTCAGTTGGCAAAATTTATTTTTGGAGTTGCCCAATCCGTGTGCTTTAGCATTCATCCAAACCATTAATTTTTCATCATGTAATCTGAACTTTTGATTCAAAAATTAGATTTCAAAAATTATTATTTTGCCCTCAACTTCAAAATCCTATAACTAGAAGGCTTTTCATTCATTCTAATTTCACCAATTTACAAAGCAAAGAAAAGCTATATCTCCTTGTCTACATAATCTCTCTGCAAAAAACTTTCTCTGCATCTTCTATTTCAAAGTTCTATTTCTTGAAAGAATATTAAATTGGTCAAAGTAGTTGAGATAAGTCATTAAATTTTTGTATTTATATTATCTCATATATGCTTATATATATAGATATATTAAAAATAAATTGTTATACACATCTATATATATCTATATTTAATCTATTAAATATTATAAAAAGTTTGCACTTAGATACCAGATAATTCGGATGTCATTTATATGAAATTCTCCGAAACGGTCTTTAAATCCTAAGTGACTTTTTATTAATATTGATACATTATATAAGTATTGAAAAATATTTATATAATTATCAAATTGTGAAAAACACATAATTTGGTCAGAACTTAGATACCGGATAATTCGGATGTTACTTTTATGAAAGTCTCCGAAACGGTCTTTAAATCTTGAGTAACCAAATTTTCACAACATAGATTAACTATAATATAATACATATAAGTGGGTGAATAGTTATCATACTCAATTGTGATACACATTTATATATATCTATATTTAATCTATTAAATATTATAAAAAGTTTGTACTTAGATACCAGTATAATTCGAATGTCATTTATATGAAATTCTCCGAAACGGTCTTTAAATAATAAGTAACTTTTTATTAATATTGATACATTATATAAGTATTGAAAAATATTTATATAATTATTAGATTGTGAATAATATAATTTGGTCAGAACTTAGATACCGGATAATTCAGATGTCATTTTTATGAAATTCTCCGAAACGGTCTTTAAATCCCGAGTGGCCAAATTTTCACAACATATATCAAATATAATATAATATATATACGTGGGTGAAACAAATTTCATTAAGTACTATATAATTGATAAATCTGTTATATCTGATAAACTTTCATAAACAAGTATTTCAATTATAAACTTACTTATTAAACAAAAATACTTGTTGCACTATAAGTGATTTTATATGGTTTTCTAAAATCAAAGTTATATCTTTTCAAAACCATAGAAACACATTCTTTATAAAGAAGAATCTTTTCTAGAAGTATTTAAACCATAGAAAAATATTCTTTATCAAAAGAAAAAAAATTCTTTATAAAACTGCATCAATTTATGTATCTGCTTATTTGAAGCATTTTATATAAAAGTTTTGAACTTTTATTTATTGATCATAAAATACATATCTGCTTATCTGAAGCATTCCATATAAAAGTTTTGAACTTTTATTTAATATTTGATCATAAAATATATATCTGCTTATTTAAGAAGCATCAACTATAAAAGTTATTTGAACTTATATAAGTCTGTACTAAACTTTATCTGCTTACTTTAGAAGCTAATTCAAACTATCTTTTTGTAAAAAGAAAAGGGTAGAGTCAGTTTATTTTATATCTGTGAGAAAGACAAAAATTCTTTGACTAAGACCAGAGTCTTAGAGAGGTCAGCTGGAAGTTGGGTCTCTAGTGAACTTGTGAGGTGAGGAAGAGATTGTTGTTTCAAGACCAGGTTATAGAATAGTTCTGAGCTCTAAAAGAAGGTTCAACTAAGCTTGAGGAAGGAACTGGGAGTTTGCTGTCCAAGATAGTTAGTTGTAAAGAGTTGTAAGTTGATCTATAAAACTTTGTAAAGGTTTCTCCACCTAGTGAAGGAGCATTTATTACAGGGAGTAATAAGATCTCAAGCCCTGGAGAGGAGCTTGAGACTGGACATAGCAATATACCTGAGCTGTATATTGTGAACCAGATAAATCTCTGTGTATTATGTGATTGAATTTTTCTAACTCTGCATATTAATTTCTGACACTATAAATTAATTTGCTAAAAATTCAAAAAGGCCTAAGATAATTTTTTAACCAGTAATAATCCATTCAACCCCCCTTTTAGATTATTATTGGACTTTCAATTAGTATCACAGCGGTGCTCTATAACTTGTTTGTTAAGTGAATACATGCATATCTAAGAGTAGATCCATCTAGGGCCTACAATGTTACCGGTTGTGGAGAAGGACTATCAATGTCTAGACCTCCACTATTTGATGGCATAAACTTTGCCACCTGGAAGAATAGATTCAAAATCTATGCCAAGTCACAAGGAATCAAAATCTGGTAGGGAATAGAACGAGGTGTAAGAATTCCCACAAAAATTGAAGGTGAAAAGATCATTGAGAAATTTGCGAATGAATTCACCATTGAAGATGAGGAGACTATGAATATAGCTGCCAAAGCCGAGCAAGTGCTTACCAGTGCTCTTATAGAAAAAGAATACAAAAGAGTTAGCAACTACAAGAATTCTAAAGAAATCTTGGAAAAATTGATTGTAACGTATGAACGAGCTAATCACATCAAAGAGACTAGAAAAGATACTCTAATCCAAGAGTATGAAAGCTTCAAGTTAGAAAAAGGTGAAAAAATCATTGATATGGAAACACGCTTTTCCAGAATTATTGATGAATTGGAACAACTGGGAAAAGCTTACACAACAAATGAGAAGAACAGAAGAATCCTCAAAGCTCTTCTATCTGTATGGAAAATGAAGGTCACAACCATCAAGGAGATGCAAGATCTAACTGCATATCCTCTTGACAGCCTTATTGGAAATCTTCGTGCCCATGAAGTTGAAATGCTAGTCAAAAAAGCAGGATCAGATACAGATCTCAAAAAGAAAGGGATCGCTTTCAAAGCTCTACTAGTTGATCAAGAAAGCGATGATGAGGAGTTAAATGAAGAACTCCTGAGTCTAGATAATAACGAAGTTGCTTTATTATCAAGACAACTCAGGAGAGTAATACAGAGTAAAGCAAAAAGATATGGTAAAGGCTTTATGAAAACAAACAACAACTTCTACAACTTCAGAAACAAGCAAGCCTTCAAACCAAAAGCACAAGGAGCAAATTTCAAAGCCAATAACAATAATTTCAGAAATGCTGGCTCCAATGAAAATTCAAATACATGCTTCGAATGCAATCAGCCTGGACACTTCAAGAAGGATTGTCCTAAGCTAGCCAACAACAAAGTGCTAGTGGCTGAAGAAGGCTGGGATCTAAGTGATGAAGAAGTAACTGCTGAACAACCCGAGGAAATCGCAAATCTATGTCTAATGGCAGACCATGAATCATCACCAAAATCTAAGGTAAATTTAGAACATCAATTACCTAGTACTTCATTTGTCACACTAAGTCTAGATAATATAAATGAAGAAATCATGAACTACAAGAAGCTTATAATTGTCTTTATGAAGATAATGAAATAATTAAAGAATATTTTATTAAACAAAAAGTTTCATTAGAAAAATTAATTAAAACTAATAGAAATCTAGAAATAGAAAATTCAAATCTAATCATAATTAATGAAACTTTAAAAGAAGAAAATGAGAAACTAGAAAATGACTCTTCAAAAAATCCTGTATTAAAAGAAGAACTAGAGAAATTAAAAAATAAAAATAAAAATCTCGAAATAGAAAATTCAACACTTATTATTTCTATTGAAAACATTGAAATTGAAAATTCAACTCTTGCTGTACTTATTGAAGATTCTCAAATACTAAATCAAGAGTTAAGTAAAGAAATTAAAAAAGTCAAGGAAGAAAAATCCTCTCAACAAATAAAAGAGAAAAATAAAGAATCCACCTTAATAAATCAACTTAGAATGTTGACTATAGAACGGGATGACTTAAACTCAACAGTTATAAAATTTACAAAAGGTAAAGAAAACTTTGATGTTATGCTCAGTCAACAAAGCTGTTGTTTTAACAAAGAAGGATTAGGATATATCGGAGAATCTAGTAAGACAAAAGATAAAGGACTCTATCATGTTAAAAGCAAAGAAAAAGAAAGTCATGCATCTTCTTTTTCTAAATGTTCTTACTGTAACAGTAATGGTCATTCTGTTTACTCATGTAATGCCAAAAATGGAAACTACAAAGGAAAAATGATTTGGGTATCAAAAGGAACTTACAATACACCCATTATCATAATAAGAAAATCTCATGAAGGATCATCTAGAAAGATTCATCAAAATCCTTCAAGATACATTAATATAGCAAATCATGCATCTTACAGACCTACTACTCATAGAACACTTGTGTCCACTAATACTTATTATCCTGTACCAAATTTTTTTAAAGGAAAATACAAATGGTCCTTATACAAAATAGAAAACTTATCCAAAGGACCCTTCTCATTAAAGGGTACCAGTCTGTGAACTTAATATATGTTGCAGGTATAACCATCTCTAATGTTCAATTAGTCACAGGACTCGGGTACAATCTTCTATCAATTAGTCAATTATGTGATAGTGGTTTTAAAATAACCTTCAGTCCTCATAACTGTTCAATATTTGACCAATCTGGTAAATTGATTCTATTATATCCTAGAAGTCAAAATATGTACATGTGTGACCTAGATACATACTCACACATTGACAATGTGTGTCTTGTATCTGCCAATGACAATCCATGGTTAGGACACATTAACATAAAATTAATAAATAACATATCTTCTAAGGAACATATCCGTGATCTTCCTAAAATAAAATTTCTAAAAGACCATATCTGTGAAGCCTGTGAATTAGGAAAACAAATACACGCATCACATAAACCTAAGCTCACAGTGTTAACCTCTCGACCATTAGAACTCTTATATATGGATTTGGTTGGTCCTATCCTTAAACACAGCATGGGGGGTGCTATTTATATTCTAGTCCTAGTTGATGACTAATCACGATTCACATAGGTTGACTTTCTAAAATTCAAAAATGAAGCGATAAACTCCTTCTCAGCATTATGCAAGAAAATCCAAAATCAACAGGGAAACTCTATTGTTTATATTCGGTCCGATCACGAAAAAGAATTTGACAATTCTGATTTTATAATGTTCTGTGATGAGCATGGTATAAGCCATAACTTCTCTGCTCCATACACACCACAATCAAATGGTGTGGTAGAAAGGAAAAATCGTACCTTACAAGAAATAGCCAACACTATGCTAAATGAATACTGTCTTCCTAAATACTTTTGGGCTGAAGCAATTACAACATCTTGTTATATCATAAATCGAGTCTTGCTAAGACCAGTGTTGTTAAAAACACCTTATGAGCTTTATTATAAAAGAACACCAAAAATAAATTACTTTCTTGTGTTTGGGAGTAAATGTTTTATTTTAAACACTAAACAATATTTGGTGAAATTCGATCCCAAATCTGATGAAGGAATATTTCTGGGATATTCACTTAACAGTAAGGCTTATAGAGTATTCAACAAAAGAACTCTAGTTGTTGAGGAGTCAATAAATGTAACTTTTGATGAATCTGAACCTCCTCATAAATATAAAGAGCTCGTAGATAATGATGTTGTCATTGAAGACATTCTCAGAAATATGGAAGAACTAAAAATAGACATTACATCTCTACCTGTCAATGTTAATCCTCTTGAAAATCTTAATCCACAGTTAAATGACTTACCCAAGGAAACACCTATTGTAGACACTCGAAATTTCTTTTTCCTGTTACTAACACTGTAGGAGGGCCAAATTGTATTTTTCAACCCGATCTCAATATCGGGCCATTAAATTAACCCCGATCTCCAATTGGGCCGTCAAATCAACCCCGATCTCAATATCGGGCCATCAAATCAACCCCGATCTCTAATCGGGCCGTCAGATCAATCCCGATCTCAATATCGGGCCAACAAATTAACCCCGATCTCTAATCGGGCCATTAAATCAACCTCGATCTCCAATTGGGCCATCAGATCAACCCCGATCTCAATATCAGGCCGTCAGATCAACCTCGATCTCAATATCGGGCCATCAGATCAACCCTGATCTCAAATTGGGCCGTCAAATCAACCCTGATCTCAATATCGGGCCATCAAATCAACCCCGATCTCCAATCGGGCAGTCAAATCAACCTCGATCTCCAATCGGGCAGTCAAATCAATCCCAATCTCAATATCGAGCCATCAAATCAACCCTGATCTCCAATCAGTCCGTCAGATCAACCCTGATCTCAATATCAGGCCATCAAATCAACCCCGATCTCTAATTGGGTAGTCAGATCAACCCCGATCTCAATATCGTTTCAATATCGGGTCATCAGGTCAGCCCCGGTCTCAACCCTGGAAATGCAGGTCCTGCCCGATCTTAACCCGGGAAGTCAAGGTAACTTCAGGAAAGTCAACCAAAGGCAATGCCATCCCTGAAAGCAATCCCAGGAGGGATAAAATGGTCATTTTACCAACTTTAAGCCAATTCGGTCAAATTCAAGCTGAATTGATGCCATCAAGGTCAGAACAAACCATAATAATGATCCCGAGTGCAAACAGCGCAAGACAGCTCAACGGACAAACTGCAGAGAATCAAAGACCTGATTATGAACCCGTCTTCTTGGACCCAAAAAATGTATTATCCCATGTCATTGTGACACTCTTGGCGAGGGCTTTTCAGAAAGGTATAGCATGCCTCAAACGGACGCTCCGATCAAAAGTTAGAAAGTTTCGACTTTGACCTCGCGTTGCTCGGAGTGCACGTAGTTCAGGACGACTCAACCGGACACGTGGGCCCCAACAGGGGAACCGTACCTCTACCTATGATAGTAGTAGGTAGAGCTGAGGCTCTCTGGCCTATATATATGAGGTGACCCCCCTCATTTTAAAAAATTCTGAAACGCAACGAACCTCTTTCCGTTTGATTTTTTGACTTTTTCACCTCTTCCAAACCCAAAGTTTTTCACTCTAACACGTAGATATGCCCACATACTACCACATATCAGAAAATAACCGGTAGATTTGGATGTTTAGAGCCTATAATTTGGCAAAAAGCCAGTGTAGCAGTCCATTGTGAGTATTTCTACTCTCAGAAAGTCAATACTACTTCTTTGCACTGTTTTGCACTTGCATATCAAATTTCATTTTATAAAAATGCCCAAAAGTTAGTTTCGTGGCCGTTTTCGTCAAAATTTGGTATATTTTTGTACACAAACTCAATTTTTGGCATTTTTACAACTCGAATTGACGATCCGTCACTTCTGGCAGCTTCGGCATACTTGCATCTTCGTTACTAGCAACTTCACCGGAATGGGTTATCTTTTCAGTTCGGGTTTGGCTTTTTTGTGTGTGTGTTTATTTAACTGTATATTTACTAACTTTTCAATTCTATCAAACCCGGATGTCAAATCCGAGGTAGTTTACTTCTTTTATATATATTTATGCATATATAAGCAGCCTTCACCACCACTGGGTTCCCTTCCCAGTCTTGGTTGACTACGTTTCTGTCTCTATATATATATTTATACATTTCAGTCCGGCCTAGATTATTTTGTGGCCTTTTTACTGCTTTTGCACCCTTCACCATTACTGGGTTATCTTCCCAGTCATTGGTTGACTATTTTTCTGTACATTTATATTTCAGTTCGGCCTGGATTATTTTGTGGCCTTTTTACTGCTTATATATATAAATATGCATATATAAGCAGCCTTCACCACCACTGGGTTCTTTTCCCAATCTTGGTTGACTAATTTTCTGTCAATATATATATATATATTTCAATTCTAGTCCGGGCACCGGTGTGAAAACTTATCGCCCTTTACATCTTTCGTATATATATATAACTGTATATATATTGCTTTTCTCGTTTTATTAAATTGATGCTTTAAATATTCATTTGATATGAATCGGCATGTTTCAGTCATAAAAACAACCTCGCGACCCTTAGATTGCTATCTAGTGGGAACGAGTCGCTTCGGCCAGGTGCGAATTAGGATTTACTGATGAATCCTTAGTTATGGCAATATTGGGATATATATCTATTTCTGTACAAATTTGAACTGTGCAGGTTTATTGGCTACTCATATGTGAGCCTAGGATTCGTGGGATTCATGATCCAATCGATCAGAATCTGATTCCCAAGATGGACAAACTCTACTTTACAGATGTACCCTGCCAGTTTTTCTGTAAAAATGCATATACAAAGACCTTAAAACGGTTATCCGGATTTAAGGTCTCAATATAATGAGAATAATGGTTTGCCGTGTTAGCGTCCCTCTGATGGCTTCCATGCCCATGAGGAGATCGACACTTGTATTTATTTCTGTGGTCGAGGATGCTTCGCAGCCCAACAAATCACCATTCAAATGCAAGCCTTAAGGCTGAAAAGATAAAATTGGAAGTATCAACAGGCTTCAATTCCTATGTTAGCGTAAGGGTTTGATAACCAACTTTCAAAACATCATTTCAATTCAATCAAAAGAAAAGCTTTTTGCAAATCAAATCAAACACTTTTGCAAATCAAATCAAAGATTTTTTTTCAAATCAAATCAAACCCTTCGTATATAGGTTCAACAAAGCAAAGCACTACTTTCAATCAATCAATCAAATATAAGCCCAATTTTCAAAAAAGCATTCACACATGCATTTCAGTTTTAAGGAAAATATTGATAAGATGCGGTACCATGTTTTCAAGGGAGTCATGGGGTGCCTAACACCTTCCCCACACTTAACTAAGCCCCCGAAATCAAAACTTCGATTTCAAAGACCAAGTTTCGACAGTGTCCAGCAATTGGGCCTCTTTCAAACAAAACTCGGTTGAGTTGGTACAATCAAATCTACCAAGTGGCGACTCTGTAAAATGATCAAATCGTCGACATGATACATGTTGGCTTTTTCCTAAAAAATCTTTCAAAACCTTTTTCGCAATAAAATGAGTAAGGGTAGAGATAACTTAGGAAGAGATGAAAGATCCGGATTGTGACCCAACCCGCGGATTTTTTCCCGACGTCGACAGGTGCCGACTCTGCTGGGGACAGTAGAGGGCTTAGGCCGCTTTCAAATCTTTTCAAACATTTTCCTTTCAAAACTATGAATGCGTGAATTCTGCGTCTCCACATTAATGAATGCGTGAATGTTGTGTCTGTACATTGAATGAATGTGATTGAATGCTTTCCTATTTTTTTAGTGCTTCACACCCATATTAGTGCTTCGCACGAATTGTCATCATATGCATAACGGTGGGGCACGATGTATGTGAATGTATGTTGTGATTCCTCTCACAAGGAGGCAAAACCCATCGGTGATAAGTAATGTCTCTGGGGATCGGCTAAGTCTCTAGGGCTCATGAAAATGCACCACCCAGATTCTCTCCAGTTGAAAGATCGGATTAATTTCCCCTCTAGTAGATTGCGATGATCTGGGGACCTTCATGCCAAAAAGCCGCGCGAGAGTAACCTAAGATAGGTCAGACTCTGTTTAACCAAATTCGACGGGAAGATTCTTCATGCCTTCCTCTTTCAATTCAATGCCTAGTTTTTAATTCCAGTGTAAATACATCTTGTCATCCTGTCATCAAAACAACTGACCTCTATTTTGTAGGATAAAATTAAAAACCACATCATGCATCCTATCCCTACCTATCTCAGGAAATTGACAAGCCTACGTTTTGGTGTGGGTGAAAAATTGGTCCTGTCATTAGATCTAAGTCTAAGAAAGCACTACGTCCATCCACGGACATGACTTCGAGTGCTCAAACAGAATCCACCCCTGTCTCTAGGGAAGAGTTCGAAGGACTGAGAAATCAGATAGTTGAATTAGCCGATTTTCTAAGAGAACAACGCAAGGCCCTTAAAGGGAAGCAAGCCCAAACTCACACAGAACCAGGAACACCTGGTGGTAGTGGTGGTAGTTAAGAGACCAAAAAAGCTGAGACTCAGATTCCTAGACCACAGAACCAGGACACAACCAACAAAACTCCTAAAATCACCCCCCTTGTCAAAGAATAGGAAGCCGGTGACATCATGAAGAAAGTTCAACAAATGGAGGAAACTCTCCGGTCTATCAAAGGGACTGGGGCATTCGGTGTTAATTACTTCGACCTCTGTATTTTCCCGGGGCTAGTTATCCCAAAAAATTTAGAACTTCTGATTTTGAGAAATATGATGGATTGGGAGACCCTTATACACATCTAAAAGTATTCATTGGAGAACTCGGATCCTATGTAGAGGACGAGAAACTTCGAATCCAGTTATTTTAAAAGAGTCTGATTGGAGAGGCCAGAGCCTGGTATGCCCGTCTGGACAACTCTAAGATTCACAGCTGGGAAGAGTTAGCCCATACCTTCCTCAGTTAATACAGCTTCCAATCTCAGCTGGCTCCAGACAGATACCAAATAACCAAGATCAAGAAAAAGAACACTGAATCATTCAGAGAGTATGCCCAACGATGGAGATGGGTCGCAGCACAAGTCACCCCAACCATGACTGAGTCTGAGATAGTCATGACCTTTATTGACATCTAAGAAGCTCCATATTATGAGAGGGTCCTAGAAAGCATAGGAAAACCATTCTCCGAAATGATCAAACACGTTGAAATGGCAGAAATGGGGTTCACGTTCGAAAAGATAAAAGATCTGACCGCCCTCGAAGCTGTTGCTGAACATATCCAGTCCAGAAATTACGGGAGTAATTACCGAAGAGTACACAAAAAGAAAGATGAAGAAGTGTCCTTAGTATTACAAGGACAAAATCCAAGGGGCGAGGCAAACAGTATGCCCATTCAAAAGAGGAACTATACCCCTTTCCAAGCTACAGCACAACCTTCAAACCCTCCATTCCAGAAAAATATGGAGGTTAGGTGTAGAAGAACTTTCACCCCTCTAGGGGATTCACTCGAGAACCTCGAGAATGTATTCAAACTTTTGAAAACTTAGAAGAAGATTGTACAACTCCTTCCACCAACCAACACTGGTGGACGGAATTTTGATCCAAGTAAGAAATGTGCTTATCATTCTGGATCTCCAAGCCATGACACACAAGACTGTTGGTCTCTTTAGCACAAGATCCAAGACTTAATTGACAACGGAGAGATTGTGGTAACAAAACTAGAACAACCACACGTCCAAGATAATCCTCTCCCAAAACATAAAGAGGAGAATGTCAATATGATCAGCTCCACAAGTGGAGAAGGATTCAAGTACCTCCGTTATGTGGGAGAATCAACTCCATCCAGTAACAGCACCCCAGACAGTTGGGAGGTCTTAGAAAGAAGGTTCCTGATAGAGCAGAAAATAAATTCTATCAAGGAACAAATCAAACAATTGGTAGAACTGGTCGTCTACCAGCATCAGATCACCAGGCAAATGATAAAACAGGCCAACTAATCTGACGTCGATCGTCCTCCCACACCAGAGATCAATCCCAGGAGGGATCATAACCAGTCTCATGAGCATGAGCCTTGGACCGATAAAATGGTTAAAGATGAGAATGCCCACACTGGTAGAAAATTCCCATTTCAAAGGAACTTCACCAACCTAAACTAGTCGATGGAAGAAATCCTCCAGATGTTAATCAATGAGGGAATGGTTACAGACTTGTTACCTCCATTGAACCCTCGGGGCAGAAAATTCAGACCTGATCAAATATGTCAGTACCATTCCAATTCACACGGCCATAATACTGAGGATTGCTGGGAACTTCATAACCTGATTCAAGACATGATTGAAAGCGACAAATTGATAAGGGGAAATCAAGTTCTCGACCTTCCAGATGAAGAAACTTTCTGGATCCCCACTGTATGGAATCAGGGTACAGTAGCTGTCATCTCCTGTGATAAGGAGTCAACCCTCAAACCTTTAGTACTGCCAGGGAAAGGGGTCCAAGAAATATAAAATATTATGAAGGTGGCTGCACCTGAGCCTTTAATCTTGCCCTTTAGACCCCAGTATCCAATTATCAGTCTGAAGAGGGTCCCATAGAACTACGAGAACGATAAATGGTCCACCTCAAACAACATTGCCATTGTACCAAATGATAGTCCCTTATACCTGCCTCAGCGGATGATCAAACCAGTCATCAAAGCCAAAGCAAAGGTGGATGATGAGAAAATCGAAGAGTTCCTCAACAACATGGGACATAATGAAATCAAGGTGATGCAAGACTTGAAAGATGCACCCAAGAAAATGTCCATCCTAGACTTGGTCTTATCCTCAGTGGATCATCGTAATATTCTAGTGAAAGTACTAGAAGAAGCCCATCTGCCACATACTGTAGATGCCGAGAAATTCTGTCATGTGGTAGAACATATTTTCAGCAGCAATGTGATATCTTTCACTGATGATGATATCCCTGCAGAGGGAACGAGCCATCATAAGTCCCTACACATAGCTGTGATGTCTTTCGGGTATGTAATCGGAGGGGTACTCATTGACGGAGGATCATCCCTCAATATATGTCCCTACGATACTCTGGAAAGAATGAAGATCAATCCAAACCAAATCAAAACCAGTAATGTGATCATCCGGGCTTTCGATGGATCTCGCCGACAAGCCATGGGAGAGATAGAGCATCCATTAGATATTGGCCCACACACTTTTCACGCATCCTTTCAGGTGCTCAATATCGCTACTGGATATAACTTGTTGCTGGGCAGGCCCTGGATCCACATGGCTAGGGCAGTGCCATCCTCCCTCCATCAACAGCTCAAATATATTATCAACGATAACCTAATCACGATCAATGCTGAACCAGAATACCCTGTCTGCATACAGGGAGATATGCCAGTGATTAGCCTGGATTTAGGGATTGAGCCTACAAGTTTTTAGGCCCTGCAGGTGAGTGATACGCAGTATCTACCTATCGGGGCACCGGCTCTGAAGCCTAAGGTATCCACCGAAGTAATGACAGTGGGCCAGGAGATGGTATCTTTAGGTTTCCAACCTGGAGAAGGGTTAGGAAAGAATCATCAAGGTATCAAGAGCCCGATACAAATCTCGAGTCAAACTGGGAGAGCAAGATTGGGATATTCATCCGGGTCAAACCACCGGAACCCGCATAAGCATCCCAAGGCTCATGCTTCCACCATATTTTTGCCAAATCTTACTAATGCCGGATGGGTAAAACCAATGAGGAAGATCTTTACTGCGGTATCAGCCATGCTGTTTCCTCCAATTATATTTGTCAAGGAAAGAAAAGCCCTCAAGCATGAGGAAGATAGCGAAAAGGGAAAAGAAAAGATCCTATACGAAGGACGAGACCCATTCGCTAACATACGGGTCATCATAAACTATGAGGGTATGAATGATGAGATCCCAGACAGCAAAGACGAGGATCAGATTCAAATTCCTCGCATCAAGAAGGAAAAAGGGGGCAGTTCAAAGAAAAATCTCAGCCCTATTATAAAGGATGTCTCAGTCATCATCCAAGATGAGACAGATAATCACAAATCCCTGATCCTCTCGGTTCATGAGGATCTAACCTTGGATAACTGGAGCAGTGTCCCTTGCCTCGGTCGAAAAGGGTAAAGGGGTAGAGAGAGTTAATCTGGCCTTTAATTATGCTTTCATTTAATGCTTACTTTTAATTACACAGCTATAGCAGCAACTTTATTATGCTCTGCAGAATGCTATATATATTTAAGCAGTTGTATATATCTAAGATGAAAGCCTTTTTGTTTTCAGGACTCAAGCATTGGATGTGTTTGTCTCTGCTGATGAGATGCCAACCTGCCAAAGTGACTACGACTTTGATGTATAACTGAACTTTGACTTGATGGATATTGATCAAGAGGAGGAAGATGACTATGAGGTGATCGAGGAGATCAAAGAATGGGTCGAAGACAAACCCAAACCAAACCTCGACCAAACCACCACTATCAACATAGGAACCTCCGAAAATATAAAAGAAATCCAGATAGGTTTAGACCTCACACCAGACCAAAAAGCCAACCTGATTGAACTCCTAACATAGTTTTAGGATGTATTTACATAGTCATATGAAGACATAATTGGCCTATCCACTGACATAGTCATCCATCGAATGCCCATTAAAGACGGGTTCAAGCCAGTCAAACAAAAGCTCAGGCGATTGAAACCTGAATGGAGTCTGAAAGTCAAAGAAGAAGTTGTTAAACAATTCAAAGCCGGGATTATCATGGTATCAACCTACCCAGAGTGGCTTTCAAACATAGTTCCCTTGCCTAAGTTCGGAGGGGAGGTACGAGTATGTGTGGAATACCGGGACTTGAACAAGGCCTTCCTTAAGGACAATTTCCCGGTACCTTTCATCCATATCCTGATTGACAATACTGCACAGTATGGAATGTATTCTTTCATAGATTGCTTTGCTGGTTACCATCAAATCATGGTTGCTGAAGAGGACCGGGAGAAAATAACTTTCATCACTTATTGGGGAACCTTCTGCTGCAGACGATTATCCTTCGGCCTCATCAATGCCGGAGCCACGTATCAGCGAGCCATGATGGCCCTGTTTCATGACATAATGCACAAAGAGATAGAGGTTTATGTGGATGACATCATTATTAAATCCCGGAGGGAGGATGATCACATCGACCATCTCAGGAAGCTGTTCAACAGGTTGCGCAAGTACAACCTCAAGCTGAATCCTGCCAAATGTGCTTTTGGCATCAAAGTAGGCAAGCTGCTAGGATTCCTGGTGAGTAATCGAGGCATCGAACTAGACCCTTCCAAGATCAAAGCCATCACTGAGATGCCAGCACCTCGAACAGAGAAGGAGATGCGTGGGTTTCTAGGAAAGATCAACTTCATAAGCCGGTTCATTTCCTAGCTCACAGCAACCTGTGAGCCCATATTCAAGTTACTAAGGAAGAATTCCTCCACCAAATGGAATAAGGATTGTGAACAAGCCTTCCTTGCCATTTAAGAAGCAGCTAATCGAAGCACCAATACTGGTACCTCCGAGGGATGGAGTTCCCTTGTTCATGTACCTGTCCGTCAATCCCAATGCAATGGGCTGCATGCTAGGACAGAAAGATGATAGTAGCAAAGAAAGAGCCATCTACTACATCAACAAAAGATTCAGCAGTAGTGAACAAAAATACACCCTGATCAAGAAAATATGTTGTGCATTAGTATGGGTCACTATGAGGTTACAACATTACCTCCATGGGCACACGACCTACCTCATATCCCGCATGGATCCACTTAAATATGTATTCAATAAACTAATGGTTAACTGTCGACTGTCTAAATGGCAGTTGATCCTACAACAGTTCGACATTGTCTACGTGACTCAGAAATCAATCAAGGGTCAAGGCATTGCAGATCAATTAGCTAAAGCACCATCAGGAGGGTTCGAGCCCCTGGAGACTTATTTCTCAGATGATGGAATCATGACAATTCAACAACTCCAACAAGAGAATACAGTCCAACCATGGAAAATATATTTTGACAGAGCAGTAAACATGGAAGGTGCCGGAGCTGGGGTAGTCCTTATCTCTGGTACAGGAGAACAATATCCTGTGGCTACCAAACTTCAATTTGGCAACACCAACAACACAGCCGAGTATGAAGGCTATATAATGGGGTTGAAACTAGCCCAATTCATGGGTATCAAAAACCTACTGGTCTTTAGAGACTCTGAGTTGGTCATCAGACAAACTACTGGGGCATATCACACTAAAGAACAGCATTTGCTGCCCTATCATTGGCAGATCGTCAAAATATCCCTGGAGTTTGAAGACATAGCCTTCGTGTAAGACCCCAACTTTTATGAATAAAAATTTAATTTCCTCTATATAGTATTTTAAAATAGTAAGGTATTGATTTGATAAATGTGATAAGTTATGGGTGAAATGTGCAAATTTTACAAAGTAAGTAAGTGGATATAAAATATTCGTTGTGTCGGAGAATATTCGTTTGGTCGAGGAATATTCTTTTTGTCAGAGAATATTCGTACGACGGCGCAGTCATTGGTGGACTCTATAACGAAATGAATGTCGGATATAGAAAGAGACAGAAGTAAATTTTTATAAAAAATAACGGTAAAACTGTTACCGTTAAACTGTTGAAATACCTGGTGATAAAAATACAGTAATACGCGGTGTTGCACAGTAGCACACGGTATTTCACAGTATTTTGAATTATTGATTCTTATGTAGGAAGGCACTTACTCAATTATTGTTACAGTAATTACTGTTCAATATTTTATATTATTGATTCAATAATTGCATAATATTTTATTGGTTCAATATTTGTTACGTTGATATTTTATATCAATAAGTGCTACTTTGCTATTTTATATTATTGATTCAATAATTGCCATTGCACATTATTTCAAATTATCAAATCAATAATTCATATTATTTGAATAATATTATTAGATAGCATTATTGACAATGTCTAAGGAAGTTCTGTTTAGGAAAGTGGTTGATTAATTGCGCGTCAGTAAGGAGAAATCGTTATCGGAAGGTCCCCTCTTTCCTAGGAATGACCTGGTTGTCAATATTGTAGTTCTGTAATATTATTTGTGAATAATTAATTTTTGATATATATGATAAGAAAATATTTATTCAATGTGAATTTAAACGGAGGAATTTTTAACATGTGACATTTGTTGAAAGTTGATATTTTATCTTGTCCGATAAAATAATTCATTTAAATATATTATTATAATATTTCATTATAGTAATATGATGTGATTATATAATAGTATGATTTTTATAATTTAAATGGTAACATTGTTATAGTAAATTCATGGTATAAAAGTTGAACGAGGTGGAAGAGTGTAAATTGAATTTGAACTCTTATGATGCTAACAATAATGTCATCAGAGCGATGAGGCAAGTAAAGATGTCATCGGAGCGATGAGATAAGCAATGATGTCATAGGATCGATGATGTAAGCGATGATGTCATAAATTATGGTAAAAGACTATTTTACCCTTACTCTGCCGAGCCTATAAATAGAAGCTCATTTCTTCATTATTTCTCACTAATTCACTAAAGCTATAGAGAGAGAAAGTATAGAGAGAATAAGAGAGAAAGAAGAAGAGTATTTTGCTATTACACAAATGCAGTCTCCAAATTTTTAAGGTAAGGGGTATTATTTCTTTCGTATTCATGAAGAGAGTTATTTTCTTTCAATACTCGTAAGGGTTGTTATTCCATTCTTTATTATTCTGTTGGAATAAGCTGTCTACGCGGACTACCGTATGCATGGTGAAATCCTGTTGTTATTCTATTCTTTATTATTTTGTGGGAATAACCTGTCTACGCGGACTACCGCATGCCTGGTGAATAACCCTTCGTATTCAGTTGTTATTAAATTGTAGAAATAATCTGTCTGAGCGGACTACCGCCAGACGGGTGAAAATTCAATTGCAGTTTCGTATATTGTTTCATTTTAGATTCCTAACTCTAAACTTACTACGGTAAGTATTGCTTCTAGAATTCCTGAAATGATCAGAAATTCCTTGAGTTTTGCGCTTCATCTAATATTATTTCACTGGAATATTGGTCTAAACTTTCTTGTGAATTTTTTATCTTTTCATGTCGAGTTACTATTCATGAGTTACTATTCACGAGTTACTATTTATGGTAAAAAAATATTTTTTTTCTTCCAAATCATCTTTGATTGGATCCAGGTTTTGATCTTCATTCTTGAACTCTGGATAAATTATCTAATATTTGTCCTTTATCTCACTAGATCCGTTATTCGTATTGTTTTTCATCATCCTCAGTCCTACATGGTGATATAACTGAATATCTCTGGCCTGTAGTGCAAAGATGAATGATTGCTTGATGAATGTCTTTGGCCTGTAGTGCAAAGATGAATGATTACCTGATGAATATCTTTGGCCCGTAGTGCAAAGACGGACAGATGTTGAGATGAACATGACCAACTGGTGATACAAATGAATATCTTTGGCCTATAGTGCAAAGATGAATAGTTGATTCTAGATGTATATTGATTGATGTTACAAGAATAAAATTTTGATGATGGACTTTTAAATCAAATAAGATAGTAGACATCATTTTCTACTTAACTCTTCTAATGAATTGTTATTTTCGCTGTAGTTGTTGATATAAAACTTGTTGTCCATAATATTTTATCTGATTTGTTGAAGACTAACAATAATTTATTCTTCATTATCTTAGTCATAATATTCTTTACTGGGCTAGTTAAGCTCACCCTTTTCTTCCATTGTTCTCTTCAGGAAATGAGAATATCGCGGGTACTAGTTGGGGAATGGAGTGATGGTCCGAGTTAGAGCTGTAGAAGTCCTCAGTATACTATAAAATAGTGAGACAATAATTGTAATGAATAAGGAATGAATTTGAATGTTGATATTTCGTATTATATACGATTTGTATTGAAACTCATAGTTGTATGGTCGTATTTCTCACGACCTTTTGTTATAAAAGATTTGTATTTAGAATTCTGTACCATATATTTGGCGACTCAGAATGGGTTGGTATTGAACCTATTTTGGGGGCGTCACAGTTGGTATCAGAGCTCGGGGATATGATCTCTAGCAGAGATCTGGGAATAGAACTAGGAGGGGAGAGACGTGTAAAACCTTCGCTAGTGTGTCCTACCTAAGCTTAATTATTATTTAATCGGTCATTTGGAACATAGGGTTAATGTGTGATATGTTAATTTATTTTATTAACTCTTGTTTTGTGGCAGTATTTGAGAATGGCAGCTGAAAATATAAACAATGGAGTGAATGAGACCGTTGATACACCTTTAATCACCAACCAAGAGAACGTGCAACAGGAAGGCAACAATTCTCCTATAAACAACCCTACCGAAGAAATGATAAATGACGAGATGTTTAGAAGTTTTTTGTAGTTCATGCAAAACCAGACGAGGAAGACTCGTGTTCATAATACAGGTGGAAATAACAACTCGCTGCTTGTCACTGCCAAGCAGTTTAAAGAGTTGGGACCACCAGAGTTTTAGGAAAAGCCAGATCCAATTAAGGCAGAAAATTGGATTAAGCAAATTACCAAGATATTTGATGTTTTAGGATGCACGGAGGAACATAAGGTTCCATTCGCCACGTTTATGTTCCGTGGAGAGGCAGATTACTGGTGGGAATCTGTGAAGCGTACCCAGTCTGCAGCACTCAAGATGTCTTGGGAGAAGTTTCAAAAACTGTTCAATAACAAGTACTTTCCAGAAAGTATTCGTCACTTGAAAGAGGTAGAGTTTATCAGACTGGAACAGAACAACATGACTGTGTCCCAGTACGAGGCTAAATTCGCGGAGTTATCCCGGTTTGCACCTTATTTGGTGGAGAACGAGGAACGTATGACGCGGATGTTTCTGAGAGGTTTGAAACCCGAGATTCGTCAATACCTCGTTTCTCACAAATTTTCTCTATATTCAGATGTAGTGAACAGGGCCCAGTTATTAGAACGAGATAATAATTATGTTCAACCAAGGGACAACAACCAAGGTCGTACCAGTGGCAGCAGTCATCGGAACAATGACAACCAGCATGGAGAAAATTATCAGGCCAGAAGCGGTAACCACTCCGGTGGTAATCGTAGCCATGATAATAGAAGAAGTGAGTTGGGAGGATATTTCAAGAAGAGAAGGTACAACAATGAGAACGTGAAGACGCCGACAACAGCACCAACATCAACTGTTTCTAGGGAAGGAGAACGACCACCGGTCGTATGCTATAAATGCCGGCAAGAGGGACACATCAGTCCCAACTGCACACAGCAATCCAAGGTATGTTATAACTGTGGAAAGGAAGGACATATAGCTCGAGATTGTCCTGTAGTAAAACCAAGTCCAATAGGGGTGGTGATTCCAAAGGCTGTCCTGGACAAGTCAAAGTCGGTGGTTCCTGGAAGAGCGTTTTTCGTGACTGCCCAAAACGCGAGGAACCCGAATAAATTTATCACGGGTTAGTTAATCATAAATTTTTATGAAGTCTATACCTTATTAGATACCGGTTCTACCCATTCTTTTATTTCACCTGCTTGTGCTCAACGTTTGAACTTGACTCTTGAGAAATTAGACTTTTACTTATCTGTTGAAACTCCGTTAGGAGAAACCTTCGTTACATTCACAGTTTACACATCTTGTTTGATTCAAGTTGGCACCCTCACCCTACCTGTGGATTTTATATCTTTGAAAATACTTGCATTTGATGTGATTTTTGAATCGACTGGTTAACCACTCATCATGTCAAAATTAATTGTTTCGTAAGGTTGTTAGCTTTCATTTAAACGACCAGACCACTAAAATCAATCAATGTCATTTCAAGTCATAAAGCTATTCGTTTATTAAAAAATAGATGTCAAGCTTTCTTAGCCCATGTCACTGATTTAAATCAGAATACATCATATTTGAATGATATTTTTGTTATTAGTAAGTTTCCTGATGTATTTCCTGAAGAACTTCCTGGTCTACCCCAGAACGTGAATTTGAATTCTTTATTGACCTTGAGCCCGGTACAAAGCCTATTTCTAAAACCCCATATCGAATGGCTCCTATTAAACTTCAGGAGTTAAAGGTCCAACTACAGGAGTTGTTAGACATCAGTTTTATTCGTTTTAGTACATCTCCTTGGGGTGCTTCTGTTTTATTCGTAAAGAAGAAAGACGGGAGTAAGTTACTTTATATTAACTATCGGGAGTTGAACCATGTCACCATCAAGAATAGGTATTCGTTACCTCGCATTGATGACCTATTCGACCAGTTACAAGGAGCACAAATCTTTTCAAAGATCGATCTTCGTTCTGGATATCATCAGCTGAAAATTAAAACTGAGGATATTCCAAAGACTGCCTTTAGAACTCGATACGCGCATTACGAATTTCTAGTTATATCTTTCGAATGGACCAATGTCCATGCTGCGTTCATGGACATGATGAACCGAATATTTAAGAAATATTTGGATCATTTCGTGGTTGTCATTATGGATGACATCCTAATATACTCTAAAAACCTAAAAAAAATATTTCTTCACCTAGAACGAACTCAATATGCGACAACGACGTTGGTTGGAGCTGTTGAAAGATTTCAAAAAGCGAACGTGGTAGCTGACGCGTTGAGTAGAAGATCACATACGGGAACGAGTGCGATGCTGTCAACACAAAGACCCATTTTGTATGACGTACAAAGAATAGAGATAGAGTTCAAGACTCCAAGGACCCACGTGATGATGTCAAGTATGCGCGTAGAACCAACTATAATTGATAAAGTTAAAGCTGCTCAAGATGCAGACCTGGAGCTGACGAATATGAAGAAGAAGGTGCAAGAAGATGCTATTCCAGAAGTAAGAATAGATGAAGAGGGAATACTTCGAGTCAAATCCAGACTTTGTGTTCTTAACGACTCTGAATTGAAGTACAGAATTATGATGGATGCACATAACACACCGTTTGCAATCCACCCTGGATGTACCAAAATGTATCGTGATCTTCGACATACATTTTGGTGGAGCAATATGAAGAGAGAGATCGCGGAGTTTATCTCGAGGTGTTTAACGTGTAATCGCGTCAAGGCGAAGCATCAAGAGCCATAAGGTGTGAAGAGCCCCGAGCCTCTCGCTGGTGACTTCTTGTGTGGGGTGCACCAAAGCCAGACTCTCCGTAGGGGACGCCGTTTTCGTGTGGTGACAAACTGATTGGTACCATTGTGAGGTACTATGGTTGAAGCACCATGAGAGTCACAGTTGGAATCGAAAAAATGACCTGGGAGTTAAAATCGAAAATAAAAACGAGGTATTCTCACCTTTTCGACATACCAGGTACGTACGTCAATTTCGAGGACGAAATTTCATAAAGATGGGAGGTTGTAATACCCCAACTTTTATGAATAAAAATTTAATTTTCTCTATATATTATTTTAAAATAGTAAGGTATTGATTTG
The DNA here is from genome assembly GCA_020205555.1 of Panax stipuleanatus. Taxonomy (NCBI): domain Eukaryota; kingdom Viridiplantae; phylum Streptophyta; class Magnoliopsida; order Apiales; family Araliaceae; genus Panax; species Panax stipuleanatus. Next base: position 42,087,551 of record CM035117.1, read on the forward strand.
ATAAATGTGGTAAGTTATGGGTGAAAGGTGCAAATTTTACAAAGTAAGCAAGTGGATATAAAATATTCGTTGTGTCGGAGAATATTCTTTTGGTCGAGGAATATTCTTTTTGTCGGAGAATATTTGTACGACGGCGCAGTCATTGGTAAACCCCATAACAGAATGAATGTCGGATATAGAAAGAGACAGAAGTAAATTTTTATAAAAAATAACGGTAAAACTGTTACCGTTAAACTGTTGAAATACTTAGTGATAAAAATACAGTAATACGCGGTGTTGCACAGTAGCACACGGTATTGAACAGTATTTCGAATTATTGATTCTTACGTAGGAAGGCACTTACTCAATTATTGTTACAGTAATTACTGTTCAATATTTTATATTATTGATTCAATAATTGCATAATATTTTATTGGTTCAATATTTGTTACGTTGATATTTTATATCAATAAGTGCTACTTTTCTATTTTATATTATTGATTCAATAATTGTCAATGCACATTATTTCAAATTATCAAATCAATAATTCATATTATTTGAATAATATTATTAGATAGGATTATTAGCAATGTCTAAGGAAGTTCTGTCTAGGAAAAGGGTTGATTAATTGCGCGCCAGTAAGGAGAAATCCTTATCGAAAGGCCCCCTTTCCTAGGAACGACCTAGTTATCAATATTATAGTTCTGTAATATTATTTGTGAATAATTAATTTTTGATATATATGATAAGAAAATATTTATTCAATGTGGATTTAAATAGAGAAAATTTTAACATGTGACATTTGTTGAAAGTTGGTATTTTATCTTGTCCGATAAAATAATTCATTCAAATATATTATTATAATATTACATTATAGTAGTATGATGTGATTATATAATAGTATGATTTTTATAATTTTAATGGTAACATTATTATAGTAAATTCATGGTATAAAAGTTGAACGAGGTGGAAGAGTGCAAATTGAATTTGAACTCTTATGATGCAAACAATGATGTCATCAGAGCGATGAGGTAAGCAAGGATGTCATCAGAGCGATGAGGTAAGCAATGATGTCATAGGATCGATGATGTAAGCGATGATATCATAAATTATGGCAAAAAGACTATTTTACCCTTACTCTACCTAGCCTATAAATAGAAGCTCATTTCTTCATTATTTCTCACCAATTCACTAAAGCTATAGAGAGAGAAAGTATAGAGAGAATAAGAGAGAAAGAAGAAGAGTATTCTGCTACTACACAAGTGCAGTCTCCAAATTTTTAAGGTAAGGGGTATTATTTCTTTCGTATTCATGAAGAGAGTTATTTTCTTTCAATACTTGTAAGGGTTGTTATTCCATTCTTTATTATTTTGTTGGAATAAGCTGTCTACGTGGACTACCGTATGCATGGTGAAATCCTGTTGTTATCCTATTCTTTATTATTCTGTGGGAATAACCTGTCTACGCGGACTACCGCATACCTAGTGAATAACCCTTCGTATTCAGTTGTTATTAAATTGTGAAAATAATCTGTCTGAGCGGACTACCGCCAAACGGGTGAAAATCCAATTGCAGTTTCGTATATTGTTTCATTTCAGATTCCTAACTCTAAACTTACTATGGTAATTATTGCTTCTAGAATTCCTGAAATGATCAGAAATTCCTTGAGTTTTGCGTTTCATCTAATATTATTTCACTGGAATATTGGTCTGAACTTTCTTGTAAAATTTTTATCTTTTCATGTCGAGTCACTATTCACGAGTTACTATTCATAGTAAATTTTTTTTTCTTCCAAATCATCTTTGATTGGATCCAGATTTTGATCTTCATTCTTGAACTCTGGATAAATTCTCTAATATTTGTCCTTTATCTCACTAGATCCGTTATTCGTATTGTTTTTCATCATCCTTAGTCCTACATGGTGATATAACTGAATATCTTTGGCCTGTAGTGAAAAGATGAATGATTGCTTGATGAATATCTTTGGCCTGTAGTACAAAGATGAATGATTACCTGATGAATATCTTTGGCCCGTAGTGCAAAGATGGACAGGTGTTGAGATGAACATGACCAACTGGTGATAGAAATGAATATCTTTGGCCTATAGTGCAAAGATGAATAGTTGATTCGAGATGTATATTGATTGATGTTATAGGAATAAAATATTGATGATGGACTTTTAAATCAAAGAAGATAGTAGACATCATTTTCTGCTTAACTCTTCTAATGAATTGTTATTTCCGCTGCAGTTGTTGATATAAAACTTGTTGTCCTTAATATTTTATCTGATTTGTTGAAGACTAACAATAATTTATTCTTCATTATCTTAGTCATAATATTCTTTACTGGGCTAGGTGAGCTCACCCTTTTCTTCCATTGTTCTCTTCAGGAAATGAGAATATCGCGGGTACTAGTTTGGGAATGGAGTGATGGTCCGAGTTAGAGCTGTAGAAGTTATCACTATACTATAAAATAGTGAGACAATAATTGTAATGAATAAAGAATGAATTTGAATGTTGATATTTCGTGTTATATACGATTTGTATTGAAACTCATAGTTGTATGGTCGTATTTCTCACGACCTTTTGTTATAAAAGATTTGTATTTGGAATTCTGTACCATATATTTGGCGACTCAGAATGGGTTGGTATTGAACCTATTTTGGGGGAGTCACACTTCATCCATATCCTCGAGGTTAGAATGACTTCGCTGAGGCATTGGCAACCTTGGCGTCCTTAATCCGCATATCCAATAGGAGAGGGATTCCCTGCATCTAATTCATAGTTTAGAAAGCCCCAACATACGGGAATTATATTGGAGAAGTATCAGATGAAATACGTCCTGTCAAGCAGCCTTGGTATCAAGACATCAAGGAATATCTACGAAATAGATCTACACCCGCTAGGGCAAGCCAATCCGCACGAAAGCGGATTCACAAGATGGCTATGAAGTTCTATCTAAGAGAAAATGCCCTCTACAAAAGAGATGCTGGAATAGGCTTGTTAAGATGCCTTGATAAAGATCAAGCCCAGAGACTGATGGATGAAGTCCACGGTGGAGTCTTTGGTCCACACATGAGCGGTCATCTGTTGGCCAAGAAGATATTAAGAACTGGGCATTATTAGATCTCTCTCAAAGCTGACTGAGACGATTACGTCAGGAGATGCTTTCAATGCCAAGTACATGGAAATGCCATACACGCTCCTCCGAAAAAGCTACACAACATGAGTTCGCCATGGCCTTTCTCTATGTGGGGAATGGACATGATTGGTTCAATAGAACCAAAAGCCAAAAATGGTCATTGATTCATATTCACCATGATTGATTACTTCATCAAATGGGTTGAAGCATCTTCTTTTCCCAAAGTCACGAAAGAGGACATCATTGGTTTCATCAAAAACAAAAATCTTCTGTCGGTATGGACAACCAGAGGTGATCATATCAGATAATGCCAAGAATCTGAACAATCAAATGATGACAGAACTATGTGGTATGTTCCACATCAAGCATCTTAACTCCGTTATTTATCGGCCCAAGATGAATGGTGCTGTCAAAGCTGCCAACAAGAACATCAAAAAGATCATGCAGAAAATGTCCACCAATCACAAAGAATGGCCTGACCTGCTGCCTCTCACCCTGTTAGCATACAGGACGTCAATACGCACCTCTACTAGGGCTACCCCCTATTTATTGATCTATGGCATGGAAGCAGTCCTCCCCATAGAAGTAGAGATGGAGTCCTTGCTAGTGTTGATTGATGCTCAGATGGACGAAGATCAATGGTTGCAAGACCGATATCACCAACTGTCCCTGATAGATGAAAAGAGGGCTACAGCCATTTTCCACGGGCAGTTATATCTGTAAAGGATTGCTCGATCCTACAACAAGAAGGTCTGAATACGAAAATTTAACAAAAATGACTTGGTGCTGAAGAAAATCTTGGCCAATCAAGATGAAGCCAAAGGAAAGTTCGCCCTGAATTGGGAAGGCCCTTTCATTGTCAAAGAGGTGTTGACAGGAGGAGCTATCAGATTACAAGAAATGGACGGGAACGAATTTCCCCAACTCATCAACTTAGACACCATAAAAAGGTACTATGTCTGAAGCACATGCATACCCGCATTCGGGTCCTCCAAATCAAATCAGGTTCGGTTTTTCACTAGAAAACAGGAACTACGAATGACCTGATCTCCCCCAACCCGAGAGTACGTAGGCAGCCATTTCTGGTGCGGTTAAAAATAAAATAAAAATTCAAAACTCATCAAACCGAAATCAAAACCTAAGATAAATACTTTTCAAACCTCTCTCACACAAAAACCAGAACTCCGAATGACCTGATCTCCCTCGACCCGGGAGTACGTAGGCAGTCATTTACGGCGTGGTTTGACCTTCAAGAAAAAACAAAAAACCAATAAAAAACCAGTCTCAAGACACCTAAACCCAATAAAACCTAAGAACTATCAAGCTGCCCTGATCAAAAGGCCCATCTGAGATACTCTCTGACATCTCAATTGTCAGTCCATCAAGGAGAAGATCATGATACATCAACAACAGCGAGTCATGAAAGAAGTGGTAATCACTCAGCAATGACCATACATCTCCAAACAGGGAAGTGAATCAAAAATATATTTCTCTAATATATAAAACTGTTTGATATATATATAATGCCCTGTACATAACAAAAATGGCTGATCTAGTCTGTGCAGGAAAAATAAAACTAGTCTACGGACCCAAGGATAAGAGGGCCAGCAAAGCCACCATGGCATCTCTATCTGAAGATGGAGGAGTAGCTGCTAATGCAATACTATCAACCTCTATACGGCTCAAAACCTCTGCAGTCATCTGCAGTGTGGCATTGTGGTCGTCAATATATGCACTCATCTCGGTAACCAGGCCGTGGGTATAAGACCGAAGAGCAGTACTGTCAGCAATGTGGAAATCACGGGAAGCTATAGCCTCATCCCTCTCCACAAAAGCTGCATCTCTAGCAATCAAAGTATCCTCAATCTCAGCAAAGGCTTCATCTCTGGCTGAGCAGATCTCATCCCTCTCCATAATAGCTTTATCTCTGGCAGATCAGAGCTCCTCTCTCTCTATCAAGCTAGCATCCTGAGCGACTCGAAGCGAGTCTCTCTCAGATAAAGCTATATCTCTGCCAGACATGGCGGACAATATCTGCGCTCTAGCTGAATCTCTCTCAAAAGTTATCCTAAATAGCGAGTCTGCCAAAGCCGAATCTGTGCCTGCAGGAATAGTCGGCTGATCACTAACTAGTGCTGCTGTCAAACCCATAAAATGCTCATCCTCGGTAGGAGACTCAGGACCCTCCATAGGCTCCTCCTCGTCTTAATCCACAATAGGAGCTGACTGAATGAATGCAGCTGATGCCATATCTGCCTCCAGCCATGCAGAGTACTCTAGAGAACGGTCCAGATGGCTACTAGAGAACTCAACCCTCTCTCTATGAGTCCAACACTCATATACTCTGATCAAATTGGTAGATGACATAGACGACGCCGACATCCTCTGATCAGCAGCCCCCTCAAATCGGTGCAGGCTCTGGAACTGATCAAACTGGCTCATAACAGCCAAGGGATGATAATTAGTCACTCCCCTCAATCCCGCTAGGGGCAGGTAATCCATACCAGGTGCATGGGTGAGGAAACTATATGGGTAGGCTAACCATGAGCATGGAAAAATTAAGAACGGATGATCAATATCTGACAAAAAGGCCGACCATGTCTCTGCATCGGTACACTTCACCGGCTGAAAGGAGTAGGACATAGATATATCATGGGAAAAATAATACCCATGATGCCGGAAGGATCCAATCGGTCGAATATGGAACATCAGCCATATGTATAGCAAGACTGAACTGCCTCTGAAGAACCCCTCCGAGTGGGTAATACAATGAGTGGCTGACCGCAGCGTCTTAGCTAATATCATCGGGATAATAGTACTACCCTGTCTAAGGGCCCGGACCAGGACTACTAACCCCAAATCCAAGTGATCCAAGCGCAGCGGCATGTAGACGTATGCTATGACATACATCAGCAGAATATCTACCCTGGCCAGACGCCACGCCTCTGCTGAAATAACAAAATCCCTGGCATGTCGATCGTAGCTATCAAGCTCACCAAAATGATAGATCAAAAAGTCAATCAAGATCACACGCCCAGAAATGATCTCGTCCATGACTACCCTCTAGCGAAGATCGAACATCTGCATGAATGGTCTCTGTATATAACTAACAGCAGTGCGGGCGCACGGCTAGTCGAAAGCCAGACCGATAAGCCGCTTGTACTCCTCTAGAGTCGGAGTCAGCTCATGTTGCCCAATGCTAATCACCTGCCTCTCGGGTATCCAGCAGGATAACATGCCATCCAAAAATCCATATGGCACCCAAAAATCTGCAAGGGCCAACGAATACCCCAACATCTAATTTACTGTCCCTCTGGCTGAGAAGGGCAATATCTGTGGCAAGTGCTCGATACAGCTAACCGCAGACGACGTCATTTGTGTCACCGTACCACAAGACCATCCAGGGGTCAAATCTTAACTCATCTGTCTAAATGCATACATATGATATAATACATGCATTATGACAAATATAAACAAGATGCGATAGATAGGAAATATCATGAGCATATACAACAAGCTATCTACTGCGGGCATCATCCCTGTCTGATAATATAAAGCAAAATGAAAAGTACAGGGAAATGGGGCACCACCACCCAACTACTAACAGTGATCTATCAAAATGGGGCACAGCAGCCTAAAAGCCAAAACAGTGGCCGACCAAAAGATATAGCTACAATAGCTATCTAAAAAGATCCAAGATATCTACGCTCAGGTGGTTAACCTGCTCCATGTCCTCTGTGGACACAAAACTGTTGTCATCAGGCATATCTGGGCGGTACAAGGGAGGATCTGCCCCTACAAAGCTGCTGGAAAATGGAGCTGAAGAGGGGCCCGCTTTTGAGCTAGACGGGTCAAAAGAAGATTCCTCTGACGGATCTCTACCAAGATGCCTAATAAATAGTTGAGCTCTCTCCAGCTGCTGGGTCAATCCTGTGATCTGGTCCAAATGAGTCGGCTCCCTGAGGCAAGCTATCCAGTCTGTCATCATCACAGACCCTTATACTCTGTCTGCCATAAACTGGGTAGCCCGAGTCTGAGCTCCAATAGTGTGAGGACTCCACTAGCTGCTGAATGCCTCCTGGCTATAAGGGCCCTCTGATAGGGTAAAGCCATCTATGCCCTCTATAAGAATCTCTGTCAGTGGCATGATCAATGGCCAATGATGCCAAGCAGGAGGAACAATGGGAATACGGATCTCACCCGTAATACTCCTGATGGCATGCTTTCCCAAATAGAGCTCCCAGCCTCCCTCTGTCAAAATTGGGACTCTGCGGGTCGATAAAGCAAACTCTCGACCAGTGGGAAAGCCTCCCTCGAATCTGATGGTCAAAAACTCAGAGGTATACGGCTCCCAAATGATCAATCCAGCCGTCAAAAGCTCCAACTGTAGGCGAGCATGAGTAAATCCCTCAACAACAGGGACCTCTGTCAAAGTGGAGTGATGCCAACGCCGTCCTCGAGGATAGGTCTCCAGACCTAAGGTAGTGGCGGGCCGTAGGCAAGGAAGCCTCTCAAATGCCCAGAACTGGCAATATCAAAAGTCTTCTATGATCAAGATTGACAAATATAAATGCTAAAATCAAAAAGGTACAAGAGAGATGTACTCACCAGTAGAAACGGGTAGAACCCTAACCAAGCCTCCGTCGAACCCTTCAAAAGTATGCGCATGCCGCGGAGAAAATAGGCAAAGGTGTAGGAACCCCAATCACAGTCACTGAGGCGCTCTACATACCGGGTAGTGCTAACCAGGGCGAAGGACACCATCAATGAGTTGTTCGCCACAAAACAACCACTGATGATCACCAAAAATATTTGCCTCAAAATGCGATCTCTAACCCTCCGATGATCAGGTGGAGGCTCCAACAAAGCCCCATTCTAGGCATCTATACTTAAGGGACTAGATCGAATCGACCTACCCTTGAGCGCTGTCGCAGGAACTCCCAGCAGGGACCAAACGGTAGTGGGCGTAATGTCAGCCACGATCGGCACTGGCTCGCCCTCAAACTCAATGCCGGTGATGAACATCTAGTCCATAGGGGTCATCATCACCTCACAGTTCAGCATATAAAGGGATTGAGTCTGGTGGAACCAGCGCTCAGACAAAGCCCTCATATACCCCCAGGGGCAACGGCGGGGAAGAATGGAGAAGAAGGCCTGAAATCCCCAGCTATCAATGATAGCCCTGTAATCCTCATGCAAAGTATGATATAGGGAGTGCACGTTGAACTAGTTCTCTCGAGGCTGCGTAAAGCCGGGAACCTGCATAGAAAACCAACCCATGTCAAAAACCTATACCTCGAGAATGGCAAAAGAAAGAAAGAGAATCTAGGAAGAGAAAAACTTTAAGTCACCTCATTGGCGTGAAGAAACCTCGATGGATGGCGACTCGAGTCTCCCAATAGCTCTTGGGTAAGAATAACAATGCCTGAAACCTCCGCATGTGGAGCCTGAGCTGGAGCAGTAAAAGTAGCCTGCTCATCATCAATGTCAATCAATGGTTCATCCTGAGCTAGACGAATCACCGACTCTGCCAATCTGCGAGGCAGTCTAGCCGGAAGTGGCTGAGGAACATCAGAAGCCCTCCTACGTCTGATGCCTGAAACAACTCTGCTGGAACTGCCGGGTCTATCACGGCCCATCACCTGTACAAAGTCTCCAAATCACCTCAAAAAGGTTGTGGTAAGCTTAAAATTTGTGGCTTATTATTTTAAATCAGTACACTACGCATTCAGTCAAAAATACCCAGTAAAGTCAAAACTGCATGTTTTTCGAAAGATAAATCCTAAAAACATGCATGGGTCAGTCAAAAATCCCCAGTAGAGTCAAAATTGCATGTTTATTAAATGCTCGGGTTTTGAAATTTTTTTGCCAGTCTCTTTTGTAAAATGGACTGTCCGCATGCACATAGGCATGACTAGGTGGCCATTCAGTAGCACACCTTTCCAAAAACAGGAACAGTTCATATTTATCAAATAAAATCAAAAGTAAACTCACATGATAGCCAAATTACCACAGACATCTTTAGTTGAAAATCCAGGGTCAATAGGCCTCAAAAAAGATGAGTAAACTGATCAAAAAGAGAAAAAATTGACTGTCTCAGAATCTGAATTTTCTTACATCCAAACTTGCATTACAGCAAGATATGCATACATATGTAGTCAAAATTTTTTTAACAAGTCATATAGGCATACATTTTTCATACATTACGTCTAAAAGCCCCCTACGTGGTTTACATGCTTTTAACGGTCAAAACTTGCGAAAAAAGGACGTAGAATGTTACTTGTGATGAGCTGAACGTGTAGGAACTGATGGAATCAGAAAACAGCTTCCCAAGCTCCGTAGATCTGAAAAAGAAGATCGAAATTTGTTTAAAACTCAAAATGAAAATGTTTCAAATGAGCTCCCGCTGCCCAAATATAAAACCACAGGTGGAAGCGGGCCCACCTGCGATAGCCGCACCTCCACCTACGGCAGCCGCATCTCCACCTACGGCTCCCCAGGGTGGGTCCCACTCCACCGGGCTCGATTCGGTTTTGATTAAAACAGAGTTTCTATGTGCTGCCAAGTCAAATCTGAAGAAAAATCGCTACGCGATTGAGTGGTTTGTTTTGAAATCCTGCGTTTAAGCAGTATAGTTCTGACAGAAAGGGGGACACTCTGGAAACCCTTGGTATTCATCCCGAAGTCATATCCGGGGATCAACAATGCAAATTGCAGAAAAATTGCAGAAAAACTACCGAAAAACTGCACAAAATTGCCATTTTCTAAGTTTCGGGTACAGACCGAATCCAGTTCAGCAGTTGGCTCAACCCCAGCGAAGTCTCGGGTACAGACCAAGTTCTGTTCAGCCATTGGCTCAACCCCAACAAAGTATCGGGTACAGACCGAATTCAATTCAGCAGTTGGCTCAATCCCAGCGAAGCATCGGGTACAGACCGAATCCAATTCAGCTGTTAGTTCAGCCCCAACGAAGTATTGGGTACAGATCAAATCCAGTTTAGCCGTTGGCTCAACCCCATCAAAGTATCGAGTATATACCGAGTTCAGTTCAGTCGTTGGTTCAACCCCAACGAAGTTTCGGGTACAGACCAAGTTCAAATCAGCCGTTGGTTCAGCCCCAACGAAGTTTTGGGTACAGACCGAGTCCAGTTTAGCCGTTGGCTCAACCCCAGCAAAGTTTCGGGTACAGACCGAGTTCAATTTAGCCGTTGGTTCAGCCCCAACGAAGTATCGGGTACAGACCAAATTTAATTCAGCTGTTGGTTCAACCCCAGCGAAGTATTGGGTACAGACCGAATCCAATTCAGCCGTTGGTTTAGCCCCAACGAAGTATCGGGTACAAACCGAATCAAGTTCAGCCGTTGGCTCAACCCCAGCGAAGTATCAGGTACAGACTGAGTTCATTTCAGCAGTTGGTTCAACTCCAATGAAGTTTTGGGTACAAACCAAGTTCAAATCAGCCGTTGGTGCCCCCAGCAAAGTTTCGGGTACAGATGAAGTCCAGTTCAGCCGTTGGTTCAACCCTAGCAAAGTTTCGGGTACAAACCGAATCCAGTTCAAAAGTTGGTTCAACCCCAGCAATGTCTTAGCCATTGGAGCAACCTTCGCAAAGCATCGGAAGTGATCCGGTGACGGAAACCATATAATAGTCCATCCTCGATGATAGAATCTATTATACACATCCTCAAAAGGAGTACCAAGAAGAATTGGTGATTCAACTGCCTATTGCAAAATAATGACGTAAACTCTCATCAGGATAGACATTGGAAGCATCCATTAAGGAGACTCGATAATCGAGAAGTGTCCCCAGCAGAGGAGCCTTTAGAAATGTCCAATAGCACCAACCGAAGGGAAATCAGCCCTGCAAAGAGTACCGCCGGATGATGAGTTGGTTTTATACCAACAATTTGATATCCGATATAGCTTGTTTGTTGTTTACTTTGAGTATTTTAAGTATTATTTTACCCAGTTTCATGTTATTATGTGTAGGAGTGGAATTTAGGAGAAATCAGGGAGAAAAAGGGCAAAAAGTTGAGTTTTGCAGAATAAGACCCCCCGCCAGGGCGGGTGTACCTAAGCTAAAACCCTCGTTGGGGCGGGGGTGCAAAAATATGCACGCGAGAAACTGGCTTGCCGTCGGGGCCGGCGTACCAAAGAAGGAATTACCGCCGGGGCGGGCCTACGGCAGGGAGACGCGATCAGTTTCCTGTTTGAGATAGGATTGTGCTAAAACAAGGGGCTAATCAATGTTGCGGCTGGGGGCATATAAAAGGGACAATAGACAGCTAGTGAAACTGGACTGGAACGCATCAATAAGCCCTAATTAAAGGATTGAACGAGCTTGGAGGATTGAAGCATCGAATCGAGACAACGGACTCAAGATCGGAGCAGAGATTGGTGATATTGTTCTAGTGTCTACTTTTTCTCTATCTTCTTATCTTGTAGTCAGGATGTATGATGTGGAGCATTTGATTTTGTTTATTTATGATGAACTATTTCAATTTTAAGCCTACAACGAATCTTTGATTGTAATGGATGATTAATTATTCTTAAACTCAGTTTATGGATGTTATTCTCAGGTTATTCACTATGTGTGTGATTCATTTATATAATTGCCTGATCAACGATTATTCTGTTATTTCTTATGAACTTGTGAAGGTACATAGGAGATTAGAACTGGCCATAGTGACATATGTTCGTGATTTCTGCGTAGATAGAAATTGTGATTCGTGTTTAGGATAGATGTATTCCTTTACACCATATGTAATCTGAAAGAAAACTTGATAATAAATTCTTGTTAATTGTAATTCACATAGAAATATAGTGAATTGGTTAATTAGGATGTCTTACTTGAATCTATCATATGTGGATATAAGTGAGTATGGATATTATGCATCGTGAGGTGGTTTTATCTACGTTAGTATTTTCGATTAATAATCTGAGGTAACTAAAATAAAATGGGGAAAAGGGTATTATTAGAAATGCAATCATAAGTGAAGTTGTGGGCTTAACTCTCTCAAATCAGTTAAATTCTTGATTTAGTGTGCGATTGTTCTAAGTAATAGTTTAATTATAAAAACAGCACTTGACCGCTAGTTTGATAAAGTTGAAATACTATAAAGTTGGTAATTATTTGATTAAGCAGTAATTATTATCTCTGTGGGTACGATCTTTGATTTATCACTGTATTACTTGTTGACCACGTAAACTTGCGTGTTGCGCGTAGAAAATAGACAACAAGTTTTTAGCGCCGTTGTCGGGGACAGTAATTGCGTTTATTACTTACAATATCGATTTAAGTAGATCAGTTTTAATTAAACATATATATATTTATTTTCATTGGTGTTTGTTTGGTTATTTCAGGTAATTTCGATTAGTGCATGCAAACTAGATCGAAGAAGCCAGAGTTGTTGCCCTTTGAGGACGATATCGATAAAAGGTTTCGGGGGTTAACTGAGTGGATTGCAAAGAATCGAGAGGAATTTGAAATACCCAGAACAAACATGGTGGAACAGCAACAGGAAGACAAACCAATGAAGGACTATGATATACCAAAAATCTCAGAAATCCATTCAAGTATAGCCAGGCCAGCAATCAATGCACATAACTTCGAGATTAAGCCTGGGACAATACAGATGGTGCAGAACACATGCCAGTTTGGGGGTCTTCCGAATGATGATCTAAATGATCATATCTTCACTTTCATAGAAATCTGCGACACTTTCAAGTGCAATGGAGTGTCAGACGATGCGCTCAAGTTGAGGTTATTTACCTTCTTGCTCAGAGACAAGGCGAAGGCTTGGTTACATTCTGAACCATCGGGGTCAATTACGACATGGAATGATCTAGCACAGAAATTTTTGGCCAAGTTCTTCCCACCATCGAAGACACATAAGATAAGGTCAAAGATATCTGCGTTTGCACAGTACCAAGGGGAACCACTTTATGAAGCATGGGAAAGGTACAAGGAGTTGTTGAGAAAGTGCCCACATCACGGATTTCCACCCTGGATGCAACTGAGTAAGTTTTACAATGCAGTATCGAGTCAGATACGGTCTAGTATAGATGCATCTTCATAGGGAGCGTTTTTGACGAAGAAATTTGAGGACGGATGGGCATTGATAGAAACGATGGCTTCAAATGGGTACCAATGGCCAACTGAAAGATTGACTCAGCCCACAGCAGCAGGTGTTCTGCAAATGGATAGTTCGACAGCTATATTGGCACAACTGGCATCGTTATAGAAGAGTATTGAGACCATGACAAGGGGAAATATGCAGTAGGTAGCAGTCATATGCGAACTTTATGCAGGAGAACATCCGATTGAACAGTGTGCAATTAACCCAGCTGCAGTTAATTATGTGGGTAACTATAACAGATCAGCCAACATATACCAGAATACATATAATCAAGGGAACAGGAACCACCCGAACTTCTCATGGAGCAACACACAAAACCAGCAGCAGGCTCCACGACAACCCTACCCTCCGGGTTTTCAGAATCTGCATCAACAGGCAGCACCACAACAGGATGAAAAGCTAGGTTGGGAAGAAGCTAAAACCAGAGTCAGAACAGAAAATGAATTGGCGAGGAAAGAGACGAAGGCTCTTGCGGTGGACATGAAGAATCTAATGGTTCAAATGGGACAGATAGCAAGTGCAATGAATAACTGGCCCCAGGGATCGTTGCCTAATGACACAGAGAAGAATTCGAAGGGAGGACATGAGCAATGTCAAGCGGTGACACTCAGGAGTGGAAAATAGCTAGATGAGTTAGATTTGGAGAAGCCAGTAACCGAGGAGCAAGCTGAAACCAGTAAGGAACAAAATGTGGAAAGAGAAGCAGGGGAAAAACCAGTAGAAAAGGAACAAGTGGTTACACCAGTAGTTTACCCTCCACCGCCATTTCCACAAAGACTCCACAAACAAAAACTACAACAACAGTTCATAAAATTTCTGGAAGTGTTCAAGAAGTTACATATAAATGTACCTTTTGCGGAGGCATTAGAGCAGATGCCCAGTTATGCCAAATTTATGAAGGATATTCTTTCAAAGAAAAAGAGACTAGAGGACTTCGAAACTGTGGCACTAACAGAAGAATGTAGTGCGATTCTGCAAAAGAAGCTTCCACCAAAGTTGAAGGATCCAGGTAGTTTTACCATTCCATGCACTATAGGTAGTGTAACCTTCAACAAATGCCTTTGTAATTTAGGTGCAAGTATTAACCTTATGCCATTATCAGTTTACACTCAGCTAGGGTTACCAGCACCTAAACCCACCAACATCTCCCTACAGTTGGCAGACAGATTAGTAACTTATCCTCGGGGAATTGTTGAAGACATTTTGGTGAAAGTGGACAAATTACTCTTCCCAGCAGATTTCATCATCCTTGATTTTGAAGAAGATAAGGAAATTCCAATAATCCTTGGACGACCATTCTTGGCTATTGGTAATACACTCATAGACGTGAAGAAAGGAGAGTTGACCATGAGGGTGCACGATCAACAAGTCACCTTCAATGTATTCAAGGCCATGAACTTTCCCAAGGAAGATGAGGAATGTTACCGGGTGGATACAATAGACACAGTGGTGGATGAGGAACAACTTCGGATACTAAACACTGACACACTAGAATTAGCATTGATGGAAGAGTGTGATGAGGAGGATGCCGAAATAATAGAATATATACAGCTGTTGGAAGCCAATTCGAGAGCGAATAGATTCACACCACCAGTTGAACCTTTGGAAATGGAAGAAGCCTTATCAAAAAAAATTAAGCCATCTCTCCAGGAACCACCTAAGCTTGAACTTAAGCCCTTACCTGATCACCTCAGGTATGCATTTTTAGGCGATTCATCTACTTTACATGTTATTATTGCATTTGCTCTTAACCCAATGCAGGAAAGTAGGCTGCTGAGAGTGTTAAGGGAACATAAATCGGCTATTGGTTGGACCATCGCCGACATTAAAGGGATCAGTCCATCATTCTGTATGCACGAGATCCTGATGGAGGAGGATAACAAGCCCACGGTAGAACAACAGAGGAGGCTCAATCCTATAATAAAAGAAGTGGTGAAGAAAGAGATCTTGAAATGGCTAGACGCAAGAATCATCTACCCAATTTCAGACAGTGCTTGGGTGAGCGCGGTCCAATGTGTACCGAAAAAGGGCGGTATGACAGTGGTGAAGAATGAAAACAATGAGTTGATACCAACTAGAACAGTAACCGGTTGGAGAGTCTGCATGGATTATAGAAAACTGAATAAGGCGACTAGAAAGGATCATTTCCCCTTGCCTTTCATTGATCAGATGTTGGACAGATTAGCCGGACATGAATATTACTGCTTATTGGACGGATATTCTGGGTACAACCAGATCGTCATTGCACCAGAGGATCAAGAGAAGATGACATTCACATGTCCCTATGGCACCTTTGCCTTTAGGACGATGTCATTCGGACTGTACAATGCACCGGCAACATTTTAGCGGTGCATGATGGCGATATTTTTAGATATAGTGGAGCGAAGTGTTGAGGTCTTTATGGATGATTTCTCCATATTTGGGGAGTCGTTTGATAGATGCCTTGAAAATCTGGTATTGGTTTTGAAGAGGTGTGTGGAAACGAACCTGGTGCTGAACTGGGAGAAGTGCCACTTTATGGTCCAAGAGGGGATAATTCTTGGCCACAAAGTCTCAGGAAAAGGGTTGGAAGTCGACCGAGCAAAGTTAGAAATAATTGAAAATCTGCCACCGCCTACATCGGTAAAGGGTATCCGAAGTTTTCTAGGTCATGCTGGATTTTATCGACGGTTTATCAAGGACTTCTCGAAAATCACTAATCCACTCTTCAGTCTATTGGAAAAAGACGTTCCATTCAAATTTGATGAAGACTGTTGAGTGGCTTTTGAGCAGTTAAAGAAGAAGTTAACCACGGCCCCCATAATCATAGCACCTTATTGGACCAAGCCATTTGAACTCATGTATGACGCAAGTGATTTTGCAGTGGGAGCAGTATTGGGACAAAGAC
Organism: Panax stipuleanatus; assembly: GCA_020205555.1. Taxonomy (NCBI): domain Eukaryota; kingdom Viridiplantae; phylum Streptophyta; class Magnoliopsida; order Apiales; family Araliaceae; genus Panax; species Panax stipuleanatus. Next base: position 42,103,697 of record CM035117.1, read on the forward strand.
AGGAGAAAATCTTTCATGCCATTTACTATGCAAGCAAGACTCTAACGGATGCACAGTTAAACTACACTACCACGGAAAAGGAACTACTTGCAGTTGTTTATGCTTTTGACAAGTTCCGGTCATACTTGGTGGGAACTAAGGTGGTGGTGTACACCGACCATTCAGCTATCAGGTATTTAGTTGAGAAGAAAGATGCAAAGCCGAGGCTTGTTCGTTGGGTATTACTACTACAGGAGTTTGACCTAGAAATCAAGGATAGAAAGGGGACAGAGAACCAGGTGGCCGATCATCTCTCACGGCTTGAGAACCTAAAGTAGGATGAAACAGACAAGTTAGAAATCAATGAGTTTTTTCCTGACGAGCAGCTATTTTTGATAAACGGTAAGTTTCCATGGTATGCGGACTTCGCGAACTACGTGGTCAGTAACGTTCACCCACCAGACTTGTACCGTCATCAAAAGAGAAAATTCCTACATAATGTAAAGTGGTACATGTGGGACGAACCATACTTGTTTCGTCAATGTGCTGATAAAATGATCCTGCGATGTATACCGAAAAGTGAGGCAGAGAGCATATTACAGGCATATCACGCATCACCATACGGGGGACACTATGGAGTTGACCGCACAGCAGCGAAAGTTCTTCAATCAGGATTCTACTGTCCCACGTTGTTTAGAGACGCACATCAATGTGTGAAGAATTGTGATAGATGTCAGAGAGTGGGAAATATTTCAAAGCGGAATGAAATGCCATTAAACATGATCTTGGAAGTCGAAGTTTTTGATGTATGGGGGATTGATTTTATGGGACCCTTTTTGTCTTCATTCAACAACCTGTATATCCTCTTGGCTGTCGATTACGTCTCGAAATGGGTTGAAGCAGTGGCACTACCAATGAACGATGCAAAAGTAGTGTTGAGGTTCCTGCAAAAGAATATATTCACTCGGTTCGGAACCCCAAGAGCAATTATCAATGACGAAGGGAGCCATTTTTGTAACAAATTTTTCACGGCTCTCGTGGCAAAGTATGGGGTAAAACATCGGATTGCTATAGCCTATCACCCGCAAACAAGCGGACAAGCGGAGGTGTCTAACCTGGATGTCAAAAGAATACTGGAAAAAGTTGTCAATCCAAATAGAAAGGACTGGTCACTGAAGTTAGACGATGCTTTATGGGCGTATCGCACCGCTTACAAAACTCCGATAGGCATGTCGCCCTATCAGCTTGTCTATGGGAAAGCATGTCACTTACCGGTAGAACTCAAGCATAGAGCTTATTGGGCAATCAGGAAGTTGAACTTTGACCTCTCAGCGGCAGGTGAAAAGCGATTGTTACAACTTAACGAACTAGACGAATTTCGCCTGCAGGCGTATGAGAATTCAAAATTATACAAGGAAAAGGTGCAGAAATGGCATGATCAGAAAATAATGCACCGCCAGTTTGACCAGGGTCAATCAGTACTGTTATTCAACTCTAGGTTGAAATTATTCCCAGGATAGCTGAAGTCTAGGTGGTTAGGCCCATTCACAATAAAGACGGTATTCCCGCATGGCGCCGTTGAACTATTCTCCAAAGATTTAAACGAAACATTTAAAGTCAACGGCCAATGATTAAAGCATTACTGGGGAGGAAAAGTCGATCGACAGACAACCACGATCGACTTGGCCAATACAAACTGAAAACATGGAGTAGTCAGGCTGAAAGACTAAAAATCAAGTGCTCAATGGGAGGCAACCCATCTTTTATGATAATTTGTATTAGTTTCTATGTCGATTAATTAGAGTAATTGAGTCTTACAAATGTGTGTCTGACAATTTCAAGTTTGTTGTGTAGAGATGGGGCAAAGATACTAGTAGTCAAGCCAACAAGTACAAAAGGGAAGCACCAAGGGAACAACAAAAGGCTGGAAAGCTACGTCAAAAATGCTTTAAATTTTTTTTAAAGATGGATTCCCTGCCAACCCCCCACCCCGGTGGGGGTTAATAGTTCAAAATGTGCGCCCCGGCGGGCCCCCAGCATGGACTCCCTGCCGACCCCCCACCCCGGCGGTGGTCGCAAGCTAAATCAAGCCGCCCCGATGGGAATACGAAAAGTCTATTTTTTTAAACCCCTCTTCGGCAGCAATTATATTCAATTATAACCCTTAAAACCTACCTATGGCTGCCGAGAGATAGCAAACAAAGACTCCCAAACATATTTTCGGGCAAGTGAGACTCCTCCACCTCCCCAAGTGATCTCTCAATCCGATTCAAGTGCCCGAAACTCGTGGCTATCATCATTCAAACTACACACCACATCGAAATATCCAAGGTACTCTTTGTTGATTCAGAGTTGAGGTTACTTAGTGTGGGGATTTATCTGCGAAATCTGTTGGGCCTTTGCAACTGATATAATTTGGGATTTATTGTGCTTGATTGGGCATCATCCATTTGGGGAACCTTGAAGAACCAACCTTTACCAACCAAACCCTATAGTCCCATTGCCCACCAAGTGTTTGATAAAATACCACAACCACTCCAACTCCAGAAAAATCATATTTAGCACCTCTACACCATGCCACCAAGAGCACAGAAACACAAAAAGGGAGAGAGCTCTTCAGTCGCATCGTCTCGCGCTTTCGATCGTACTAAGTTTTGAAGTGAAACCGCCGTAGACCGGTTCGATTATTTGGCAACGAAGAAGCTCACACCTGAATGTGGTCTTAGACCAGCATCTACTGATGGGGAAATGTCTTTACAGATTGATGAGCAGGGGTGGGAGACACTCATGGATCAGCCCGACGCAGCGGTAGTCCCAGTTGTGCAAGAATTCTATGCAAACGCTAAAGATGTGCAGCCGTTTCAGGCATTTGTTCGGGGCAAAATGGTGGACTTCAGTCCCACGGCCATCGCTGACTACTATAATTTGCATCGCCTAAATCCATGTCGATATCAGCAGATGCTCGACAGAGGCCCAGAATATGATGAGATAATAGATCGGATTTGCAAACCGGGCACTGCGTGGTTCAGGGGAAAGAAGGGGGAACATTGATCATGAGCTCCAGCCTGAGCCAGTACGGGAAAGTTTGGTATTCCTTTTTGTGTGCCAAGCTCCTGCCATCCACGCACATGAGTGAGATCATAAAGGAGAAAATCTCACTCCTGTATGTTATCCTCAAAGACAAAGACATCGACATAGGCTTCATCATCAATTTTTCTATCCTTTGATGTTTACGAGGATTGTTTTCAAGCGGATTGCCTCATCCATCTTTGATTACGGGACTATGTCGCAGTGCCAGTGTTAAGTGGACAGCTAAAGAACCAACTCAGCCACCTCTTCAGTTATTGGACACAAGGATGATCGCCCGGTTTGGAAAATGGCCGGTAGCACCACCACACCCTCGGGGGCTGGGTTTCATTTTTGCATCGGTTGAGGAGAAACAACAAGCAGCAGTTTTGGCTAGGCAAGAGTCAACTGAGGAGTCTGGCGAGGGGGACCCACCAATGCACAATAAGGGTACCTCTGCTTCGTAAACTCCAGCCACTCAGCAGCAGATGGATGAGCAACGTCGACTGTTTGACACATTGGTGGCGCGGCAAGATCATATTTTCACCACCCAGAATCACTTCAACGCCGCAGTTGCTGATGCGTTGGTGAGATTGAACACATCGGCTGACCCATTCCACTTCTTGAGTCCACAGCCACTTCCACCATATCCACCACCTCCTTATTCGGACTTTGATGAGGATGCATAATACTGCAGGGAAGTCCTCCATACTTTAAGTGCTTTATATTTGTGATCAATGAGGACATTACTCTGTTGAAGTTTGGGGGTGTAGTTTTATTTTTTATTTTTATTTTCATAAAAATTGTTAAGACTTGCATGTAGTCAGTAGTTTAGTATAGTTGTTAAACTTTTATACTTATTAATTATTGAAAAAAAAAATTAAAAAATTATAAAAAGACCAAAAAGAGTTAGTAATTAGGATTGTTGAGTCAGTATGTCAGTGTCTAGATATATCAGTAGCCGATGATGAAACTGGATTAACATCAGAACATAACCAGTAATGAGAACTAGGATAGTGTTGTATTTTTAAACCTTTACATGAATCCGTACCTGGGTAACACCTCTGTAACCGGTTAGCACAATAAGCAACAATTTGGTCAGCGTAGTTCGAATAGCCAAATAATTATCGTCTGGACTAGAAATTGGAGGTTAATGACGGGAATTAAATAAACTGAGAAAGTGATGAAGATCGGACTAAAACCTAAGCTTGGAGGAAGATATGGGAGCTGTCTAAACAGAAAAATAGAAAGAAAAAAAAAGAGAAAAGAAAGCAAAAGAAAAATCAAAGGAAAAAATAAATAGAAATGCATGAATAAACACCATGACTAGTTTAGTTTTGTGGCCTTTGGTACTAGAGTAAGTACGCCCTAGGGGATGTCTTTACACCCAGCGCCGTAAAGTCATCTGGCTTGGGAGTCATTGGTCGAAATCTCGCTACATGGGTATCACTGAAGAGCCTAAGAAAACTAAACATTGCACAGTCATGAGAAAAATTGAGATACGGGAAAATAAAAAAAAAGCCCCCGTGAATGAATAAAGATAGAAAGTCTCCCATGTTAACTTTTGGCTTGGTTTATGTATGTTGAATTCACTTTATCAGATGTATGTGATTTCTTGAATTAGAACTGTGATTTCATTCTAAGATGCATATTATGTGGTATATTCGGGGTATAGCTGAGTTTATTGTTGTTAAAGCACACACAAACAACAGATGTGTTGACAGGTATAGATTAATTGGTTGGTCTAAGATGCAGTTCTGTCTTTGGTTGGATTTGTTGGTTAGTTATGATAACAATTCTCTGAGGAAATACTAGTTATATTCTTGCTATCTGACATCTGCAGTTTAGTAGGCATTGAATTAATCTTGCGTATGCATTGTTGTGCTTTAGGGCAAGCAAAGTCTCAAGTATGGGAGTATTTGATGAGTTGATTTTATACCAACAATTTGATACCCGATATAGCTTGTTTCTTGTTTACTTTGAGTATTTTAAGTATTATTTTACCTGGTTTCATGTTATTATGTGCATGAGTGGAATTTAGGAGAAATCAGGGAGAAAAAGGGCAAAAAGTTGAGTTTTGCAGAATAAGACCCCCCGCCGGGGCGGGTGTACCCAAGCTAAAACCCCCGATGGGGCGGGGGTGCAAAACTATGCACGTGAGAAACTAGCTTACCACCGGGGCAGGCGTACCAAAGAAGGAATCGCCGCTAGGGCGGGCCTACGGCAGGGAGACGCGATCAGTTTCCTATTTGCGATAGGATTGTGCTAAAACAAGGGGATAATCAATGTTGCGACTGGGGGCATATAAAAGGGATAATAGACAACTAGTGAAACTAGACTGGAAGGCATTAAGAAGCCCTAATTAAAGGATTAAACGAGGTTGGAGGATTGAAGCATCGAATCGACACAACGGACTCAAGATCGGAGCGGAGATTGGTGATATTGTTCTAGTGTCTACTTTTTCTCTATCTTCTTATCTTGTAGTCAGGATGTTTAGTATGATGTGGAGCATTGGATTTTGTTTATTTATGATGAACTAATTTAATTTTAAGCCTACAACGGATCTTTAATTGTAATGGATGATTAATTATTCTTAAACTCAGTTTATGGATGTTATTCCCAGGTTATTCACTATGTGTGTGATTCATTTATATAATTGCCTGATCAACGATTATTCTGTTATTTCTTATGAACTTGTGAAGGAACATAGGAGATTAGAACTGGCCATAGTGACATATGTTCGTGATTTCTGCGTAGATAGAAATTATGATTCGTGTTTAGGATAGATGTATTCCTTTACGCCATATATAATCTGAAAGAAAACTTGATAATAAATTCTTGTTAATTGTAATTCACATAAAAATATAGTGAATTGGTTAATTAGGATGTCTTACTTGAATCTATCATATGTGGATATAAGTGAGTATGGATATTATGCATCGTGAGGTAGTTTTATATACGTTAGTGTTTTCGATTAATAATCTGGGGTAACTAAAATAAAATGGGGAAAAGGATAATTATCAGAAATGCAATCATAAGTGAAGTTGTGGGCTTAACTCTCTCAAATCAGTTAAATTCTTGATTTAGTGTGCGATTGTTCTAAGTAATAGTTTAATTATAAAAACATCACTTGACCGCTAGTTTGATAAAGTTAAAATACTATAAAGTTGGTAATTGTTTGATTAAGCAGTAATTATTGTCTCTGTGGGTACGATCTTTGATTTATCACTGTGTTACTTGTTGACCACGTACACTTGCGTGTTGCGCATAGAAAATACACAACACCGGACAGGAAAACCATTGGTCTCAAACCAAGGTAGCATTAATAGTATCATCCCCATTTAAATAAATGAAGCTATCGCAAAGAACGTCATCCCCAGCCGAGCAAGACGAGAACAATCTGTGATAGCTTATCTCTGACAAGCACGTCAGTGGTTCCCTTACCAATAGTTGTTTGACAATGTCAGCCCTAGGCTATCATGAGTGACGTCATCCCCAACAGAAAATGACGAAAAATAGTTTGTGGTATCCTATTAACATCATCCTCAACAGAAACTAACGCAATCCATCAGTGATAACCCCACCTCCTCAAAGGTATCTGGTACTCCTTGCATACCATATCCGGCATTGCATCCCCTTTGCCTTTGCATTTCAAGTGTCTAACAATCTTTATCTTGCTCATTCCATTACATTGCATGAGCATGATAAAGAGGGGTATCTGTAGACACTCAAAATTTCCTTTCCCTGTTACTAACACTGTAGGAGGGCCAAATTAAAATTTTCAAATCAACCTCGATCTCAATATCGGACCATCAAATCAACCCCGATCTTTAATCGGGCCGTCAGATCAACCTCGATCTCAATATTGGGCCATAAAATCAACCCCGATCTCCAATCGGGCCGTCAGATCAACCCCGATCTCCCATCGGGCCATCAAATCAACCTCGATCTCTAATCGGGCCGTCAGATCAACCCCGATCTTAATATCGGGCCGTCAGATCAATCCCGATCTCAATATTGGGCCATTAAATCAACCCCGATCTCCAATCAGGCCGTCAAATCAACCCCGATCTCAATATTGGGCCATCAGAACAACCCTACTCTCCAATCAGGCCATCAGATCAACCCCGATCTCAATATCGGGCCATCAAATCAACCCCGATCTCTAATTAGGTAGTCAGATCAACCTCGATCTCAATATTGGGCCACCGAATCAACCCCGATCTCTAATCGGGCCGTCAAATCAACTTTGATCTCTAATCGGGCCATCAAATCAACCCCGATCTCAATATCGGGCCATTAAATCAACCCCAATCTCTAATCAGGCAGTCAGATCAACCCTAATCTCAATAACGGGCCATCAAATCAACCCCGATCTCCAATCGGGCCTTTAGATCAACCCCAATCTCAATATCAGGACATCAGTTCAACCCTGATTTTAATATCGGGTCATCAGGTCAGGCTCGGTCTCAACCCGGGAAATGCAGGTCATCCTCGGTCTCAACTCGGGAAGTCAAGGCAACTTCAGGAACAATCCTGAAGCTCCACAACACCTCTAGGAGAAAACCTGGAATGACCAAATCAACTTCAAAGAAAATATCAAGGACAAACAGACTCGAATGGGATCCAAGTCTTGGAAACAACTCCCGGAAGTCAACCAAAGGTAATGCCAACACTGAAGGCAACCCTGGGAGGGGCAAAATGGTTATTTTACCAAAATTAAACTAATTTGGTCAAATTTAAGCTGAATTGATGCCATCAAGGTCAGAACGATGATCCCGAGTGCAAACAGCGTAAGACAGCTCAACGGATAAACTGCAGAGAATCGAAGACCTAATTATGAACCCATCTTCTTGGACCCAAAATTTTTTTTATCCCATGTCATTGTGACACTCTCGGCGAGGGCTTTCCGAAAAGGTATAGCATGCCTCAAACGGACGCTCCGATCAAAAGTTAAAAAGTTTTAACTTCGACATCACGTTACTCGGAGTGCACGTACTTCGAGATAACTCAACCGGACACGTGGGTCCAACTAGGGGAGCTGCACCTCTGCCTGCGGTAGCAGCAAGTAGAGCTGATGCTCCTTGGCCTATATATGAGAGGTGACCCCCCTCATTTTAAAAAATTCTGAAACGCAGCGAACCTTTGCTTGTTTGATTTTTTGACTTTTTCACCTCTTCCAAATCCAAAATTTTTCACTCTAACACGTAGATATACCAATATACTACCACATATCAAAAAATAACCGGTAAATTTGGACGTTTAGAGCTTACGATTTGGCAAAAAGCCCGTGTACCAGTCCATTTTGAGTATTTCTACAATCAGAAAGTCAATAATACTTCTTTGCACTGTTTTGCACTTGCATATCAAATTTCATTTTATAAAAATGCCCGAAAATTAGTTCCGTGGCTGTTTTCGTCAAAATTTGGTACATTTTTGTATATAAACTCAATTTTTGGCATTTCTACCACTCGGATTGACGATCCGTCTCTTCAAGCAGCTTCGACATACTTGGATCTTCGTTACTAGCAACTTCGCCGGACAGGGTTATCTTCCCAGTCCGGGTTTGTCTTTTTTTTTGTATTTATTTAACTGTATATATACTAACTTTTCAATTCTGTCAATCCCGGATGTCAAATTCGAGGTAGTTTATTGCTTTTATATATATTTATGGATATATAAGCAGCCTTCACCACCACTGGGTTCTCTTTCCAGTCTTGGTTGACTACGTTTCTATCTCTATATATATATTTATATATTTCGGCCTGAATTATTCTGTGGCCTTTTTACTGCTTTTGCACCCTTCACCATTACTGGGTTATCTTCCCAGTCACTGGTTGACTATTTTTTTGTACATTTACATTTCAGTTCGGCCTGGATTATTTTGTGGTCTTTTTACTGCTTTTATATATAAATATGCATATATAAGCAGCCCTAACCATCACTGGATTCTCTTCCCAATCTTGGTTGACTAATTTTCTGTCAATATATATATATATATATATATATATATATATTAATTCTAGTCCGGGCACCGGTGTGAAAACTCATCGCCCTTTACAACTTTCGTATATATATAACTATATATATATTGTTTTACTCGTTTTATTAAATTGATGCTTTATATATTTATTTGATATGAATCGGCTTTTTCAGTCATAAAAACAACCTCGCAGCCCTTAAATTGCTATCTAGTGGGAACGAGTCACTTTGGCCAGGTGGGAACGAGTCGCTTCGGCCAGGTGCGAACCAAGATTTACTAATGAATCCTTAGTTCTTGAAATATTGGGATATATATCTATTTCTGTATAAATTTGAACTGTGCAGGTTTATTGGCTACTCATTTGTGAGCCTAGGAATCGTGGGATTCATGATCCAATCGATCAGAATCTGATTCCCATGATGGACAAACTCTACTTTACAGATGTACCCTGCCAGTTTTTATGTAGAAATGTACATACAAAGACCTTAAAACAGTTATCTGGATTTAAGGTCTCAATATAATGAGAATAATGATTTGCCGTGTCAGCGTCCCTCCGATGGCTTTCATACCTATGAGGAGACCGACACTTGTATTTATTTTTGTGGTCGAGGATGCTTCGCAGCCCGACAAATCACCATTCAAATGCAAGCCTTATGGCTGAAAAGATAAAATTAGAAGTATCAACATGCTTCAATTCCTATGTTAGCGTAAGGGTTTGATAACCAGCTTTTAAAACATCATTTCAATTCAATCAAAAGAAAAGCTTTTTGCAAATCAAATCAAACACTTTTGCAAATCAAATCAAAGATCTTGTTTCAAATTAAATCAAACCCTTCGTATATAGGTTCAACAAAGTAAAGCACTACTTTAATCAATCAATCAAACATAGGCCCAATTTTTAAAAAAGCATTCACACACGCATTTCAGTTTTAAGGGAAATATTAAAAAGATGTAGTACCGTGTTTTTATGGGAGTCATGGGGTGCCTAACACCTTCCCCACACTTAAAAAAGCTACCGAACTTAAAACTTCGGTTTCAAAGATCAGGTTTCGACAGTGTCCAACAATTGGGTCTCTTTCAAACAAAACTCGGTTGAGTTGGTACAACCATTTCAACTCTACCCAACTGGCGACTCTGTAAAACAATCAAATCGTCGACATGATACATGTTGGCCTTTTCCTAAAAAACCCTTCAAAACCTTTTTCGCAATAAAAAGAGTAAGGGTAGAGATAACTTAGGAAGAGATGAAAGATCCGGGTTGTGACCCGACCCGTGGATTTTTTCATGACGTCGACACTTGTCATTAGAAATCATCCTATAGAAAACGTATTTGGTGATATCGATAAATGGATTCTTACGAGATCACAAGTTCAAAATCTAGCTGGTCACTTATCCTTCTTATCTCAAATCGAGCCTAAAAACATAAAAGACGCATTGTTCGACGAAGATTGGATTATAGCTATGCAAGATGAACTTGAACAATTCAAGGAATAAAGTTAGAGAATTAGTTCCAAAACCTAAGGAAACTTCTATTATTGGAACTCGATGGGTTTTCCGTAATAAATTAGATGAAAATGGAATTGTCATACGAAATAAGGCAAGACTAGTTGCACCTCTCGACCATTAGAACTCTTGCATATGGACTTGGTGGGTCCTATCCCTAAACACAGCTTGGGTGGTGTTGTTTATATTCTAGTCCTAGTTGATGACTATTCACGATTCACATGGGTTGATTTTTTAAAATTCAAAAATGAAACGATAAACTCCTTCTCTGCATTATGCAAGAAAATCCAAAATCAACAGGGAATCTCTATTGTTTATATTCGGTCTGATCATGGAAAAGAATTTGAAAATTCTGATTTCATAATGTTTTGTGATGAGCACGATATAAGCCATAACTTTTCTGCTCCATACACACCATAATCAAATGGTGTGGTAGAAAGGAAAAATCGTACTTTACAAGAAATGGCCAACACTATGCTAAATAAATATCGTCTTCCTAAATACTTTTGGGTTGAAGCAGTTGCAACATCTTGTTATATTTTAAATTGAGTCTTCTTAAGACCAATGTTGTTGAAAACTCCCTGTGAGCTTTATTATAAATGAACTCCAAAAAAAATTACTTTCGTGTTTTTGGGAGTAAATGTTTTATTTTAAACAGTAAATAATATTTGGTGAAATTCGATCCCAAATCCGATGAAGGAATATTTATGGGATATTCCCTTAATAGTAAGGCTTACCAAGTATTTAATAAAAGAATTCTAGTTGTTGAGGAGTCAATGAATGTAACTTTTGATGAATCTAAACCTCCTCCTAAATATAAGAGTTAGTAGATAATGATGTTGTCATTGAAGATATTCTCAGAAATATGAAAGAACTAAAAATAGACAATACATCTCCACCTGCCAATATTAATCCTCTTGAAAATCTTAATCCACAATTAAATGACTTACCCAAAGAAACACTTGTGATTAGAAATCATTCTATAGAAAATGTAATTGGTGATATCGATAAAGGGATTCTTACGAGATCACAAGCTCAAAATCTAGTTGGTCATTTATCTTTCTTATCTCAAATTGAGCCTAAAAACATAAAAGATGCATTGCTTGACGAAGATTGGATTATAGCTATGCAAGTTGAACTTAAGCCATTCACAAGAAATAAAGTTTGGAAATTAGTTCCAAAACCTAAGGAAACTTCTATTATTGGAACTCGATGGGTCTTTCGTAATAAATTAGATGAAAATAGAACTGTTATACGTAATAAGGCAAGACTAGTTGCACAAGGGTATAATCAACTTGAAGGAATTGATTACGATGAAACTTATGCTCCTGTTGCTAGAATTGAATCTATACAAATTTTACTAGCCTTTGCATGCCATAAAGATTTTAAACTATTTCAAATAGATGTCAAATCTACCTTTTTAAATGGTATTATTAAAGAGGAAGTATATGTTAAACAACCTCCTGGTTTTGAAGACACTAATTGTTCTGATTATGTGTATAAACTGCATAAAGTTTTATATGGTTTAAAACAGGCCCCCAGAGCGTGGTATGAACGATTAAATAAATTCTTACTAGAAGACGGATTTAAAAGGGGTACCGTCGATACTACTTTATGCACTAAATATAAAAATGATGATATCCTTATTTTACAGATCTATGTTGATGATATCATTTTTGGTTCTACTAACATTTTCATGTGCAATGATTTCTTTGAAACCATGAGTAAGGAATTTGAAATGAGCATGATGGGAGAATTAAATTTCTTCCTAGGATTGCAAATCAAGCAAGGAGAAAAAGGTATTCATATCTCTCAATCTAAATATTGCAAAGAAATGATTAAGAAATATGGATTAGAATCTGTAAAACCTCTTAACATTCCTATGTCAACCACTGATAAATTAACTGCTGATGAAAACGGAAAAAGTGTTGACACAAAGAAGTATAGAGGAATGATTGATAGTCTTCTATATATTACAACCAGTAGACCTGACATTATGTTTAGAGTCTGTAAATGTGCTAGATTCCAATCAAGCCCGAAGGAATCACACTTGATTGCAGTAAAAAGAATATTTCGTTACCTAAAGGGAACTACAGATATAGGTCTATGGTATCCTAAAGGTCAACCATTTGATCTTATTTGTTTCTCAGACTCTAACTATGTTGGTCATCATGTTGATCGAAAAAGCACAAGTGGCACATGTCAATTTCTGGGTGGATGCTTAGTTTTTTGGTTCTCTAAAAAACAAAACTCAGTGTCCATCTCAATCACCGAAGCAGAATATATATAGCTGCTGCACGATGTTGTGCACAGTTATTATGGATGAAACAAACCCTGGCTGATTACAATAAAAAGTTTAACTGTGTCTCAATTTTATGTGATAACACCAGTGCTATAAATTGAGTAAAAATACTGTATTACATGCTAGATCGAAACATATAGATGTTAGACATCATTTTTTATGCGATCATGTAAACAGTGGCATTATCAAGTTAGAACATATTGACACAGAATTAAACATTGCAGACATTTTCACTAAACCTTTAATTTTCGAAAGATTCTGCAAACTGCGTCTGGATTTAGGTATGTTAGATATCTCAACCTAATTATTATTACGTTTTTTTTAGAATTTTTTGTTAATATTTTTATTAAAACTGTTAGTATCTCTAAAATTTATATATAGTATAAATATACATTTATGTAATTATAGTATTTATAAATATTTCTATATTTTAGAATTAAAGTTATCAAATATATAAGTATTTTAAAAAAATTATTTTTCACTTTTTATAACTAATTATCATATTACTTGTTATTTTTTTTGTAAATATTTTTGTAGTTTTATAATATATAAATATTTCCATAGTTCACATAATATATATATACCTTGTTAATTTAATTTTTATTTTATATATATATATATATATATATATATATATATATTATTTATTTTTAATACAAATATTTCAATTATCAGTATAATTATAATCTTATATTTATTATAAAAATATTATATACAAATAATAATTATTAATACTAATATTTATATATTTTCTTCATAAATATTAATTATTTATATATTTAGTAATCCAATTTTAAAATTCTTAAATTATTTTTTAACCACTTATTCTTATTTTATATATATATATATATATAAATTTTCAAGATCAAATCTGGGTCGTTGATCAAGGGAATCAATCTAACGGTCAATTCAATGCTCAATCTGCGGTTGTCCAGTCTAGCCAATCAGAAGTCGCCCTCAACAAACACGCGGATCAAGCTAAACAGCCGTTCGATCAAAAATAGAAAGCACAATTTGATCTCAGCCGTTGAATTCAAACCGACCGATCGATACAAATTATAAAAATTACCGGATCAATCCGGACCATCCATCAATTTTTATCCTAAGTCTCAACCGTTCGATCAATCCATTTACCCTAAATATAAATAGCCAAAATTATTTTTCTTACCCATTTTGCATTCTTCTCTCTCTTCTGCCGATTCTCTCTCTTTCCTCTCCACTTTTCTCTCATTTCTCTCACAAACCCTAACTATTCTTCATCCAAAATGGCTGTTCTTCAGTCAAAATTAGTAGATTTCAAAACGATAAATCGATTCTACACCCTCGATTTGGTCTATCCATCACTCAAAAATCCATTTTTGTTCAAATATTGTTCACTGACAGACTCATTTTTTGAGTTTGAACCTTCGAGTCTGAACTCCATTTTTCGTTCAAGTCTGTTCTGAACTTCGATACACCGATCTTTGATCTGTTCCGAACCCTAGTTCTTCTGGTACGCCATTTTCCACCCAATCTTCTTCTGTATATACATTTGAAATTTCTTTCTATCGATTTTTCATTTATATTTATTTTAAATTTATATATATATATATATATATATATATATATATTAGTCCTATTTCTGGTACGTTTTTTCGTCCAATTTTTTTATATAGATTTCAAAATATCTAGTATATTTACAAATATAATACATCTGAAATTTATTTTTACCGATTCCTATATTTTTTTTAAAAAAAGATGTTTTATACATAAATATATATATATATAATATTTAAATATTTTCATATATATATATATAATTTCTTATAAATATTTTCAAAAATTATATATATGTAATTTCTTTACAAATATTTTCTTAAAAACTTATTATTTTCTTTAAACCGATTATTTTTCTTCTCTTTTCACATTTTTTTTAGTTCGTTACTCTCCTCGTTTAAATTTTTCTTATTTCTGATTAGCTCTCTCTCAAATTTTTTTTTTGTTCGAAAATTTTTGCTTGACAGTTGATTTTTTTTCTTCTGATTTTTTAAACCCTAATTTTTATAAACACACAAAAACCTTTTTAATAGTTACTTTTTATTAAAAAAAAGGGGGAAAATAATTTTTTTTAAACCTTATTTTTCTGTAACTGTCACAAACCCTAATTTCTTTTACTAACTACAATAGGTTCGATTTCACTTGCCTACATCTTTATACTTGTACTTGTTCCTATTTCTAACAAACTGTTTAAGCTTTTAAGAACTAATTTGGATGCTGGACCTGAAAGAAATAAGCCGTATTACATTGTGCGAATAAGCTTGCAGGTAATTTCTTTCTCTCTCTAATTATTGCAGTACACGAAATGTTCTGTTGATGGGTTTTTGACTGAATTTTTTTTGTACTGATGGGATTTTAGCAAATGATAAATAGTTGTTTACATTTCTTGTTTGATCACATACTTGCTGAATTGGGATGTTTTACTGTTATGGGTGAAAACCTCTAGGTTTCAACCTCTGTTTTTGGGCAATTTTCTTTGTACCATTTGTGCTGAATTGGGATATATGACATGTTAACGATTATGGATACAAACCTCTAGGTTTGAACCTCTGTTTTGGGATTTCTCTATTCTGATAAAATCTTTACTGTTTTGGGCTACTTTGATATATGACTGGTATCTATATTTTTCAGAATAATAAGTTTTTGACAAAACCAAACTATAATTATTGATTGTTCTCTCTGTTAGCATGCTCACCTACTATATTTTTTAGCCGAACTTATTTTGACATGAGGTCACTATAACTAATATTGAGCTGCTTGGACTATTTTTTTTGGTGTTGACCATCTGTTTTATGAATTAAAATCATAAATTAATTAGACATTCCCTTTTTGCTATATTTAATTAAGCTCTATCAGGCTTAAAACTTAGTCACATGTCTTCTCTATAGTCTGTCTGAGACCTGAACATCTATTTACTGTATGCATTTACTTCTGTCTAATTCACAGACTTACTTCAATTATCTACCATCTCTATAAATGGATATTTCACAGACTTACTTCACATGCCCATTTCACCTCTATTTGTCCTTGTCTATCTGCATTGTTTTAAACTATCTGTTCTTTTCAAATGGAAGAAGTTTATTCTTCAAAACGAAAGAAACTGCCTCTTCTTTCTGAGTTACATTCTGACATACATGCACCAAAATTGCTCACTATACCCGCACAGGTAAAGTATAGGCACTTAAGACACAACCTTATGCTTGGCATGGCTACTTCTTTTAATAGTTTCTCTGATCTGTTAGAGAAAACAAACTTTTTCATCCTTTTAACTTGGAATTGATAAAATGTGTCTTGAATTAACATATGTTTTACAATTTGCCATATTTTCTGCTGAGTTCATTTGAGTATTGCTATCAACATAATTGTCTGGGTTTTGGTCTTCTCCTTACTCCTATATTTCAACACCTTGGCATTAATGTTGCTTAGCCACCAGACCCAATATGTTAAGAGTAGCAATATTATTTCTTATTTAAATCTACCACCCAAACCTCTTATGATACTTGATGCAGAAGTGACTGAGTCCCCTGAACCTCACCAAAATTTGTTGTCCCAAATTGATGCCTTGAATAGTTTAACTCAGCTGTCTCTGAAAAATCAAACCAATATGTTGAGTCAAATAGAGTCTCTTCAATTTTCTGTGCATCACATTAGAGACACGCTATACATGTTGATGGTACTTCAAAAGATATCTATGCCATCCTACAATTTCTCTGCTGGCACCAGTTCAGCTCAGGCAGCTCAGCCTGAACAGAATCCGACTGAAGATCCTCTTCCTTCTATTGGCCTACACTTCTCTCATCTATCAGAATTCTAACTATTTGCAAGCCTTGTAATATATATATATATATATATATATATATATATACTGACTAACTATTCGGGATAACTATACTCTAATACTAACTATGCATGATATAGTTTAGTACTGTTTATCTCCTGCAGGCTCTAACTTATGATAAAATACTAACCTTTTCTGCAAGTTTAAAATTTAGTTACTAACTTTGTTCTGTAGGTTTAAATTTTTATTACTGACTTTTTCTACAGGATCTAAACCTAATTCTTCTATTCCCCACTTTTTGTAATGACAAAGGGGGAGAAGAAAAATATATTGTGTTATAATTGCTATATATTAACTGCTATGTCACTGCTGCACACTACACTGAAATTTTGATGAGTTTAATTTTTTTTTTGAAAAATCTGTGTTTTTCGTTAAAATTGAAACTAATGTATACACTAAGGGGGAATGTCGACGCCGGGAAGAATTTTAAGTCCTCTCTATAACCCTTTTTGTTGGAGGAGGTCTTTTTCTCTTTGGGTTGGTTTCCCATCCTCTCTTATTTGGGAAAAAAAAGAGAGGAATGTCCATATTCCCTAATTTGATATTATTCTACCCTTTCGCTTTTTCTTTGTCTTTGGGGTTCTGTTTAAAGGGTGAATTTTATAGGAAACTGGTACCGACATATTTGTCAACGATTTGGAAAGATTAATTTATTTTTAATGATTGAATCGAATGAGGCAGAGTCGCCAGTTGGTATTTTGGAAATGAATGTACCAACTCATCCGGGTTTTAATAGTTTTTTTGTAAGATGGTCCAATGTGTGACTCTAAAGATTGGTCTTGAAACCCGAGATTCGTGGAAACCGGGGGCTAGGTTAAGTAGGGGGAAGGTGTTAGGCACCCCCCAACTCCCGTGCAAGCACGGTACCGCATCTTATTAATTTTCTATGCATAAAATGTGTATGTGTGTGTGTGTGTGTTTTTATTTTGAAAGCTTTATTAGTCTCTTTTTCAATGTCTTTATTTTGGGTGACTTGAAAGTAGTGTTGTACCTCTTTTGCGCCTAGGTATTAAGAATTTTATTTAATGAAAAGATCATTTTTAACAAGATATATGAATTGAAGCGAGGTTTTGGAAAGTAAAATTTTCAAATCCTTTGCCCGACTAGGAATCCAAGGACTTCGATACTTCTTTTTATTCTTTACGTTCATTACGTGATCTACCCCGAATCGCTTTATTGTTCATCAAAAGCTCTTTGTAGTTTTATTAGAAATCATTTTGATGATATGCATGTAAAAGCGTTAAAAAGGATTCGGATCATCACCGGGCATGTAAGCCATCTCGATGAACCGAGCTCCCGCAATCAAGGTTTTCACTATCACGGGATCTTGAATCCGAACTCTCGAGACTAACCCCTCAAGCTCGTTTTCAAGATAAAAATATTACATGTGCAACGATATCTACGTTATTTAAAGCGTTTACATTATAAAAACCGGTCCGTCGTGGGAATCAAGTCGGATCCATTCGGGGATCTCAACATCGAGATTCCTAGGCTCACATGATTTGTTCAATATTACATATATATAACATCCACAGCTTTGATATTAGATGATTTCATCGATTGAAATCACCGTTTAAGCCATTTCGGCCCCCCTTTCACCTTTAAATATAGATTTAGGGTTATACGGGTTAACCGGGACTGTTTAAATCAATAAATCCCTAGATATACCATGAATCTAATCTGTTATAGCCCACAGGTTAAAGCTTCATGCTTAATAACCTCTTGGGGGCTAGATTAGGCTTAGACTTAGGTATATCTAGCCTTTACGGTCGATTTACAACGTAATAAGCACAATATAACCGATAGAAATGTAAAATCTATCAACTATTACACAATATTCTTAAAATACAACAAGTTTAACTATATTCAAACAAGATATTTCATTAATCTATCATTTGAACAACATTTACAAAGAACCGAAGCTCGAAAGCGCGTTATTTCCCCTAGGGGTATGCGTGAACAAGCGTTTTGGACTCCCAAAATGAACTAAGAACACTAGTAGGGCTTCAAATATGTCTTAAGAGGGATGATTGAGCTTCAAAGATGTGAAAAAGAGTTCCACCCGAGCCTTTCTCACTCTAGAATGACTTTCTCTCTCTATATTGTCTCTCTTTTTTTCTTAAAATGAACTAAGGTGGGTGTTATAAGTTGCCGGAGGCAACCGCAACAATATATGCGGCTAGCCACAGATATGGTCAAGGCTGGCCCAAGTGGGCCCCACATGCTCAGCTATTGGTCCTTCGGTCCCGGTTCGACAGAAGTTGACGTCCACCGCTTGACCTTTCGAACTGTCTTTGATACACGTAGAGGGAACAGATTGATTCTGAATGGATTAGGGTTCAAGAAGTCGATACTCATAGCTGAGATAAATCCACCAGGTCCGGTTATCAGTTAGCTGACTCATCTCTGATGGTACATCGTTCGAGGTTTGTTGAGGTGGTTTCTGATGATCTCTGTCTCAGCTCTACGATCCTCGATCGATTCGTAGTATGTTCGGACTTCATTGGTCCTCTTCATCACTCCCGGGGTTGTCTCTGAGATGACCGGGTTCTTTTGCCCTACTTCGGGTTGTCTTCAAAATAAAATGACGCTTTTACCTTCCTACAGGGTTAGTACAACGAAAGCAAAATTTTGAGTGTCTACAGATGCCCTTCTTTTTCATGTTTATACAATGCAATGGAATGAACACGACAAAGATTAATAGATATGGAGAATGCATGACAAGGTATATATGATGATGCAATGTCACATATAACTGATGTAATGATATGTGAGATTTAGAGATCCCCGGCTGGGGAAGTTAAGGATTACGTTGTAGGGATCAAACCGACCTGCGCTGAATTGTAGTCAACGGATTGCACCATCGGGGTCATGCTGATGTCTTCACTGGTTTGTTGCCAACAGATTACACCATCGAGGTTGTGCCGACGCCTTCACTGGTTTGTAGCCAACAGATTACATCATCGGGGTTGTGCCGGTGCCTTCACTTATTTATAGCCAACGAATTACATCATCGGGGATTTGTCGACCTGTGTAGGGTTATAGCCAAAGGATTGCATCATCAGGGTTGAGCTGATGCCTTCACTGGTTTGTAGCCAACGGATTACACCATCGGGGATTTGCCTACCTGCGTAGGGTTGTTGCCAATGGATTACATCATCGGGGGTTTTTCGATGTGCGTAGGGTTGTTGCCAATGGATTACATCATCGTGGATTTGCTGACCTGCGTAGGGTTGTTGCCAACGGATTACATTATCGGGGATTTATCGACCTACGTAGGGTTGTTGCCAACGGATTACATTATCGGAGATTTGCCGACTTGCGTAGGGTTATTGCCAATGGATTACATTATTGGGGATTTGCCGACGCCTTCACTGATTTATTGTCGGTGGATTACATCATCGGGGGTTGATCCGACGCCTTCACTGATTCGTTGTCGGTGGATTACATCGTCGGGGGTTGATCCTATGCCTTCACCGATTCGTTGTCAGTGGATTACATCGTCGGGGGTCGAGCTGACGCCTTCACTGATTCGTTATCGGTGGATTACATCGTTGGGGGTTGATCCGACGCCTTCACTGGTTCGTTGTCGGTGGATTACATCGTCGGGGTTGATTCGACGCCTTCACTGATTCGTTGTCGGTGGATTACATCATGTAAGGTTGATGTATACTGATTTTCTGGTCTTCCGACGTTCAACGTCGGGGTTTCTTATCTTCGCCGAACTTATGCTATTTCGGAGGATTTTTAGGGTTTTCGGGGCATAAAACTGTCTTGGAAAGGTATCATCTGACATAATATGACCATTCTGAATCCAAAATAACACATTTCGGACATCGCGTTACCAATTGGGAAGCCGTGGGGCCCACTTGTAGCTGTCGCATATGTGGTTGCGACTGGAGCAACCATGGTCAAGGCTGCCCCTAATCAAGCTTATACCCTCAGGAGGCTTCATTTTCACCCATTCCATTCGGATTTCTTTATTTTCTCTCAACAAAACCCAAGCTCTTCTTCATATTTACTAGATTCTAGCATGATTTGGAGCGATCCGCCACCGGACATCTCTTTTACGTACTACGGGTAACGTCTAGACTTTGTTTTTTCGTGTTTTCGTTGGCAAAAACCCGTATTTCTTTTCTTAAAGGCATTATATCTAACGTGTATGCGTAGACAGCTAGATAAACGTGTTTATGATGCAATGCATGCCTACGGATGATTGTATGGACCGTATGGATGCGAGATACTGTCATTTATCAGTTAATCTAGACATGCATTGTATATATGTGTTAGAATAACAGCTTAAATTGATGTTTACATGCTTGGTTATGATGGTATACCCTCATAGGGTGATTTAATACATGCTTCGGGCATGTGGATAGTCCATTTTATATAAGGGACTCTGGAGAAATTTTTTCATAAGCCAGATGTCAGGGTCTTAGATACATTCATATATATACTAGGATGCGATTAAAATAATGTACACATATAATGGCACATGTAGGACATGCGTGATGTAATGACCTAAATTATACTTCATGGATTTAATTTGCAATTTAAAATAAAGTAGGAATATACCTGACTTGGCTTTGATTCCTGCGGACTCATTGTTCAAACATGGATTCGACGGGACCCAGTCATTCTACATCTCAGCGGGTTTCATCTGGAGTTCACCGACGTAGAGCTCCTTCTGAGGTTCTTGTTCCCCGGATTAGCAGACGGGTACAGAGATTGACGGAGTCAGCTCATCGACCTGGTGGGGAGGACCATTCTCCCTTGGATGAGGAGGATACTACTGAGCCTGAGGTTCCACCTCAGCCCCCTACTGCGCCTAGATTTCTTCCTGGCATCGAGGTAGCTGTCCCGGATTTGATGGGTACGGATCTGAGCCGCCATCCCTCCATTCACTTACAGGAGAACGAGGTACATGATTAATTTGTTTTCATTTTTCCTTTCTGTCACAGACGGGTTTTCTTAACCTTGAGGTCGTGCAGGTTACTGAGTTTACCCAGCCTAGGGGTAACTGGTTCAGTATATACACTCTGTATGACTCGGTACATCCTGAGTACAAGGCGATCGTGGATTCTTGGGGATTTGATGCTTTCTTCACCATTGCCCCCCTTCGCTGCCCTTGGGGCTACTTGCGAGCTTTGTTCGAGCGATGGTTTCATCAGAGTCAGTCTCTCCATCTGCTGGATTGCGAGGTTGTGATGACTCCCATGGACTGGAGGTACATCACTGGTTTAGAGTTTATGGGAGATAGGGTGCCCTTGGAGCCGACTATCACTCCAACTACTGTGCGCACCCTCCTAGGGTTTTTTTCTCAAGAGCGAACCTTCAAGGCTCGCAGTATTCGGTCGGGATACTTGGGCGTCGATTCCGCTCGAGGCACCTTGCAGCAGCCGTTGCCTGCCGATTTGGCGGAGAGGGATCGCATCTTACGACTTCTGCTCCTGACCATTATGAGGGGTTGTTTCATTGCGAACAACTCCTCCACTGTTCCCTTCAGCTTGGTAGGGGCCGTTCGAGACATAGACCATATTGGGGACTACGATTGGGGATCGTTTACATTCGCTCTCTTTCTGCATGGGATACGAGTGCGATCTGAGGGAATTACCGATGCCTGGGTCGAATTTTATCCGTTTCTTCTGGTAAGTCCTTTTGACCGAATTTTATTTATTTGACTTTTGATTGGTTTATCTTCTTCCCACAACTAATGTAGGGTTATTTTGCATTGACAGTTCTTGGCTTACGAGAGGCTTCTATATCTTCGCCCCATCTCTGTCTTAGGCTTGGACACTTATCTACGGGGACGTAGATGGCATCAGTCTACTTTGTTGGAGGTCCCGGTCGTGGAGGGCTTTACCCATGCCCGTCTTCAGTTGGAGACACTGGTAGCTTGGGACATAGTGTGGCTTCTATATTCTGGAGAGGACTTGTCCGAGGGATTTGAGGATGGTTTGCCGACAGGGCCAGAGTTTTAGTTATCCACTCGCCGAACTCCATTCCTCTTTGATGGAGGTTGGGAGCTCTACCTCGGGGAGCACACTTTTTGATGCATCACAGGGGAGATTCGCCTTCCTTTTCTTCCTCCAGCTCAGTGCTTCTGGCCTTTATCTTCGTCGGCTGCATCGATTCCCACCATGGGGTATAATAGTTTTTACTTGTCCAATGGTCTGATCACTTCTAAGGACTTTATCACCTGGTGGGGGCCACACACGATAGGAGCCCAGACCCGGGCTACCCAGTTTTTGGGAGATATTGTCCCAGGGTCACTTATAATAAAGGAATGGAAATCATGTTTTCAAGAGCCTTCTCATCAGGTTCAGATTACTGATTTAAGACTTCAGTTAGAGCAGCAGTCGGCCTACTGTCGCTACAATGGGTTGGACCCATCCTTGGCTAGTACTTTTGCTTCTCAGGGTCATGAGGCTGGACCGTCAGGCGGTAGTGGCTCTCATGGTGCTGGGTCCTTAGGTTTTGGCGGCGCTGATGATAGAGATGATCCTTTCCCTCATCACATGGATATGCAAGAGACACCCTATCGCCCTGATCAGCAGGATGTGCCCACTCCAGGAAGACGGCCCCAGGTTGACCAGTTTGATGATACCATCACTTTCTTGGGTGATTTTGATGAGGCAGCGAGCCCATAGATCATCTGTTAGTCATTGGGCATTAGTGCCCCAGTATCCTGTACTTTTTATTTTTAGTTTTCACATGTATTATAGGTATGACAGTGATGTTTATGAAACTAATGTACTTGGCAAATATCTATGTATGATGCTTTCTATTTATTCATCACACATGTTATTTTATCACTCGTTATGATGCATGCTTCAGATATATTTAAATGATTGGATAGATATTGACCCCTATATGGTCTTTTTGACACAGTTTTTACAGATGTCGTCCTTTGCTGTGGCGCATTTGGACCACCTTCCTCCTAGCCATGTAGCTATTAGTTTGAGGATTTGGTATGATCAGTTGTCATATACCAACCGTGTTGCTGTCAGCCGCATATTAGGCCACTCCCTGTCTCTGTTGTCCTTTCAGGTTCCAGCGGGATTTATTACCGGGATACTCAGGTATTGGATTCCTGAGCGTCATGTCTTCCGGTTTGGCTCGACCAAGTTGACTCCTACTTTGGAGGAGTATGGTCGCATCTCGGAATTATTGATGGAGGGGACATGTGCTCTGATGGCCTTGGGCCATATGCGTTGCCAATTCATGACGATGACTGGACTTAGGAGGGCAGTTGTGTCGGCCGAGGTGGGTGGTAGCCACGTTATCTCCATGGACTTTATGATCAGTCACTTTGCTACTGCGGATAGTTTTATCATTTATCACGGAAACTTTGCCATTTCAGAGGAGCGATGGGACGTTGCTCGAGTGGATGCCTTGGTTATGTGCCTCATAGCCTATCTATACATGCCATTTTATACTGACCATCTGGATGTGGTGATGTCGATGGCTGTTAG
This sequence comes from Panax stipuleanatus, assembly GCA_020205555.1. Classification (NCBI taxonomy): domain Eukaryota; kingdom Viridiplantae; phylum Streptophyta; class Magnoliopsida; order Apiales; family Araliaceae; genus Panax; species Panax stipuleanatus. The sequence continues at coordinate 42,127,879 of CM035117.1, forward strand.
GGCTCTCAGAGACGACTTTACTATACTTCCCCTTATTCTGGCCGAGCCATTGATATCAGCCTCTATCTGCCATGACGTTGGGGATTAGGAGTTCAGAGGTAGCCCCGTGCTCCTATATATCTGGTTGATGACGCACCTCAGACCGATAGGGCCGCTTCGTCGCCATGGGTTTTGTTTTGGACATGGCTTGTCCTAGGTCTACTCATATCGCCTGACTTCTTGCATCGATGAGGCGTCCTAGACCTCATTTCTGGGTGCCATGGAGGAGCCTTTTACTATAGTCATGTATTCTGGGTATTGCTCCTTTCTAAGTTTCATCACCCATGCAGCCGACCTGGATTTCCTCCCCTTGGCGGGTTTGAGGCATGTGACGACCTATCATCCTCTGGCGGTGATGGGTCAGTTTGATCTGTACCAGGAGGTCTATGCATTTGAGGGGATTGAGTATTATCGCTTCCCCATCTGCTCAGTTATCGAGGCTAATTTGGTTCGGGTTTATGGGTTCTTGTCTCATCGATAGACAGCAGAGTTTAGAGATTGCCATCCGGGCCGTTCAGTGGAATATTCAGCTTGGCTCGAGTCGGATTTGGCACCAGACATGGTAGACCAGATTGAGCCAGGGTCTTTATCCGGGGATGATGTTGGATCCACAGATGGTGAGGAGCCTATAGAGGATCCTATAACTTCGACTGAGGATGCTTCATTTATAGAGTTGACAGCTTCTCTAGTGAGCACTGTTCCGCGTTCAGCCTCAGTCCCCATGGAGGCGATGGATAGACAGCTTCACCTGGTGACCTTTGAGAGGGATCAGGCTCGAGCTTTGATGTCTGCCACCATAGCTGGTAGGGATGTTGCTATTGCTGAGAGAGACGCAACCCGTGCTTCTAGAGACCAGGCCCTCATTGACAGAGATGCGGCCCAGACTTTCTCTGATGGACTCATTAGCCACGTACAGGGTGTAGTGCAGAGTCGAGAGGAGATTTTTTGTATGGCAGCAGATATGCTGAGGCGGGTTGATATGTTGGATCACGAGTTCAGAGCTGCTCCCCCGACTACAAAGACTGTTGGATATTTGGCGATGTTGGCTCGTCTCACCACTGATTTATAGCTATATTTTATTTTCCTGTAAAGACTTTGTTATTATCACTTGTCACAGGTTAGAATCAACTTTTGTATTCTAAACAGTTGTATATATAAAAAGAAGCAAGTTCAGTTCACTTCCCTTGTTTGCGCATGTCTAGCTTTGCACACGGTTGCCATTTTTACTTCATAATTTATTATGTCGATATAGAACTGGTCTCGTCATATGGCATCGTATTCGATGGGAGTGATGCTGAGATGTCGCTAGGTCATCTCCGCATTAGCCGTCGATTGGGTGGGCTTTATGGATACGATTTTGATTTCTGTATAGGTTAGGATTTGAATAATAGAAAAGTGTTTGGATTTTTTGAAGGTTAGACCGCACTATAAATGGCTGCCTACGTACCCCCACAGATGGGAGATCAGGTCTTTCGTAGTTCAAGCTCAGAACTGAAAAGTTTGAAAAGGGGTTTATTTAGGTTTGAGTTTGATTTGATATGACCTTGATTTGATTTTTTTTGTTTTTGTTTGATTTGATAGGGTTTTGATGTTTTTCAAGGGTTAGACCGCACCATAAATGGCTGCCTACGTACTCCCACATATAGGAGATCAGGACTTTCGTAGTTCAGGCTCAGACCTGAAAAACTAGACTTGATATATTTTTTTCTTTTTTTCTTTTTCTTTTTTTTTATTTTTTCTTCTTTTCTCTTTTTTTTATCAAGACATATTAGTCCAGTTTGAAAGCGAAAGGGGTCTTAGACATAATACCGTTTCACCGAGTCGGAATTGATCAGTTGCGGGAATTCCTCACCGTCCATCTCTTCCAATTTCAAAGCTCCACCTGAGAGGATTGCTTTGACAAGAAAGGGTCCTTCGCAATTTGGGGCAAATTTTTCTTTAGCTGCATCCTAGCCTGGAATGATCTTCTTTAGTACCAAATCATACTCTTTGAATTCTCGAGGTCGCACCTTCTTGTTATAAGATAGGGATATTCGTTGCTGATAGAGTTGACCGTGGAATATAGCAGCAGCTCTTCTTCCATCTATCAGGGATAACTGGTCGTATCAATCTTGTATCCATTGGCTTTCCTCTATCTGGGCATCTAGCATCACTCTTAGTGATTCCATCTCCACTTTGATACGAAGTACATCTTCCATACCATATACTAGTGAGTAGGGTGTTGCCCCAGTCGAGGTTCGAGTCGACGTCCGGTATGCGAGTAGGGTTAAAGGCAATAGATCAGGCCATCCCCGGTGATTTGTTGACATCTTCATCATTATCTTCTTGATGTTCTTGTTAGCCGCTTCCACCGCATCGTTCATCTTCGGACGATAAATAACCTAATTGAGGTTTTTGATATTGAACTTACTGCATAGTTCCCTCATCATCTCGTTATTCAGATTCTTCACGTTGTCTGATATGATAACCTTGGGTTGTCTATACCGACAGATGACGCTGTTTCTAATAAAACCAACGATGACCTCCTTAGTGACCTTGGGGAAAGAAGCTGCTTCCACCCACTTGGTAAAGTAGTCAATCATAGTGAAGATGAATCGATGACCGTTACTGGCTTTAGGCTTAACTGGTTCTATCACGTCCATTCCCCACATGGAAAAAGGCCATGGTGATGTCATGCAATGTAGTTTATTCGGAGGCGTGTGAATAATGTTGGCGTGGATCTGGCATTGATAGCAACGCTTGACATGATCATCGCAATCCGCTTTGAGGGATATCCAGTAGTGTTCTGTCCTCAAAATCTTCTTGGCAAGCATAGTCCACTCATATGTGCTCTGCACACTCCACCATATACTTAATTCATAAGTCGCTGGGCTTTATCTCGGTCTCGACATCTCAGAAGGCCTACACCTGGGTCTCTCTTATAGAGAGCATCTCCACTTAGGTAGAAATTCATGGCCATTTCCTGTATTCACTTCTTCGCGGCTTGACTCATCCCTTCAGGGGTTGACTGATCTCGCAAATATTCTTTTATATGGTGGTACCAAGGTGGTTCCATAAGTGGTATCTCATCTGATATCTCCCCTACATTGTTTCCATATATGACGGTGTATTCTGCACAGTGAAGGTGATGACCGGCATTCCCCTTCTTGCTGACAGGTTTACTAGTGAAGCTAATGTGGCTAATGCATCAGCAAAATCATTTCGGTTCTGGGGGATATGCATGAAGGCAATGTCTTCAAATTCCCCTGCCAATCTGAGGACATGTCGATGATATAGCAGTAGATGCAGTTCTTTGGTGGTGTATGTCCCGGTAGACTGTCTGATGACTATCTCCGAATCTCTAAACACCGCTAACCATTTTACTCCCATGGATTAAGCCAGCTTCAACCCCACAATGTACCCTTCATACTCTGCAGTATTGTTGGAGTTATTGAAATGCAACTTGGTGGCCACGGGGTATTGATCTCCCGTGATGGATACCAGGACTGCCCTGGCTTCGGCACCTTCAGCATTTGATGCGCCGTCAAAATACATTTTCCAGAATTGACCTTGATCTTCCTTATCGATCAGTTGAACAGTCAACACTTCCTCCTCCTGGAAATACATTTCCAGAGGCTCAAAACCCCCTGTTGGTGCAGCAGACAGGTGATCCGCAATCCCTTGCCCTTTAATGGACTTTTGGGTCACATAGATGATGTCGAATTGTTGAAGGATTAGTTGCCACTTGGATAAACGGCAGTTCAAAATTGGCTTGCTGAAGATGTATTTCAAAGGATCCATCCTCGAGATGAGATAAGTGGTATGGCCGTGTAGGTAATGTTGTAACCTTGTGGCTACCCAAGCTAATGCACAACAGGTTCTTTTGATCAGAGTATATTTCTGTTCTCCGTTGCTGAAGCATTTATTGAGATAATAGATGGCTCTTTCTTTCCCCATGTCATCCTTCTGCCCCAGTAGGCAACCCATAGCATTAAAGTTGACTGAGATATACATGAACAATGGAATTCTATGCCTTGGGGGTACCAAAATGGGTTCTTCAATCAACCTCTTCTAGATGATGTGGAAAGCTTTTCGGCAGTCTTCGTTCCATTTTCCCAAAGAGTTCTTCTTTAACAGTTTGAAAATGGGTTCACAGGTTGCTGTCAACTGCGATATGAACCGGCTGATGAAGTTTATTCTTCCCAGGAAACCTCAGATTTCCTTCTCGATCTTTGGCTCAGGCATTTTCGTGATGGCTTTGATTTTGGCAGGATCCAATTCAATGCCCTGGTTGCTCACGAGAAATCCAGCAGTTTGTTAGATTTTACACCAAAAGAACACTTCGCAGGGTTTAACTTCAGATTAAATTTGTGGAGTCGTTCAAACAATCTCCGAAGATGGGTGCAATGGTCATCAGCCTGTCGGGACTTTATGATGATATCATCCACATACACTTCGATTTCTTTGTGCATCATGTCGTGGAATAAGGTCATCATGGCCCTCTGATAAGTAGCACTAGCATTGGTAAGGCCAAAAGCTAGTCTTCGATAACAAAAGGTTCCCCAAGGGGTCTTTTCCCTGTCTTCTTCAGTAACCATGATCTGGTGATATCCAGCAAAGCAATCAGCAAAAGAATACATCTCGAACTGTGCAGTGTTGTCAATTAATATGTGGATGAACAGCACTGGGAAGTCATCTTTAAGGCTGGCTTTGGTGAGATCTCGATAATCTATGCATACTTGCACCTTTCCCATAGATTTCGGCACTGGGACTACGTTGGACAACCATTCAGGGTACGTTGACACCATAATGATTCCCGCTTTGAACTATTTGATAATTTCTTCTTTGACCTTCAGGCTCCATTCTGGTTTCAACCGTCTCAATTTCTGCTTGACTAGTTTGAACCCTTCTTTAATTAGTAGTCGATGGACAACGATATTGGTGGATAGACCTATCAAGTCTTCATGAGACCAGGCAAAAACATCCTTGAATTGGGTTAAGAGTTGGATTAGTTCTTTTTCTTGGTTAGAGGGAAGGTTGATCCCTATATGGATCTCTTTAGGATTGTTAGGGGTTCCGATATTTATGGTGGTAGTTTGATCGAGGTTGGGTTTAGGTTTATCTTCGACCCAAGCTTTGATTTCCTTGGTCACCTTGTCATCATCCCCTTCCTCTTGCTCGATTCCCATCAAGTCAAAGTCCCATTCTATGTCGAAATCGTAATCATTACTCAAATTTGGCAAGTCATGGACATGTCTAGGAATACGTAAATTTGGAAACCTGAGACAAAAACTTGATTGCTAAATTTATACAAGTCGTCGTCAATTACAAAAAGATTCATCAGTTAGTATAACAACTAGCAATAACAAGCTACAAATGAAATGAAATAGACATAAATATAGATAAAGGTAGGGCTCCCTGTCAGCGGTCACTTCCTAGTTTTTACCCTTTTCGGACGATTTGTGGGGTGATCGTCCAATTGCTGGTCATGAGATCCTGGGGAGTCCCTGAGATAGACGCGCTACTGGAGTCGTCGTCTTCCAAGATGGCCATAACTGGTTAGGAACTGGTCCCTGGATCCTCGTTTGGGACGTTTACATTTCCCCAGTTAAGGACCGGGACGATAGGTTGATCACTTGATAGATCTGCTCCGTTGGACTTCTTCAGGTCCTTTTCAGAACGGCAAAAACTACTCATGAATTGCAACTGAATTTCTTCCAAAAACTTCTAGTCTTTGACCTTCTGGGCCGCATCTTTAAGAGGCTTTTCATTCTCATCTTGCCGAGGTCTGCTTTGATTGACTCTAGGAATCAGAAGGTTCGAGATAACGACGGGGATCTTCTTTAATGATTTTTTAAATCCTGCTTCACTGAGGTTTGGCTTGAGGTGAATCAGCTGAGTAACTAGTTTGTGCTTGTGAGGATTTTGATGTCGGGATCCACTAGAATATCTGAGTCCAACCTTTCCCAACTGCGTGGGTATACAGATTGGGTTCCTGATTCCATGGACATTTTTTCCCAATCCTCGGCCTAGTCTATGTCCTCGAGACAGCATCTCTTAGCCAACTGCCATCACTTCAGGAGATATCTGGGGAATTAAGACCGGTGCCCCTACAGGGTTATATCATGGATTACTTATCTCGAAGGCTTGAAAACTGGCGGGCTCGATACCTTCATTAATGCCGATCAGAGGTATACCTTCATTAAGGCTTGAAAACTGACAGTCACCAGATTGTCGTTGACGATATATTTCAGTTATTGATGAAGAGTTGAAGGAACGGCGCCAGCCATATGGATCCATGGTCGTCCTAACAACAGATTATACCCGGTAGTGATCTTCAGGATCTGAAAAGGTATGTTAAAAGTGAAAGGGCCAATTTCCACAGGAAGTTCAATCTCTCCCATGGTATCCATTCTTGATCCGTCGAACGCCCGTACCACCACATGGCTTTCCCGAATCCGGTTTGGGTTGATCTTTATCTTCTTTAGAGTATCCTGTGGACAGATGTTTAAGGACGATCCTCCGTCGATTAGCACGCCACCTACCACATATCCTGATGAAATGACGACGATATGCAATGGTTTGTGATGCCCAGTTCCTTCGGCTGATATATCATCGTCAGTGAAGGATATCACATTACTGTCCAGTACATGGCTGATCAGGTGCTAGAATTTCTCAGTATCGATAGTCTTGGGTAAGTGTTCTTCCTCCAATACTTGGATCAGGATTTGAAGATGGTCGTCAGAATCTAATACCAAATCCAGGATGGAAATTTGATGTTGTTCTGCTTCCAATTGCTTCATCGTCCTGGCTTCACCGTGCCCCATCTTGTAGAGGAACTCTGTGATATTTCTAGTAGATACCTTCCCCAATACCTTAGTTGCCGGTTTTCCCAAACGCCCCGGGAGGTGAAATGGATTCTCCCTAGGTATGATGGCGGTACAGTCAGGTGCCAATTTTATACCTTCTCCGTAATTCCACGGTACCTTCTTCAGGCTTAGAATTGGGAGCTGCAGCTAAGGAGCCAACATCAGGGGTTTTGACGCGGGTATCTCTAGAGTGGCCTTGTTTCTCTGCTCAGATATTCCTTTGACAGTTATGGGTCTGCCGGATGTTCCTTCCATGCAAAGGATAACAGCTATCATACCCTCTAAATTCCTCGGTCCTCGAGGGTAATTCATCTCTTCCTCGCAAAAGATCTCAGCTTTGTTCATCAATTCCAGTTCTCCGAATTCAATCAAGTTCTAGATTAAATGTCGCAGGGCCCAACACTCCTCAGTGGCATGTCCAGGAGCATTTGATTGGTATAGGCAGCATCTGGAAGGGTCGAAACATTTCGATTGTGGATCTGGGGGTGGCAAAAATTCTGTGATCTTCCCCTCCTCGATCAAGGTGCAGAGAATTTCCTCCCTGGATTGCTTTAAAGGGGCGAATTTTTGTTTAGCCATAAATTCTCATCGGCTCTATAGTCTAGCTTCACGGGTCCTCTTTTCGGTCCATTTATTCTGCTCCTGGCAGCGAATCCGATCCCTTCTAGAGGTTGAAACATCTTGGACAAATATGGGGTCGGTCGGTTTTGCTAGGATCTGGTCTATCAACTGTCGGGTCAACTAGTGTTGGTATACAACCAATTCTGCCAACTGATCAACTTGAGCCTTGATTGAAGCCAAGTCGTGTTCTACCCCATACTTTTCTTCAGGGTATGCCCACATTGTAGGGTCTTATGCAGAGGGTAACTCTCCCATCTTCCTAAGGTATTTACGATTTTCCCTGCTTTCGGCACTGATCATATTGACTCCTTCCTCCGTATGCTGAGGCAGAGGGTTGTTGTTGACATTCGGCTGCTCGAGCGCTTTGACTATAATCTCTCCACTGTCAATCAAGTTTTGAATTTTGTGCTTCAGAGTTCAACACTCCTGAGTATCATTCCCAGGTGAGTTAGAATGGTAGGCGCATTTCTTACTGGAATCGAATTGCTTTTCGTTTGGATCGGAAGGTGGAGCAAGCTCAATGACCTTCTTCTTGGCGATCAGTAAGGCTAATATGTTCTCCAAGGAGTCTCCCAAAGGAGTGAATATCCTTCTTCTCTTGTTTTCCCCAACTTTCACTGCAGTAGGATTTCAAAAATTCGCTGGATGAGAGTTCTGCCTCTGGATGGGTGAGTTAGGGCTCTTGCTGGCAGATTGTCCATGCAATATTAAAGAGACGTCTTTTTCCTTTCTCTTCGATCCTCTTTTCGGAGCGCTGGCATAATTTCCCAATTGTATGTGCTCGGCTACGGCTTCCAAAGCAATGAGGTCCTTAATTTTTCCAGACTTCAAATCCATTTCTGCCATGTCCCCGTGTTTGATCATTTCGGAGAAGGATTTTCCTAACCCGGCAAGGACTCCCTCATAGAAAGGGGCTTCTTGGATATCAATGAAGGTTGTCACCATCTCACCCTCATCCATAGGTGGGTTGACTTGGGCCGCCATTCGCCTCCACCGCTGCGCGTATTCTCTGAACGTTTCATTTCCTAGCTTTTTGACTTCGGTAACCTGGAAGCGATCAGGTGCCATCTGGGATTGGAAATTTTATTGGTTAAGGAAAGCATGGGCCAAATCTTCCCAACCTCTGACTTTGGAATTGTCTATCCGTGCGTACCACGTTCGGGCTTCACCGGTAAGGCTCTTCTGAAACAGTTGCATCTGGAGGTTCTAATCCTCAACGTAAGTTCCAAGTTCACCTATGTAGACTTTCAAGTAAGTGTATAGGTCTCCCAGTCTGTTATATTTCTCGAACTCGGGGACTTAAAACTTATCGGGGTATCTCGCCTTTGGGAAAATACACAGATCCAAGTAATTCACGCTCCCGTGGGATTCTGTCCCTTTCATAAACTGGCTAGCGTCCTCCATTTGTCTAACTTTCTTCCTAATGTCTCCAGTGTCTCTGTCCTCCCGGAGGTCTATGATTTCCCGTGTCATCTTCTGGATTGGGGCCTCCTTGGGTACTTCAACATCGCGGGGAAAGATAGGTGTGGACGTATAGATATCACCTTCCTTCTCGGGTACTTTCATGTCTCCTTGCACAGAGGATTCAGTCAGACTCTTGTGCTTAGATTCCTGAGATACTTTGCACTGTTCTTTTAACATGGTCATCATCTCGATCATCTGTTTCTTAAACTCCTCGAATTCATTTTGAGATACAGGGGTATGTTTAGATGAACTTCCTTCAGCCATCTTGAACGGTGATGAACAGGCCTTCTTGGCTTGAGATCGGGTTCTAGGACCAATCTGCACAAAATCGATATCTAGTTTAGACTGGATATTAGTGGATAGGGATGCACGATATGCTATGCATCAGTTTAATGGATTTTTAATCTTTTCCTGCAACACAACGGTTTAGTCGAATTGATGACAGGATGTGAAAGATGTATATATGACAGTTCATGATGACGGTCATTTATATACACAGAAGATTAAATAGGGCATGAAGAAGCACTTCGCGCGTTTGGTTTATCAGAGGCTAACCTATCTTAGGGTTACTCTCACGGGCTGTTTGAAATTGGTTCCCAGATCTTCACAATTTACTTGATGAAAACATCCATTTTTTAATTGGAGCGGATCTGAGTGGTGCCTTTCCTGAGCCTCACAATGGAAACACCCAGAGGAGTCCAGTAATAAACAATAGACAGGATTGCCTCCAAATGGAGGTATCATACAACATACATTCACATACATTCACGTCCTCACCACATGTAATATGATGATATTGTGCGAAGCACTAATATATTATGCAAGGCACTTAATACAAAATGCTAAAAGATTGACACAATTATCACACACAAAGATCATTCACACAAATGCACATGTAGAATGAAAATCAAAAAGTTTGATCGCGGCTTAAGTCCTCTTTGATCCCCAGCAGAGTCGCCACCTGTCGACGCTGGGAAGAATTTTAGTCCTCTTTGTACCCTTTTTTGTTGAAGGAAGAGGTCTTTTTCTCTTTGGGTTGGTTTCCCATCCTCTCTTATCCGGGGGAAAAAGAGAGGATTGCACATATTCCCTAATTTGATATTATTCTACCCTCTCGCTTTCGCTTTGTCTTTGGGGTTTCGTTTAAAGGGTGAATTTTGTAGGAAACTGGTATCGACGATTTGAAAAGATTGATTTAATTTTAATGATTGGACCGAATGAGACAGAGTAGCCAGTTAGTATTTTGGAAATGGATGTACCAACTCATCCGAGTTTTAATAGTTTTTTCGTAAGATGGTCCAATGCGTGACTCTAAAGATTAGTCTTGAAACCCGAGATTCGTGGAATCCGGGGGCTAGGTTAAGCGGGGGGAAGGTGTTAGGCACCCCCTCGACTCCTGTGCAAGCACGATACCGCATCTTATTAATTTTTTATGCATTAAATGTGTATGTGTGTTTGTGTGTTTTATTTTGAAAGCTTTATCAGTCTCTTTTTCTAAGTCTTTATTTTGGGTGACTTGAAAGTAGTGTTGTACCTCTTTTGCGCCTAGGTACGAAGGATTTGATTTAATGAAAAGTTCATTTTTAACAAGATATATGAATTGAAGTGAGGTTTTGGAAAGTAAGATTTTCAAATCCTTTGCCCGACTAGGAATCCAAGGACTTCGATACTTCCTTTTATTCTTTACGTTCATTACGTGATCTACTCCGAATCGCTTATTTTTCATCAAAAGCTCTTTGTAGTTTTATTAGAAATCATTTTGATGATATGTATGTAAAAGCATTAAAAAGGATTCAGATCATCATCGGGCATGTAAGCCATCTCGATGAATCGAGCTCCCACAATCAAGGTTTTCACTATCATGGGATCTTGAATCCGACCTCTCGAGACTAACCCCTCAAGTTCGTTTTCAAGATCCAAATATTACATGTACAACGATATTTACGTTATTTAAAACGTTTACATCATCAAAACCGGTCCGTCGTGGGAATCAAGTCGAATCCATTCGGGGATCTCAACATCGGGATTCCTAGGCTCACATGATCTGTACAATATTACATATATATAACATCCACGACTTTGATATTAGATGATTTCATCAATTAAAATCACCGTTTAAGCCGTTTTGGCCCCCCTTTCACCTCTAAATATAGATTTAGGGTTATACGGGTTAACCGGGACCGTTCAAAATAATAAATCCCTAGATATACCATAAATCTAATCTGTTATAGCCCACGGGTTAAAGCTTCATGCTTAATAACCTCTCGGGGGCTAGATTAGGCTTAGACTTAGGTATATCTAGCCTTTGCGGTCGATTTACAACGTAATAAGCACAATATAACCCATAGAAATGTAAAATCTATCAACTATTACACAATATGCTTAAAATACAACAAGTTTAACTATATTGAAACAAGATATTTCATTAATCTATCATTTGAACAACATTTACAAAGAACCGAAGCTCGAAAGTGCGTTATTTCACTTTGGGGGACGCGTAAACAAGCATTTTGACTCCCGGGATGAACTAAGAACACTAGTAGGGCTTCAAGTATGTCTTAAGTGGGATGATTGAGATTCAAAGATGTGAAGAAGAGTTCCACCCGAGCCTTTCTCACTCTAGAATGACTTTTTCTCTCTATATTGTCTCTCTCTTTTTTTCTTAAAATGAACTAAGGTGGTTGTTATAAGCTACCGTTGGCAGCTGCAACCATACATGCGGCAAGCCGCAGATATGGTCAAGGCTGGCCCAAGTGGGCCCCACATGCTCGGTTGTTGGTCCTTTGGTCCCGGTTCGACAGAAGTTGACGTCCACCGCTCGATCTTTCGAACTGTCTTTGATACACGTAGAGGGAACATATTGATTCTGACTGGATTAGGGTTCGGGAAGTCAATACTCGTAGCTGAGATATATCCTCCAGGTCTGGATATCAGTTAGCTGACTCGTCTCTGATGGCACGTCGTTCGAGGTTTGCTGAGGTGGTTTCTGATGATCTCTGTCTTAGTTCTTCGATCCTCGATCGGTTCGTAGTATGTTCGGACTTCATTGGTCCTCTTCATCACTCCCGGGGTTGTCTCCGAGATGACCGGGTTCTTTTTCCCTACTTCGCGGTTGTCTCCGAAGTAAAATGATGCTTTTACCCTCCTACAGGGTTAGTACACTGGAAGCAAAATTTCGAGTGTCTACAGGGAGCAGTTACTAAGGGGAAGCAGTTGTAAAATCAGAAATATTTTTGGTTTGTTGTCTTCATCAAAATGGGGGAGATTGATAGGTCTCCAAACAAATCAGTTTATTTTGATGATGTTGATGATAACAAACTTAGTAAATAGGATTAATATTAAAAAGGTAGAATCCTCTCTATAGGATTATTATAAATATTGATTTTAATTATCCTATTTTATTCCTATCAAATATATTTTTTCATCCTAAAATTGAATTTATTTTTCTTGACCTTGATAAATTAATTATCAAGTGTTAATTAAATTTATTCAAATATTAACATTTCCTAAGGCAAGGAGATTCCTATTCTTTTCTAAAATCTTTCTAAACTCTTATTGGGCAAAAAGTATTTCAAAACCATTTATATATATATATATATATATATATATATATTACGGTATGTATATATATATATATAAGATAAATGCATTATATATATATTTAATGCATGCATGTGTCGTGTGTGCAAGTGAGAATGCATGTGTGTGTGCTGCCGTGTGTGTGCAAAATAAGAGTGCAAGTGTGAATGCATGCAAGTAAAGTATGCTTGTGCAAATGTGTGTACATGTGCTGAAGAAACCATTTGCATGGTTTTTGTCTTTGAAAAAGGCTTGCCCATTTTGAAAGAAACGAACATGCAATCCTTTTAAAAAACAAAACTTGGTTAGTTAGCAAAATTAATTTTCGGAGTTGCCCAATCCGTGTGCTTTAGCATTCATCCGAACCATTAATTTTTCATCATACAATCTGAACATTTGATTCAAAAATCAGATTCCAAAAATTATTATTTTGCCCTCAACTTCAAAATCGTATAAATAGGAGGCTTTTCATTCATTCTAATTTCACCAATTTACAAAGCAACGAAAAACTATATCTCATTGCCTACATAATCTCTCTGAAAAAAACTTTCTCTATATCTTCTATTTCAAAGTTCTATTTCTTGAAAGAAGATTAAATTGGTCAAAGTAGTTGAGATAAGTCATTAAATTTCTGTATTTATATTATCTCATATCTGTTTATATATATAGATATATTTAAGATAAATTGTTATACACATCTATATATATATCTATATTTAATCTATTAAATATTATAAAAAGTCTGCACTTAGATACCGGATAATTCGGATGTCATTTATATAAAATTCTCCGAAACGGTCTTTAAATCCTAAGTGGCTTTTTATTAATATTGATACATTATATAAGTATTGAAAAATATTTATATAATTATCAGATTGTGAAACACACAATTTGGTCAGAACTTAGATACCGGATAATTCAGATGTTACTTATATGAAAGTCTCCGAAACAGTCTTTAAATCCTGAGTGACCAAATTTTCACAACATAGATTAACTAATATATATATATATATATATATATATATATATATATATATATATATAAGTTGGTGAATATTTATCATACTTAATTGTGATACACATTTATATATATATATATATATATATATATATATATTTAATTTATTAAATATTATAAAAAGTTTGTACTTAGATACCAGTATAATTCAGATGTCATGTATATGAAATTGTCCGAAACGGTCTTTAAATCCTAAGTAATTTTTTTTATTAATATTGATACATTATATAAGTATTGACAAATATTTATATAATTATCAGATTATGAAAAATATAATTTGGTCAAAACTTAGATACTGATAATTTGGATGTCATTTTTATAAAATTCTCCGAAACGGTCTTTAAATCCTAAGTGGCCAAATTTTCACAACATAGATCAAATATAATATAATATAATATATATACATGGGTGAAACAAATTTCATCAAGTACTATATAATTGATAAATCTGTTATATTTGATAAACTTTTATAAACAAGTATTTCAATTATAAACTTACTTATTAAACAAAAATACTTGTTGCACTATAAGTGATTTTATATGGTTTTTTAAAATCAAAGTTATATCTTTTCAAAACTATAGAAACACATTCTTTAAAAAGAAGAAACTTTTCTAGAAGTATTTAAACCATAGAAAAATATTCTTTATCAAAAGAAAAGAAATTCTTTATAAAACTGCATCAATTTTTATATATGATTATTTGAAGCATTTCATATAAAAGTCTTGAACTTTTATTTATTGATCATAAAATACATATCTGCTTATCTGAAGCATTCCATATAAAATTCTTGAACTTTTATTTAATATTTGATCATAAAATATATATCTGCTTATTTAAGAAGCATCAACTATAAAAGTTATTTGAACTTTTATAAGTCTGTACTAAACTTTATCTGCTTACTTTAGAAGCAAATTCAAACTATCTTTTTGTAAAAGAAAAAGGGTAGAGTCAGTTTATTTTATATCTGTGAGAAAGACAAAAATTCTTTGACCAAGACCAGAGTCTTAGAGAGGTCAGCTGGGAGTTGGGTCTCTAGTGAACTTGTGAGGTGAGGAAGAGATTGTTGTTTCAAGACCAGGTTATAGAATAGTTCTGAGCTCTAAAAGAAGGTTCAACTAAGCTTGAGGAAGGAGCTGAGAGTTCGCTGTCCAAGATAGTTAGTTGTAAAGAGTTGTAAGTTGATTTATAAAACTTTGTAAAGGTTTCTCCACCTAGTGAAGGAGCATTTATTACGGGGAGTAATAAGATCTCATGCCCTGGAGAGGAGCTTGAGACTGGACGTAGCAATATACCCGAGCTGTATATTGTGAGCCAGATAAAACTTTGTGCATTGTGTGATTGAATTTTTCTAACTCTGCATATTAATTTCTAACACTATAAATTAATTTGCTAAAAATTCAAAAAGGCCTAAGATAATTTTTTAACTAGTAATAATCCATTCAACCTCCCTTCTAGATTACTATTTGACTTTCATATTTGAATTTATTTAATTAACACTTGATATTTAATTTATCAAGGTCAACAAAAAATAATTTCAATTTTTAGGATGACAAATAGTTTTAATAAGAATAAAATAGGATATTTAAAAACAGTTATGTAAAATTCTATAGAGAGGTTTCTACCTATTTTAACTTAATCCTATTTACTAAATTTGTTATCATAAAAAAACTAATAAGTTTGGAGACCTATCAATCTCCCCCTTTTTGATGATAACAATGAACTAAAAATATTTTTCATTATAACTGTTCCCCCTTAGTTTATGCATACTCAAAAATTTAAAATTTTGTAAATTTTCCTAAAAATTTATCTCAACAGTTTGAAGCAGTTTACAGCAATATTAGAGTAGCAGTGTAGAGCAGTTCATACTATGTGATATTTTTCTTCTCCCCCTTTGTCATTACAAAAAGTGGGGAAACAGAAAACTGTTTATAACCTGCAAAAACAGTTATTATTTAAAAACATTATTTATGAAACCTGTAGGAAAATATGTCAGAAAAGATAAATATAGGAAAGAGATATTGCATGCAGAGTTAGTAGTAGTTAGTATTAGGTACAATCATCCCGAATAGTTAGATATAGCATATATATATATACAGTCCTCCCGAATAGTTAGACATCTGGCAAGTGAGCAGGGGAGAAATTTAGACCAAGAGGAGGTAAAGTATCATCCAGAGGGGTTTGAGCAGACTGGTCTTCTCTAGCAGAGGTTGTGCTAGCAGAAAAATAATATGGTGGTAACGAGATCTTTTGGAGTTCCATCAACATATATAGCATGTCTCTGAGGTGATGCACATATATTTGTAGAGTTTCTATTTGACTCAATAAGTTGCATTGATTTTGATGGGAAAGTTGAGTCAAACTATTCAGGGTATCTATTTGGGAAAGTAGATTCAAATGGGGTTCGAGAGACTCAGTAGTTTTTGGTTTAAAATTTATCAGTGGTCTTAGATGCATATTAAGGTGTGATACAATGTTGCTACTTTTCACATACTGAGTTTGATGATTAAGCACATTGATACCAAGATGTTGAAATATAGAAGTGAGGACAAGACCATAACCAAGACAATTATGATGATAACAATACTCAAAAGAAGTTAACATAAAATATGGGAGATTATAAGCCGGCATATTTTGAGTCAAAACACACTTCATTAGTTCTAAATCAAAAGGATGAAGAAGTTTGTTTTCCCTGACAGGCATAATGTTGTGCCTAAAAATTCTAGCTATAAATTGACACTAGGGAGTCAGAAATTCAGAACCAACTTTGCATGGAATATCAAATAGTTGAGTAGGTACCAATTGATCAGTGAAAGTGGCCAGATTATGTTTAAATGTGATGCAATTACTGGTGGACGTGCCTATGGGATGAATAGTCATTGACTCTTGGAAGTTCTAACACACTGTTGCCTAGATGTAATGCATTTAAAATAAGTTGTTCATCAATGACATACTCCTGACCTTGTATGTAAGTACAGATAGCAGTTAAGAGACCAGTTGAGTTTCTAACAAAGGTCATATAAGAGTATAACTCTGCAATGAGTGAAGGATAAATTTGCCTATTTGTGAAAGTGATCAAACATTCCCATCCCAATTTTTGATTTTTTCAAGTAAGTCAGGAAAACTGTTAAAAGAAGTACCCATTCCAGGAGTGAGATTGTGTCTTAAATGCGTATATTTGACTTGTGAAGAAAGAGTGACCAACTGTGGTGAAAATGTATCAGGGTACAATTATGACAGAAGAGGTAATTTGTTTCTTTTAGAAGAGTAAACTTGGTCCATTTTTGAAAAACATGGACAACTAAGAGATAGATGAGGATGCAAATAGATAAAGGTCAAACACAAATAGATGAGAGATGTATGCAGTAAAAACATGCACTGTCTATTTATAGAAGTGGTAGATAACCCATAGTCTGAGCATTTATATATGTATATAGATGTAAGCACTCATTGATCAGATACAAATAGATAGGTCAAAAAAAGTATAGATGCAACTTGTAGTAAAGACAGAGAAGTATAAAAAATGTGTTGGTAAAGGTACTGTCTAATCCATTAAATGTATTTTTCAAAAAGTAAAATGTCAATACAGTCAAGGGAGGGAGATATTGGTTCAACCAGTCCAAAATTTTGTTACTGTGACCTCATGTCTTTAGAAAAACAGATTTTGCAAAATAGAGAGAAAAGATTGAGCATGTCTTATCACACCAGAAAAGAAAGGCAACTCGTAAATACAGCAAGATTTTATCAGATACATATCAACATGAGGTGTTCAGAGACTCATAACAAAATCCAGTGCAAACAGAAAAACGAATCAACCCACATGTACAATATTTCAGAGAAGAAAAAAAAATTAGTGCTAACACAGAGTTTCAAACCTAGAAATTTTAACCCATCAAAGTAATCATAAATATATCCCAACACATTAGTTATAGAGTAGATGACTCAATAAATAACTCAGCACAAAAGACGTGACTTAACACAAACTTAGCCTCAACACGGAAGTCAAAAAGAAAATGTTTTTAACCTGAAAGCTCGTTCCAAAACACATGCATGTCCACAGATTATTTTTCTCTCAAACTCAGCAGCCAAAGTAATACACATATATCAGAAATATATTTTTGAAATATATATATATATTTCAAAATTATATGTATATATGGAGATGTACGTAAGATGGCTTGGATCCGTCATAGTCTTATAAAAACATAAGAATTTATATAGCAAGAACATATTAAGTTTTTTTTATATATAAAAACTTTAGGGTTTTTGAGAAAAATTAAAAAAAATGTTATTTTAGAAAACCAAGAATTGATAGTCGTTCAAATTAAATAGTGTTTTAGCAGTCAAATAGTTTCACCAAAAATTGAAGAGAGATAAATTAGCACTGGAAACCGTAACCCTAGAAATATCATAAATCAGAGAAATGGACATATTTGAAAATAAATTTTTTTATTTAAAATAATCCTTTGAAAGATCTAATGAAGAACTTGTAGATCTGAAAAGATATACAAGATCCAAAACACAAAAAGACAAAATAGAACAAAATCGATCTATAGGATGATGAAATCGATTGTGTAGAATCGATCTATTTCTCAAAATCAAATTGGAGATCATACATTTTTTGTAGAAATTGATTAGGATTTAAGAGAAACTCGGGGGGAGAGAGAGAAAAGGCGACAGAAGAGAGACAAATGAAAATAAGAAATGAATTAAAAACAAATTATTTGCTATTTATGTGATGCCCCCAAAATTGGTCCACACAAACCATTTTGAGTGGCCAAAATACACATTACAGAATTTAAATACAAAATTTTTATTTCAACTACTAAACTGTCGTACAAAATACGACCACACATAAATTGTGAGTTTTAATACAAATAACAGTACCCACACTCCAAATCAATGATACCTTACATGAAGGAACCGTCAATAACTATTTTAGACATTAAAATCTTTGGAAAATGCTCAAGGAAGCCTTCGTACATGGGCGGCCAGGCTTCTAAGTTATAATAGATATAATAGGACTTGATAATTAACCTTGGTTGACCCAATAGACCCCGACGAAGAACGAGAAGTTTACTATCCTTTTCATTCGAATGCTAGGTATTTTCTTGCCATATAATTATCTCCATTGTCTCAAACTGAGGATTATATTCCAACCATACTCCAAGATTATATAGGTAGTGCTCATAGATATAGTCAGCAAGTGGATGCGCACAACCATGTCTTATGATAACACCAATTTGTATGTGGTTAGACATCTTGTATGATAGTGGCAACACATCCTTCCAAAGTCAGGTTCTTATCACCCTATTGTTGTTCACCAAAATCAATTATTAAATGACGTATAAAATAAGACACACACATTTTAAGTCCTCAATACAATTATTTTCATACTGTTTTATGGGAAACTTCAACAGTTATAGACCATCGCTCTATTCCCCTGTTATCCCCGCTCGACCCAGCTACACTCTTAGTACCTGAAAGGAATTGTGAAGCAAAAGGGTGAGCACAAATAGCCCAGTAAAGAACATCATGACTTAATTAATAAATACTGAATTATCCTTAGTCTTCAACAGTGAAAATCTAACAGAATATAATAGACAACAAGTTTTACATCAACCACTGCCGCAGAACGAACAATCCATTAGAAAAGTCAAATAGACCATAATGTCTATTATCTTCTCCATGTTAAAAGTCCACCCACAATATTCTATCCCTGTAACATCAATCAACAGTTCCTTCCCGCAATAGTTCATGATCATAATTATGTTGATTAATTCCTTTTTGCACCCAAGACGAATTGAATTTTCATCACACGTCTTTACCTTAGTAGGAGATTGGATAATGCAATAGTGTAGTAGTAGAATACTCTTCTTCTTTCTATTTTATTATCTCTCTATAGCTTTAGTGAATTGGTGAGAAATAAAGAAGAAATGAGCTTCTATTTATAGAAGAATTTTAGCTTGGCCCTTGAAATGTGAAGAGGCAAGTGGCTTGACACCTGTAATGTGAAAATGTAAGTGGTTTGACGCCTGTAATGTGAAAAGATAAGTGGTTTGACGCCTGTAATGTGAAAAGATAAGTGGTTTGACGCTTGTAATATGAAAAGGCTAGTACTATTGGCGAAAGTGACTCTTAGATGATGACCTACGGGTCCCAAACTTACAAAATGCCATATATCACCATTATATCATTCGAGTGTTAGCAACTTCTTCTAATGGTTATGTTACTCATCACATAATTAATCAACGCTTTTTAATCCTTCAATAATTATTCACAATTAATATTATAGATTTACAATATTGACAATTAGATCGTTCCTAGGAAAGAGGGGGCTTTTCGATAATGATTTCTCCTTATTGGCACGCAATTAGATAACCTAATCCCTTTCCGCTACAAAACTTTTTAGACATTGTCAATAATGCAAATAATAATATGAATAACTGTGTCATGTCAATTATTTATTTAATAATATAAAATATTGTGCAGATGATACTGTGACAATAATTGAATTAATAATATGAGATACTATGCAGCAACTACTGTGAAAATTATTGAATGAAACTGAGTGACTTTTTACGTAAGCATCAATAATCAGAGATACTGTGCAATACCGCGTACCACCGTGGAACAACGCGTTTTACTATACTTTTATCACCTGTTATTTCTGTCGCTTTCTATATCCGACAGCTATTCCGTTGTGGGGTCCATCAATGATTGCGCCGTCGTACGAATATTTTCCGACAAAAAGAATATTTCTCGACCAAATGAATATTCTCCAATAAAACTAATATTTTATGACAACTTGCTTACTTTGTAAAATTTGCACAAAACACCTTTAACTTTAACATTTTATCAATTTAATCATTACCTGAATAGAACAATAATTATAAGAAAAATTGAATATTTTTATTTCATAAAATTCGAGTTTTACAATTTATATTTAGGTTAATTAACCTGATCTGACGGTTGATAGCTAATCTCAAAAATTGATCAACGGTCAGGATTGACCCGGAGCTTTTAATTCTGATATGATCACTTGACTTTGATCCAACGACTGACAGGAGATTATGCTTTCTTCTTTTGATCGAATGGTCCTTATGCTTGATCCGTGTGACGTATATAGTTGGCTTCTGATTGGCTCACATTAATATACACGGATGGGGCTCATTTTGACCATTGGATGATCTTTAGATCAACAGTTCAGATTTTCTCTTGGTATATTTATATAAATACATATATATTAAATAAAGATTAATAAATAGATAAATAATTAAAGAGATATTTATACATATATAAGAAAAATTATATGTATATGAAATATTTTTTATTTTTTAATATGAATTATATATATTAATAATTTTAAATATTGAGTATATAGGTATATAAACAAATATGAAAATATATTATATAGTTATATAAAAATAGGAAAAGAAATTTAAAAAGTAAATATCAATGTAATAATGATAATATATATTTTAAAATATGAATAATAAATGTATTAAAGAGAAATAAAAATTTAGATGTATGTAAAAAATTTGAAAAGCTTTAATTATTAAGAATATAAGAATATAGATAAATATATGTATATATAAGATAACTAAATAATTATACTGATAAATAGAAAAATTGAAATACTTGTATTAATATACCAAAGTAGTAATTTTAACTAGATAGTGATCTTAATTATAAATTAAGTGTATATAGACATTTTTAAAACATGTAAATATAATAAAGATTTGAATATTAACAGGATAAAAATAAAAGGAATAATTATAAGTGATATTTTAAATTCGAATATATTTTATTTAAAATTATATTTAAATGCAACAATAATTATGAGAAAATATCTAACATTCCTAAATCCAAACATAATTTACAAAATCTATATGAACTTAAAGGTTTAGTAAATATATCAGCAATATTTAATTATGTGCCGATGTGTTCTAACTTGATAATGCCACTTTTTACATGGTCTTGTAAAAAATGATGTCTAACATCTATATGTTTTGATCTAGCATGTAATACAGTATTTTTACTCAAATTTAAAGCACTTGTATTATCAAATAAGATTGAGACACAGTTAAACTTTTTATTGTAATCAGCCAGGGTTTGTTTCATCTATAATATATGTGCACAACATCTCGTGCAACAACTATATATTCTACATCAGTGGTTGAGATAGATACTGAGTTTTGTTTCTTAGAGAACCAAGACACTAAACACCCACCTAGAAACTGACACGTGCCACTTGTAATTTTTCGATCAACATGATGACCGACATAGTCAGAGTCTGAGAAAAAAATAAGATCAAATAGTTGACCTTTAGGATACCATAGACTTATATCTGTAGTTCTTTTGAGGTAACAAAATATTCTTTTTACTGTAACCAAATGTGATTCCTTAGGGTTTGATTGTAATCTATCACATTACAGACACTGAACATAATGTCAGGTCTACAAGCTGTGATGTATAAAAGGCTACCAACCATTCCCTTATATTTCTTTGTGTCAACACTTTTTCTATTTTCATCAGCAGTTAGTTTATCACTAGTTGACATAACAGTATTAAGAGGTTTCACATATTCTAAACCAAATTTCTTAATCATTTCTTTGCAGTATTTAGATTGAGAAATATGAATACCTTTTTCTCATTGTTTGATTTGCGATCCTAGGAAGAAATTTAATTCTCCCAACGTACTCATTTCGAATTCCTTATTCATGCTTTCAGAGAAATCATTACACATAGTAATGTTAGTAGATCCAAAAATGATGTCATCAACATAGATTTGTAAAATAAGAAGATCATCATTTTTATACTTAGTAAATAGAGTAGTACCAACAATTCCCCTTTTAAAACCATTTTCTAGTAAGAATTTGCTTAACCGTTCATACCATGCTCCGAGGGCCTCTTTTAAACCATATAAAGCTTTATGTAGTTTATACACATAATCAGGATAATAAGTTTCTTCAAAGCCAGGAGGTTGTTTAACATAAACTTCCTCCTCAATAACGCCATTTAAAAAAGTAGATTTGACATCTATTTTAAATATTTTAAAATCTTTGTGGCAAGTAAATGTTAATAACATACGTATAGACTCGATTCTAGCAACAAGAGCATATATTTCATCATAGTTAATACCTTCAAGTTGATTGTACCCTTGGGCAACTAGTCTTGCCTTGTTATGTATGACCGTTCCACTTTCATCTAATTTGTTATGAAAAACCCATCGAGTTTCAATAATGGAAGTTTCCTCTAGTTTTGGAACTAATTCCCAAACTTTATTTCTTGTGAACTGTTCAAGTGCATCCTGCATAGCTATAATCCAATATTCATCAATCAATGCATCTTTTATGTTTTTAGGCTCAATTTGAGATAAGAAATATAAATGACCAACTATATTTTGTGCTTGTGATCTCGTCAGAATCGTTTTATCGATATAACCAATTACATTTTCATCGGATGATTTCTAATGACATGTGATTCTTTGGGTAAGTCATTTAACTGAGGATTGAGATTTTCAAGAGGATTAATATTTATAGGTGGAGATGTATATCTATTTTTTAGTTCTTCAATATTTCTGAGAATGTCTTCAATGACAACATCATTATCTACTAGCTCTTTATATTTTGGAGGGGGTTTAGACTCATCAAAAGTTACATTCATTGACTCCTCAACAACAAGAGTTCTTTTATTAAACACTCTATATGTTTACTATTAAGTGAATATCCTTTCATCAGATTTGGGATCGAATTTCACCAAATATTTTTTAGTATTCAGAATAAAACATTTACTCCCAAAAATACAAAAATAATTTATTTTTGGAGTTCTTTTATAAAAAGCTCATAGGGAGTTTTGAGCAACATTGGTCTTAGTAAAACTTGATTTAAGATATAAAAGGATGTTGCAATTGCTTCAACCCAAAAGTATTTAGGAAGACTGTGACAAACGTGAATTCTATAATTTATTTTAAATATTTATTAAATTAAATAAATATTTTGTTGATTTATTTATTGAGTTAAATAAATATTTGATGGAATTGTGGTAGATTAATTTAATTAAATGTGTTACATTGATTAAATTAATGTTGAATAATTTTATATTTCAAAGTGTGAATTTAATTGAGATTATTAAATTAAATGAGTTGTTATTAATTATAATATTATTTTAATTAATTAGAGATTTATTTATTTATCATAATTAATAAATAAGAATTTTAATTATGTGATGATGTGATTTAATGTGTAATATTATTTTTTATTTAATTAAATTTAAATAAAATTATTTGATTAATTAAAGTGTGACAAATAAACTATATAATAAACAAGTTAATTAAAATAATGGGAAAATGAGTTAATTTGGTCCAACCAAACATAGCCTTAAGAACATGGGAGCAGTTAAGGCCTGATGCGCTTAACCGCTACCCATGTTCCACCGGTTACATTATACGTAGTTCTATGTGTTCTGTATTCATTCATATTATATTCATATCAGTTAGACAAAAACTTAGAGAGAAAAAGAGAGAATTGAGAGAAAAGTTGAATTGAAGAAGGAATTTGGAGAAGTAAAAAGGAGTTCTATCATCTTCTAATAATCTTAACAGAGTTATCATGGTAATTCCTTTATCTTAAGCTTTTAATTTTACGTTCTAACTTTTCTCCATTAACATATACTTGAGTTCTTTGTAAATAGAATTTCATGACTTAATTGTTAAAAACTTGGTGTTAGATGTTTATTATCATGCATAATCTAATTGTATATGATTTATATGTGTTTTAGAGTAATTAATCCATGAAATCATGTTTAAATTGGAGTTTTGAAACTTACAGAGTAATAACATATGAATATGGCTTATATGTAAAAACAATCATGCTTCAATTGTATGCTAAACTATAAATTGATGATTAATTATGTTTATACATGTAAAAACGAAGAGAACGAAACTTAAACGGACTGATTTGGTGTTATAACAAATATGTAATGTATGATTTCATGAAAATTGACGAAACTATAAAAAATATCAAGAACATAAAAATTATGTGTTCTAATTTGGTTGTTTACGTAATTTAAGTTGTTAAAAGCATGCTAAGAATGTTATATAATGTTTATGTTTAGTTCAGAATATATGGGTAGCACTAAATTGGATGTTTGAGTATGATTTTGACATAAAATGGCTTTTTCTATGTTCTTCGCAAACATTGTCAAGTCTCACTGCGTCGCGGCGCCGCAGCGCCGGTTCTATGAAGAAACCAAGCGCTGCAGCGCCAGGCCAGTAGCCGACTGACGTAGGCTCTGCGCCGCAGCGCCGGTCCCAAGTTCAAACTAGGTGCTGCAGCGCCGGCTAACAGAATGGCCTAGAGAATTTTATTTAAGTGTTCATGTTCAGAAATATAATTTAAAACCTAATGTAATGAACATAATAACGTGTTAATCATATATTGAGATGTTAAAACGGATTATTAACTTGTCAATGATGTTTACGAGATTAATTGATAAGTTGAATACATATATTAAACTTGTTGTTCATGAAGTCTAATAATGTGATTAAAGAGTTAACATTTGTGGATCCAATTAATATAATCGGATTTAGAGTCGAGTTTATTCATGATGCTAGTTGAGTTACGATTAATTGGTATTGTGAATATAATGGTATGTAGGATTAATTGAGGGACGTGAATAGTATTTGTCTAAACTACGCATGAGGCAAGTTTCTTAACTGTACTTTTAATTGAGCAAGTTTTCTTATCCTATCTTGACCACAATTACGTAAGTCTTAAATCATATTCTTATATCGATCAAGTTCCTATTGTTGTTTATTCAAGTTCATGATTCCATATGAGATGTTCTAATTCTTTTTAAAGTAATATTTCGTCTATACAATGCTTATTCAATTATATACCTTTGAGATTCATTATTTGAGTTAAGTATCAATTTTATTATTGAACCATGAAAGATTAGCGTGCCCTTATTGATTCGACTAATCCATAGTTGATGACCGTTCTAAATTCTAGAACTGTTATTGAGCTTATCCAAACCAAACTTCCTTTGGTGGGGACTCTGATGTCAAACTGAGATGAACAACCCTTTATGGGGGATTATTTTCGCATTAGCGTTGAGATGATGTGCACATACATGGTACTAAGAGCTGATCCCCCTAAGTACGAGAAGTAAGGTCCATATAGTCTTACGACTATTACAGGTTTAAAGTAGAAATACTTGATAACCTGGGATATAGTTCTTGGTCTTATGACCCTCAGATATACTTTTGATTCTTGTTTCTAATCTTGATTCAAAAGCCGAGCTTTCTATTATTTAGAATTCATTAATTTCTCTCATGTTATTATTATTATTATATTGTTATACTTGTGGGTAATCGTTGCTCACTCTTGTATAATAACATTGCAGCTAAGATTGAAAGAACTGACGAGCCATCCACTAGTAACGGAAAGGGCAAAGCAAACAAGTGATGAAGACTTTTTTTTTATTTGAGAATGTTTTGTTTAAAGACTTATGATGTTATATCAAGACTTAATTGTTTATTTATATTTCAGCACTTAATGTATTAAGGTTAGTTAACCTGGGGATTGATTATTCGTTTATAATGTTTTAACCCCTTAAGGGGTGGATTTCTATTTATGAGTTTTATTTATTAAGGGTAGGTAAATGTGTTAATATTGGACAGTATACACCAAATCTTATGGAATTGAAGTACCCGAATTTGGGGGTGTCACAAGTTGGTATCAGAGCTGTAGGTTATGAACCTTAGGTGGGGAAAAACCTTAGGGTAGTAGCCTTTTAAGTGATCGAAATATAATGGTGATAAGCTCTACTCGAGTTCAAAGAAATAAGTTAAGAAATTCATTGAAGATAATAAAAGACTTTATGTGCTTATGTGATATATTTATGTGCTGGCGAGTATCGATTAGCATCACATAGTAACTAAAAACTTAAAATTTTGATTGTCAGGATGTCGGATGTTGGAGGATCCAGTCAGCCTAGGGAGGTTGAGCCCCGAGTGGCTAGAGAGAAGAAACCCCAAAACATTCATACCTTCTGGGAGCAGTTGGTTCGGAGAGAGCCATCTCCGTTGATCACTGTTGTGGGTTAGGAGTATGAGCCTGTGTTCGATTCAGAGGAGGACTCTGAAGAAATAGAGGCTGAGGCTGAGGCTGAGGAGGAGGATGAGGACCCTGATGAGTTTCTACCAAACTCCATCAGTGCCGAGATGTATGACGAGTTGTATGACTGTAACATAGAGTTACAAGATAATGTTCGAGAATTGAAGGAGCCGACAGTTGCACAGTGGACTACTATAGAGCAGAAGGATGGCGAGATCGAGAATCTTGATATACGTACGTGGAGTGGAAGTTGGTTCATGCAGAGAAACAAAATGAAGAGATGTCAGCTGAGATAGAGAAAGTGAAGAGTGACTTGCGAGAGGAATCGATGAAGCGTGCTAGAGCAGAGGATGCTTGGATGAAGGTTTCTCGACGTGCAGATCTTGCTGAGGACGATGATTGGGCAAAGAAGGCTAAGACTGAGGAGACGGACTACACTTTTCAGACAGCGATTGATAGGGCCCTGGATCGAGTTGTCTACTATCCAGTGCAGTTCGAGGACTTACCTTGGTACATGCTGAATCGTAAGACGATATTCCGTATCATGGAAGAAGAGCACAGAGAAGCTGTTCGACGCCTTAGTAGGCCGTGATAGGAACAGTATGAATTATGTGAATATTTTATGGTAGTTAAAATGTAAATTCCAATGTGATTATAAATAATAGAATATAATGGTTTAAATCTTGAAGATTCTTTGTCTAAGAATAGTTGATGTAAATAGCAGTGATTCTATCTTTCGCATGTTTAAAACTTTTGAATGAATAAAATATCAGAGTTTATTTGAGATGATATGTGTTAAGTGATATCTTAAAATGTTTAAGTTAAGTTTTAAATATTTAAGAAATTGAGTAATGATCTAATAAACGTCTTAAACAGAAATATACCGTTAAGAAGACGCCCA
The DNA here is from genome assembly GCA_020205555.1 of Panax stipuleanatus. Lineage (NCBI taxonomy): Eukaryota > Viridiplantae > Streptophyta > Magnoliopsida > Apiales > Araliaceae > Panax > Panax stipuleanatus. The sequence goes on from CM035117.1 coordinate 42,155,467, forward strand.
ACCCGTCAACCAGCTCATGAAGGGTCAACAAATAACAATAACAACAACGCCAATGCCAACGCTAATCCTGTTCAGTAGTTGGTGAACCTGTTAACTGGAGCACTTGCCAATCAGACGCAAGCTTCACAAGGATCCTTTGAACATCGTTTAACAATTTTAAGGCGGTAGGACCGCCGTAATTCAAAGGATTCATAAACCCAATAGAAGTTCAGACTTGGGTAATGGAAATGGAGAAGGTATTTGATGTCGCAAGGGTCAATGATGATCAGAAGACCGCCTCTACAACGTTTATGCTAGAGGCAGAGGCCAGCTACTGGTGGCAGGCGAATAAGGTCAGGGGAGGACAAGACGTGATCACCTGGGTTAGGTTTAAGGAGATGTTTTTTGAGATGTACTTCCCAACGAGCTCTCAGAACCAGATGGAGGTTCAATTCCTGGAGCTAAAGTAAGGTAACATGTCTGTACCGGATTATGCTGCAAAGTTTAATGAGTTGGCTAGGTTCGCAACTTATCAAGTGAATACCAATGAAAGAAAGGCTAGGAGGTTTGAATAGGGACTGAAGCCCTAGTTGTACAACAAAGTGTCAATGTTCCAGTTGAACACTTTTGCGAGAGTGTTGGAGAAGGTAATCATCGTAGAAGGTGGAAGCGATGCTCTGACCAGGTACAATCAAGAACTTAAGAAGAAGAAGAATGAAGGCGAAAATAACAAAACTAGTGGCAGCAATACTGTTGGTGGTAGCAGTCAGAAAAGATGGTGGAATGACAGTGCGTCAACTAGGAACCAGCAAGGGAATCAGAAGAAGAGGGTGGAGGCTTGTCTGACCTGCGAAAAGAATCACCTGGGGGTCTGCATGAAGGGAAAGAGAGTCTGCTACAATTATGTTTAGGAAGGCCACATAACACCAAATTGCCCTAACCCTAAGAAGGGCACTTACTTCTCGTGTGGGTCAAAGGACCATCTGGCAAGGAATTGTCCCAAGAAGGTATCAGGAGGGGCAGGAGCAAGTGGAAATAGAGGAACCAGCGGTGGCAACATTCTGACTATCACGAGATCGACGCCAACCAACTGACCTACCATCAGGACTTTCAACATGACCGTGTAGGATGCTTTGCAGTCACATGATGTGGTGTCAGGTATCATTCCGATCAATAATGTTAATGCATATGTGTTATTTGATTCGGGTGCTACTTGCTCATTTATATCCGATGACTTTGCTAAGAATTTAGAATTGCCTAAAGACGAATTAGATTACCCTATAAACATAGAAATTGCGAATAGGGAAGTGATTCTTATTAAGTTTGTACATAAGAACTGTAGGGTGGACATTAAGGAAAACGTGATGATCGTAGATCTTATCCTGATTAAACTTGGGGAATTCGATGTTATTTTGGGAATGGATTGGCTATTCAATTATGGGACGATAATTGATTGCTAAAAGAAGTGTATTAACCTTATGACCCCGTCAAAAGTTGTATTGGCAACAAGTCACCTAGACAAGGGAGTTGTCTGACGATGATGCAGGCCAAGAAGTTGTTGAGACAAGGTTGTGTAGGGTATTTAGCCTACATAGTCGATAGTCACAAAAAGAGTCTGAAGTTGGAGGAGATACATGTCGTAAGAGACTTTGTAGACGTATTTTTGAATAATTTTCTAGTACTTCTGCCAGATAGGGAAGTAGAATTCGTGATCTATTTGGCGCCAGGAAAAGCTCTAATATCCAAGGCCCCGTACCATATGGCTCCGGTGGAGATGAAGGAATTAATGGTGCAGCTGCAAGAGCTATTAGATAAGAAGTATATTCAGTCGAGCGTGTCGCCGTGGGGAGCGCCGGTGTTGTTCGTAAAGAAAAAGGATGGAACGATGCGACTCTGCATTGATTATAGAGAGTTAAACAAGGTCACGATTAAGAATAAGTATCCATTGCCTAGGATCGACGACTTGTTTGACTAGTTAAAGGGAGCTAAGTATTTCTCAAAGATAGACTTGAGGAGTGGTTACCATCAATTGAAGGTGAGAAAAGAAGATGTTCCGAAGACGACGTTCAGGACTCGATATGGTCACTACGAGTTTCTGGTGATGTCGTTTTGTCTAACGAATGCTCCTGTCGCATTTATGGACCTAATGAACAGGGTGTTTAAGCCTTTTTTGGATAAATTTGTAGTGGTGTTTATCGACGATATTCTGGTATATTCTAAGACCAAGGAGGAACATACAGAGAATCTGAAGGTGACGTTAGAGGCATTGAGAAGAGAGAAGTTGTATGCCAAGTTTTTGAATTATAAATTCTAGATAGAGCGGATGTAATTTCTTGAACACGTGATTGATAAGGACAAAATTTTGGTAGATCCCTCAAAGGTTGAAGCTGTGATGAACTGGGATCAGCCGAAGACACCGTTGGAAGTGAGAAGTTTTCTCAGATTGGCAGGATATTACATAAGGTTCGTTCAAGAATTTTCCAAAATTGCGACTCAACTTGCGAAGTTGACTAGGAAATCGGTGAAATTCGTTTGGACGGAGAAGTGTGAGGAAAGCTTCCAAGAGCTGAAGAAGAGGGTGAGTAATGCACCTGTGTTATCTCTTCCGGATAGCACAGAAAATTTTGTGGTGTATAATGATGCGTCACATAAAGGACTAGGCTGTGTGCTTATGCAAAATGGCAAAGTCATTGCGTATGCATCACGACAACTGAAGGATTATAAGAAGGGGTATCCGACCCATAATTTGGAGTTGGATGCGGTGGTGTTTGCTTTAAAGATATGGAGACACTATCTCTTTGGGGAGAAGTGTGAAATATATACCGACCATAAAAGTCTGAAACATATTTTTACATAGAAGGATTTGAACATGCATCAGAGAAGATGGTTGGAATTAAGAAAGGACTATGATTGTGAGATCTTATACCATCCAGGTAAAGCAAATGTGGTTGTCGAAGCCTTAAGCAGAAAGGGTCAAGAGAAATTGATGTTGTTGACCGCCCAGGAGGAGCTAATTTCAGCGATGGAGAAACTGGAGTTGGAGGAGAAATATCTTAATGAGTCAGACGAGAAACTGTTCCAACTAGGAACTGCTACAAATTTAGTGGATAAGGTTAAGGAAGCACAATTTCAGGATGAGGAATGTGAGAAAAATAGGAAGAGGATATCTGAAGGGAATGAACTGAAATTTAAAGTGGACAATGAAGAACTGTTAAGATTCGAGGGAAGAATTTGGGTACCGCCAGTTCCAGAGATTAAAGAGGAAATTTTGAGCGAGGCTCATAGTTCAAGGTATTCAATTCACCCGGGGAGTACGAAGATGTACCAGGATCTCCGACAGCATTTTTGGTGGTCGAATATAAAACAGGACGTTGCCGATTGTGTAGCCAAGTGCCTGACATGTCAGAAAGTTAAAGCAGAACATCAGAGGCCGAGTGGGTTGTTACAACCGTTAGAAATCCCAGAATAGAAATGGGAACATATCATAATGGATTTCATAGTAGGTCTTTCGACGACTCAGAAGGGTTTTGACGCAGTTTGGGTTATCGTAGATCGACTGACAAAATCAGCGCATTTCTTATCGAGAAAGATCAGATTTACCCTAGATCAATTGGCAAATCTGTATGTGAATGAATTTTTTTCAAGGCACGGAGTTCCAGTGTTAATAGTTTCCGATCGAGATCCGCGTTTCACATCAAACTTCTGGAAGCAACAACAGGAATGCATGGGAACGCAGTTAAGAATGAGTATGACATATCACCCTCAAATAGATGAGCAGAGTGAAGGAACAATCCAGACATTGAAAGATATGTTAAGAGCATGCATCATGGATTTCAAAGAAAATTGGGATGATCACCTACAGTTACTGGAATTCGCTTACAATAACAGTTACCACGCAAGTATTGGCATGCCGCCTTACGAAGCGTTGTACGAAAGAAAGTGCAGAACTCTATTATGCTGGGATGAAGATGGCGAACGTCAATTGTTAGGACTAGAATTGGTATAACAAACCACCGAGATCGTCAAGGTGATCAGAACAAGATTAGTAGCTGCTCAGGATAGGCAGAAGAAATACGCCGATCCACACTGCAAGAATATAGAATTTGAATCTGGCAACTACGTTTTCTTGAAAGTGTCTCCCTGGAAGGGAAAAATCAGATTTGGCAAGAAAGGAAAATTGAGCCCGAGGTTCATTGGTCCCTTTGAAGTGCTGCGAAGAATTGGAGAAGTCGCGTATGAGGTAGTCTTACCTCCGGCGTTAGAGCACATCCACAATGTTTTTCATATTTTAGTATTACGACCGTATAAACCCGATTACCAGCATGTCATAGAATATGAACCTCTACAATTTGAGAAAGATTTATCCTATGAAGAAGTTTATGTTCAGATTGTTGACAAGAAAGAGCAAGTTCTCAGAAACAAAGCGATACTTTCTGTTAAGATAATTTGGAGGAACCACAACGCTGAAAAAGCTACGTGGGAACTCGAAGAACACAGGATGAAAACTTACCCGCAATTATTTGTTTAATCTATGTGTAAGCGATTCTGGGGATAGAATCTTTGTAAGGGGGAGAATGTAACGAGACGAATTAATTGAATCGTGATTCTGAAGACAAAATTCTTTTAAGGGGGGAAAGATGTGACGAACGTGAATTCTGTAATTTATTTAAAATATTTATTGAATTAAATAAATATTTTGTTGATTTATTTATTGAGTTAAATAAATATTTGATGGAATTATGGTAGATTATTTTAATTAAATGTGTTACATTGATTAATTTAATGTTGAATAATTTTATAGTTCAAAGTGTGAATTTAATTGAGATTAGTAAATTAAATGAGTTGTTATTAATTATAATATTATTCTAATTAATTTAATAATTAATTAGAGATTTAATAATTTATCATAATTAATAAATGAGAATGTTAATTATGTGATGATGTGATTTAATGTGTAATATTGTCTTTTATTTAATTTAACTTAAATGATATTATTTGATTAATTAAAGTCTGATAAATAAACTATTTAATAAACAAGTTAATTAAAATAATGGGAAAAGGAGTTAATTTGATCCAACCAAACATAGCCTTAAGAACATTGGAGCAGCTAAGGCCTGATGTGCTTAACCGCTACCCATGTTCCACCGGTTACTTTATACGTAGTTATATGTGTTATGTATTCATTCATTTTATATTCATATCAGCTAAACAAAAACTCAAAGAGAAAGAGTGAGAATTGAGAGAAAAGTTGAATTGAAGAAGGAATTTGGAGAAGTAAAAAGGAGTTCTATCATCTTCTAATAATCTTAATAGAGTTATCAAGGTAATTCCTTTATCTTAAGCTATTAATTTTACGTTCCAAGTTTTCTCCATTAACGTATACTTGAGTTCTCTGTAAATAGAATTTCATGACTTAATTGTTAAAAACTTGGTGTTAGATGTTTATTATCATGCATAATCTAATTGTATATGATTTATATGTGTTTTAGAGTAATTAATCCATAAAATCATGTTTAAATTGGAGTTTTGAAACTTACAGAGTAATAACATATGAATATGGCTTATATGTACAAAAATCCATGCTTCAATTATATGCTAACCTGTAAATTGATGATTAATTATATTTATACATGTAAAAACGAAGAGAACGAAACTTAAACGGACTGATTTGTTGTTATAACGAATCTGTAATGTATAATTTCATGAAAATTGATGAAACTATGAAAAATATCAAGAACATGAAAATTATGTGTTCTAATTTGGTTGTTTATGTAATTTAAGTTGTTAAAAGCATGCTAAGAATGTTATATAATGTTTCTGTTAAGTTCAGAACATATGGGTAGCATTAAATTTGATGTTTGTGTATGATTTTGGCATAAAATGTCTTTTTCTGTGTTCTTCGCGAAACACTGTCAGGCCTCACTACGTCGTGGTGCCGCAGCGTCGGTTTTGTAAAGAAACTGGGCAATAAAGCGCCAAGATCAGTGATGGCTGACGTGGCACGGCGCCGCAGCGCCGGTTCTATGAAGGAACCAAGCGCTTCATCGCCAGGCTAGCAGCCGGCTGACGTAGGCTCGGCGCCGCAGCGCCGGTCCCCAGTTCAAACTTGGCGCTGCAGCGCCGGCTAGAAGAATGGCCCAGAGAATTTTATTTAAGTGTTCAAGTTCAGAAATGCAATTTAAAATCTAATGTAATGAACATAATAACATGTTAATCATATATTGAGATGTTAAAATAGATTATTAACTTGTCAATAATGTTTACGTGATTAATTGATAAGTTGAATACGTATATTAAACTTGTTGTTCATGAAGTCTAATAATGTGATTAAAGAGTTAACATTTGTGGATCCACTTAATATAATCAGATTCAGAGTTGAGTTTAATCATGATGGTAGTTGAGTTACGATTAATTGGTATTGTGAATGTAATGGTATGTAGGATTAATTGAGGGATGTGAATAGTATTTGTCTAAACTACGCACGAGGCAAGTTTCTGAACTCTACTTTTAATTGAGCAAGTTTTCTTATCTTATCTTGACCACAATTACGCAAGTCTTAAATCGTATTCTTATATCGATCAAGTTCCTATTGTTGTTTATTCAAGTTCATGATTCCATATAAGATGTTCTAATTCTTTTTAAAGTAATAATTTGGCTATATAATGCATATTCAATTGTATACCTTTGAGATTCATTATTTGAATTAAGTTTCAATTTTATTATTTGTCGACGTTGGGAAAAAATTCGGGTTGGGTCAAACCCGGATCTTTCTCTCTTTTCCTAAGTTTTGTCCTTCATTCCTTTTATTGTGAAAAAGGTTTTGAAGAGTTTTTTAGGAAAAGGCTAACATATATCATGTCGACGATTTGAACGCTTTACAGATTCGCCAGTTGGTAGATTTGAAATGGTTGTACCAACTCAACCGAGTTTTGTTTTGAAAGGAGGCCCAATTGCTAGACACTGTCGAAACTTGATTTTTGAAACCAAAGTTAAGTGTGGGGAAGGTGTTAAGCACCCCACAACTCCCATGTAAACACGGTACAGCATCTTTTCAATATTTCCCTTTAAATCTACAATGCGTGTGTGAATTCTGAAAGAAATTGGGCCTATGTTTGATTGATTGAAAGCATGGACAATCTTCGTTGAACCTATATACGAAGGGTTTGATTTGATTTAGACAAGATTTATTAAAATGATGTTTTGAAAGCAGGTTTTCAAACCCTTGTGCTAACATAAGAATTGAAGCATGTTGATACTTCTGTTTTATCTTTTCAGCCTCTTAGCTCAATTTGACTGGTGATTGTCGGGCTGTGAAGCATCCTCGACCACAAAATATATACAAGTGTCAGTCTCCTCACGGGCATGATAGCCATCGGAGGGACTCTGACACGACAAATTATATTCTCATTATGTTGAGACCTTAAACCCGGATAACCGTTTTAAGGTCTTTCAGATGTACATTTTTACAGAAAAACTGGCAGGATACATCTGTAAAGTGTAGTTTGTCCATCGTGGGAATCAGATTTTGATCAGTTTGATTATGAATCCCACGATTCCTAGGCTCACAAAGAGAAGCCAATAAAACCTGCAAAGCTCAAATATGTACAGAAATATATATATATACATCCAGATATCGCTAGAACCAAGGATTCATCAATAAATCCTGGCTCGCAAATGGCCGAAGCGTCTCGTTCCCACTAGATATCGATTTAAGGACCACGAGGTAGCTTTTATAACTGAAACTAGAAAAATGCTAGATTTAAGTAAATCTCAGCCATTCCAGCTTTTCGATTCCGTCTGGACCTATTTTGAACCATTTGGAAGCTAGAGATGGTGAGATTTAAAGAAATCTAGTTCGCCCGCAGAAATGTCAGTGCCGATTCATATCAAATGAATATTTAAAGCAAAAATTTAATCAAAATGAGTGAAGCAATATATAGATATATATAATTAATTAATTATATATATACGAAAGATGTAAAGAGCAATGGGTTTTCACTCCGATGCCCGGACTGGAATGTAAATATATCTATTTATAAAAGCTGTAAAAAGCCACAGAGTAAACAAGGCTTGACAGGATAGAAATATATATATATATATATATATATATAAACTGTAAAGGGAGATGGGTTTTCATTTCGATGTCCGGACTGGAATGAATATATATATATATATATATATATATATATATATATATAAGCTGTATAAAAGCCACAGAATGATTCAGGCTGGACAGAATATAAATATATATATATATATATATATATATATATATATATATATATAAAAGCGGTAAAGGGTGGTGGATTTTCACTCCGAGGCCTGAACTGGAATGAAAATATATATATATTTATAAAAGCTGTATAAAAGCCACAGAATGATCCAAGCTGGAAAAAATATAAATATATATATAAGCGGTAAAAAGGCCACAGAATGATCCATGCCAAACTAGAATGCAAATAATAATATATATATTTAATATGTATATATTAAAGCAATAAAAAGGCCACGAAGTATAAATCCAGGCCCAAATAAGTTAAAAAATTATATATATACATATATATATATATATATATATAAAAGTAATAAACTACCTTGGATTTGACATCCGGGCTTGACAGAATTGAAAAGTTAATATATATATACACATTAAAAAGCCAAATTCGGACTTGGAAGATAACCCAGTCCGGCGAAGTTGCTAGAAATGAAGATATACGTATATAAAAGCTATTAGAAGCGCCGAATCGACGATCCGAGTTGTAGAAATGCCAAAAAATGAGTTTATGTACTAAACTGTACAAAAACGTAAGCAAAACGGCCACGGAACTGAGTTTCGGGCATATTCATAGAGTAAAACTTAACGTGCAAGTGTATAAAAGTGCAATGAAGTAATAGAAAATGTCTGATCGTAAAAATATTCATAATGGACTGCTATACGGGCTTTTTGCCAGAATGTAGGCTTTAAACGTCCGTTTCTACAGGTTAATTTTTGATATGTGGTAGTATGTGGGTATATCTACGTATTAGAGTGAAAAAATTTGGGTTTAAAGGATAAGAATATGGCTGAGAAATCAAACGGGAAGAAGTTCAGAGCGTTTTCGATTATGAAATGAGCTGGGGGTCACCTCTTATATATAGACCCAAGAGAAGCTGCTCTACCTGAGGCAGCTGCAGGTAGAGGTGCAACTCCACTTGGTGGGTCCCGTTGCATTGAAGTACATGCACTCCGAGCAATGTGAGGTCAGATTTGAAATTTTTAACGTTTGATCGGAGCGTCCGTTTGAGGCATACGATACCTTTTCGGAAAGCCCTCCCCGGGAGTGTCGTAATGACATGGGAGAAAACCTTTTTCTAGTCCAAAAATACGGGTTCATAACCAGGTCTTTGATTCCTCGCATTTTATCTGTTGAGCTGTCTTGCACTATTTTCACTCGGGATCATTGGTATGTTTCATTCTGACCTTAGTCGCATCAATTCGGCTTGAGTTTGACCAAATTAGTTTTGAGTTGGTAAAATAACCGTTTTGCCCCTCCCGGAGTTGCCTTCAATGTTGGCATGGCCTTTGGCTGAATTCCCGGGGTTGTCTCCGAGGTTTAGATTCCAGCCGATTCTGTTTGTCCTCAAGGTTGTCTCCGAGGCTTAATTTGTCCTTTCAGGTTTCCCTCTAGAGATGTTGTGATGCTCCAGGGTTACTTTCGTAGTTGACCTGCCTTTCTGGGTTGAGACCGGGGATGACCTGTATCTCCCAGGTTGAGACCAGGGCTGACCTGTACCTCCCAAGTTTAGACCGGGGCTGACCTGTACCTCCCGAATTGAGATCGGGGCTGACCTGTACCTCCCGGGTTGAGACCGGGGCTGACCTGTACCTCCCGGGTTGAGATCGAGGCTGACTTGTACCTCCCAGGTTGAGACCGAGGTTGAGTTGATGGCCCGGTATTGAGACCGGTGTTGATTTAATAAGATAGTTTTGCCCTCCTACAGGGTTAGTAACAGGGAAACAAAATTTCGAGTGTCTACAGATGCCCCTCTTTATCATATTCATGCAATGCAATGCAATGAACATGATAAAGATTGCTAGACACTAGAAATACAAATGCAAATGCAAGGCAATGCATGGGATGATATGTGATGAATGTTAGATACTTACGAGGGGTTAGGATTATCATTGAATGTTCCCGTCACTCTCTGCTGGGGATACCGTCATTCATGATAACCCTTGGGGCAGCACTGTCTGGCGGTTGTTGGTAGGATATCAGATTTAAACTATCACATAATGTTTTTGTCACTTTCTACTGGGGATGACGTTATCCGTGATAGCTTTGTCGACTCTGATGGGAATGAAATCATTGATGCTACCTTGGTTTGAGACCAATGGTTTCCCATGTCTGTCAATACTCTCCCTAAAGCAAGTTTCCCTTCGGCTGATGCCGTTGTACATTTCTAAAGGCTCCTCAACTATGGATATCTCTGCCACCGAGTTACTTCAATGGGTGTTCCTGATGCATATCTCGACGATAATTTGCACCGATAATTGGCCATAGGAGGTTGAATCACCAATCCTTCTTGGTTCTCCTTCTGAGGATGTGTATAACAGATTCCATCATCTGTCCTTTGTGGGGATGGATTACTATATTGTTTCCGTCACCGGATCACTTTCAATGCTTTACGGGGGTTGAGCCAACGGCTGAACTGTCACTGGTCTGTACCCGACGCTTCACTGGGGTTGAGCCAACGGCTGAACTATCATCGGTCAGTACCCGACGCTTCGCTGGGGTGGAGCCAACGGCTGAACTGTCATCGGTCTGTACCCGACGCTTCGTTGGGGTTGTTCTAACTGCTGAACTATCATCGTTCTGTACTCGACGCTTCGCTGGGGTTGAGCCAATGGCTGAACTGTCATCGGTATGTTCCCGACGCTTCGCTGGGGATGTGCCAATGGCTGAACTGTCATCGGTCAGTACCCGACACTTCGCTGGGGTTGTGCCAACGACTGAACTGTCATCAGTTTGTACTCGATGCTTTGCTGGGGCTGTGCCAGTGGCTGAACTATCATCGGTCAGTACCCGAAGCTTCCCTAGGGTTGTGCCAACTACTGAGACGTCACTGGGGTTGAGCCAAAGGCTGAGACGTCATCGGTCTGTACCCGACGCTTCAAAAGTGGCAGTTTTCAGCAGTTTTGCGCAGTTTTTCTGTAATTTTTCATCATTGGTCCCCAAATATTACTTCGGGAAGAATACCAATGGTTTTCATGAAGTTCCTCTTTCTGTCAGTAATCTGCTGCATAAACGTAGGATTTCAGGACAATCCACTCAATCGTGTAGCAATTGTTCTTAGATTTGACTTTTTAGCTCATATAAACTCTATTTTAGCTCGCACTGGACCGAGCCGGAGGGGGCGGGACCCACCCTGGGGAGCCGCAGGTAGGGGTGCAGCAGTCGCGGGTGGGGCCGCTCCCTCCTACATTTTTATATTGGGCAACAGCAATGCTCATAAGTCATTTTTAATTTTTTGTTTTGATAAAAATACAATTTTCTTTTTTCAGACATATGGAGTTCGGGCAGCTTTTTCCAAATTTCGTCAACGGCCACGCGTTCTGCACGTCTCAGGTGACGTTTTTATCCCTTATTTTCCAGTTTTAACCGTTAGAATTATGTAAACCACGTAGGGTGCTTTTGAACACAATGTACCAAAAATGTATGCTTATATGACTTGATAAAAATTTTATGACTTCATAAGTATGCATATTTTACTGTGATACATGTTTTTATGTAAAAAAATTTGAATTCTGAGATAGTCAATTTTTGCTCTTTTTGATCAGTTTACTCATCCTTTTTGAGGCCTAGTGAGCCTGGATTTTCAACTAAAAAATGTCCATGGTAATTTGGCTACTATGTCATGTTTTTTTTTGATTTTTTTCATAAATATGAACTGTTTCTGATTTTGGGATGGTGTGCTGCATGCCTGTGTGCATGCGAACAGTCCATTTTACAAAGGAGACTCTGGCGAAAGTTTTTCAAAATGCCCGAGCATTTAATAAACATGCAGTTTTGGCTCTATTGGGGATTTTTGACTAACCCATGCATGTTTTTGGGATTTATCTTTTGAAAAACATGCAATTTTGACTCAACTGGGGATTTTTAATTGACCCATGCATATTTTAGGACTTAGAAATGCATAAAGTACTGATTTAAATTAATAAGCCATAGGTTTTAGGCTTACCACACCCTTTCTGAGGTGATTTGGAGACTTTATTCCAGCGATGGACCGAGATAGACTCGGAAGTGCTAGCCGGGTCATTTCAGAAGTTAGGCAGAGGAGAGCTTTCAATGTTCCTCTGCCACGACCAGCCCGGTCGCCTCGTAGGTTAGGGGAGTCAGTGAGTTGTCCAGCCCAAGATGAGCCGCCGGTCGATATAGACAATGAGGATGCTCTATTTGTTGCTCCCATTCCAGGCCAGGCCCCACGTGCGGAGCTTTTAGGCATTGTTTTGCTAATATAAGATCTGCTGGGAGATTTGAGTCGTCATCCCTCGAGGTTCCTCCACGCTAATGAGGTGACTAAAACTTTTTCTATTTTTGGATTTCCTTTCTTCTTTTTAGCATTCTTGGGGCACAGGTTTTTGACATGGGTTGGCTTTTGATGCAGGTTCTGGGCTTTATGCAGCCTCGAGGGAACTAATTTAATGTGCATTCTCTGTATCACACTCTGCACCAGGTCTACAGGGACATTAAAGACACCTGGGGGTTTCAGGCGTTCTTTTCTATTCTTCCCCGCCGTTGCCCCTGGGTTTTTATGAGGGCTCTATCTGAGTGCTGGTTCCACCAGACTTAGTCTCTCCACTTGTTGGAGTGTGAAGTGATGATGACATCGATGGACTGGAGGTTCATCACCGGGATAGAGTTTGAGGGTGAGCCAGTGCCTGTCTTAGCTGACATTACACCCACTGCTGTTCGGTCCCTACTGGGAGTCCCTACGACGGCGATCAAGGGACGGACGGTTCGATCTGGTCCCTTGAGCGTAGATGCCCAGAGTGGGACTTTTCTTGAGCCTCTTCCTGATGATCAGAGGGTTAAGGATCGCATCCTGCGGCTATTATTTCTGGTGATCATCAGGGGTTATTTTCTGGCTGATAACTCTGCGACGGTGTCCTTTGCCTTAGTCAGCGCCACTCGATATGTAGAGCACCTCAGTGACTTTGATTAGGGTACCTACACCTTTGCCTATTTTCTCTGAGGAATGCACATGCGCTTAGAAGGTGTGACGGAGGCTTGGTTAGGGTTCTACCCATTTCTACTGGTGAGTACATATTTCTTATACCTTTTTTGATTTTTGCATTTACATTTATCAGTCTTAGTCACTGAGGACTTTTGATATTTGCATGGCCAATTTTGGGCATATAAGAGGCTTCCTTGCCTTTGTCCCGCTACCACTTTAGGCTTGGATACTTATCATCGGGGACGACGTTGGCACCACTCCACGCTGACGGAGGTCCCCATGGCAAAGGGATTTACCCATTCTCGCCTGCAGCTCGAGTTTTTGACAGCAGGATAGATCTCATGGGTACCGTATACCTCAGACTTTTTGACAGTTGGGTTTGAGGGAGGCTTCCCCATTGGCCGGAAGTATGCATTATCTACCCGTAGAGTCCCATTTTTGATAGAGGGAGGTTGGGAGTTCTATTTAGGAGAGCGTGTTATCAGGAGCATCATGGGGGAAGATTCGCATTCCCATTGTTCTTCCTGCTTGGCACCATTGGCCACTAGTTCAGCCACTCACAAACATTCCGATGGAGGGCATAGATGGCTTCACCCTATCAGATGGTCCATACAGCTAGGAGCCTTTTAGCAGCTGTTGGAGTCCTCACACTATTGGCGCTCAGACTCGTGCTACCCAGTTTATGATAGATATGGTGCCAGGGTCTGTGATGATGACTGACTAGATAGCTTGCCTTAGGGAGCCTACTCACTTGGACCAGATTACATGACTGACTCAGCATTTGGAGAGAGCTCATTTATTTATCAGGCATCTTAGCCGAGATCCATCAGAGGCATCTTCTTTTGATCCCTCCAGCTCCAGAGCAGGCCCTTCTACAGGTCCATTTTCTTACAGTTATACAGGGGCTGATCCTCCCTTGTACAGCCCTGACATTTTTGATGGCCAAGACTTTGTGTCCACGGAGGAGATGGAGTAGGTTAACAGCCTGAGTGTAGATATTTTGGACCTTTTTGGATAGCTATGGTAGCTATATCTTTTGATAGGCCATTGTTTTTGCTGTTGGGCGGCTGTGCCCCATTTTGATAGACCACTGTTAGTAGTTGGGGGGTTGTGCCCCATATCCCTGTACTTTTATTCTGTACTTTATTAGCAGACAGAGATGATGCTTGCAGTAGATAGTTTATTCTAGTTATGCATGATATTTCCTATTTATTGCATCATATTTATCATTATCATTATGTATGTATTATGTCATAGATATTCACTTAGATAGATGAGTTCAGATTTGACCCCTTGATGGTCTTGTGATACGGTAATACAGATATCGTTGTCCACCGTCAGCCATATAGAGCACTAGCCACCGTCTTTGGTGGCATCTTCATTGAAGTCATGGTATGACAGTCTGCCCCTCACAGCCAGAGGGACAGTAGATTAGATGGTAGGGCATTCTCTATCCATTTTAGCTTTCCAGGTCCCGTATGGGTTTGTGGATGGCCTCTTATCATGCTGGATACCTGATCGACAGGTTTTCCATTTTGGGCTCCACGAGTTGACTCCTACCTTAGAGGAGTATGAGCGTCTTACAGGCTTGGCATTGGATCTGCCTTGCACTCGTACAGCCATCAATGATATGCGTAGACCATTTATGACTATGTCGGGTCTGAGACGCCGAGTTATCATTGAGGAGATTATTGCAGGACATGTGATATCCATAGACTTTCTGATCGATCGCTTCAGCCAGCTAGACAGCTACGAGCTGTATTCTTGGGATTTTATCACCTCGGTAGATGAGTGGCAGCTTGCCCGTGTAGACGTTTTGTTGATGTGCATCGTGGCCTATGTTTATATGCCACTACCCTTAGACCACTTGGACGTCGGATTGATGGTCGTGGTTTGGGCCCTTAAATATGGTTGCACCATTCTGCCGATGATATTGGCCGAGACACTGAGGTCAGCTACTTATTGTCATACCCATCTAGAGGGGTTTTTTAGAGGTAGCTCTGTCTTATTGTACGTGTGGCTCATGTCCCACTTGAGCCCGATTAGCTTCTTCAGACACCAAGGGTATTATTTCACCCATGAGATAGCCATGTCATACTCCTTTCAGTCGGCGGAGTGTTCGGATATAGAGACATGGTCAGCTTTTCTGTCCGATATTGTGCATCTTTTTTTGATTCTGCCTTGTTCAGGGCTACTCTCCCCTTATAGCTTCATCACCCATGCATCTGGCATGGACTACTTACCCCTAGCGAGATTGAGGGGAGTGACCACTTACCATCCTTTGGCCATTATGGGTCAGTTCGATCAGTTCCAGAGCCTGCACCATTTTGATGGGCCATTAATTAGCGAATGTCAGCTTCTTCTATGTCGTCAGCCGATCTGATCAAAATTTATGAGTGTTGGATTCATAGGGAGAGGGTTGATTTCTCTACTAGCCATCCAAATCGTTCTCCAGAGTACTCGGCATGGTTGGAGACCGATATAGCATCAGTTTCATTCATTCAGTCAGCCCTGGTTGTGGACTCAGATGAAGAGGAGCTTATGGAGGATCCTGATTCTCCTATAGAGGATGATTTGTTCGTGGGTTTGACAGCAGCACTAGTTAGTGATCCATCGATCATTCTTGCTGGGACAGATCCAGCTTTGGCAGACTCACTAGCTATAATGACCTTTAAGAGGGATTAGGCTAGGGCGCTGATGTTGATCGCCCTGTCTGGCAAAGACATAGCTTTTCTTGAGGGAGATGAGGCTCGAGCCACTCGGGACACGATATTGGTTGAGAGAGACAAGGCTTGATCTTCTCGAGATGCTGCTTTTGTTGAGATTAAGGAGACTTTGATTGCCAAGGACGCAGCTTTGGTGGCAAGGGATGAGATCCCTTCTGCCAGAGATGCAACCTTTGAGGAGATTGAGGAGGTTTTGATGGCCAGGGATGCTGCTTTTGTTGAGAGGGATGCGGCCATAGCCTCCTGGGATTTCCACATTATCGACAGTACTGCTCTCTGATAATATACTCATGGCCTGGTTGCCGATATGAGTGTTTATATTGATGATCATAGTGCCACTATACAGATGGTTGTGGATGTTTTGGCTCGTATGGAGGCTAAGGGCATTGCACATGCAGTGGCTCCTCCATCTTCAAGGCGAGATGCCATGTTGGCATTACTGTCCCGCTTGTCCATGGGTCTATAGACTAGCTTTATTTTTCCTGCACATACTAGATCAGCCATTTTTTTTATGTACAGGACGTAGTGTATATATCAAACAGTATTATATATCAAAGAAATATATTTTGATTCACTTCCCTATTGGATATGTATTGTCATTGTTAAGTGATTACCACTTCTTTCATGACTTGCTGTTGTTGATGTATCACAAGCTTCTCCTTGATCGATTGACAGTGAGATGTCAGAGAATATCTCGGACGGGCCTGTTGACCAGGAAGGCTTGATAGGATTTAGGTTTTATATGGTTTTGATATCTTGGGACTAGTTTTATTGGTTTTTTATATTTTCTTAAAGGTCAAACCGCACCATGAATGGCTGCCTACTTACTCCTAGGTGTAGGGAGATCAGGTCAATCGTAGTTCAGCTTTTGTGAGAGAGAGGCTTGAGAAGTGTCTCTTTTGAGTTTGGTTTGATGAGTTTTTGTTTGGTTTGACCGCACCAGGAATGGCTGCCTACGTACTCCCGGGTTGAGAGAGATCAGGTCATTCGTAGTTCCATTTTCTATTGAAAACCAAAACTGATTTGATTGATTCGTAGGACTAGGATGATGGCTGGCATGTGTTTCAGATATAGTACCTTTTTATGGTGTCTAAGTTGATGAGTTGGGGAAATTCGCTCCTATCTATCTCTTGCAGTCTGATAGCTCCTCCTGTCAACACTTCCTTGATAATGAAAGGGCCTTCCCAATTTGGGGCGAACTTTCCTTTGGCTTCATTCTGATTGACCAGAGCTTTCTTCAGCACCAAGTCATTTTCTTTGAATTGCAGGATTCAGACTTTCTTGTTGTAGGATCGGGCAATCCTTTGCTGATATAATTGCCTGTGGAAAATGGTTGTAGCCCACTTTTCATCTATCAGGGACAGTTGGTGGTACCGCTCTTGTAACCATTGATCTTCTTCCATTTGAGCATCTATTAACACTCTTAGGGACTCCATTTCTACTTCTATGGGAAGTACTGCTTCCATGCCATAGACCAATGAGTAGGGGGTAGCCCAAGTAGAAGTACACATTGACGTCATGTATGCTAACAGGGTTGGAGGCAACAGGTTAGGCCATTCTTTATGATTGGCGGACATTTTCTGCATGACCTTTTTGATGTTCTTATTGGCCGCTTCAACAGTACCATTCATCTTGGGCCGATAGATGACAGAATTGAGATGCTTGATGTGGAACTTGCTGCATAGTTCTCTCATCATCTGATTAATTAGGTTCTTAGCGTTGTCTGATACGATCACCTCCAGTTGTCCATATCGACAGACAACATTATTTCTGATGAAACCAATGATGACTTCT
Source organism: Panax stipuleanatus (assembly GCA_020205555.1). Lineage (NCBI taxonomy): Eukaryota > Viridiplantae > Streptophyta > Magnoliopsida > Apiales > Araliaceae > Panax > Panax stipuleanatus. Next base: position 42,173,181 of record CM035117.1, read on the forward strand.
TTGGCAACTTTGGGAAAAAAGCAGCTTCAATCCATTTGGTGAAGTAATCGATTATGGTGAAGATGAATCGATGACCATTGCTGGCCTTGGGCTCTACGAGGCCTATCACATCCATTCCTCACATTGAGAAAGGCCATGACGAACTCATGTTATGCAGCTCGTTCGGAGGAGCATGGATGGCATTTCCATGGACTTGGCATTAAAAGCATCTCCTGACGTGATCATCACAGTCAGCTTTGAGAGAGTCCAATATTGCCATGTTCTCAATATTTTCTTGGCCAACAGATGACCGCTCATGTGTGGACCGCAGATTCCGCCGTGGACTTCATGCATCAGTCTCTGGTCTTGCTTTTTATCAAGGCATCTTAAGAGGCCTATTCCAGTATCCCTTTTGTAGAGTGCGTCTCCACTCAGATAGAACTTCATAGCCATCTTGTGAATCCACTTTCGATCGAATTGGCTTGCCCCAGCGAGTGTAGATCCATCTCAGAGATACTCCTTGATGTCTTGATACCAAGGCTGTTTGATAGGAGGAATTTCATCTGATACTTCTCCAATGTAATTCCCGTATGTCGGGGTCTTTTGGCTTGTGAATTGGATGTCGGGAATTCCCCTCCTATCGGATATGCGAATTAAGGAAGCCAACGTCGCCAATGCATCAGCGAAGTCATTCCTACCCCGAGGAATATGGATGAAGGTTATGTCTTCAAACACCATGGATATTTTGACGACCTGCTGATGATAAGGCAGCAAATGCAGTTCTTTGGTGTGATATGCCCCAGTAGTCTGTCTGATAACCAATTCAGAGTCTCCAAAGACTAATAGATGCTTGACGCCTATGGACTGGGCTAATTTCAACCCCATTATACAACCTTTATATTCAGCCGTGTTGTTGGTGTTGACAAACTGCAGCTTGGTGGCTACAAGATATTGTTCTCCTGTACCAGAGATAAGGACTGCCCCAGCTTCGGCACCTTCCATATTTACCGCTCCGTCAAAATACATTTTCCATGGTTGGACTGTATTCTCGGACTAGAGTTGTTGAATTGTCATGATCCCATTATCCGAGAAATATGTTTCCAGGGGCTCGTACCCTCCTGAACGTGCTTCAGCTAATTGATCTGCAATGCCTTGACCCTTGATTGACTTCTGAGTCACGTAGACAATGTCGAACTGTTAGAGGATTAACTGCCATTTGGACAATCGACAATTCAACATTGGCTTGTTGAATACGTATTTCAGTGGATCCATGCGGGATATGAGGTAGGTCGTGTGCCCATGAAAATAGTGTTGTAACCTTATGGCAGCCCATGCTAAAGCACAATATATCTTCTCAATCAGGGTGTATTTTTGCTCACCACTGCTGAACCTTTTGCTGATGTAGTAGATAGCTCTCTCCTTGCTACTATCATCTTTCTGTCCCAGCATACAGCCCATGGTGTTGGCATTGACGGACAAGTAAATAAATAGGGGAACTCCGTTCCTTGGGGGAACCAATACTGGTGCTTTGATCAGCTGCTTTTTAAAGGCAAGGAAGGCTTTCTGACAATCCTCATTCCATTTGATGGAGGAATTCTTCCTTAGTAGGTTGAAGATGGGTTCACAAGTCGTTGTGAGCTGGGAAATGAATCGGCTTATAAAATTGATCCTTCCCAGAATCCCACGTATCTCCTTCTCTGTTCGAGGTACTGGCATTTCAGTGATGGCTTTAATTTTGGCAGGCTCCAGGTCAATGCCTCTATTATTTACCTAAAATCCCAATAACTTGCCTGACTTGACGCCAAAAGCACATTTAGCTGGATTCAGCTTGAGATTGTACTTACTCAACCTGTTGAACAGCTTCCTAAGATAGTCAATGTGATCGTCCTCCTTCCGGGATTTAACGATGATGTCATCCACATAGACCTTTATCTCTTTATGCATCATATCATGAAATAGGTCCATCATGGCTCGCTGATTTGTGGCTCCGGCATTGATGAGGCCGAAGGACAAACGTCTGGAACAGAAGGTTCCCCAAGGAGTGATGAAAGTTATTTTCTCCCTGTCTTCTTCAGCAACCATAATTTGATGGTAACCAACAAAGAAATCCACAAAAGAATACATATCGTATTGCGTCGTGTTATCTATCAGGATGTGGATGAAAGGCATAGGGAAATTGTCCTTGAGGCAAACTTTGTTCAAGTCCCTGTAATCCACGCATACTCGTACCTTCCCTCGTAGTTTAGGTACGGGAACTATGTTTAATAGCCACTCCGAGTATGTTGATACCATGATGATTCTGGCTTTAAAATGTTTAACGACCTCTTCTTTGACTTTCAGACTCCATTCAGGTTTCAAACGCCTGAGCTTCTGCTTGACTGGCTTGAATCCATCTTTGATGGGCATTCGATGGATGACAATATCAGTAAACATGTCAATCATTTCTTTATATGACCATGCAAACACATCCTGGAACTGTGTTAAGAGGTCGATCAGATCGATCTTTTGGTTTTGGGTGAGGTCTAGGCCTATCTGAATTTCTTTGAGGTTTTCAGATGTTTCGTTAATGACAGTGGTGGTTTAGTTAAGGTTTGGTTTGGGTTTGTCTTCGACCCATTCTTTGATCTCCTCGGGCACCTCGTAGTCATCTTCCTCCTCTTGATCAATATCCATCAAGTCGAAGTTCAGTTCTACATCAAAGTTATAGTCACTGTGACAGGTTGGCAACTCATCAGCAGAGACAAACAAATCCAATCTTGGAGTCCTAAAAAATAAAATGATTTCACTTTAATATAGGCAACTGCTTAAATATACAGAGCATTTGGCAAAGCATGACCAAAGTTACTTCTATAGCTGTGCAATCAAAAATAAGCAGTAAATGAAAGCATGCTACAGGGCAGATGGATTCTCTACCCCTTTACCCTTTTTGAATTAGGCAAGGAACACTGCTCCAGTTGTCCAAGGTTAGATCCTCATGAACAGGGAGGATCAAGGAATTATGCTCGTATGCCTCATCTCGGATAATGACTGAGACATCCTTCAAAACAGGGGGTTTTTCTTTGAACTGCCACCCTTCCCCTTCTTGTTACGAGGAGATTGGATCTGATTCTCCTCGTCACTGTCTGGGATATCATCATTCATACCCTCGTAGTGTATGAGAACACACATGTTAACAAATGGGTCTCGTCCTTCGTACAGGAACCTTTTTTTTCCCTTTTTGCTCTCCCCCTCAGGCTTTGGGGCTCTTCTCTCACTTACCGGTATGATTGGAGGAAACAATATGGCTGACACAACAACAGGGATCTTCCTCATTGGTTTCACAAATCTAGCATCAGTGAGATTTGGCAATAATACAGTGGCAGCATAAGCTTTTGGATGCTTATGTAGGTTCCAGTGGTTTGACCCGGATGAATAACCCAATCCGACTTTTCCCAACTGACTCGGGATTTACACCGGGTTTTTGATACCTTGCTGATTCTTTTTTAACTCCTCTCCAGGGCGAAAACCCAAAAATACCATCTTCTGGCCCACTGTCATCACTTCGGGGGAGACCTTAGGCTTCAAGGTTGGTGCCCCAACTGGTAGGTACTGAGTATCACTTACTTCCAAGGCTTGAAAACTAGCAGTTCAATCCCTGCATCCAGGCTGATCACTAGCATGTCTCCCTGTATGCAGGCAGGATATTCTGGTTCGGCATTTACCGTGATTAAGTTTCCATTGATAATGTTCTTAAGCTGCTGATGGAGGGTGGATGGAACTGCTCCTGCCATATGGATCCACGGCCTTTCCGGCAATAAGTTGTATCCGATGGTGATGTTGAGCACCTGGAAAGATACATAGAAAGTGTGTGGACCAATCTTCAGAGGAAGTTCAATTTCTCCCATAGCCTCTCGACGAGATCCATCGAAAGCCCGGATGACCACATGACTGGTTTTGATCCGGTTCGGGTTAATCTTCATTCTCTCCAAGGTTTCGTAGGGACAGATGTTTAGGGACGACCCTCCATCTATTAGTACACCTCCGATCACATACCCGGATGACATTACCGCTATATGCAAGGACTTGCGATGGCCCGTCCCTTCTGCAGGTATATCATCGTCAATAAAAGATATCACATTGCTATTAAAAATGTGTTCTACCACGTGACGGAATTTCTCGGCATCCACGGTATGTGGCAGATGGGCTTCTTCCAATACTTTCACCAGAATATTGCGATGATCCACCGATGATAAGACCAGATCTAGGATGGACATCTGCAAGGGTGCATCTTTCAGGCTTTGCACCACTTTTATTTCATTGTGTCCCATTTTACTGAGGAACTCTTCAATTTTCTCTTCATCCACCTTTTCTTTGGCCTTGATGATTGCTTTGATCACCCGTTGAGGCAGATACAATGGATTCTCCTTTGATACAATGGTAATGTTGTTGGAGGTGTAACCTTCATCATTCCCGTAGTTCTATGGGACTCTCTTCAGACTGATCACTGGATACTGGGGTCTGAATGGTAGGATTAAAGGCTTGGGTGTGGCCAACTTCACAGGATTTTATATTTCTTGGACCCCTTTCCCTGGTAGTATGAGGGGTGTGAGGGCTGGCTCCTTATCACAGGAAATAACAGCCATGGTATCCTGACTCCATGCAGTGATAATAAAGAGAGTTTCTTCATCTGGGAGGCCATAATCCCGATTCCCTTTTATTATTTCACCACTTTCAATCATGTTCTGAATTAAATGACAAAGTGCCCAGCAGTCCTCAATGTCATGGCCGGGTGCATTGGATGGTACTGGCAGATTCGGTCAGGTTTGAATTTCTTGGATCGAGGATTTACCGGGGGTAATAAGTCTGCCACCATCCCCTCATTGATTAATATCTGGAGGATTTCCTTCATCAGCTAGTTTAGGTTGGTGAAATTCCTCTGGAAAGCGAATTCCCTATCAGCCTGGAACTTCTCTTCCTTAGCCATCTTATCGGCCCAGGGTTCATGCTCATAAAATCGGTGATGGTTCCTCATAGCAATGGGACTAATTTTTGGGGTGGAAGGATTTGCATCAGACTGGTTGGTCTGGTTTATCAACTGTCTAGTGACCTGATGTTGGTATATGACCAGTTCTACTAATTGCCCAATTTACTCCTTGATAGACTTGATCTCCTGTTTTATTAGGAATCGCCTTTATGAGACTTCCCAACTGTCTAGGCTGGATTGAGTTGATTCTCTGATGTATCAAAGTATTTGGATGTATTTGGATCCTTCTCCATTTTACGCGCTAATCATGTTGACACCCTCCTCTTTATTCTGAGAGAGGGGATTATCCTGCACGTGTGGTTGCTCCGGTTTGGTCACCACAATCTCTCCATTGTCAATCAAGTCTTGGATTTTATGCTTGAGAGACCAACAGTCTTGTGAATCATGGCCCGGGGATCTCGAATGGTAAGCACACTTTTTGCTTGGGTCAAAATTTCGTCCACCGGTATTGGTGGGTGGAAAGAGTTGAATGATCTTTTTCTGTGATGTCAACAGTTTTAGCACATTTTCAAGTGAATCCCCTAATGGGGTGAATGTTCTCCGACGTCTGGCCTCCAAATTTTTCTAGAATGGAGGGTTTGAAGGTTGGGCTGAGGCTTAAAAAGGGGGATAAGTCCTCCTTTGAATGGGCATGCTGCTTGACTCGCTTCTCTGATTCTGTCCTTGCAATACTAAGGACACTTCTTCGTCTTTCTTCTTGTGTGCCCTCCGAGGATTATTCCCATAATTTCTGGATTGAATATGCTAGGCAATAGCTTCCAAGCCAGTCAGATCCTTTATCTTCCCAGATTTGAGCCCCATTTCTACCATTTCGCCGTGCTTGATCATTTTTGAAAATGGCTTTCCAATGCCTGCTAGGACCCTTTCATAATACGGGGCTTCTTGAATGTCGATGAAAGTCATAACTATCTCAGACTCATTCATAGGTGGAGTGACTTGTGCGGCCATTCGTCTCCAAAGTTGAGCATATTATCTGAATAACTCAGTACATTGTTTCTTGATTTTGGTTATTTAATATCTGTCTGGAGCTAGTTGAGACTGGAAACTGTATTGACTGAGGAAAGCATGAGCCAGCTCTTCCCAGCTGTGAATTTTAGAGTTGTCCAGACGGGCATACCAGGCTCTAGCCTCTTCGATCAGACTTTTCTGGAATAACTGCATTCGGAGTTTCTCATCCTCTGCATAGGATCCAAGCTCTCCAATGAACACCTTTAAGTGAGGGTAGGGGTCTCCTAATCCATCGTATTTCTCAAAATCATGAGCTCTAAATTTTTCAAGATAACGAGCCCCAGGAAAAATACATAAGTCTGAATAATTGACACTGCCAAATGCCCCAGTCCCTTTGATAGATCGGATGGTTTCTTCCATCTATTGGACTTTCTTCAAAATATCACCAGCTTCCTGTTCTTTGTTAAGGATGGTGATTTCATGGGTTTTGTTGGTTGTATCCTGATTATGTGATTTAGGAATCTGAGTGTCCTTCTTCTTGATCTCTTGACTACCACCGGGTGTACCGGGTTCTATGTGACCCTGTGCTTGCTTTCCTTTAAGAGTTTTACTCTGCTCTCTCAAGAAAGTGGCCAATTCGGTAATTTGGTTCTTCAGCCCTTCAAACTCTTCCCTAGAGACAAGGGTGGATTCTGGTTGAGCATTGGAAGTCATGTCCGGAGATGGACTTAGTGCTTTCTTAGACTTAGATCTAGTGACAGGACCAATCTTTCACCTACAAAAAAATATAGGCATGTCAATTTCCTAAGGCAGACAGGGATAGGATGCATGCCATGATGTGTTTTTGAGGTTTTTTAATCTTATCCTGCAAAACAGAGGTCAGTTGTGTTGATGATAATATGACAAGATGTATACAACAGGGAATGTATATTTACATTATGCTATTTACATTGGAATTGAAAACTTAACATTGAATTAAAAGAGGAAGGCATGGAGAGGCTTTCCATCGAATTTGGTTAATCAGAGGCTGACCTATCTAAGGCTACTCTAGCAGCTTTTTCGGCATGAAGGTCCCCAGATCATCGCAATCTACTAGAGGAGAAATTAATCTGATCTTTCAACTGGAGCGAATCTGAGTGGTGCTTTTTCATGAGCCCCGAAGACTTAGCCGTCCTCAAAAACATTACTCTGTCACCGACGGGTTTGCCTCCTGGTACAAGAATCACACAACATATATTCATATACATCGCGTCTCACCGTATGCATATGACGACATTGGTGCGAAGCACTAATATGGGTGTGAAGCATTAATAAAGCAGGAAAGCATTCATTAGCATTAATTTACTGTAAAGACACAACATTCATACATACGCAGATATGAAAGGAAAATTTTGAAAAGATTTGAACGCGACCTAAGCCCACTACTGTTCCCCAGAAGAGTCACCACCTGTCGACGTTGGGAAAAAATTCGGGTTGAGTCAAACTCGGATCTTTCTCTCTTTTCCTAAGTTTTGTCTACCCTTAATCTTTTTATTCTGAAAAAGGTTTTGAATGGTTTTTTAGGAAAAGGCTAACATATATCATGTCGATGATTTGAATGTTTTATAGAGTCGCCAGTTGGTAGATTTGAAATGGTTGTACCAACTCAATCGAGTTTTATTTTAAAATGAGGCCCAAATGCTGGACACTGTCGAAACTTGATTTTTGAAACCAAAGTTTTGAGTTCGGGGGCTTGGTTAAGTGTGGGGAAGGTGTTAGGCACCCCACAACTCCCGTGTAAACACGGTAACACATCTTTTCAATATTTCCCTTTAAATCTGCAATGTGTGTGCGAATGCTGGAAGAAATTGGGCCTATGTTTGATTGATTGAAAGCATGGACAAGCTTCGTTGAACCTATATACGAAGTTGATTTGATTTGCAAAAGCCTCTTATTTAGTCAAGATTTATTAAAATGATGTTTTGAAAGCAGGTTTTCAAACCCTTATGCTAACATAGGAATTGAAGCATGTTGATACTTCCGTTTTATCTTTTCAGCCACATGTCTCAATTTGACTGGTGTTTGTCGAGTTGCGAAGCATCCTCAACCATAAAATATATACAAGTGTCGGTCTCCTCATGGGCATGATAGTCATCGGAGGGACTTTGACACGACAAACCATATTCTCATTATGTTGAGACCTTAAACCCGGATAACCATTTTAACATCTTTCGGATGTACATTTTTACAGAAAAACTGGCAGGGTACATCTGTAAAGTGGAGTTTGTCCATTGTGGAAATCAGATTCTGATCAGTTTGATCATGAATCCCACGATTCCTAGGCTCACAAATAGAAGCCAATAAAACCTGCACACTCAAATATGTACAGAAATATATATATATATATATATATATATATATATATATACACACACACATCCAGATATCGCCAGAACCAAGGATTCATCATTAAATCCTAGCTCGCACATGGCCAAAGCGTCTCATTCCCACTAGATATCGATCTAAGGGCCGTGAGGTAGCTTTTATAACTAAAACTAGAAAAATGCTAGATTTAAGTAAATTTCATCCATTCCAGCTTCCCGATTCCGTCTGGACCTATTTTGAACCATTTGAAAGCTAGAGATGGCGAGATTTAAAGAAATCTAGTTCGCCCGCAGAAATGCCAGTATCGATTCATATTAAATGAATATTTAAAGTAAAAATTTAATCAAAATGAGTGAAGCAACATATATATATCTATATAATTATATATATACGAAAGCTGTAAAGGGCGATGGGTTTTCACTCCGGTGCCCAGACTGGAATTTATATATATATATATATATATATATATATATATATATATATATTTATAAAAGCTGTGAAAAACCACGGAGTAATTCAGGCTTGACAGAATGGAAAAATATATATATATATATATATATATATATATAAATTATAAAGGGAGATGGGTTTTCATTCCGATGCCCGAACTAGAATGAAAATATATATATTTATAAAAGCTGTATAAAAGCCATAGAATAATCCAGGCTAGACAAAATGTAAATATATATATATATATATATATATTTATATATATAAGCGGTAAAGGGTTTTCACTCCGAGGCCCGAACTGAAATGAAAATATATATATATATATATATATATATTTATAAAAGTTGTATAAAAGCCACAGAATGATTCAGGCTAGACAGAATGTTAATATATATATATATATATATATATATATATATATATATATATATAAACGGTAAAAAGGCTACAAAATGATCCAGGCCAAACTGGAATGTAAATAATAATATATATAGTTAATATATATATATATATATATATATATTAAAACAATAAAAAGGCCACGAAGTATAAATCCAGGCCCAAATAAGTCAAAAAAAATTATATATATATATATATATAGTTATATATATGAAAGTAGTAAACTACCTCGTATTTGACATCCGGGCTTGACAGAATTTAAAAGCTAGTATATATACAGTTAAATATACACATTAAAAAGTCAAACCCGGACTGGGAAGATAACCCAGTCTGGCGAAGTTGCTAGAAATGAAGATATACTTATATAAAAGCTGTTAGAAGCGACGAATCAACGATCCGAGTTGTAGAAATGCCAGAAAATGAGTTTATGTACTAAAATGTACAAAAACGTAAGCAAAACGGCCACGGGCATATTCAGAAAGTGAAACTTAACGTGCAAGTGTATAAAAATGCAATGAAGTAATACTCACAATGGACTGCTACACGGGCTTTTTTCCAGATCATAGGCTTTAAACGTCCGTTTCTACCGGTTAATTTTTGATATGTGGTAGTATGTGGGTATATCTCACTACAAGAAAATAGGTTATTTCCGACTGAAATAGCCCCGACGGAATGGATTCAGTCGACCATAAGCCAATTTCGACAGAATCTTGCGTCAAAATTAATTCCGTCGAGGATACAATAAAATCGACGGACACCCATCGAAATTAAGCGCGAGCTTCAAGGTCGACGAAATATGCCTTAAGGTCGACTGACTAATCCGTCGAAGATATTGTAAATACGACAGAAGTAACCTCGACGGAATTCCGTCGAAATTATTCTTTTTTTTAAAAAACAGACGCACCAGCAGCAGCCCTAATCTCATTTCATTTCTCTTTTCTTCCTCAGCAGTTGCTCTCCTTTTCCTTCTTCTCCCTGCTCGCCCGCCTCTTCCTTCTTCTTCATTTCGGCAACTCCCCTCCTTTCCCTTTCCTTTTCTTCCTTTTCTTTCTTCTGCAGCTCGCTAGCCTTCTTCTTCAATCTTCAGCAGCAGCAGCCGCAGATGGAGCCGGCGGTGGCAGCGACGGAGCCGACAGTGGCAGTGACTTGGTGTAGTGGTGGTGCTTGGCTTGCAGTCTTCCTCTTCCTCCATTGTTAGGCAGCTTTAATTTACAGGTTAGGGTTTAATTATTTTATAATTAGGGTTTAATTAGCTTGAATTAGGGATTCATGTTGGCCTTAATAATCTGTTTTGCTTTGGTTCAACACTGCCATTTTATGCTATATATATTTGGTTTAATTTGGTTATATGTGAAATGCTTATAGGTTTGAAACTGTATGTTGTTCAATTTGGTGAAACTTATGCTATATATATTCATGTATGTTGTTATATTTGGTTCAATTTGGTGAAACTCAATGTTGTTGAAATTGGGATTTTTTGTGATAGTTTGCTAAATTTGGAACTTCATTTTATTAATTGTTTGTATTGGTAATGATTCTTGCTGTGGATTGCCTTATGTCTTACAATTGTCATATTTGTTATATCCGGCGGAATTTCCAACGGAATTCTGTTGAAATTCAGCAATATTAATGTATAGTTATTAGTTTCTCAATACTAAAATACAATTTAAATAAATTGAATTATATAATATAATACAAATGAAATTAAATTAAATAAAAAATGACTTAATTTAATTTAATTTAAGATAATAAAATTTAAATAATTTAATTAATATTAAATTATATTATATAATGTAATATAATATAATATAATGTAATATAATATAATTGAATATAATTAAAAATTAAATTAAATGTAAAATAAAGTAAAATAAAATAAAAAATTTGATTTAATAATTTAATATAATTAAATTGAACTTGATTAAATTTAATTAATCTAACATAATACAATTTAAATAAATTAAATTAAATTAAATTAAAATTAAAATTTAATTTAATTTAATATAATATAAATTAAATTAAATTAATTTAATTTAATTTAATTTAAACTAAAAATATGATTTGATTTAATTTAAGATAATATAATTTAAATTAAATTAAATTAAATTAAATTAAGTTAAGTTAAATTAAATTAAATTAAAAATATGATTTAATTTAATTTAAGATAATATAATATAATTTAATGTAATTTAATTTAAATTAAATTAAATAAAAAATTGATTTAATTTAATTTAAGATAATAGAATACAAAATAAATATAATTAAACTGAGTAGCACTTACTTAGTTAAATAAAATCAAAATAAATAAATAAATAAACTAATTAAACTGAGTAGCACTTATTTAGTTTATTTTTATCATTGGAAATATGATTTATGTAGCATAAACTAAGTAACACTTACTTTGTTAATTTTTATTATTGGAAAAATAAATTAAGTAGCATAAACTGAGTAGCACTTAGTTTATATCATTAGAAAAATAAATTGAGTTGCATAAACTCAGTAGCACTTACTTAGTTTATATCATTGGAAAAATAAATTGAGTAGCATTTGCTTAGTTTTCCACAATTACAGTAAACTGCATATATATATACTTCATGTGCATGTAGTATTAATAGAAACTTTGAAACCCGTTCGACATTCACTCATTAGAAATGAATGTCGAATAGTCCCCAGTTTGGGACGGTTACTAGATGTTATATCTCTCACTTAGGTCGGTGCCAATGCACATGATGCGTTTTTATAAATTTTGAGAAACTTTCAGCTGGTGTCTCTACATGTTCTCCGAGTGCATACTTAGACTAAGTTTTCTTGGTCTATTTCGTGTACTGGGAGACCATGGGGAGGTGCTGCTGAAATTTTCTGAAAATAATAGAAACGTGCTTAAGATTGGCACTAGTGAGGAGACGCATCCGGGAACGGGATAAAAGCCTAACCCATGTAGAGTGGAGATATATACTAGGTAAACTAAATTCATGCTTGGACCACATTCATGATTATTCTTGATCTAATTGGGTATTTTCTTTAATTAAAGATGGATGCCGACCGGAGTTGGATGTACCGTAGGATAAAGATTGATGGGAGGGGATTAGTTGATGCGTACCGTGACGGGGTGTCCAATTTTATGAACAAATCAATAGAACATGCTGATGATCCGATCGGAAAGATGAGATGACCGTGCCTCAAGTGTAAAAACATTATATAGAAGACTGTCGATGAAGTGAAATTTGACTTATATTCACGTGGGTTTGTGGATGGGTATTCGGTATGGATTCATTACGGGGAATCAGTTGAGTTTAGAGAACTGACAGACAGTACTGTAGACCAACCAGTTCACGAGGATTCCCAATCAGATAACTATGATGCCGTGGAGATGTTGGTAGATGCGTATGGCCCTACCAATATTGACTGGACTGAAAATGAGCATGCGTCAAGCAGTGCTGATCAACAAAAGCCAAATGATTCAGCATCTGCCTTCTACAAGATGATATCTGAATCACGGGACCCCATTGTATTCTGAACATGACAAGCACACCAAGCTTTCTGCAATGACGAAGCTTTTACACTACAAGAATGAGCATGAATGCAGTGAGAGAGGATTCAATGATTTGCTTTCTATTATCGGGGAGTTCTTACCTAGGATTAATACCCTGCCCGCGAGTTACTATGAAGTGAAGAAGATGGTTAAGGGGTTGAATCTTGGGTATGAGAAGATCAATGCTTGTGAGCAAGACTGTATGTTATACTATAGGGATGACAAAGATAAGGTGCAGTGTGATATATGCAATTTGCCTCGGTACAAAATCACAAAACGTGGGGGGGGGGGGGGAAGGAGAAACATGTTCCGAAGAAGATATTACGGTACTTTCCTCTTGCGCCAAGGTTGCAGTGGCTATTCATGTCTTTGCACACTGCACCTAGTATGCGTTGGCATAGGACAAGGGATGTCGTCCCTGGTCAGCTTACTCACCTAGAAGATGGAGATGAATGAAAGAATTTTGATGCTAATTTTCCATAATTTATCGACGAAGTTAGGAATGTCAGGCTTGCCATGTCTACAGATGGATTTTGTTCATTTAATAATTTTAGTCAGCTATACTCTATTTAGCCAGTGATTATGGTAGCTTACAATCTTCCACCATCAATGTTCATGAGGGATCCGTATCTTTTCTTAACTTTACTAATATCAGGGGATAAGAGTCCTATAAAAGGCATCAACGTGTACCTTAGACCGTTAGTCGATGAACTTAAGATGTTGTGGAAAACAGGGGTTCAGACTTTTGATAAATCTGTCGGGCAGAATTTTTTGATGAAGGCAGCCTTGTTGTGGACTATCACTGACTTTCCAGCATTTGGGATGATCAGTGGTTGGTCGACCCATAGTAAGTTGTCCTATCCAGTCTGTATGGGGGATGTGCAGGGCCCACAATTGCATCATGAGCGAAAAACTAGTTTCTTTGGAATTGCTCGAAGATTCTTTCCTGTTGAGCACAGTATAGAAAGATGTCTACACAGTTCAACAGAAAGATAGAAAAGAAGGGGTTGTTGGTCGCTTGTCGGGCAGCGATGTACTGGGAATCTGTTATGTGTGATTTCATTAAACTTTAAAAAACTTTGAAAAAATAGCAAGAACATGAAATTTATAAGTTCAAATTTAGTTGTTTAGGTTGTTTAAATTGTTAGAATCATGCTAAAAAGGTTGTGTAATGATCCCAAATGAATTATAGTGTCTGGGTATGCTTAAATTGTTGTATGGACAAAGAAATTAGAAGTTTATAACCCTGATCTGTGTTATTCGTGAACTGCAGGAACTGAATCTGCGACGCAGCGCTGCAGCGCCTCTTAGAAGGCTATTCGGTGCGCCGCAACACTGCAGCGCCGGCTGCAGGCCTTTTGGCAGCCCCGGCTGCTAGACTTTGGGGCCGCGCCGCAGCGACAGTCAGCAGAATTCCCTAAAAAGTTTATTCAAGTGCTCAAGTCCAGAAAATGTATTTTAATCCTAATTTAATGAACATGAAAATGTATTAATCATATAATGTGATGTTAAAACAGGCTAGCAACATATCAATGATGGGTTGAATGTGTACTTAAACTCGTTATTCGTGGAGTCTAATAATGTGTTTAAAAATCAAGGGTTGTGGATGTGATTAATATAATCATAATCAGAGTTAAGTTAAGTTAAAAGAGAATATACTCACGATGCTAGTTGTATTATAATTAATTGGTATTGTGACTTTAAATGGTATGCAGGATTAATTGAGGAGTGTGAATAGTAAACGTATAATCTACGCACGAGGCAAGTTTTCTATCCCTGACTTGTTATCGTTACGCAAGTTAATAAACCATATTCTTGTTTATTCCGAATGTGATGTTCTAATTCTTTTGAAGCAATACCTAATGTTATTCAGTTGTATACATTCGAGATTCAATCTTTGATTTAAATATCGTTTACATTATTGTGTTGAAACCTTGAATGGCTAGCGAACCCTCTTTGATTCGACTAGTCCATAGTTAATGAGCGTTCTAAATTCTAGAACTATTATTGAAGTTTATCCAAATCAAACTTCCTTTGGTGCAGACTCTCATGTCAAAACTGAGATGAACAACCCTATTATAAGGGACTATATTACGCGTTAACGTTAAGATGTTTGTGCATAATACATGGTACGAAGGCCTGATTCTCCTAAGTGCGAGAAGTAAGGTCCATATAGTCTTATGACTGTTAAAGGTTTAAAGTAAAAATACTTGACAACCTAGTACATAGTTCGTGGTCTTGTGACCCTCAGATGTACTTTTATTCTTATTTTCTAATCTTGATTCAAATGACGAGCTTTCTATTATCCAGTATCCATTGATTACTCGCATGTTATTATTACTATTGTTATTGTTATACTTATGGGAATTTGTTTGATCACTCTTGCATAATAACATTGCAGCTAAGGTTGAAAGAGTTGCGACCATCTACTAGTAAGGGAAAAGACAAGGCAAACAAGTGATGAAGGCTTGTTTAATTATTTGAGAGATGTTTATGTATAAGACTTGTTTTAATTATGTTATGTTTATGTTTTCGCATTTGATGTATTTAAGGTTAGATAACCTGGGATTTATTATGATGTTGTAACCCTTTTATTGGGAGGATTTCTATTTCAGTTATGAGTTTTATTTAAATCCTTGTTTATGGGTAGTTAGATGTGATTTTATTGGACAGTGAACACCAAATCCTGTGAAAATGAGGTACCTGGATTTGGGGGTGCCACAATAACTCTTGTTCAGTTATTGAAGTTTTTAATGAAAAGAATATATTTGATTCTTGATTTTGTTATTATTCAACTGCTAGAATTTGCTGAGCAATTAAATGCTCACACTTGCTTAAAATAAAAATATTTTCAGCGAAGATAAAAAAAACTAAAGGATCTAGTGAAGACTAGAGAGAAGATCAAGCCAAGTCTTCTAATGTAATTGTTAAAATTTACTTGTATTTGTTGTTGCGGATAGAATTTACACTTGGAATAAGTAAGCAAATAAATAATGTAATGTTTATTATTTGTATGTATTGAAGATTTTAAGGTAATATAATCTGGGATATGAGAAAATTTAGTGTAATATTTTGAAGATTTAATTATATCTTAAGGATATATGGATGTATGTATGGAAGAAGTAGTATAGTGACGTACCGAACTTGGGTTTGAAGATAGATCGGGTTTCAGGGTGTTACAAAAATGACATTAAATTATAATGTTTAAAATATAATACGTCAAACGTCAACTAAACTACGAGGATTTACATTCTATTAAGCTAAACTAAAGTAAAGATGAATAACATATGTACAAATCATCTACAAAACTAAGTCATGCTAGTAGTACTACCCCCGGTGTGAGGAGGATTATCAGGCGGGCATCGACGCTGCTGCTCTGGCATATGAAAATCGTCGACGTCGTCCTTCTGCCCATGATCGGCATAAACAGCCTCCTCGGCATCACCAGCCTTCTCGCGATTGCCACCCTGCTTAGGATCGTCACCTTATTGATACAATTAAAAATATAAATCATTAGTTCATATAAAAAAAAATTAAAGATACAACTAAATGAAATCTAAATAACATGTAGAATAGTCAAGTTAAAATGAATAGTATATTTGAGTAGTTAGGGGCTACCTTAGCATCGGCCCAAAAGCGTCCATGAGTAGGGTAACCACCTCATCGCGTATCGCGGTGAACTGCTCCGAAGGGATGCTAGTACTCTCGATGGTGGCTCCAACTGCAATGTCCTGAGCAAGCTGGTGGAGGCGAACACGGCTGAGCAGGTCCTGATGATGGAATATCGGATTCGTACCAAATCTCTTCGACACCTCGACTATAACCCTCTAGAATATGGCATTGTCTAAGCCAACACCCGTATATGATGGTCCCATGGGTGCTTTCAGATGCAGGCGTTGGTTAGAGCCTTCAAAAATAAATATAACATTAATAATAATCTTCTTCAATTTATTCATAAACGAGAAATATACTAAAATTTATACCTCCAAGTAGTGAAAAGAGTTAGGTCCTCATTTTGAGATAAACTAATCTCGGGCGGAGGGATGGTGGAATCTAGCGTCTCGGAATCACCCCTAGCAGTTTTCAACTCAGCTATACGCTAGCCCCGAAGCTTCTCAAACTGGTCCTATAATTTAATATATATATATATATATGTGTGTGTGTGTGTGAGTTAATTAAATTATCATATTAATTATGTAATGTTAAAAAATACCAATTATTATAACTAGATGTATTACCTGTATAGCTAATGCGGCGGGAGACATCGTCGATTATGAATTTGACGCCTTCGGCGTATGAACTCTATCCCAGAACTAGACCATAGTAGGAGGTCGGCCCAAGCTGCTCCGTATGGCCTAATAAATACATTAATTAATATATTACTTTACTCTAGATCCCAACAATATTAAACTAAACTAAATTTAAATACATACCGACTTACCCTCATTAACCGACTACGAGCCAGAAGTATGTACGTTTCGGATCTGGCCTTGATTCTTCTTCATCTACTCTGACTTCGTCTTGAAGGCACCAACATCCCAGTATGTACACATGGCATCTCATGCTGCATCTGAGACTATCTGGGGCTGATGATCTCGTATTGTAGTCTCGGGCTGGTCTACAACTGCCTGGGTTGCCCTCTGCGTCATCTCGTACAGCCATCCAACATAGTTCTTCATGATGTGTGCAATAATAACATCGTCGCCGGCTGCCTCAAAGATACCTTTCTCATATCCATAATATGTCTAAAAAAATCATAACATACGTATCAGTAAAAATTTGAATATGTAAATAACTAGTTTTAACTTTTTTGTTTAATGTATGTAATTCGACTTACGTGAAACTCGCGCAACACCATTACCATAAAGGAGGCATCATACTACACGTACTGGCTAAATCGCACTCAGCCAATCGGGAGATGCGTCAGGCAAATGACGTGTACGGTCGCCTTAGCGACAGGATCCAAAATACTATAATAAAAAAAAATAATGGATTATTTTAATTGTGCAATCACATAATACAATCATTTTAATTGAACATGATATATTATAGTTGAAACTTACTACGACGAGCCGACATCAACCAGAACTATGTGTGGAACTGCCGGCGGACGACCTAATAAATCGAGATTAGTCCCTCGATGACGTCGACGTCCAACATCTGTACCCGAGATTTAACCCATTCACTTTCTTCTTCACTTCATAGTAATTCGCGGGCAGAGTATAATTCCTAGGTAAGAACTCGCTGATAATAAAAGTAATATGCCATCAAGCCAATCACATTAGATGTGATAAGCATTTACTTTGTAATCTTGTTCAATTATTAATAAGAGAATTTATATAATACAAAAGGCATTCTTTATCCATGTTAATTAGATGAATTAATAAATGTGATAAACCCATAGTTTTGGAGCAATGTTTTTAGAATCATGATGTTGATCATACTAATGAGATATAAATTCGAGATAGCTCTAAAACTAAAATATTCCTAATCGTATGGATCACTAATGTGTGTTACTGATTCCGAATAGATTAGTACATAATATGCTTGCTCTATTGAAGAGGATGATTGATCTAATAATCATTGACAATAAAGCAAGTATGTAGGTGCTGATTAGAGAATAAGTTCACTGAACGTGACTCGCTTAAAGGAACCCTGATGGAGTTTTACTTGCCTGACAATAGGAGTTTCTATAGTGATAGTTGTATAAGGGATCCTTGGACTTGAGATCATCATAGTAACTTGTATATACTGAGTTATGTTTTGACATATTACTTAATACTTTAGGGTATGTTGTAGGGTATGCTCGGATATAATAAATATATATGGAGATAGATGAATGATCAACAAAGTATCTACCGCTTCTAGTAAAGTGAGAGAATGTCTTATATGATTCGATGAATGACTACTTAGAAATCCTTAGCCAAGGTAGAATGAAAATTAGAAATGAGTTTCTAATTTACATTAATCAGAGTTGTGCATTTTAGAATTGAAATGCATACGATTACATAAATAGGACTTTTCAATAATTTCACGTCTTATGTTTAATCGGGACATTATATGGTAGAAGGATTGAATTATACAGTAATTATTCACGAAATATGTTCTTTGTATTATTTGTGATAATCTACAAATTGAACATTGAATTCATATTATTTGAATAGTCATGATACATTTTTTATAAGGTGTCACTCATGATGTAGAATAAATATTATTTATTTATATTTGAATTAAAAGATTTTAATTCACAATAAATAATATTAGAATAGTTCTAATTTATTTATTCTACTATTGGCTTAATATTGAACCTAGAGGTTCACACCATAAAAAGGGAGTAATATGATTTTAGAAGTGTTTGGCTTAATAATAATAAATTAAGTATATTTAATTTATTAGTCAAATAAATTAAATAGCTTAATATTTATAATTAAGAATTTGGAGAAATACTAAATTATAAAATAATAAAAGGAGTCTTATAATAATAATAATTATTATTTAGTTCTTTGGGAATTAAATTAAAATCCCAACTCCTAAAAGGTTTAGGAGATATGGTTAGTCTATAAATAAGAGGAGTCTTATTGTGGGATAGACTAATGCAACTCTTGCTACTTGCATCTCTCTTGCAAGCAATCTCAATACCCTAAGGAGTTAGGATAGAGAGAATTAGGGTTAGTCATCCTAGATCTAGTAGAATCTAAATTCACATCTTCAATCAATCACTATTATTGGATCACCTCTTGGGCATTGCATACTATTGTAGTGAACGTTGGATCCGAGAATTGGTGTGATCACAAAGGAGAAATAATTCGAGTTTGAAGAACACATTAAAGGGTTGATCATCTTCAAAGGTATATCTTTCATCCTTCTTCAATTAATAATATTGCATAAGGTGATTCCTAGGACTGCAAAAAAAATTTAAATTCGATTAATGCCATATTTTCGTTGCTATTTACAATTTGATTGTATGGATGTCTTGTTTCTGCAAACCAATAGTGGTATTAGAGCCATTCTTATGCGAATTAGTAATGATTTTGATTCATTATATATGTTGATATGTGTTTAAAATAATTTAATTGTGCATTATTGTTAGTATAGAATAATGTTTTATGAAACAAAGAAGAAAAATCGCGATCTAAAAAAATCAAAAATGAAACAGACAGGCGCTTTGAATCCGGAACGCTCATCTTATGAGCCGCGACGCTAGGCGAGAGTTGCGTCGCTCAGTCCCTTGAGCGGTGACGCTTGAGGTTTTGTTGGTACGTTTTTGTGCATTTTTTCCCAAAATTCTAAATTAAAATAAAAGAGTTTATTTTTATTAGAAATTGGATTTTAATAAAAGAGTTCATTATATTTGGAATAAGATTTCATGTTTCCTAGAATAAAGAAGTTTATTCTGTTTTTAATAATTGGATTCCATTCTAATCAATTGGAGTTGGAATTGGATTCCATGACAACCAAATGGACTTGAAATTTTGATATGGAATACTATTCTATATTATCTAAAAAATAAAGGAGTTTATTTTTATTCAAAATTGGATAAATTAAAATAAAGGAGTTTATTTTGATTTGGAATTGGATTAAAATAAATAGTTTATTTTAATTTAGAATTGGATTTCATATTAATTAGAAATAAAGGAGTTTATTTTTATTTGAAATTTGGATTAAAATAAAGGGATTTATTTTGATTCAAAATTGGATTTCACATATTAGGTTTTCCTAAATAATTTTAAAAGTTAAAATAAAGGAGTTTATTTTGAACTTGAAATTGGATTTATGTTAACTTGAATTGCCTATTAAATGATATATATATATATATATATATATATATATATATATATATATATATATATATATATATATATATATATATATATATATATATATATATATATATATATATATATATAATGAGAATTGATATTTTCACAAGTTAATTTGATATTTTCACAAGTGGATCCCACTTTTAACTAAACCAACTATTTGTGCAGTAAACTAATTATATAATTTAGTTTTTATGTCCAAATTACCCAAATAACTAAACATCTAGTTGTTTAACTTTATTTGATTAGTAACGTTACTCAATTGAAAATAATTTTTATTTATTTAATTATTATGATAATAATAATATTAATAATAATTAGAAAATAGTTGAAAAATAAGTGTGAAAAATTATTTACACATAAAAATTAAGATCTAAAGCTTTTGTAAAAACCTGAAATTTTCTATAGTTTTTATAATAATAATATGAGAAAATAGAGAATAATTTTTTTTTACTATATGAGAATAAAAATGTTGGGTATAACATTTGGTTATGTAATAATAAATATATATCATGGTTATATATTTATTAAGTGTTGAAAAGAATTTGATGTAAACAATTTGTTATGTAATAATAAATATATATATTGTGTTTATATATTTATTATATGATAAGTTGGAAATAAAGTGTTAAGGTGATAATAAATATATAAAAAGTTTATATATTTGTTATGTAATAAGAAGAGGTTAATGTGATCAGTGTGGTTATGTGATAATAAATATATAATATATTTATATATTTATTATGTGTTGTGACGGAATTGATTTAATCCATTTATTGATCAAGTAAATGAGTGGTTTGAGTATATATGAATATGTATATATATACTTTACCCAAGAGCATTAAAATAAATTTCTAATAAATTTATTTTAATGAGAATGAGGATATTATAATAGGTTATAATATCTTAAGAACTAAATAAATTCGTAATTGAATTGTGTGATAGGAAAGGATATTATATTTTTTCTAATAACATGAGTTAGCAAATAAATTGTATTTGCATGATGTATTGTGTAACACATATTTATTGAGCTTTATTAAATAAATGTGTAATATTTAATATTTTGTTTGGGAATATATAATTTATTTATCATAATGGGTAATAATTATATATGTTCCAAGAGGGAGAATATTTAAATTGGGGAAAGTAGTAACTTGATGCATTTAAATTGGAGTTACTAATTATAGGAGTAATTAATAAATATAATTTATGAATTAAACTAATTAGGAAGTAATTGGATAATAATTAAATTATGGGAGGCTATTTACTATAGTGCCCATGCACTATTACAAGCTTGGAGCCCAAGTTGATCAAATTTCATCTTCTTCTTGGCTCCACCATTGCCATAAATGGGAAGGAGAATTAGGAGAGAAAGGAGCTTCATGGCTTATGCTTGTAATTCCATAATTTAGCTAGTAAAAAGTAGTAAATCCTCCTTGATTTATTAAGAACATCTATCTTAGATTTCTTAATGAATTCCTAGAATTTTGTAAGTTGTTGAAAATCAAGAAAATCAAAAACTAAAATTTTCAAAACCTTAGCATATTGGAGAAATGAAGATTTAAAGCTTGGAGTTCATATTAAAGCTTGATTAAGGAAGGAATTCATTGCTTAAGGTATGAAATTCTTTCTTGATTTTAAACTTCCTTTAGAATTATGGAGATATGTAATTTTTGGGTTAAATTCTAATTTTTGGGAATTTATTTAGTTATGTTGTAATTTTTGGAATTTTTTTTTGGTAATAGATCCAATTTTGGCATGGGTATGAGGATTATATAATCATAATTGGTTTATAACCAAAGAATTAAAATAAATATTTTGTTAGTAGACTTTATTGTGTAAAAATTATTTTTAGTTTGATTTTATAATTAATCCATGGGCAAAATTATGGACATAGGGACTTGGTGACTAGGTTTGGGTGTGTGGTGATATAAGGATGTTATTTTATGGGTGAAATCATTTCAATTGGTAAAAGAAATGAATTTCATAATTTTTGTACTTTAATTATTTGATTTAATGCCTTAAAGAACAAACCCAAGTACGATTATACTATTTTTATGAGTTGAGACTTTAAACATGCCAAAATATGGTTAACTAAGGTTTTTCGGCAAGAAAGTTGGGTCGGTTCAAGTCGAGGCGACTTTTGAATCAAAATTGTGTCGTTAAAAATTTGTACGAACAGTCCATTTGGGCACACTTTTTGGAAAGCTTAACTTACCCGAAAATAAGTTCTGATATTTTTTAAAAATACTTTGTCATACAACATATCCAAAAATCAGATTAATCGGAGTTAGGAGCAGAGCGGTACAAATTCGCAAAGTAGCTGCTGGACCACACGAAACTGCAGAAGCAGCAGGGCGCAACAGCTGCTGACCGCGCGCGCGTACGCACGCGGCACGGCGCTGCGTGGGCACGCTGCAGGCTGCTGCTGATGCAGTTGTGCACATGCAGTTTCGAGGTGTGTTTTGATGGGTTTTCGTAAACTGTTTTGGCGGTCTGATTTTTTCTAAAAATAATACGTCATGAGGTCAATAACATACCAAAAATTCATTGTTATATGACTTGTGGTTTGAGAATTAAAAATAGGCGAATAGGCATGTCAGAACTAAAAATTGGACGACGAAGAACGTCGGCGCGTCGAGCGATTTTGATGTTCGACGTTCCGAATCGCATTCCGACAAAGTTATAAGCCATAATAAATCTAATAAAGTCCTACGGGATGAAATATGACCGGAGATGATATTTTATGCTAATAAACCACCTTTCGGACATAATTTAAGCAATATAAATATGTAATAAATATAAAAGTTACATATTTAAGCGAAATAAAAATTAACGTTGCCTATAAAATTATTTTGTGGGACAACGAGAGTCGAGAAACCTTTAAAATTACTATGAATTATAAAAATGATATTTTGAGATTTCTGAGGGCCAAAATAATCTTTTTGAGCCAAGTGACATGTAACGGTATATATATATATATATATATATATATAGCAAACACGAATATTTGTAAACCGAGAGATTAAGTAAATGTGTTGATGAAATAAAATATTTTTAAATGAAGCAATAGTTCGAGTTGACTTGTGAACGAATAAAATAATATAAAAATTATTATTATTCCAGAAGTAATATAGTAAGTTAAACTTTATTATAAAAGCTGAATTTGAGCTGTTTGAGAACCTGAATTCGCAAATAAAAGCTTAAAATATTCCTAGAGGGGAATATAAGTTATTTAAAATCGGATATGAAAAAGTTACATATTAAAAATGTAATTAGCATTTATTTTATAATAAATGGCTAAAATGAGTTATATCTCTAATTGAACCAATGTGGGTTAAAAATAAGATAAATATTATTAGTTTTTACAAACTAATACATATTAACATACATGCACGTATTGTGGCATATTTACTTAACTAATGTGAGTGTGCATGTGAATATAATTCTGTAGGAATTGTGGGGTGACTCTAACTTAAATTATGTGATAATCTCCATATAAGGCAAGTTTCTTAACTTTCTCATATTTAAATTGAGAAAGTTTCTTAAACTTTTGCGATTCTTTTATGCAATGGTTATTATGTTTTTACATAATTTACTCATTTGGGGAAATATTTCAAGTTTAATTATATATAAGCCATTAATTCTTCTTGTTTATATATAATGCAATAGAGATGGGATTTTTATTCCAATAAACTTCGAAAAATGCATAAGATAATGATGTATACATGGAACAAAATTCGGTATACATGTATAGCTGAAATATTTCAAATTCTTTTATCTTAAGTCTTGAAATATAATTGTTTAATTGAAGTTGTCCATTTATTTTATTATTCTAAATGGATTATAACTGAACAAGAACTTTTCTAATTTGGGATTATTTTATATTGCGTCCTGACAACAAAGAGAAACTGAAAGAATTTGTTCCGTTTAGATAGTATTGATCAATGTAGGGCATAAAGGGCTGATCACCCACCGTGCTCGTAAGACCATGTCGGTTCATAAATTAAATTTCTGATTGAACCTTTTTAAAAAGAAAAGCAAGTTCTTGAATTTATAACGACTTAATATATTTAAGTCACTACGTTGTTTCAAAAATGAGAGACTAGTGTTAAAGTTTACGTTTAATTGCTTTATAGACTTATTTTACCGTGAGAACAGAATCAGTTGAAAATATTTATTTCTTCTGCATGTTAATTATTAATTATTATACTTGCTGAGTAATTAAATCCTCATTCTTGCTTTATTATAAATGTTTTCAATTAAGAAAGATGAAGCTGAGTGTTCTAGAAAGGATAAGGGCAAAGAAAAAAATTTCAGCTTAGTTAAAAATGATCTTATGTAATAGATAGACTTTTGGGTGACATTATTACATACCTATCATGTTAAGAATTATTTAAAGGTTTTCGTACTTGGGATAGAAAAACTTTGATGTAATAATTCTAGTTTAATAATGTTTTAAGTTTGTTAATATTTAGAATCGTGTAGCACCAAATACAGGTTTTTAAGTACCCGTTTTTAGAAACGTCACAACTTTCTTCTCCCACTAGAAAAAAAAATTATTTGCAGAATTTCTATTATCATATCATATTACTAAATTAAGATTTTTATGAAACAAATAATACTTCCGATTTTTATAAATGTGTAAACTTTATATATAAGTCTTTTTCCATATATATAAAATATATATTAGGCAGCCCGATGGATCATAAGATAATAAAAACTTACATGTCTTGTGGTTCGAATGTGACACCCCCAAAATAGGTTCACACAACCCATTCTAAGTCGCCAAATACATGGTACAAAATCCAAATACAAATCTTCAAATTTAACTATTTTACTGTTGTGCAAAATACGACCACACAACTGTGAGCTACAATATAGATCGTATATAATACAAAATATAAACGCTCAAATTCAGTCCTCGTTAATTATAATTATTAACATACTATTTTACAAAAATAGTGAGGACTACTACAGCTCTATCTCGGACCATCACTCCATTCCCCGACTAGTCCCCGCGATATTCTTATTTCTTGAAGAGAACAATGGAGGAAAATGGTAAGCTCAATTAGCCCAGTAAGGAAAATTATGACTAAGATAATGAAGAATAAATTATCGTTAATCTTTAATAAATCAGATAAAATATGATGGACAACCAGTTTTAGATCAACAACTGCAGCGAAAATAACAATTCATTAGAAGAGTTAAGTAGAGAATGATGTCTACTATCTTCTGTGATATAAAAGTTCATCATCAATATTTTATCCCTGTAACACCAATCAATAATATTTTCAATCAACGAATTATTCATGCACTACGGGCCAATGATATTTGTTCATATCACCAATGGTCATGATCATGTCAAACACCTGTCCATCTTTGCACTACAGGCCAAAGATATTCATAAATCAATAACTCATCTTTGCACTACGGGCAAAAGATATTCATCAATCAACAGTTCATCTTTGCACTATGGCCTAAAGATATTCATCAATCAACAGTTCATCTTTGCACCACGGCCCAAAATAACTTTCACCACAATTTAAGACTGAGGATGATAAAAAATAATATAAAGAACGAATCCAATGAAATAAAGGATAAAGGATTTACAAGAGTTCAAAATGAAGATCAAAATATGGATCCAATCAAAGATACTTTGGACAGGAAAAAAAAAAAAAAAATTATGAATAGTACCCGAATAAATAGTACACGAATGATAAGTACCCCGATATGAAAAGATAAAAATTTCATAAGAAAGTTCAAATCAATATTCCAGTGAAATGATATTAGATGAAGCGCAACACTCAAAGAATTTCTGATCATTTCAGAAATTATAGAAGCAATACTTACTGTAGTAAGTTTAAATTTAGGAATATGAAATGAAATATTATCACTTTTATAATATGGAATATGAAAGAAAATAATATTCTTTATGAATATTGAAAGAAAATAACATCATTTACGAGAAAAATAATATCATTTACAAATACGAAAGAAATAATACCCCTTACCTTAGTAGAAGTTTGGATACTGTAATAGTATAGTAGCAGAATACTCTTCTTCTTTCTCTCTTATTCTCTCTATACTTTCTCTCTCTATAGCTTCAGTGAATTGGTGAAAAATAATGAAGAAATGAGATTCTATTTATAGGCTTGACAGAGTAAGGGTAAAATAGTTTTTTCGCCATAATTTATGACATCACCACTTACCTCATCGTTCCTATGACATCATCTCTTACCTCATCGTTCCGATGACATCATTACTTATCTCATTTTTCTGATAACATCATTGTTTACCTCATCATTCTGATGACATCATCGCTCACCTCAAAAGAATTCAAATTCAATTTGATTTCTTCCACCTCTTTTTACTTTTATACCATGCATTTACTATAAAAATGTTACCATTCAAATTATAAAAAAATTATACTATTATATTATCACATTATACTATTATAATGTAATATTATAACAATATATTTGAATAAATTATTTTCTCGGAGAAGATAAAATATCAACTTTCAACAAATGTTTCATGTTAAAAATTTCTCTATTTATATTAAAATTTAATAAATATTTACTTATCATATTTATCGTCAATTTTTATTTTATTCATCATTTATTATTCATAATTAATATTGTAGAACCACAATATTGACAACAGGTCGTTCTCAAGAAAGATGGGGCTTTCCGATAAGGATTTCTCCTCATTGGTGCACAATTATATAACCTAACCCCTTTTCTCGACAGAATTTTCTAGACATTGTCAATAATGCTATCTAATAATATTATACAAATAATATGAATTATTGAGTTAATAATGTGAAATACTATACAGCGGTTATTGTGACAATTATTTAATCAATAATATAAAATATCAATGTAGCAATTATTGAATCAATAATATAAAATATTGAACAGTAATTACTGTAACAATTATTGAATGAGTGACTTCTTACGTAAGAACCAATAATTTAAAATACTGTGCAATACCGTGTGCTACTGTGCAATAACGCGTATTACTGTATTTTTATCACCGGGTATTTCAACAGTTTAACTGTAAAAGTTTTGCCGTTATTTTTATAAAAAGGTTACTTCTGTCGCTTTCTATATCCGACATTCATTTCGTTGTGGGGTCCACCAATGACTGCGCCATCATACGAATATTCTCCGACAAAAAGAATATTCCTCGACCAAACGAATATTTTCCGACACAACGAATATTTTATAACCACTTTCTTACTTTGTAAAATTCGCACATCTCACCTATAACTTATCACATTTATCAAATCAACACCTTATTATTTCAAAATAATATATAAAGAAAATTAAATCTTTATTCATAAAAGTTGGGGTCTTACAACCTCCCCTCCTTATGAAATTTCGTCCTCGAAATTGACGTACGTACCTAGTATGTCAAAAAGGTGAGGATACCTCTCCTTTATTTTCGATTCTAACTCCCAGGTCATTTCCTCGATATCATGGTTCCTCCACAAAACTTTAACTTGAGGTATAATCTTTGAGCGTAGGACATGTTCCTTCTTATCCAAGATCTTCGCAGGTACCTCCTCGTACGTTAAATCTTCGGCTATCTCGTCTAGTTCTAACTCAATAATGTGATTTGGGTCTTTCACATATTTACGAAGCATGGATATGTAAAAAACGTTATAAACACGAGACATGCTTGGAGGTAAGGCGAGTCTATAGGCTACAGTTCCTACTCAGTCAAAGATTTCAAATGGACCAATAAATTATGGGTTGAGCTTTCCTCTCTTTCTGAATCTCGTAACTCCTTTCCATGGAGCAACACGTAACAATACATGGTCTCCAACATTAAATTCCACGTCCCTTAGATGAAGATCAACATAACTCTTTTGTTGATCTTGTGATGTTTATATATGTTGTCGGATTATTTGAATCTTTTCTGTAGTCATACGTACAAACTCCGGTCCCAACATTGTTGCTTCACCCACCTCATCCCAACATACTAGAGAACTAAACTTTCATCCATACAACACCTCGAATGGAGCTATTCCTATACTTGCCTGATAACTGTTGTTGTAGGAGAATTCCACCAATGGTAAGTACTTATCCCAACTTCCTTTGAAGTCTAGAACACAAAGTCTCAATAAATCTTCAAGAGTCTGAATAGTCCTTTCCGATTGCCCGTCCGTTTGAGGATGATATGCAGAACTGAATCGTAAATCGGTGTCCATAGCTTTCTGCAAACTGACCCAAAATCGTGAAGTGAATCTTGGGTCTCGATCCAAAACTATGGATACTGGCATACCATGCAGTCTAACAATCTCATTTATGTACATAAGAGCAAGACGTTCAAGTGAATAAGTCTCTCGTATAGGTAAGAAATGAGCAGACTTGGTTAATATAACGACAATAACCCAAATTGCATCTATGCCTTGAGAAACCTTAGGAAGACCCGTAACGAAATCCATGTTGATGTGTTCTCACTTCCATTTTGGAATCTCAAGTGGTTGCAATGGACCCTTTGGCACTTAATGCTCCGCTTTGACACGTTGACAAGTTAGACACCTAGAGATAAACTCCACGACTTCTCTCTTCATATTGCTCCACCAAAATATATGTCGAAGATCACGATACATTTTGGTACTTCCAAGATGGATTGCAAATGGTGTGTTGTGTGCCTCCATTATGATTTTATACTTCAAATCAGAATCGTTAGAAACACAAAGTCTGGAGTTGACTCGAAGTATTCCTTCTTCATCGATTCTTGCTTCTAGAATAGTACCTTCTTGCACTTTCTTCTTCATATTCATCAGCTCCGGGTCTGTAGCTCGAGCAACTTTAACTTTATCAATTAAAGCTGGTTCTACACGTATATTTAACATCATCACGTGGGTCCCTGGAGTCTTTACTCTATCTTCATCCTTTGTAAGTCATACAAAATGGGCCTTTGTGTTGACATCATCGCACTCGTTCCCGCATATGATCTTCTGCTCAACGCGTCAGCTACGACGTTTGGTTAACCAGGATGGTATTGAATGGTATAGTCGTAATCTTTCAACAGTTCGAGTCAATGTCGTTGTCGTATGTTGAGTTCGTTCTAAGTAAGAAATATTTGAGGCTTTTGGAGTAAATTAAGATGTCATCAATAATGACAACCACGAAATGATCCAAATATTTCTCAAATATTCGGATCATCATGTCCATGAATGCAGCAGGGACATTGGTCAATCCAAAAGATATAACTAGAACTTCGTAATGCGCGTATTGAGTTCTAAAGACAGTCTTTAGAATTTTCTCAGTTTTAATCTTTAACTGATGATACCCAGATCAAAGATTGATCTTTGAAAAGAATTTAGCACCTTGCAACTGGTCGAACATGTCATCAATGCGAGGTAACAGATACCTATTCTTGATGGTGACATGGTTTAATTCCCGATAGTCAATATAAAGTCGCATACTTCCATCTTTTTTCTTTACGAATAACACAGGAGCACCCCAAGGCGATGTACTAAGACGTATAAAGCCGATGTCTAACAACTCTTGTAGTTGGACCTTTAACTCTTGAAGTTCGATAGGAGCCATTCGATATGGGTTTTGGAAATGGGTTTTGTACCGGGTTTAAGGTCAATAAAGAATTCAACTTCACGTTCCGGGGGTAGGCCAGGAAGTTCTTTGGGAAATACCTTAAGAAATTCATTAATAATAGAAATATCATTCAAATCTGACTTATTATGGTTTAAATCAGTGACATGGGCTAAGAAAGCTTGACATCTATTTTTCAATAAACGAATAGCTTTATGACTTGAAATGACATTGATTGATTTTAGTGATTTAGTTGTTTGAATTCGCATAACAGGTTGGTTAGGAATATAAAAGCTAACAACCTTACGAAAACAATCAATTTTGGCATGATGAGTGGTTAACCAGTCGATTTTTAAATCACATCAAATGCAAGTATTTTTAAAGAGATGAGATCAACAGGTAATGTGAGGGTGTCGATTTGAATCAAGCAAGATTTTTAAACTGTGGATGTTACGAAGGTTTCTCCCAACGGAGTTTCAACAGATAAGTCAAAGTCTAATTTGTCAGAGGTCAAGTTCAACCGTTGAGCACAAGCAGGTGGAATAAAAGAATGGGTAAAATCGGTATCTAATAAGGTATAGAATTTGCAAGAGTTTATGATTAGCTTACTCGTTATAACCTCATTCGGGTTCCTCGCTTTTTGGGTAGTCACAAAAAAAGCTCTTCCTGGAACCACCGACTTTGACTTGTCCGGAACAGCCTTTGGTGTCACCGTTCCAGCTGGACTTAACTTCGCTATAGAGTACATTCCACCCTCAACTGATTCGTCGCACTCTTGATCCATGATTTGAATCATTATTCTTCGATCCATATTGAATTGGGGTTGACCGCTCTGCGCAAGGTAATTCCATACCCGATGTTGGATCCTCCCAATTGCTGTCCAAAAGGTGAAATCCATATCATCTATTTTGGCTTTCTTGGATCGGACGTCTCTTTCTAAAATATCAATGCGTCGTGCGGCTTTTACCCATGTATCCTCCATTCTCTTTCGTTCAGTTATTTCTTCTTTCATCAAAACTTTGACAATATCATTCTCAGATTCCAGCTCTAATATCATATGCTCTGCCAAAGAGAGCTTTTGTTCAAGCTCTGCATATCGGGTAGAAAAATCTTGAATTGTTGTATCCCTTTGTTCCACGACTGCCTTCCGTTCTTCACCCTGCTCTTCTAACTCACGAATACGATCTTGTAGTTCTATATTTCGATCATAAAATTCTCCTACTAAATCCTCCTCAGGGTCCTCTTCTTCCTCACTCTCAGCTGTTTCCTCTGCGACTAGCTCGGGTGCAACTATTAATTCTTCACTCACTACTTGAATATCTCTAATTTCTTCTTCTCCTGACATCATTAGAGGTGTCTCAATGGTCTCATATGCTCCATTGCTTAGATTTTTAGATGTCATTCTCAAATACTGCCACAAAACAAGGGTTAATTAAAGAAATTGACATGTCACATATTAACTCTATATTCCGTCCGACCAATTAAATAACACATAAGCTTAGGTAGGACACACTACCGAAGAATTTACACGTGTCTCCCCTCCTAGTTCTATTCCCAGATCTCCGCCAGAGACCATATCCCCAAGCTCTAATACCAACTGTGACGCCCCCAAAATAGGTTAATGTAACCCATTCTGAGTTGCCAAATACATGGTACAGAATCCAAATACAAATCTTCAAATTCAACTATTTTATTGTTGTGCAAAATACGACCACACAACTGTGAGCTACAATATAGCTCGTATATAATACGAAATATAAACGCTCAAATTCAGTCCTCATTAATTACAATTATTAACACACTATTTTATAAAAATAGTAAGGACTACTACAGCTCTATCTCAGACCATCACTCCATTCTCCTACTAGTCCCCTCGATATTGTCATTTCTTGAAGAGAACAATGGAAGAAAAGGAAGAGCTCAACTAGCCCAGTAAAGAAAATTATGACTAAGATAATGAAGAATAAATTATCGTTAGTCTTGAATAAATCAGATAAAATATGATGGACAACCAGTTTTAGATCAACAACTGCAGCGGAAATAACAATTCATTAGAAGAGTTAAGTAGAGAATGATGTCTACTATCTTCTGTGATATAAAAGTCCATTATCAATATTTTATCCCTGTAACACCAATCAATAATATTTTCAATCAACGAATTATCCATGCACTACGGGCCAATGATATTTGTTTATATCACCAGTGGTCATGATCATGTCAAACACATGTCCATCTTTGCACTACAGGCCAAAGATATTCATAAATCAACAACTCATCTTTGCACTACGGGCCAAAGATATTCATCAATCAACAGTTCATTTTTTCACTATGGCCCAAAGATATTCATCAATCAACAGTTCATCTTTGCACTACGAGCCAAAGATAACTTTCACCATAATTTAAGACTGAGGATGATGAAAAATAATATAAAGAACGAATCCAATGAAATAAAGGATAAATATTAGAGGATTTACCCAGAGTTCAAAATGAAGATCAAAACATGGATCCAATCAAAGATACTTTGGACAGAAAAAAATAAAAATAAAAATTCGTGAATAGTATCCAAATAAATAGTACCCCGACATGAAAAGATAAAAATTTATAAGAAAGTTCAGACTAATATTCCAGTGAAATGATATTAGATGAAGCGCAAAACTCAAGGAATTTCTGATCATTTCAGAAATTATAGAAGCAATACTTACCGTAAGAAGTTTAAATTTAGGAATATAAAAAGAAATATTATTACTTTCATAATATGGAATATGAAAGAAAATAATATTCTTTATGAATATTGAAAGGAAATAACATCCTTTACGAGAAAAATAACATCCTTTACAAATACGAAAGAAATAATTTCCCTTACTTTAGTAGAAGTTTTGATACTGTAATAGTGTAGTAGCAGAATACTCTTATTCTTTCTCTCTTATTCTCTCTATACTTTCTCTCTCTATAGCTTTAGTGAATTGGTGAGAAATAATGAAGAAATGAGCTTCTATTTATAGGCTTGACAGAGTAAGGGTAAAATAGTCTTTTCGCCATAATTTATGACATCATCACTTACCTCATCGTTCCTATGACACCATCGCTTATCTCATCGTTCCAATGACATTATTGTTTACCTCATTGTTCCGATGACATCATTGCTTACCTCATCGTTCCGATGACATCATCGCTTACCTCAAAAGAATTCAAATTCAACTTGATTTCTTCCACCACTTTTTACTTTTATACCATGCATTTACTATAAAAATGTTACCATTCAAATTATAAAAAAATTATACTATTATATTATCACATTATACTATTATAATGTAATATTATAACAATATATTTGAATGAATTATTTTATCGGAGAAGATAAAATGTCAACTTTCAACAAATGTCTGATGTTAAAAATTTCTCTATTTATATTAAAATTGAATAAATATTTATTTATCATATTTATCAATAATTTTTATTTTATTCATCATTTATTATTCATAATTAATATTATAGAACCACAATATTGACAACAGGTCGTTCCTAGGAAAGAGGGGGCTTTCCGATAAAGATTTTTCCTCATTGGCACGCAATTATATAACTTAACCCCTTTTCTCGACAGAACTTTATAGACATTGTCAATAATGCTATCTGATAATATTATACAAATAATATGAATTATTGAGTTAATAATGTGAAATACTGTGTAGCGGTTATTGTAACAATTATTGAATCAATAATATAAAATATCAATGTAGCAATTATTGAATCAATAATATAAAATATTCAACAGTAATTACTGTAACAATTATTGAAAGAGTGACTTCTTACGTAAGAACCAATAATTTAAAATACTGTGCAATACCGTGTGCTACTGTGCAACAACGCGTATTATTGTATTTTTATCACCAGATATTTCAACAGTTTAACGGTAAAAGTTTTGCCGTTATTTTTATAAAAATATTACTTCTGTCGCTTTCTATATCCGACATTCATTCCGTTGTGGGGTCCACCAATGACTGCGCCGTCGTACGAATATTCTCCGACAAAAAGAATATTCCTCGACCAAGCGAATATTACTTGACACAATGAATATTTTATAACCACTTGCTTACATTGTAAAATTCGCACATCTCACCTATAACTTATCACATTTATTAAATCAACACCTTACTATTTCAAAATAATATATAAAAAAAATTAAATCTTTATTCATAAAAATTGGGGTCTTAAATCGAAGACTCCGAACAAATAAACAATTTGAAACTTCTATTTTATCATATTACATCAATTTTTATAAGATCAATTCAGATGAGCAGTTCCAATGTCAAACTTAAATTAATTTTTACTGTCTTATAAGATTATTTTTTATACAGTCTTATATATAAAGTTTACAAGTATAATTTGTTTACACATTATACTTTAAGTATAATGTGTAAACAAATCTTAATATAGTAATATGATATGATAATAGAAATTCTGAAAATAATTTACACATTTAGTAATATGATATGATAAAGTTTACACAGTCTTATATATAAAGGTTACACATTTTAAATATACACAGTCTTATATATAAAGTTTACACATTTTAAATATAATTTGTTTCATAAAAATCTTAATTTAGTAATATGATATAATAATAGAAATTTTGAAAATAATTTTTTTTTTGGTGGGAGAAGAAAACCTTAGATCCTAATTTTTATGTGTAAATAATTTTTCTCACTTATTTCCTAACTATTTTCTAATTATTATTAATATTATTACTATCATCATAATTAAATAAATAAAAGTTGTATTCAATTGAGTAACGGTAATAATCAAATAAATTAAGCAATTAGATGTTTAGTTATTTATCAAGTGGGGGTAATTTGGACATAAGAACTAAATTCTATAGTTAGTTTACTGCACAAATAGTTGGTTTAGTTAAAAATGGGACCCACTTGTAGAAATATCAAATTAGCTTGTGAAAATATCAATTTTCATATATATATATATATATATATATATTAAGTTTATTTTCATGAGATGAATGTTTTATTGATGCATATGATGATATGTATGATAATAAAGGGGATGATTATTAACCATTGACCAATGCGATTAGATTTAATTTTAATGGATGCTTGAATGAATGTGGTTTTCATAAATGGAGTCTGCGTACGTCGCCTCTCTAATTTTCGGATGTAAATTCTATCTCCCTTTTATGTACCTCCCCTTGACTGCTGATCAAGGTTTCTGTTTTATAAAATAGATTATAATATGATATTATAGAATTATTCGAGAAATTGGAGCTGAAGAGCAAGAGCGATGAAGACTCGTTTGTAATGAAGCTTGAGTTAAATGTAATAGCTATATTCAAATTATATTCTTGCACCTTAGGTTTTGAAAGTAGTATGCCCTCAAGACAATTACGTTTGATGTAATAGGCTTTTACTTTGTAATCTTATTTATTTATTAAT
Source organism: Panax stipuleanatus (assembly GCA_020205555.1). NCBI lineage: Eukaryota > Viridiplantae > Streptophyta > Magnoliopsida > Apiales > Araliaceae > Panax > Panax stipuleanatus. The sequence continues at coordinate 42,208,706 of CM035117.1, forward strand.
AAGAGAATTCATTTTATAAAGACATTCTTTATCCATGTTAATTACTTGAATTAATAAATGCGATAAACCCATAGTTATTGAGCAATGTTTTTAGAATCATGATGATGATCATTCTAATAACATCTAAATTCATGATATCTCAAAACTAAAGTGTTCCTAATCGTATGAATCACTAATGTGTGATTACTGATTCTGGATAGATTAGTACGTACATATTATGTTTGCTCTGTTAAAGATGATGATTAATCTCATTATCATTTGTGTGGAGACACTAAAATAAGTATGTAAGTGCTTATTAGATAATAAGTTCACCGAACATGACTAATAAAGGAACCTTAATGGAGTTTTACTTGTTTGTATATAGGAGTTCTTAACGTGATAATAGTACAAGTAATCATTGGACTTAAGACCATCATAGTATCTTGTATATATTGAATTATGTTTTGACATATTCCTTAATACTCTTAAGTATGTCATAGAGTATGCTTGAACATAATAAAGTATATATGGAGATAGGTGAATGATCAACAAAGAATATGTCACTTCCAGTAAAGAGAGAGAATATCCTATGTTGTGACGCCCCCAAATCCGAGTACTTGAAACCCGTACTTGGTGCTACACGATACCAATCATTCGAACTACTTAATATTTTACGAACTTAAAAATTATCAGAGTTATCAAATCCCTAGGTGCGGCGACCTTTAAGTACATCGTTACATGATATATAATATAATATCATAATACATAACTCCAGTTATTACAATTAACACCTAATGATCTACTCCTTCAGCTTTCCCTTGTCCTTGCCAGAACCTTCTGGTCGATCACGCTTAGCTGAAAACATTTAATTTTAAAGCAAGAATGAGCATTTAATTACTCAGCAAGTAATAGCAATAATAAACATCAATTTAAAGAAATAATATTTTCTTTAAAGGGTACTTCTACAACGAATCAATAGTTATGAAGCCATTTGAGACAATTCATAATAACATATCAAACCGTTTACAAATTTTGAAATGATGTAGTGACTATACATGCTGAGCGTTCAATAGACCTTGAACCATTGTTTTCAATTTTGAAAAGGTTTGTACAGAAATTCATCTGCAAAGAGTCATGACTTATGGGTACGTTGGGCGATCAACCCGTATTCCCTGAATTGATCAACACTACTTAATAGAACGACATTTACTGTCATCATAACCGCCTTTGGCGCATAAAATTTTTCCAATTACGGGATGTTCATACTCAGTCTGGAGTCCGAACTAAAGCAATTCAGTTAGACGACTTTATCATAAACATTAATATTCAATGATACATGTACAACTATGTCTAGCCGAGTCAAATAGCTTAGACAGCTTTTAAACCATGTATACATACCGAAATTCAATAGTATGTATCAAAACTTGTTCAAATACAATAATTTATACAAGTGAGGACAATTGCATAACCAAACTTAGCTTACAAAGAACATAACAATTTTCGATTATATATGAATCATATAAAGACAATAATGAAATACTGGTATTCAATGAATAAATTGAATATAGTTCAAGAACTGGCTTGCACATAATTAAAAGCCATATATAGAATATTTTCATAATAAAAGAGTATAGAAACTTGTTTACAAGATCCATTGCATAAAGTAAATGCAATGGTTAGGATACTTACTCAATAAAAATAGAGTTAAGAAACTTGCCTTGATCGCTGCTTACTGCTACGCAATATATTTTAATCTTTCATGAAAAGACCTATCATTAAAAAGAGTGATCTCTCAATTAACAAAATATATAGTTATTCATCGTATTACTATATAACATATTATCTAAAAATTTAATCACCTAAATATTAGATACCACATTAAATCCTTAGTAATATTATCATCCCTTGATAATATCACATAACCATTGTCTTAAACTCTTGTCTAATATTATTAATTCTTTAATAATATTTTATTCACTTTCTAATATTATTAACCATTTAATCATATTTTAATCCCTTATTAATATTATTAATTATTTAATAATATTTTAGTCACTTAATAATATTATTAATCATTTAATAGTATTTTAATCAATTAATAATATTATTAACCATTTATAATATTTTAATTTAACTTTAATCTAATATTATTAATTATTTATAATATTTTAAATTATTAAATAATATTATTAATCATTTAATAATATTTTAATCTTAAATTTATTAATAACATGTTAATCTAATATTATTAATTTATTTAATAATATTTTAATCATTTATTAAACTTATAAATAATTTCTTTTAATTGTTTACCATTTACGAATTACTTTATTTAACAACCTTAAAATGTCATAAATATAACCGATTATAAATAATACTCCTTGTACTATACATGAAATAATTTCAGCATTATAATTGTTTATAAAATGAATATCCATCAACTATTTTTAAAATAAATTGAGCATTATAACTGCTTGTGAAATGAATATTCGTTTACTATATTTGAAATAAATCAAGCATTATAACTGCTTCTAAAATGAATATTCGACGATTCTATTTGGGATAATTTCAACATTATAACTGCTTATAAAAATGAATATTCTTACTAAATACTTGAAGAAAATCGGACATAGTAACTTCTTATAAAAGTATATTTTCTATTTTTTAAGAGAAATAAATCAGACATTATAACTGCTTGTAAATAGGACTTTTGTACTATATACTTAAACTAATTTGGGCATTATAACTGATTGTAAAAGTATATTTTTACTAAATAAAAATAATAACAAATAGAGTAAATACCTCTTGAAGTTGCAAGCTTTAACTGATTCTTTGCAGTTTAACAACAACTCGCTCTTTCTAATTCTTGATTATAACTTTGCTTTGTAAAATGGTGAAGAACTAATGAACTTAGCTTTCTATTTATAGGAAAACATAGTTTCGATAATTGTATGTTAGGGACTAAGCTTGTTACAGTTTGGTACCTAGGTTAAATACACGTTAGTACCTCATTAATTGCACCTTAGTCCCTCAAAATATCATCCACCAGGTGACATCATCACGACATCATCATGATGACATCATCTTTGTGTTTCTTTAAGACTGATGTCATGCTTACATCATGCTTGCATCATCTGTGTTTCTTTAAGGATTATGTCATGCTTACATCATCTCTTCTCTGATTGGTTGATTTAAGTTCACATGGATTGGTTTTATTTTAATTACTAAATTTAGCTTATTAAAAGAAAAGAAAATGGTATTTTGGTCATTTCACACATAAAAGGGCATTTTGGTCATTTCACAAATAATTTTAAGGGTAATTTAGTCATTTCACATATTTTTCTTAAATTGCAACCCTTAAGATTTGTTAATTAGCATTAGGGTTTGCAAATCTTAAATTAGAATTTCTAAATGAACATTAGAAATTCTAACTGCACATTAGGGTTTCCTAATTAGGTTTACATAATTACATTTCATCTAATCCGTACTTAACATTAATCACATAATGTAAATAGACATAATCTTAAATACAATTATAATAACAATTGTATTAATATACAAAGCACTATTCAAATTAGGGTTTTAATCCGCTATTCACCTTTACCTCCTTAACATTTCTTAGTCAATAAATAAATTGACTAACTTGCTAAGTTCATATCACGCATGCTCAAAATATTACTGATAAAAATAATGATAATAATATTAAAAAAAATTATTCGTAAAAATATAATCGTATAAAATTCCGAGTCCTTACATTCTCCCCTCTTTATAAGGATTCCGTCCCCGGAATTACCATTACCTTACGTTTAATTTTATGTTTATTCTTAGACTTTTATTTATTAAATTTTTTTATTGAATAACTATATTCTCCCCTCCTTATAAGATTCCATATTACGAGTCCGGAACTGCTGCGCGTCTTGACCCCTTACTTGCGGTCTGCTTGCACCAATTATGGTAACTCCCAACGGAACTCAAATTCCTCCTTCAAAATCCTTTTATTAACGAGTTATTATTATAATATATATATTTTTTGAAATTATCTTTTGTATGCCTATATTCAAGAGGTTCTAGGGTTTACAAGGGTAAACGTTCTTATCTTAACAAACTCACGGTATATAGGAAAAATATACTATATCTGAATCAAGCATATACATTGATATCATTGATCGGAATCATACCTGGAACTCCATCTCCGACTACTACTGTGTCTTGGGCCGTCATATTGAAGGTCCTTGCTGTTGATTTAGTTGGTGGAGTTGGACCAGCTATTACTATTGGTCCGTTGTTTTTCCCTGCATTCACATTTCCCCCGTCGGTTCTTCGTTTCGGACAATCCCTCACCATATGATATGTTGATCCACAAATAAACACCCACTATTCTTCCTAGGATTGGGGAAGTTAGGAGAGATGTGTCCCTCCTGCCCGCATTTAAAGCACACAAACTTCCCCTTCAGACACTCACCGGAGTGATTTTTCCCATAATTTTCACACTGCTCACCCTGCTTCTTCATACCTCCTTTCCTATTATCGGTTTTCCTAAAATTGTTCCACTTCCTTTTTCCACCTCCACTTCCACTGCTTCCCTCCACCTTTACAGCTCCCTCGATCTTAACCTAATTCTTCTTTTCCTTATTATAGAGGCTCATGGCCTCGCTTCTTCCTTCGGCTATGATAGCCTTTTCCAAGAGCGATCCAAAAGAACCAATCTGCAACACTGCCACCTTATTGTAGAGCCAGGGTATTAGGCTCTGCTCAAACCTTCTTGCCTTCCTTGCCTCCGTATCCATTTGGTGTGGAGAGAATCTAGCTAACTCATTAAACTTAGCGGCGTATTCCGAAACGGTCATATTTTCCTGCTTTAATTCTAAAAACCTAACCTCCATCCTAGCCTGCATACTGGATGAGAAGTAATTCTCAAAGAACAGTTCCTTGAACTTAGTCCATGCTACCACTCGTTCTCTAGCTCTAGTTTGATTTGTTTTCCACCAAAAATTTACCTCTCCCTTCATCATATAGGCAGCAAACGCTGTCTTTTGCTCCTCCGCTATTCTAAAAATAACAAAAGCCTCCTCTATCTCCTTTACCCAAATTTGGGCTTCTATAGGGTCAGTTGTCCCTCTAAATTCTGGTGGTCCTATTGCCTTGAAGTCTTTAAAGTTCGCCAATCGATTATTTGTCTGATTTTTGGTTGCTGGTGCTCCATTCTGCATAGCTTGTGCCAACATATTCACAAGATTCTTTATTGGATCTACATTACCTCCTCCACCATTATTCACCGATCGTTCCTCCCTTTGGTTTTTGTTTCGTCTCCTTGGCAGCATTATCTGGTTAAACAAAACCTTAAATTATTCTTTCTTGTTTTAACATTTTATGCCTCATTGTATAAGTGTTAACATGTAACGCGTAATTTCAAACTCAGACAATCATATAATCAAAATGTTGGATTTTGAAAAATTCAGTTTACTGTATTAACCAATTCGGTTTGCTACATTACCGCATTATAAGATAACAGCTTACTCTCTTAATTTTCAAAAGTCATTTACTTAATAAAATATATATATTCATATTCATTCAACGAGTTCATAGTACTTCACAATATATATAGCACATATTGCTATAAACCTCTACTATTCCTTTTGTGACAACAAAAAGTCAGGAATTACTGCTACAACTTACTCAAAAGTTGGGAGTAATACATTACACATATATGCATATCATATACACATCATACATGTTCATAAACTTATTCATCCTACTTGTCTCCTACACCCTCCCTTGATCCTGGACAACTTTTCTCCTGGTGACCTACCAACCCACATATAAAACATGCACCTTGCTTCAGATTGGGACAATGAGGAGAGATATGTCCCTCATCTCCACAATTGTAGCATACATTTTGCCCTTTCATGTATACGCCTTCATGTTTCTTTTTACAATTTGTACACTTTCCTATTTTTTTAAAGTTTCCTGATTTATAATCAGAGTTTTCTACATCATGGTCATTCATCTTTCTTTTCCCCTTCTGGCTTGGAGCTGCACATAATATGCTGCATTTGGCTTTTATCTCATCAATTTGAATCTTTAGCTTATTTTGTTCTTCCATTATTTTAATTAACGCCTTTTGCAGTTGACTATTTAATAGTCTTTCTATTACCCATAGACTTTCCAGAGAGGAAACCTTATTCTTCAAATTCTGCACTTCAGTTGATACTTGATCAGCTCCAACTTCCGTATCCGAATCACTATCTGTCAGTACCACCGTTACTGGTTTCGGTACTGTGTTTTCCAAAATGATCACCTCATCAGGGTTGTTTTTAATGTGAGCCTCTATTTCAGCTGTTGACTTAGATATTGGCTCGAATAGAGTGATTTTCTCATTCTTCACGACATGAGAGTCTCCTAATCCTTTTCCACATAACATCTATACATAATTTTATTTTTGATTAGTATAGATTATATACACATAGAAAATAATATTTTCATATAAGTTATTTTTTATTTCATTTTATGACAAATTTCCTTAATTCATCTCCTTTAAACTCTATTTGAGTTATTTGTTTTTCAACGCTTCCATCTAGCCTAAGGTTATAGCCTAAGGTATCCCCACCTAAGGTTTCTAACCTAAAGCTCTGATACCAAGTTGTGACGCTCCCAAATCCAGGTACTTGAAACCCGTACTTGGTGCTACACGATACTTAATCATTCTAACTACTTAATATATTACAAACTTAAAAATTATCAAAGTTGTCAAATCCCAAGGTACGACGACCTTTAAGTACATCGTTACATGATAGATAATATAATATCATAATACATAACTCCAGTTATTACAATTAACACCTTATGATCTAATCCTTCAGCTTTCCCTTGTCCTTGCCAGAACCTTCAGGTCGATCATGCTTAGCTGAAAATATTTAATTTTAAAGCAAGAATGAGCATTTAATTACTCAGCAAGTAATAGCAATAATAAACATCAACTGAAAGAAATAAATATTTTCTTTTAAGGGTACTTCTACAACGAATCTATAGTTGTGAAGCCATTTGAGACAATTCATAAAAATATATCAAACCGTTTACAAATTTTGAAATGACGTAGTGACTATACATGCTGAGCGGTCAATAGACCTTGAACCATTGTTTTTAATTTTGAAAAGGTTTATACAAAAATTCATCTGCAAAGAGTCATGACTTACGGACACGTTGGGTGATCAGTCCGTATCCCCTGAATTGATCAACACTACTTTATAGAACGACATTGACTGTCATCATAAACGCCTTTGGAGCATAAAAATTTCCCAATTACGGGATTTTCATACTCAGTCTGGAGTCCGAACTAAAGCAATTCAGTTAGACGATTTTATCATAAACATTAATATTCAATGATACATGTACAACTATGTCTAGCCGAGTCAAATAGCTTAGACAGCTTTTAAACCATGTATACATATCGAAATTCAATAGTATGTATCAAAACTTGTTCAAATAAAATAATTTATACAAGTGAAGACACCTGCATAACCAAACTTAGCTTACAAAAAACATAACAATTTTCGATTATATATGAATCATATAAAGACAATAATGAAATACTGGTATTCAATGAATAAATTGAATACTGTTCAAGAACTGGCTTGCACAGAATTAAAAGCTATATATAGAATATTTTCATAATAAAAGAGTATAGAAACTTGCTTACAAGATCCATTGCATAAAGTAAATGCAAGGGTTAGAATAATTGCTCAATAAAAATAGAGTTAAGAAACTTGCCTTGATCGCTGTTTACTGCTACAATATAGTTTAATCTTTCATGAAAAGACCTATCATTAATACAAGTGATCTCTCAATTATCATAATATATAGTTATTCATCGTACTACTATATAACATATTATCTAACATTTAATCACCTAAATATTAGATACCACATTAAATCCTTAGTAATATTATCATCCCTTGATAATATCACATAACCATTGTCTTAAACTCTTGTCTAATATTATTAATTCTTTAATAATATTTTATTCACTTTCTAATATTATTAACCATTTAATCATATTTTAATCCCTTATTAATATTATTAATTATTTAATAATATTTTAGTCACTTAATAATATTATTAATCACTTAATAATATTTTAATCAATCTTTAATAATAACAAAACCATTTACAAACATTATTAATTATTTAATAGTATTTTAATCAATTAATAATATTATTAACCATTTAATAATATTTTAATTTAACTTTAATATAATATTATTAATCATTTAATAATATTTTAAATCATTATATAATATTATTAATCATTTAATAATTTTTTAATCTTACATTTATTAATAACATGTTAATCTAATATGATTAATTTATTTAATAATATTTTAATCATTTATTAAACTTATAAACAATTTCTTTTAATTGTTTACCATTTACTAATTACTTTATTTAACAATCCTAAAATGTCATAAATATAACCGATTATAAATAAAACTCCTTGTACTATACATGAAATAATTTCAGCATTATAATTGTTTATAAAATGAGTATCCATCAACTATTTTTTAAAAAAAAATAAGGATTATAACTGCTTGTGAAATGAATATTCGTTTACTATGTTTGAAATAAATCGAGCATTATAACTGCTTCTAAAATGAATATTCGACTATTCTATTTGGGATAATTTCAACATTATAACTGCTTATAAAAATGAATATTCTTACTAAATACTTAAAGAAAATCGGACATAGTAACTGCTTATAAAAGTATATTTTCTACTTTTTAAGAGAAATAAATCGGACATTATAACTGCTTGTAAATAGGACTTTTGTACTATATACTTAAAATAATTTGGGCATTATAACTAATTGTAAAAGTATATTTTTACTAAATGAAAATAATAACAAATAGAGTAAATACCTCTTGAAGTTGCAAGCTTTAACTGATTCTTTGCAATCTAACAAGAACTCTCTCTTTCTAATTCTTGATTATAACCTTGCTTTGTAAAATGGTGAAGAACTAATGAACTTAGCTCTATATTTATATGAAAACATAGTTTCGATAATTGCATCTTAGGGACTAAGCTTGTTACAGTTTGGTACCTAGGTTAAATACACGTTAGTACCTCATTAATTGCACCTTAGTCCCTCAAAATATCATCCACCAGGTGACATCATCATGACATCATCATGATGACATCATCTTTGTGTTTCTTTAAGGCTGATGTCATGCTTACATCATCTGTGTTTCTTTAAGGATGATGTCATGCTTACATCATCTCTTCTCTAATTGGTTGATTTAAGTTCACATGGATTGTTTTATTTTATTTACTAAATTTAGCTTATTAAAAGAAAAGAAAAGGGTATTTTGGTTATTTCACACATAAAAGGGCATTTTGGTCATTTCACAAATAATTTTAAGGGTAATTTAGTCATTTCACATGTTCCCCTTAAATTATAACCCTTAAGATTTTATAATTAGCATTAGGGTTTGCAAATCTTAAATTAAGATTTCTAAATGAACATTAGGGATTCTAACTGCACATTAGCATTTCCTAATTAAACTTTAGGGTTTTCTAATTAGATTTACATAATTGCATTTCATCTAAACAGTATTTAACATTAATCACATAATGTAAATACAAATAATCTTAAATACAATTATAATACTAATTGTATTAATTAATATACAAATCCATATTCAAATTAGGGTTTTAATCCGATATTCACCTTTACCTCCTTGACATTTCATAGTCAATAAATAAATTGACTAACTTGTTAAGTTTATATCATGCATACTCAAAATATTACTGAAAATAATAATCATAATAATATAAAAAAAATTATTCGTAAAAATATAATCGTATAAAATTCTGGGTCCTTATATATGTGATTCGATAAAGTGACAACATGAAAATCCCTGGCCAGGGTTGAATGAAAATTAGAAAAGAGTTTCTAATTTACAATAACTATTGTTGAGCATTTAAGAATCAAAATACATATAATCAAAAGAATAAAACTTGACAGTAATTCTAGATTTTATATTTTATTGGGACATTGTATGGTAGAATGATTGAATTATACGGTAACTATTCATGGAATATGTTCTTTGTATTCTTTGTGATAATCGTTGTGAGTAACGTTGAATTCATATTATCCGGATAGTCATGATACATTATTTATAATGTGGCACTCATGATGTAGAATAAATATTATTTATTTATATTTGAATTAAATGAGTTTAATCCATTATAAATAATATTAAAATTATTCTAATTTATTTATTATACTACTAGTTTAATATTGAACATAGAGAGTCACACCACAAAAGGGAGACATATGATTTTAGAATTAATTGACTAAATAATAATAAATTAAGTGTATTTAATTTATTAGTAGAATAAATTAAATTGATTAAGATTTATAATTAAGTATTTGGAGAAATACTAATATTATAAATTAATAAGATTAGTCGTCTTATTATAATAATAATAATTATTATTATTACTAATATTATTATTATGATTATTATTAGTATTATTAAATTGATTAAATAATAATAATATGTATTTGGGGAAATACATATATTTATAATTAAGTATTTGAAGAAATAATAGATTATAAATAAATAAGAGAAGTCTTATTATTATTATTAGTTTATATTTAGTTCATTAAAAATTAAATTAAAACCCTAAATTCTAAAAGGTTTAAGATTAGGGTTAGCCTTTAAATAAGAGGAGTCTTATTGTGGGAAAAACGAATGGTTATGCAACTTGCTTCTCTCTCGCAAGTATTCTCTAACCCCTATAAGTTGTTAGGAAAGTGAGAATTAGGATTAGCCATCCAAGACCTAGTTGAGTCTAAAAATTATTTCTTTAATTAATTACTGTTGGTGGATACCTCTTAGGCGTTGTGTGACGCTCCCAAAATCTCTACATTTCATTTAGCAGATTTGGTGCTCACGTAAATATTCCATACGATAATAATTCCTATCAATCCAAGATTCACAGTATTTCACAACGAATAGTAGTTCTCGTCAGAACATTTACTATGTTGGGATACCCTCACATGGATGGATAGGTTTATAATCTCATGGATATTTCTTTCATATCAATAATTTCTATCTATTTGACATTCATAGTACAAATGATAAGATTGTTCCTAGAACTGAGGAGCGACCTCAATGCTTACAGAACTTTCAAGATCATTCAATACTCTCATTCAGATGTATAGTTCATATAGATACTGTACTTCTTCCTATGTTCTAGAAAGGTAAAAGCTAAGCAATTGTTAAAGATGATAATACAATATTATATATTCTTAGATATTCTTACAATAATTCCTAACTTACTATTACACCAGAGTAGAGTTCCTGAGGATATAAACAAATTTACATTGACTAAGTTCTTCCATCCACATTACTGAACTCTAGAACCTTTAACATTTCAGCTAAAGCTGCAAAGGAAAAGAATAATTGCAAGGATGAGCTACAAAAAGCTCAACAAGTTTTAAACAAGTGATATATTATACTCACACTGAATCTGAATTGAATGAACATATAGTTCAGAGTATTTTTCCCACATCGCATTCCTAAGAGTCATAAAGACTTATAGGAGTTCTGTTCGTTTACCATCACGAGCTACTATCAGTCATAAAGACTTAGCCACCCGAGTTGATTCGGTCAACCGCACCGCATTTCTAAGAGTCATAAAGACTTATAGGAGTTCTGTTCGGATATCTCATAGGTGATCAGCCTAATCATATCCTAGGAGTATGCATATCATCCTACCAATTTAACAAGGTCAGTATTTTTTAACTGCCTGTAATTGAAACCCAGGGTCAGTATTTTAACTATCCACAAATATAAACCAATGTCAGTACTATGACTGCCAATATAATCTCGGGACAAGTATCAGTATATATATGTACCAAACAATATTGGTTTTTCACATTTTATGCTTTGATATCAAATCAAACACATTTTACGCAAACAACAGCTCATATAATTTATTATTCTTGAATAATAAGCAATAACCCTTTTTAAATCACAGATATCACGAATAATGTTTATAACAGTTCGTATATCAATATATATGACTTTCATTTAATATAGAATTAAATAAAATTAAAAAAACTTGCCTGAACCGTCGATTACTGTTATAAAATCTATTTTAGCTTCATCTGAAAGACCTAATATTGATAATATCGATCTCTCAATTAGAATAATATCATTACATCTACTACTGTTAATTATAATCATAATATAACTTAAACACATAAGCACATATCCCTATCAATCACTAAAGCCATAAGACCTAGTATCAAGTCAAACTATTTTAGTCTGATTTGAGTTTGGTACTATTTCAACGTTCCGGTTGCCCTATTGGATAATTATCGAGCCTAATTCTAATAAGATTCTACCTAAATGCTTTATTATTATCATAGATAATTTGTTAATCAGTCAAAATATTTTTCACCAGCTTATAATAATTTTCCAATAATTATTATCATTTAAAATGATTTTTAATTCATTAATATCATATTTATATGATTTAAATACCACTTAATTCCATTATCATTAATATTTATTTACTATCAAATATTAATGAAATACATGTCATAATATTATAAGTTATTTATAATATCACAAAGTATTTTTAATACCTTAATATCACATTTAATTGATTTTAAAATATTTAAAACCATTATCAAATAACTGTCATTAATATTAAAATATTAATGTATTTCATAACAAAATATTAAAAGTTATATTTTATAACTTAAAATATTTTTTATAACCATTAAATCATTTTATATGATTTTTAAAATATTAAATCTATTTTCCATAATTTATTTAATATAATTATTAAATAAATTAATTACCATTAATATTAATTATTAATGAAATTTATCCCAAAATATTAAAAGTCATCCAAAATAACTTAAAATATTTCCTAACACTTTAATATATTTTTAAATGATTTTTAAAGTATTAAAATCATTTTAAGTAATTTATTTAATATAATTATTAAATAAATTTAATATCATTAATATTTAAATAATTTGAGCATTATAAATGCTTGTAAAAATGAATATTCGTGTACTATATTTGAAATAAATCGAGCATTATAACTGCTTTATAAAATGAATATTCTACTATTCTATTTGAGATAATTTCAGCATTATAACTGCTTATAACATGAGTATTCTTACTAAATACTTAAAGAAAATTAGACATAGTAACTGCTTATAAAAGTATATTTTCTACTTTATAAGAGAAATAAATCGGACATTATAACTGCTTGTAAATAGGACTTTTGTACTATTTACTTAAAATAATTTGGGCATTATAACTACTTGTAAAAGCATATTTTTTTACTAAATATATAAAGAATAATGAACATAATAACCACAAGAGTAAATACCTCTTGGAGTTGCAAGCTTTAACTAATCATTTGAAATCTTGAAACTCAAAAACTTTCCTCTCTTTCTCTCTCTAGCCAAAATTCTCCTCTTTCTCTCTCGAACTCCATTTTGGTTTTTGAAAAAAAATGAAGAGATGGCTCCTATTTATAGAAAAATATAGTTTCAATAATTGCACGTTAGAGGCTCGACTTTTTACAGTTTGCCCCGGCTTATTAAAGTTTGGTACCCTGGTTAATTACACTTTAGTACCTTATTAATTGCACTTTAGTCCCTGGATGAAATCATGATGACATCATCAGGATGACATCATCTTTTGTGCTTCTTTAATGCTGATGTCATGCTTGCATCATCTATATTTTTTTAAGGATGATGACATGCTTGCATCATCTCTTCTCTGATTGGTTGATTTAAGTTCACATGGATTGGAGGGTATTTTGGTCATTTCATACATAATTTTAAAGGTAATTCGGTTATTTCGCCTCAAAAAGGGTATTCTAGTAATTTCCCATACCATTTTAAGGGTAGTTCAGTCATTTCACCTTCAAAAAGGGTATTCTAATAATTTCCAATACCATTTTAAGGGTAGTTTAGTCATTTCGTCTTCAAAAAGGGTATTCTAATATTTTCACATACCATTTTAAGGGTAGTTCAGTCATTTCCTATGTTTTTCTTAAAAATTTAACCTTTAGCGTTTGATAAATAATATTAGGGTTTTCTAATAACCATTAAGGTTTACAAATTAGGGTTTAGGATTTTTGAATAAGAAAGTAGGGTTTCCTAACTGCAGATTAGGGTTTCTAATCTACCATTAGGGTTTACTAAGGTTATACTTTATCTGATCAACATTTGATCATTAATCCCTTACTATACACACACACACACACACACACAATTATAGGTACAATTATAATAATTGTATTAACTATCAAATCTCTATCCGTAATTAGGGTTAGGGTTTTTAATATCTGTTAACTATATCTCCACTCATATTTCTCAGTCAATACCCAGTTTGACCATCTTACTAAACTCGTATCACAGATACTCAGCACAATATTGATAATTAATACCAATATAAAAAATTTATTCGTAAAATTTGAATTGTTTAAAATTCTTGGTCCTCACATTATCCCCTCCCTATAAGGATTCCTTCCTCGGAATCACCACTTTCTTACTTTGTATCATCAATTCATTCTTATCAACACAATATTAATTTGTCTCTCATATATTAACCTATGACTTGGATTCGTAAAAAGAACAACTCATAGCGATATATATCCAATATCACTCACGTAATTAAATTACTGAATGAAATAGTTATCTACCACCATCTTCTGTGCAGCTACTGCATCTTGCACCGTTATATCGAACGTACGTGCCGTTGGTCTTCCCGGCTTAGCAGGTCCTCTAATCATCAGGGTTTCGCTACTGGGTCCCTTGTTGATACTTCCCTTATCCACATTCTTCTTCGGACAATTCCGAACCAAATGATCTGTTGGTCCACATGAAAAACAACCTTGTATCTTCTTTGGACTTGTTAATAGATTGGGTATTCTCACTCCACTTCCTCTTTGTTAACTAACATGGTTCAACAATTTACGTACCTACTTTCCTTTTCTTATCAAAATATATTTACACTTCCCAAGTAACACTTCTAAAAATCCCTTTAACCTCTCATTGTTTTCTATTGAGTCTTAACTATTTGAATTTTTTTTCACATAAAATCCTAATACCGATGTGTTATATATTTTATATTGTCCAAAGCGTCATTCTTATGCTAGCATGATAACTATGGTATACAACTTCTGAAAAGGCTTCCATTTTCTTTGAAGTCTGAATCACAAGTCCTTAATCTATTCTTTAAGGTCCGAATGGTTATCTTACTTTGTTCATCTGTTTATGGGTGGTATACTGTACTTTCCCTTCACTAAGTCCCTAAATGTATTACATAACTCATTTCCTAGAGTTTGAAATAAATCGTATATCCTTGAATCTAACCTTATAGAAATAAAACTACCCACCTCATGATAATGGTGATAGTTATCTACTTCAATAAGCTCATAGTTTCTGTTATATAGTTTCAAAAGTTCCTTGAGGACTGGTTTCACAGTTTCTGTAACAATACCTAGGCCCCTTATTGCACTAAAAGTCGTCGCAACCCTTGGGTCTAACACCATTTCCACAAATTTGAAAATTTTCCTATTAATGTTAATTATGTGCCATGTAATACTTTCTTTGCATTTTAGTGTCATACCTCTATCTAGTTTGAATTCAATATTCATTTTATAAATTATCTTATCTTATACTTCAAAAAATCTTGAACCACCTCCTGTATTTCTTTAACTCTGTTAAATAAAGTTGGACTATTATCCCTAGATAGAGTTAGTCGAAACTCTTATCTAAATCCCAATTTATTAAAATCTTTTATTAGTACCTCGTTGTTTTATTATTACTTCTAACTTTTCTTGATTCATTTAACTTTTAAAATGTCTATAATGATATTGATTATTAATGGAATAGTAATATAGTTTTCAGTAAAAATCTTTTCTATCCCTTCACCTCGACAAAAGACTTTTCTAGTTTTTCTAGGAAATTTCTCTGTTTAGATAACTGTTATACCCTATAGTTGTTTTTAGTGAACAATTCCCGTTGCACACTACTTTTGTATTTTACAATTTTGTTTTCTTCTAATTGTAGTCAATCTTTAACTTATGATTAACCAATTTATCCCTAAATTCCATTAAACACTCTTAACTGAAACTTTATATCATCTAAAAAAATTATATGATTTTAACAAAACTTTTTCTTTATGAAAAGTTTTTATATTCATGTTTTCACTTAACATTTTCTATGTTTTTAGAAAAACCACTAGATGTGAATGAATACTTCATACTAGAGTCAAATATTTTATGAATATTTTAAATATCGATTTGGGATAATACCGGTTACTACATCTTGTGCAACAACATCCCTCACCATAATGTTAAAGGTTTTAACTCCTCCGGACGACTCTGTCCAACCTCTCCAACTACTGCTGGTTTGAAGTTTTGGTTTCCCCTTGGTTTGGATTTCTGGGTTTTGTACAGAACTTAGCAATGTGTCCCTCCACCCCATAGTTAAAACATATAATTCTTTTCTTATTACTATTCCTCTTTTGTGGACACCGGTTTGAGTAATGTCCATCTCTCCCACAAATAAAACACTTAGTCGCCCTAAAATAACACAACCCTCCGTGCTTTTTTCCACAAATACGACAACCTTCATTCTTCTGACCAGTTTTGTTAGGAAAAGTGGCATTCCACTTCCTTTTTTTATTTCTCTTTGCATGGCATACCTTAATCCCTTCATTTTTTGTTTTATCAGCCCCTTTAACCTCAAGTGGTCCGGGTAACTTAAAGTCTAAGGTAATCCTTAGAGTATTGGGCTCGATTGGCGGTGGGTTCTCTGGCCTCCCGTGTAAAGCTCCTCGCAACACGTTTACCAATTGTTGAGTTGGGTTTGTCTCTATTTGTTCCGCATTAGTTTCTGCTTGTGTTCTCCCGTATGATGCCATTTACCTAACAATAACAAATAACTCGGTTTATAAGAATAGAGTTTGTACGTCACATACTTGACTAGTGTTTTATATATATTATAACTAACGCATTGGAAAAACTTATAAATTCATAAGGTACAGTTCACCTCTTAGCTGCTGCTATTTATCTTATATATCCCTTTGTTATCATTAGAAAATTAGGATCTACTATTATATTTTCCTTAACTTATATCAAAGTTTGGAATTTACACATTACGCACAGAGATATATTTATGTATATACATATAAATTCATTCATAAAGTATTATGTTATCTTCCTTACCCTTACTAAATTACTAATACTCAATCTTCGTCTTGCATCGTTCTACTTCTTTACCCTGTCTTTTCATTATAGCAATACCTTATGCCTTTTCTACATACATCTGCATGCATCTTTCGATAGTTATTCTATCTTCCTTTGTTTACTTCATGAGCCTCTTAGGTCACTGTTATTCCATACTTCCCTTCCCATTATTTCTCTGAGTTTTACATTGCCACTCAACTCTCATCTTCTTAACCAGTTCCCTAAACATGTCATGCTCTTCTGCTTAATATAATTCTATATGGAATATAAGTCTCCCTCTTCACTTAGTTCCAACTCTGGTATTCTTCATGAGCACTTTCTAAATTTACCATAGGTTTATCTTCTATAGCTTCAATACTATTCCATAAGCTACTTCAATTGGCACTCCTCGTATCCTTCCCTACGGATCATTCCCTTTTAGCACAACTGATTCTGGTTCAGATACCGGTTCAAACGGAACGACCAGTTCCTCACTCTCTTATGAGAACATCCTTAAATTCTAAAGTTTCGATCAACTATATTATTAAGCTAGCACCTAATATACATTGTATACACATAGCAAATAATAGTTTTTTTTAAGTTAGTTTTTATCTTATTTTACGATGAATTTCCTCAATTCATATCCTATAAACTCTTTTTGAGTTTATGTTTTCACTAACTTTTCTGCCACTCCTATTCCTTCAAGGTTATAGCCTAAGGTAACCCTACCTAAGGTTTATAACGTACAGCTCTGATACCAAATTGTGATGCCCCCAAAATCTCTACATTCCCTGTAGCAGATTTGGTACTCACGTAAATATTCCATAAGATAATAATTCCTATCAATCCAAGATTCACAGTATTTCACAACGAACAGTAGTTCTCGTCAGAACATTTACTATGTTGGGATACCCTCACATGGATGGATAGGTTTATAATCTCATGGATATTTCTTTCATATCAATAATTCCTATCTATCTGACATTTCACAGTACAAATGATAAGATTGTTCCTGGAACTGAGGAGCGACCTCAGTGCTTACAGAACTTTCAAGATCATTCAATACTCTCATTCAGATGCATAATTCATATAGATACTGTACTTCTTCCTATGTTCTAGAAAGGTAAAAGCTAAGCAATTGTTAAAGATGATAATACAATATTATATATTCTTAGATTGTCTTACAATAATTCCTAACTTACTATTACACCATAGTAGAGTTCCCGAGGATATAAACAAATTTACATTGACTGAGTTCTTCCATCCACATTACTGAACTCTAGAACCTTTAACATTTCATCTAAAGCTGCAAAGGAAAAGAATAATTGCAAGGATGAGCTACAGAAAGCTCAACAACTTTTAAACAAGTGATATATTATACTCACACTGAATCTGAATTGAATGAACATATAGTTCAGAGTATTTTTCCCACATTGCATTCCTAAGAGTCATAAAGACTTATAGGAGTTCTGTTCGTTTACCATCACGAGCTACTATCAGTCATAAATACTTAGCCACCCGAGTTGATTCGGTTAACCGCACCGCATTCCTAAGAGTCATAAAGACTTATAGGAGTTCTGTTTGGATATCTCACAGGTGATCAGCCTAATCATATCCTAGGAGTATGCATATAATTCTACCAATTTAACAAGGTCAGTATTTTTTTAACTGCCTGTAATTGAAACCCAGGGCCAGTATTATAACTACCCACAAATGTAAACTAAGGTCAGTACTATGACTGCCAATATAATCTCGGGACAAGTATCAGTATATATATATATGTACCAAACAATATTGGTTTTTTCACAGTTTATGCTTTGATATCAAATCAAACACATTTTACGCAAACAACAGCTCATATAATTTGTTATGCTTGAATAATAAGCAATAACCCTTTTTAAATCACAGATATCACGAATAATGTTTATAACAGTTCATATATCAATATATATGACTTTCATTTAATATAGAATTAAATGAAATTGGAAAAACTTGCCTGAACTGTCGATTACTATTATGCAATCTATTTTAGCTTCATCTGAAAGACCTAATATTGATAATATCGATCTCTCAATTAGAATAATATCATTACATATACTACTGTTAATTATTGTCATAATATAACTTAAACACATAAGCACATATCCCTATCAATCACTAAAACCATAAGACCAAGTATCAAGTCAAACTATATTAGTCTGATTTAAGTTCGGTACTATTTCAACGTCCCGGTTGCCCTATCGGATAATTATCGAGCCTAATTCCAATAAGACTCTACCTAAATGCTTTATTATTATCATAGATAATTTGTTAATCAGTTAAAATATTTTTCACAAGCTTATAATAATTTTCCAATAATTATTACCATTTAAAATGATTTTTAATTCATTAATATCATATTTATATAATTTAAATACCACTTAATTCCATTATCATTAATATTTATTTACTATCAAATATTAATGAAATACATGTCTTAATATTATAAGTTATTTATAATATCACAAAGTATTTTTAATACCTTAATATCATATTTAATTAATTTTAAAATATTTAAAACCATTATCAAATAATTGTCATTAATATTAAAATATTAATGTATTTCATAACAAAATATTAAAAGTTATATTTTATAACTTAAAATATTTTTTATAACCATTAAATCATTTTATATGATTTTTAAAACATTAAATCTATTTTTCTATAATTTATTTAATAAAATTATTAAATAAATTAATTACCATTAATATTAATTATTAATGAAATTTATCCCAAAATATTAAAAGTCATCCAAAATAACTTAAAATATTTCCTAACACTTTAATATATTTTTAAAGTATTAAAATTATTTTAAGTAATTTATTTAATATAATTATTAAATAAATTTAATATCATTAATATTTAAATAATTTGAGCATTATAAATGCTTGTAAAAATGAATATTCGTGTACTATATTTGAAATAAATCGAGCATTATAACTGCTTTATAAAATGAATATTCTACTATTCTATTTGAGATAATTTCAGCATTATAACTGCTTATAACATGAGTATTCTTACTAAATACTTAAAGAAAATCGGACATAGCAACTGCTTGTAAAAGTATATTTTTTACTTTATAAAAGAAATAAATCGGACATTATAACTGCTTGTAAATAGGACTTTTGTACTATTTACTTGAAATAATTTGGGCATTATAACTGCTTGTAAAAGCATATATTTTTACTAAATATATAAAGAATAATGAACATAATAACCACAAGAGTAAATACCTCTTGGAGTTGCAAGCTTTAACTAATCCTTTGAAATCTTGAAACTCAAAAACTTTCCTCTCTTTCTCTCTCTAGCCAAAATTCTCCTCATTCTCTCTCTAATTACATTTTGGTTTTTGAAAAAAAATGAAGAGAATGGCTCCTATTTATAGAAAAATATAGTTTCAATAATTGCACGTTAGAGGCTCGATTTTTTACAGTTTGCCCTCGACTTATTAAAGTTTGGTACCCTGATTAATTACACTTTAGTACCTTATTAATTGCACTTTAGTCCCTAGGTGACATCATGATGACATCATCATGATGACATCATCTTTTGTACTTCTTTAATGCCGATGTCATGCTTACATCATGCTTGCATCATCTGTGTTTCTTTAAGGATGATGTCATGCTTGCATCATGCTTGTATCATCTCTTCTCTGATTGGTTGATTTAAGTTCACATGGATTGGAGGGTATTTTGGTCATTTCACATATAATTTTAAAGGTAATTCGGTCATTTCGCCCCAAAAAGGGTATTCTAATAATTTTCTATACCATTTTAAGGGTAGTTCAGTCATTCCGCCTTCAAAAAGGGTATTCTAATAATTTCCAATACCATTTTAATGGGAGTTCAGTCATTTTGTTTTCAAAAAGGGTATTCTAATAATTTCACATACCATTTTAAGGGTTGTTCAGTCATTTCCTATGCTTTTCTTAAAAATTTAACCCTTAGGGTTTGATAAATAATATTAGGATTTGCTAATTACCATTAAGATTTACAAATTAGGGTTTAGGATTCCCGATTAAGAAATTAGGGTTTTTTAACTGCAGATTAGGGTTTCTAATCTACCATTAGGGTTTACTAAGGTTATACCTTAACTAATCAATATTTGATCATTAATCCCTTACTATACACACACACACAATTATAGATACAATTATAATAACTGTATTAACTATCAAATCTCTATCCGTAATTAGGGTTAGGGTTTTCAATATCTGTTAACTATATCTCCACTCATATTTCTCAGTCAATATCCAGTTTGACCATCTTACTAAACTCGTATCACAGATACTCAGCACAATATTGATAATCAATACCAATATAAAAAATTTATTCGTAAAATTTGAATTGTTTAAAACTTTGGGACCTCACACGTTGCATACACTTTGTAATGAACGTGTGATCCGGAGATTGGAGAGATCGCGAAGGAGAAAATATCAAAATTTTGATGTCTACATTAAAGTGTTGATCATCTTCAAAAGTTACCCCTTTATTCTTCTTCAATTAATGATATTACATAAGGCTATACATTGGGATTGCTGAAAATTTTAAATTGCTATTTTGCATACTTCCGCTGCTTTTACAATTAGATTGTATGCTTTGATCTCATTTCCGTAATCCTACAGTGGTATCAGAGCCTTCTTATGTAAATCATTAATTGTTATTGATTTAATATGTCTATTGATATGGGTTTAGAACTGATTTTCTGGGCAAAAGACCTCACTGCCGAATTCTGCTGTGCAGCGCAGCCTCGCTGCTCCAAGCTTGTTTTGGAGCGCGGCTGCTTCTACTCCCAGATTTTGTTTCTGGAGTAGCAACGCTGCAGCGCCGTTTCCCAGTATAAACTGGGCGCAACCGCGCCGGTCTATAGGTTTTGACCAATTTTATTTTTCTTAAATTGTTTTAATTAAAATAAAATTTTTACTTTTGAATTAAAATAGGATTAAAATAAAGATGTTTATTTTAAATGGAATTAGATTCCATGTTGCTGAAAATAAAAGAGTTTATTTTGATTTAGTTTTTGATTAGAAACATAGAATCGATGCTAAAGAAGTTTGGCATGTCCGAATCCAAGAGAGGGCTCATACAGATGAGTTTTAGAGTGAATCTCTCCAAGAAAATGTCCTCAAAGACACCTGAAGAGAGAGAGAGAGAGATCGCATTAATTAGATACCTTATGCTTCGGCATTAAAATCTATCATGTATGGAATGATATGTACTAGACCTGATGTTGCTTATGCACTTGGAGTGACAAGCAGATATCAGTCGAATCCTGGAAAAGATTACTAAAAAGTCTTAACGAATATTCTAAAGTACTTAAGGACTAAGGATGTGTTTCTAGTGTATGATGGGCCTGATTTGAAACTAGAGGGCTATACAGACTCAAATTTTCAGACTGACCAAGATGACAACAAATCCACCACAGGTTATATATTTATCCTAAATGGTGATACAGTGAGTTGGAAGAGTTCCAAGCAGCAAACGATTGTTGATTCAGTGATAGAAGCAGAGTATATAGCTGCGAGTGAAGCTACAAAGGAAGTTGTTTGGATGAAGAAGTTCATTGTTGAACTTGGAGTGGTTCCCAGCATACTGGGACATGTTCCTGTATATTGTGACAACAACGGAGCTGTTGCATAAGCCAAGGAACCCAGGTCTCATCAGAAATTAAAGCATGTATTATGGCGCTTTCATCTGATTAGAGAAATCGTTGAAAGGGGAGATGTCAACCTGGCGAGAGTAGACTCTCAGAACAACATTGTAAATCCATTTACTAAAGCATTAACTCAACAACAATTTGATTGTCACTTAGAGAAGATGGGTATTAGATACCAAGGCAATTAACTTTAGTGCAAATGGGAGATTGAAAGTAGTATACCCTCAAGCTAATTACGTTTGATGTAATAAGCATTTACTTTGTAATCTTATTTATTTATTAATAAGAGAATTCATTTTATAAAGACATTCTCTATTACATTGGATGTTTATAAGGAATTGAACAATACCATTTTGTTGTGCACATATAAGGACTATATTGTTCTCTTTACTTATATGGAAATGCTGAGTTTAACTTAACTTAGATTATTTTAATTCGGATGTGCACACACTTGACCATTATAATCTAAGAGGCAAAATTAATAAAGGAGTTACATGGAGATGTAATCGACAAAAGTTGTCTATCTCTTGAATAAATATGTAGTTTGTTGTTCACACACAAGGCTATATATTTATTGCATTGGATCCTTGCTCACTAAGCTGACTTTACAAAGTCACCAATACAAAGTCTGCCGAACTATATATAAAAGAGGGTTATATAGTTTGAAGAAATAGTGGGAGACGCCATTTTAATAAAGACCTAAATTAATTTGGTGATTAATAAAAGAATGCATGCTAATGTTGTTAAATTATATTCACTTGCAAAATTTTAAAAATGGCTAATTCACTATCACTGTGAAGCATACTTGATGCAAACAAATTAACCGGACCAAATGACACGGATTGGTTAAGGAACTTGAGAATTGTTCTCACAACTGAAAGGCTAACTTATGTCCTTAACTCGTATGTACCTGCAACTGTTGCAGAAGATACCTCCAAGGAAGAGTAAGCTACTTTTAGAAAGTGGCAGGATGATACACATGTGGCTCAGTACATCATGTTAGCATCCATGAGTAACGAGTTACAGCGTCAGCATAAGAAAATGGATGCACCGACTATGCTGCTGCACCTTAAGGATTTATATGGTGAGCAAAGTAGATCGACCATATATGAGATATCTAAAGAGCTCTTCCAATCTAAGATGACCGATGGCACTATAGTGAAAGCACATGTCCTAAAGATGATCAATTTGATTGAAAAGTTAGGACAACTGAGTTTTTTCATAGATGGTGAGTTGAGTCAAGATTTGAACGTGCAATTACTCCCTGACTCCTTTTCACAATTTGTTGTGAATTTTCACATGAGCAAGCTGGATTTCAGCTTACCTGAATTGCTTTACATGTGAAAACCGCTGAGAGTCACTTTCCATTAAAGAAAGACCATGTGTTGCTTGTAAATGATTTTTCTAAGAAGCGAAAGAGGGCCAAAGGATCTACATGGGTATTGAATACCGGCTGTGATTCTCACATATGCAATTCTTTTCAAGAACTAAGCAAAAGTGGAAAATTGAACACATAAAAAGTCACCATGCGCGTGGGGAATGGAGCAAAGGTTGTTGCATTAGCCGTAGGGACTTATTGTTTAGCACTATCTTTGGGAAAATCAATTATTTTAATAAATCGTTATTATGTTCCAGTTCTTCTTAGAAACATTATTTCTATTCCATTGTTGGACAAGAAAGGTTTTAACATTATAATAAAGAACAATTGATGCTCTATTTGATTCTATGTTTATTTTAGATGTTCCTAATGTGATAGTAGTACAAGTGATCATTGGACTTGAGATTATCATATTATCTTATATATACTGAAATATATTTTGACATATTCCTTAATACTCTTGAGTATGTCGTAGGGTATGCTCGAATATAATTAAGTATATATGGAGATAGGTGAATGATCAACAAATGCTCTACCACTTCCAGTAGAGTGAATGTCCTATGTTATTCGATAAAGTGGCAACAAGAAAATCCCTAGCTAGGGTTGAATGGAAATTAGAAAGGAGTCTTTAATTTACATAAACTATTGTTGTGCATTTAAGAATCGAAATACATATAATCAAATAAATAAAACTTGATAGTAATTCCATGTTTTATATTTGATTGGGACATTGTATGGTATAAGGATTGAATTGCACGATAACTATTCACTAAATAGGTTCTTTGTATTCTTTGTGATTAACGTTGAATTCATATTATCCGGATATTCATGATACATTACTTATAAGGTGTCACTCATGATGTAGAATAAATATTATTTATTTATATTTGAATTAAAGGAGTTTAATTCATTATAAATAATATTAGAATTGTTCTAATTTATTTATTCTACTACTAGCTTAATATTGAACCTAGATGGTCACACCATAGAAGGAGAAATATAATTTTAGAAGTGATTGACTTTATAATAATAAATTAAGTGTATTTAATTTATTAGTGGAATAAATTAAATAGCTTAAGATTTATAATTAAATATTTGGAGAAATACTAATATTATAAATTAATAAGATTAGTCATCTTATTATTATTATTATTATTAATATTATAATAATAATAATAATAATTATTATTATTATTATTAAATTGACTAAATAATAATAATATGATATTTGGAGAAATACTAATATTTATAATTGAGTATTTGGAGAAATACAATATTATAAATTAATAAGAGGAGTCTTATTATTATTATTTTTATTTTTCTTTTAGTTCCTTGGGAATTAAATAAAACCCAACTCCTTAAGGGTTAAGGATTATGGTTAGTCTTTAAATAAGAAGAGTCTTATTGTGGGGAAGACTAATGCTTATGCAATTTGTTTCTCTCTTGCAAGTATTCTTTAAATGCCAAGTTGTTAGAAAGGTGAGAATTAGGATTAGCCATCCAAGACCTAGTTGAGTCTAAAAATTAATTCTTCAACCAACTACTCGTGGTGGATACCTCTTAGGCGTTGCATACACTTTGTAACGAACGCGTGATCTAGAGATTGGAGAGATCACGAAGGAGCAAAGATCGGATTTTAAAGTCTACATCAAAGTGTGGATCATTTTCAAAAGGTACATCTTTATCCTTCTTCAATTAATGATATTACATAAGGCTATACATTGGGATTGTAAAAAAATTTATATTGCTATTTTGCATGTTTTTGTTGTCTTTACAATTAGATTGTATGCTTTGATTTTGTTTTCGCAATCCTACAGTGGTATCAAAGCCAGGTTACGATCCTGGGACCTGTGGGTGAAGCAATGTGTATACTTGATAGTTGCATTGAAGGTGTATACACTTTAGAATGAACGTGTGATCCGGAGAATGGAGAGATTACGAAGGAGCAAAGATCGAATTTTAAAGTCTATATTAAAGTGTTGATCATCTTAAAAAGGTGCATCTTTATCCTTCCTCAATTAATGATATTACAAGGCTATACATTGGGAATGCAGAAATTTTTAAATTGCTATTTTGAATAGTTCTGTTGTCTTTACAATTAGATTGTATGCTTTGATTATGTTTTCGCAATCCTACATTGGTATCAAAGCCAGGTTACGATCCTGGGACCCGTGGTATCAAAGCCAGGTGTTTATTTTAAATGGAATTTGATTCCATGTTGTTGAAAGATTAGTCTTCTTCTTCTTATTATTAGTAATATTATTATTAAATTGACTAAATAATAATAATATATATTTGGAGAAATACATATATTTATAATTAAGTATTTGAAGAAATACTATATTATAAATAAATAAGAGGAGTCCTATTATTATTATTGTTTTATATTTAGTTTCTTGGGAATTAAATTAAAATCCTAAATTCTAAGAGGTTTAGGATTAAGGTTAGTCTTTAAATAAGAGGAGTCTTATTGTGGAAAAAACGAATGCTTATGCAACTTGTTTATCTCTTGCAAGTATTCTCTAAACCCTAAGTTGTTAGGAAAGTGAGAAATAGGATTAGCCATCCAAGACCTAGTTGAGTCTAAAAATTAATTCTTAATCAATTACTCTTGGTGGATACCTCTTGGGCGTTGCATACACTTTGTAACGAATGTGTGATATGGAGATTGGAAAGATCGCGAAGGAGCAAAGATCAGATTTTTGAAGTCCACATCAAAAGATTAATCATCTTCAAAAGGTACATCTTTGTCCTTCTTCAATTAATGATTTTACATAAGGCTATATATTTATTATATATTGGATCCTTTCTCACTAAGCAGATTTTACAAAGTCACAATACAAGGTCTGCTGAACTATATACAAAGAGGGTTATATAGTTTAAAGAAATAGTGGGAGACACCATTTTAATAAAGACCTAAATTAATCTGGTGATTAATAAAATGAATGCATGATAGTTTTGTTAAATTACAAATTCATTGACAGAATTTTACAAATGTGTAATTCACTATCACTGCGGAGTATATTGGATGCTAATAAGTAACTGAACCTAATTATACAGACTGGTTAAGGAATTTTTGAATAGTTCTCGAGGCTGAAAAGCTATCTTATGTCCTTAATACGCCGGTCTCTGCAACGGTTGTAGACAATACCTCTAAGGAAGAGCTTGTTACTTTTAGAAAGTGACAAGATGATGCACAAGTGGCTCAGTGCATCATGTTGGCATCCATGAGTAATGAGTTACAACGTCAACATGAGAAAATGGATGCACTTATTATATTGTTGTACCTTCAATATTTGTTTGGTGAGCAGAGTAGGTCTACTAGATATTAGATATTTAAAGAAGCTCTTCCGATATAGAATGGCCGATGACACTACAGTACAGACACACGTCCTTAAGATGATCAATCTGATAGAACAATTGGGACAACTGAGTTTTGTTATGGATGGAGAATTGAGCCAAGATTTGATCTTGCAGTCACTCACGGACTCTTACTCAAAATTTGTTGTGAATTTTCACATGAACAAGCTAGATCTCAGCCTGCCTGAGTTGCTTAACATGTTGAAAACTATTGAAAGTCACTTTTTAACCAAGAAAGACCAAATCTTACTTGTAGTTGATTCTTCCAAGACACGGAAGAGGGCCAAAGGATCTTCTGAAAAGAAGAAAAGTTCTAAGAAGGAAAATGGAAAGGCAAAAATGAAAGGATGATAAGAACAAAATTGATACGGATAGCAAAGGAGTTTGCTTCCACTGGAATAAGCCTAGACACCGAAAAGAAACTGTAAGGAGTATCTTGCAGAGGCTAACCAGAAGAAGCTTGGTGAAGCTTCGGTTATAGACATAGGTTTGTTTATAATTGAAATAAATCTTTTTGTAAGTCAAAGTTTTACTTGAGTATTGGATACCGGCTGTTGTTCTCATAAATATAGATTTATGTAGGGACTAATCAGAAGTAGAAATCTAAACAAAAGAGAAGTAATCCCGCATGTGGGGAATGGAGCAAACAACATTAACCATAGGAACTTATAGTTTAGCATTGCATATGGGCAAGTCTATTAAGTTAATAATTTGTTATTATGTTCCAGTTCTCATTAGAAACATTATTTCCATTTCGTTGTTGGATAAGGAAATTTTTTGTATTATATTTAGGAACAATAGTTGCTATATTTATAATAATAATATTTTGTTTGGAACTGAAAGATTACTTGATAGACTTTATATACTTGACTAATATGAAAATAATTTGCAAACTGAACAAACTAATAAAAGAAAAGGAGATGATCATTCAAAGAGTTGAATGTGTGTATTTGATGAAATATAAGTCTGAATCATTTGAAAGGTTCAAAGAATTCAGAAGTGAAATAAATTGGCAAAGTATTAGGATTCTTCGATCGGATCGATGAAGGGAATACTTGAGCAACAAGTTTCTAGATAATCTCAAACGGTATTTTCTCACAATGGACACTTCCTGATACGTAATAATTGATTGATGTATCTAAAATAAGAAATTGTACCTTGTTTGTCATGGTATGGTCTATGATGATCTTTTTACCGACATTCTAGTATCCATTTGGGGTTAAGCCCTAGAAATGGCTGCATATCAACTAAATAAGGTATCCTCAAAATCCAGTCACAAGACTCCATATGAGTTATGGACAGGTGGAAACATAGTTTTAAGTATGTTAAGATTAGGGGTTGTCCAACTTTTATGAAAAATATTTCAAAAGGATAAACTTGTGACAAGATCTGACAAGTACATAATTGTGGTTCATCCTAAAGTAAGTTTAGGGTATATGTTCTATCATACTACTATGGAAAAGGTTTTTGTTGTGAAACACACCGCCTTCTTGGATAAATGTGTTTATCATTGAAAGAGCTAGTGGAAGGGAAATAGATCTTGAAGGAGTTCAAGAACCACAGAGCACTATAACTCAACTAGAGGAACTTGTAGATAGACCTATTATACCACAACCGAATCGTAAATCTAGAAGAGTATCAAAGATACCTGGGAGGTATGGATTCATCATAGATGATGATGATGAGGTACGCATCATAGAGGATGATGATCTAGTTATATACGATGAGGCTATGAGTAGTAGATACTTAGAGATATGGCAGATGACTATGAAATCCAAAATAAACTCCTTATATGAAAAACCAAGTGTGGACTTTGGTTAACCCTCCGGTAGGCATAAAGCCGGTGTATATGGGTCTTTAAGAGAAAGACTGAAGCAAATGGCAAGATGGATACCTATAAGGCTAGACTGGTTACAAAAAGGTTTCAAACAAAGTTAAGGCGTTGACTATGATACCTTCTTACCGGTAGTAATGCTTAAGTCCAATCGAATTTTACTTGCAATTGTAGCTTATGATTACAAAATCTAGCAAATGGATTTGGAGACACCCTTCCTCAATGGTGATTAGAGGAGAATGTATGTATGATATAGCCAGATGAATTTGTTTCAAAAGTTGAAGAAAATCATGTATGTGATGTAACGAACGCGAATTTTGTAAGCAATTCTGGGGACAGAATCTTTGTAAGGGGGGAGAATGTAACGGGACGAAATTATTGAATCGTGATTCTGAGGACAAAATCTTTTTAAGGGGGAAAGATGTAACGAACGAGAATTTTGTAATCTACTTTAAATATTTAATTAATTAAATAAATATTTTTCTTGATTTAGTTATTGAGTTAAATATATATTTGATGGTATTGTGGTAGATTAATTTAATTAAATGTGTTACATTGATTAAATTAACGTGGAGTAATTTTATGGTTCAAAGTGTGAATTTAATTGAGATTATTTAATTAAATGAGCTGTTATTAATTATAATGTTATTATAATTAATTTAATAATTAATTAGAGATTTAATGATTTATCATAATTAATAAAAGAGAATTTTAATTATGCGATGATGTGATTTAATGTGTAATGTTGTCTTTTATTTAATTTTAAATGATATTACTTGATTAATTAAAGTGTGACGAATAAACTATATAATAAATAATTAATTAAAATATTGGAAAAAGGAGTTATTTGTGACAAACCAAGCATGGCCTTATGATCATGGGAGCAGTTAAGTGCACGTTGGCTTCAACTGACAACCATGATCTGCCAGTTATCTATTATATACATAAAGTTATATTACTTATATCATATCAGTATTCATATTATTTCATCAATAAAAAGTCAGAGAGAAAAAAGAGAAAGAATTAGAGAATTAGAGATTGAGAAAGATTTGAAGAATCAAAGCAAAGTTTCTATCATCTAAACAAGAAAGCAAGGGTAATCCCTTTTCTCAAACTTTTATTTACGTTCTTGAAGTTCTTCATGAAAAAACTGTTTGTAAGTTCTCTGTAAACAACCTTTTATGACTAATGCATGAGATAGTGAATTGTATGTGTTAATAGATGTTTATAACATGATTTACATCGATTATAAACTATTTTAGAGTAATCAAATCCATTTAATCATGTTTTAATTGGAGTTTTATAAGTTACAGAGTATTAACATATGAATATGGCTTATATGTACAAAAATTCATGCTTCAATTGTATATTAAACTCAAAATTGATGGTTGATTATGTTTATGCATGTAAAAACGAAGAGAATGAAATTTAAATGGACTGATTCGGTGTTATATCAAATCTGTAATATATGATTTCATAAATATTATCAAAACTATGGAAAATATCAAGAACATGAAAATTATGTGTTCGAATTTGATTGTTTATGTGATTTAAGTTGTTAAAAGCATGCTAAGAACGTTATATAATGTTCTGTTAAGTTCAAATTGTATTGGGTAACATTAAATTTGATGTTTGAGTATGATTTTGGCTTAAAATGGCTTTTTCCTGTGTTCTTCGCAAACCTGTCAGGCCTCACTGCGACGCGGCACCGGTTCTATGAAGAAACCAAGCGCTACAGCGCCAGGCCAAGGGTTTGCTGACTTAGGCTCGGAGCCACAGCGCCGGTCCCCAGTTCAAATTGGGCGCTGCAGCGCCAACTAGCAGAATGGCCCAGAGAGATTTATTTAAGTGTTCAAGTTCAGAAATGTAATTTAAAATCTTATATTATGAACATGATAATATGTTAATCATATATTGGGATGTTAAAACAGATTAATAACTAGTCAATGATGTCTTACGTGATTAATGGATAAGTTGAATATGTGTTTTAAACTTGATTGTGCATGAGGTCTAATAACGTGTTCAAAAACTGATGTTTGTGATTCGATGATCATAATCAGACTTAGAATTAATTGGTATTGTGAATGTAATGATATGTAGGATTAACTGAGGAACGTGATTTATAATTGTAGCTTACGCACGAGGCAAGTTTTTAAACTTAAACCTTTAATTGAGCAAGTTTTCTTATCCATCTTGATTACATTTATGCAAGTTATAAATCCTATCCTTTTTTTGAGTAAGTTCTTACTCTTGTCATTCAAGTTCAAGATTCCATATGAGATGTCTTAATTCTTTTGAAGTAATACTTCAGTTATACAATGCTTATTCAATTGTATACCTTTGAGATTCCTTATTTGATTTAAGTATCAATTTTATTGTTGAACTTTGTAAGACTAGCAAACTCTTATTGATTCGACTAGTCCATAGTTGATGAGCGTTCTAAATTCTAGAACTGTTATTGAGCTTATCCAAACCAAACTTCCTTTGGTGCGGACTCTGATGTCAAACTGCGATGAACCCCTTTATAGGAGATTATTTACGCGTTAGCGTTGAGATGTTGTGCACATATATGGTACTAAGGGCTGATCCCCCTAAGTACGAGAAGTAGAGTCCATATAGTTTTACGACTGTTAAAGGTTTAAAGTAGAAATACTTGATAACCTGGGACATAGTTCTTGGTCTTATGACCCTCAGATATACTTTTGATTCTTGTATTCATTTCTTGATTCAAAAGACGAGCTTTCTATTATTCAGAACTCATTGATTTCTCTCATTTTATTATTGTCATTATATTTTTATACTTGTGGGCAATTGTTTCTCACTCTTGCATAATAACATTGCAGCTAAGATTGAAAGAACTGACGAGCCATCCACTAGTAAGGGAAAGGGCAAAGCTAACAAGTGATGAAGACTTGTTTATTTTATTGGAGAATGTTTTGTTGAAGACTTATGATATTATGTTTAAGACTAATTGTTTATTTATGTTCTGCATTAATGTTTAAGGTTGGCTAACCTGGGATTCATTCATTTAGATGTTGTAACCCCTTAAGAGGAGGATTTTTATTTATTTATGAGTTTCATTATTTATTGGTAAATAGATGTGTTATTATTGGACAGTGAGCACCAAATCCTGTGGAATTGAAGTACCTGGATTTGGGGGTGTCACGTGTGAGCTACAATGATTCATTTATAAATTGAAGCACGCTTCTCAAAAATGGAGCATTCGTTTTGATGAGACAATTAAAAGAGTTTGATTTTATCAAGAACGAGGATGAACCATGTGTGTACAAGAAGGTCAGTGGGAGCGCTATGACATTCCTAATATTATATGTTGATATACTACTGATAGAGAATGACATACCAATGCTACACTTAGTAAAGATAAAGTTTTCTAAACATTCCTCGCTCCATGAATGATTTGGGGGAAACATCCTATTTATTGGGGGACTAAGTTCTATATTGATATATTTAAAAGGATTCTCGGCTTAACCCAAGGAACGTATATTCATTCGATGCTAAAAGGGTTTATCATGGCAAAATCTAAGAGAGGTCTCATGTTGATGAGTCATGAAGTGCATCTCTCTAAGAAATTGTCCCCAAAGACACCTGAAAAGAGAGATCGCATGAGTAACTATCATGTATGCAATGAAATGTTTGTGACATGATATTGATCAGTCATATTCTACAGAAGATCATTATAAGACAGTGAAAAATATCCTAAAGTACTTAATAAGAACTAAGGATGTGTTTATGATTTAAGGTGGGTCTGAATAGAAACAAGAGGGTTATAAAGACTCAAGTTTGTTAAGACTGACCAAGACAACAACAAATCCACTTTAGGGTAAATGGCTACCTTGAACGGTGGTGCAGTGAGTTGGAAATGTTTCAAACAGCAAAGAGTTGTTAATTTAGTGACAAAGGCAAAGAACATAACTATAAATAAAACTGCAAAGTCGATTTTTTGGATGAAAAGTTCATTACTTAACTACGAATAGTTCCTAAGTCTCATCTGGGATCCAAATATGTGTTGTAGCACTTTCATTTGATTAGAGAAATCATTGAAAGAGGAGGAGTCACCTTAGAAATAGTGGACTCTCAAGAACAACTTCGCAAATCCATTTACTAAAGTTTTATCCAAAGTAGGACGATCGTACTTAGAAAAGATGAGTATGAGATACTAAGGCGATTAGCTTTAGTGAAAGTGAGATATTGAAAGTAATATGCCCTCAAGCCAATCACATTGGATGTGATAAGCATTTACTTTGTAATCTTGTTCATTTATTAATAAGAGAATTTATATAATACAAAAGTGATTCTTTATCTATGTTAATTAGTTGAATTAATAAATATGATAAACCCATAGTGTGACGCCCCCAGAATAGGTCCATTCAACCCAACCCATTCTGAGTCGCCAAATACATGGTACAGAATTCCAATACAAACTTTATATCATACGGTCGTGCAAAATACGACCACACAACTATGAGTGTTAATACAAATATGTAGAAAATATTAAGATTCAAACTAAGTCCTCATTACAATTATTATCACACTATTTATCAGAAATAGTGAGGACTACTACTGCTCTAACTCGGACCATCACTCTGTCCCCCGACTAGTTCCCGCAACATTCTCATTTCCTGAAGAGGACAACAGATGAAAAGGGTGAGCTCAACTAGCTCAGTAAAGAATATTATGACTAAGATAATGGAAAATAAATTATCGTTAGTCTTCAATAAATCAGATAAAATATAATGGACAACCAATCTTAGATCAATATTCGCAGCGGAAATAACAATTCATTAGAAGAATTAAGCAGAGAATGAAGTCTACTATCTTCTATGATTTAAAAGTCCATCATCAATATTTTATCCCTGTAACATCAATCAATATACATCTCGAGTCAATATTCATCTTTGCACTACAGGCCAAAGATATTCATTTGTATCATCAGTGGTCATGTTCATCTCAACACCTGTCATCTTTGCACTACGGCCAAAGATATTCATCAGGTAATCATTCATCTTTGCTCTACAGGCCAAAGATATTCAGTTACATCACCTTTTAGGACTGAGGATGATGAAAAATATTTTAAAGAACGAATCCAGTGAGATAAAAGACAAAGATTAGGGATTCGTCATTTAGTTTATCCAAATTCAAGAATAATCCATAATAATACTTTGTGGAGCAAAATTCAAGAATAAAGCTCAAAACTTGGATACAATCAAAGATAGTAACCTTAACAGACAATTTGGACAAATAGAAGAAAAATAAATTTTCCCGTGAATAGTGCCGTATACGTGAATAGTGCTGTATACGTGAATAGTAACCCCGACGGAAAAAAAATAAGAATTTCAACATAAAATCCATGACAATATTTCTGTATAATGATATTGAGAAGAATAACATCATTTACGAAAAAAATAACATCCCTTACCTCAAAAAGATAGTACCTCTGACTGAAATATCGGATATAATACCGAAGAAAACTTGCACTGAATACTAATACTCAAAGTATAGAAATACTCACAGAAATACGCTCGATATTATAGAGAGAGAAAATTTATGATTCTGGTGTGATTTTCAATTCTAACCTAAGCACCCTATTTATAGAAAAAACTTAGGATGCCAAAGGAGACTAAAATAATATATATATTTTTTAAAATTTTCGCCGCCTGGCGGCTAAAAAATTTTCCACCAAAAGTGGGGCCCGCCCATAAAAATTTTTTTTTTTTCCGAAACTTCAATAATTCATAACAAATAGCCCCTTTGTCAGAAAAATACAAATTTTATGTCCTTCCATAGGAAATTTAATTCTCTACAACTTTGTAGAAGGAAGTTTTTCCAAATTCCAAACATAAATTATTCGAAATCCATAAACAGATGATTTCTCACACCAAAATATTGATAAAAACTCACCAGCGCCAATTCCTTCTTTAATATCCACAAAATAAATATTTCCTTATCATATAAATCAATAATTAATTATTCACAAATAATATTACAGAACTACAATATTGACAACCAGGTCGTTCCCAGGAAAGAGGGGGCCTTCCGATAAGGACTTCTCCTTATTGACGCGCAATTAAATAACCCCTCCTAGACAGAACTTCCTTAGACATTGTCAATAATGCTATCTAATAATATTATTCAAATAATATGAATTATTGAGTTGATAATGTGAAATACTGTGCATTGATAATTATTGAATTAATACTACAAAATATCAACTGTAGCCATTATTGAATCAATCATAAAAAATAGCAACGTAGCAATTATTGAGTCAATAAAATATCAATGCAGCAATTATTGAGTCAATAATATAAAATATCAACGTAGCAATTATTGAGTCAATAATATAAAATATTGAACAGTAATTACTGTAACAATAATTGAATAAGTTCCTTCTCAAGTAAGACTCAATAATTCGAAATACTGTGCAATACCGTGTGCTACTGTGCAACACCGCGTATCACTGTATTTTAACCACCGGGTATTTCAACAGTACTAACGGTAACATCCACGCCGTTATTTTGTAAAAAAGTTATTTCTTTCGCTTTCTATATCCGACAGTTATTCCGTTGTGGGGGCCCACAAATAGCTGCGCCGTCGTACGAATATTCCCCGACAACAAGAATATTCCACGACCAAACGAATATTCCCCGACAACAAGAATATTTTATAACCACTTACTCATTTTAAAAATGTTTGCACATTTCACCCATAACTTTCATATTTATCAAATCAACACCTTACTATTTCGAAATAATATATAAAGAAAATTAAATCTTTATTCATAAAAGTTGGGGTCTTACACATAGTTTTAGAGCAATGATTTTAGAATCATGATGTTGATTATGCTAATGAGATTTAAGTTCTAGATAGGTCTAAAACTAAAATGGTCCTAATCATATGGATCACTAATGTGTAGTTACCGGATAGATTAGTACATACTATGCTTGCTCTATTGAAGAGGATGATTGATCTCATAATCATTTGTGTGGAGTGTAAGACCCCGAATTTTATGAAATAAAAGTATTCAATTTTTCTATTTAGTAAATGGTTAAATTGATAAAAGTTTAAAGTTAAGGGTGATATATGTAAATTTTTTTCAAAATAAGCAAGTGGTTATAAAATATTCTTGTTGTCGGGGAATATTCGTTTGGTCGTGGAATATTCTTGTTGTCGGGGAATATTCGTACGACGGCGCAGCTATTTGTGGACCCCACAACGGAATAACTGTCGGATATAGAAAGCGACAGAAATAACTTTTTACAAAATAACGGCGTGGTTGTTACCGTTAGTACTGTTGAAATACCCGGTGGTTAAAATACAGTGATACACGGTGTTGCATAGTAGCACACGGTATTGCACAGTATTTCGAATTATTGAGTCTTACGTGAGAAGCCATTACTCAATTATTGTTACAGTAATTACTGTTCAATATTTTATATTATTGACTCAATAATTGCTACGTTGATATTTTATATTATTGACTCAATAATTGTTACATTGATATTTTATTGACTCAATAATTGCTACGTTGCTATTTTTTATGATTGATTCAATAATGGCTACAGTTGATATTTTGTAGTATTGATTCAATAATTGTCGTTGCACAGTATTTCACGTTATCAACTCAATAATTCATATTATTTGAATAATATTATTAGATAGCATTATTGACAATGTCTAAGGAAGTTCTGTCTAGGAGGGGTTATTTAATTGCGCGCCAGTAAGGAGAAGTCCTTATCGGAAGGCCCCCTCTGTCCTGGGAACGACCTGGTTGTTAATATTGTAGTTCTATAATATTATTTGTGAATAATTAATTATTGATTTATATGATAAGGAAATATTTATTTGTGGATATTAAAGAAGGAATTAGCACTGATGTGTTTTTATCAGTATTTTGGGTGTAGAAAATCATCTGTTTGTGGATTTCGGATAATTTGTGTTTGGAATTTGGAAAAACTTTCTTCTGCAAAGTTGTAGAGAATTAAATTTCATATAGAAAGACATCGAATTTGTATTTTTCTGACAAAGGGGCTATTTATTATGAATTATTGAAGTTTCGGAAAATAAATATTATTTAGTGGGTGGGACCCACTTTTGTGGAAAATTTTGAAAGCCGCCAGGCGGCGGAAAATTTTGGAAAAAAATATTATTTTATTCATTTAGTCTCCTTTGGCATCCTAAGCTTTTCCTATAAATAGGGTGCTTAGGTTAGAATTGAAAATCACACCAGAATTCGAAGTTTTCTCTCTCTATAATATCGAGCGTATTTTTGTGAGTATTTCAATACTTTGAGAGTTACTATTCAGTGCAAGTTTCCTTCGATATTATATCCGATATTCCAGTCAGAGGTACTATTCTTTTGAGGTAAGGGATGGTAAGGGATGTTATTTCTTACATAAATGATGTTATTCTTTTCAATATCATTATACCAAAATATTGACATGAATTTTATTATGAAATTCTTACTTTTTTCGTCGGAGTTACTATTCATGTATACGGCACTATTCACGTATACGACACTATTTATAAATACGGTACTATTCACGAGTACTATTCACGAAGTATGATTTTTCTTATGAAATTTTTATCTTTTTCGTGTCGGGATTACTATTCACGTATACGACACTATTCACGTATACGGCACTATTCACTTATACGGTACTATTCACCGAAAAATAAAATTTTCTTTTGTTGTCCAAGTTGCCTGTTAAGGTTCATATCTTTGATTGGATCTAAGTTTTGAGCTTTATTTTTGAATTTTGCTCCACAAAGTATTATTATGGAGTATTTTTGAACTTGGAGATCGATGTTTTGATCATATTATTTTTATTATCATATATAACATTTTTATAATCCTGGTGATGAAATTTCTCTTTGACTTGAGTGTAAAGATGGGTAGATTATTGGTATGATCATGACTATAGATTCTCTTTGGCCAGTAGTGCAAAGATGGATTGTTGACTGGTATGTTCATGACCATTGAATTTACAATTGAATATCTTTAGCTTAAGGGCAAAGGTGAATTGATCAACATGGTTATAATTATTGTTTATATAAATTTTGAAATGGTTAGATATTTTTTGAGATATGAATATCTTTGGCCTGTAGCGCAAAGATGAGCTGTTGATTTGTGAATATATTTGGCATGTAGTGCAAAGATGACCTGTTGTTGAATATCTTTGGCCTGTAGTGCAAAGATGAGCTGTTGATTTGTGAATATCTTTGGCCTGTAGTGCAAAGATGGATGATTAATTGTTGAATATCTTTGGCTTGTAATGCAAAGATGAATTGATTAGCATGATTATGAACAGGAACGGTGATTTGGTATAACCATGATCTTTGGTGTTTCAGGTAAAGACAGGTGATGTGAATTATCTTCGTCCTGAGTGCGAAGAGGAATTCATCAAGATAATTATGATCATGAACTTATATGATTGTGGACAGGAATTGTTGATTGATGTTACAGGAATAAATATTATTGGTGGACTTTTAACATGGAGAAGATAATAGACATTATAGTCTATTTGACTCTTCTAATGGATTGCTCGTTCCACTGCAACTATGGTTGAAAAGTTTTATCATCTACCATATGTTATAAATCTCTGATTTATCACTGATGAAGACTATTGATAATTTAATTATCTTTAGTCATAATATTCTTTACTGGGCTATTTGTGCTCACCCTTTTGCTTCACAATTCCTTTCAGGTAATAAGAGTGTAGCTGGGTCGAGCGGGGATAACAGGGGAATAGAACGAGGGTCTATAACTGTTGAAGTTTTCCACCAAACAGTATGAAAATAATTTTGTTGAAAATTTTAGATAAGTATGTCGTATTTTATACGTCATTTAACCGTTGATTTTGGTGACCTGACTTAGGTGTGGTGAACCCAACTTTGGAAGGGTGTTTTGTCACTATTATACAAGATGTCTAATGACATACAACGTCGTGTTATTATAAGACATGGTTGTGCACATCCACTGGCTGATTATATCCATGAACACTACCTATATAATCTTGGAGTACGGTTAGAATATAATTCTCAGTTTGTGACAACAGAGATAATTATATTGCAAGAGAAGACCCACCATTGGAATGAACAAGATAGTAATCTTCTCGTTTTTCTTTGGGGTCTATTGGGTCAACCAAGGATAATTCTCGAGTCCTACGATATCTATTATAACATGGATGCATGGCCTCCCATGTACGAAGGTTTCCTTGAGTATTTTCCAAAGATTTTAATTCCTAAAACAGTTATTGACTGTACCTTTCTGTAACGTATTATTGATTTGGAGTATGGGCACTGTATTTATATTGAAACTCACAGTTTAATTGTGGTCGTATTTTGCACGACCGTGTGATATAAAGTTTAAGTTAGAATTTGAAGATTTGTATTTACAATTTTTGTTGAGTGTATTTCGTGGCGACCCAGAATAGGTTGGGTGGATTGGACCAATTTTGGGGACGTTACATGGAGACACTAAAGCAAGTATGTAGGTGCTTAATGAAGAATAAGTTCACTGAATGTGACTCGCTTAAAGGAACTGATGGAGTTTCACTTGCCTGAAAATAAGAGTTCCTATAGTGATAGTTGTACAAGTGATCCTTGGACTTGAGATCATCATAATATATTGCATATACTGAGTCATGTTTTGACATATTACTTAATACTCTAGGGTATGTTGTAGGGTATTGTAAGACCCCAACTTTTTATGAATAAAAATTTAATTTTCTCTAATTATTATTCTAAATAATAAGGTGATAATTTAAAAAATGCTATAGTTATGTGTGATATGTGTAAATTTTATAAAGTAAGAAAGTTGTCATAAAATATTCGTTGTGTCGGAGAATAATCGTTTGATCGGAGAATATTCTTTTTGTCAATGAATATTCGTACGACGGCTCAATCATTGGTGGACCCCACAACAGAATAACTGTTGGATATAGAAAGCGACAAAAATAATCTTTTTATAAAAATAACGGCAAAACTTTTACCGTTAAACTGTTAAAATATCCGGTGATAAAAGTACAGTAATACGCGTTGTTGCACAGTAGCACACGGTATTTTACAGTATCTCTGATTATTGATTCTTACGTAAGAAGTCATTTAGTATTTCATTCAATAAATGCCACAGTAGTTGTTGCATAGTATCTCATATTATTGATTCAATAGTTGTTACAGTAACATCTACACAATATTTATATTATTTAATTAGTAATTGTCACGACACATTTACTCATATTATTTAATATTATTAGTTGGCCTTATTGGAAATGTCTATAAAATTCTGTCAAGGAAAGGGGTTAGGTTATTTAATTACGCGCCAATAAGAAGAAATTCTTATCGAAAAGCCCCCTCTTTCTTGAGAACGATCTGGTCGTCAATATTGTGAGTTCTAATATTAATGATGAATAATTGTTGAATTATTGTGTTGATTAAAGGTAAGTATAATACTTGATGAGTGGAAAGTATTTGTTCAATTTGTAATATAAATAGAGGAGTTTATTGTAAGTTTGGCTTATTATTCCATGGACCCCCACGTACTAATTTGTCAAACTGTCGGTAGAGATTTATTTCAGTTTTGCTTTATTATTATCATAATAGTAATAAAAAAGAAATTTTTTATATAAAACAGAAAACTTTTTATAATATATATAAAGTTGTTTGTTTTATTAGAATATAAATAGAATATATGATATTATATATAAAGTTTTTATTTTATTAGAATATTTTATTACATAGTGCTGCATAGTAAAATTAAATTTTCTTTGAATTCGTCCGTGATTTTGTTCTTTCTGTTCATCCGTGATTTTTTTCTTAAATTGTGCTCTGCCATTCTCCTATAAATAGGTTGCTTAGTTAAGAAATGAAAATCACACAAGAATCAGAAAATTCTTCTTCTGTAATATTGTGTGTATTTTTTCTAGTATAAGAATACTTTGAGTGTAGTTAATAGTGCAAGATTTTCTCAAGATAATCTTCGTTATACCAGTCAGATTTAGTCTCCTACTAAGGTAAAGGATGTTATTTTCTTTCAATACTTGTAAGGGTTGTCATTCTATTCCTTATTAATCTGTGGGAATAACCTGTTTACGCGGACTACCGCATGCATGGTAAATAACCCTTCATATTCATTCTTTATTAAGTTGTGAAAATGATCTGTTACGCGGATTAACGCATGACGGGTGAAAATCCATTTGCAGTTTCGTATATTCTTTCATACTCGTATGGATATCATTTCTTTTGTACTTGACAAGGGATATCGTTTCTTTCATATTTCTCCATTTATGGTACGAAATTATTGTTTGTTTCCATAACCTTATTCTTAAATGGTGAAAATCCCTAAAATTAGAAGAATATCCTTGATAGTTTGCGCTCCATCTAATATAATTTCACTGGAATATTGGTTTGAACTTTTTTTATTAAATTTTAATCTTTTTATGTCGGGGTACTATTCATTTGGGGTATTATTCATATGGTACTATTCATACGATACTATTCATAAGTACTATTCACAACAAAATTAAATTTTCTTTTCTTTGTCCAAACTATCTTTTATGAATTTCATTCTTGAATTTTACTCCACAATTGGTTATCATGTTGACAATTTGAACATTCTTAAACTTGGATAAATTAAATTATAAATCTTTAATATTTGTCCTTGATCTCACTTGATTCATTCTTTATATCATTGTCATTATCCTCAAGCTTAAATTATGGTAAAAAGTTATCTTTGGCTCGTAGTGGAAAGATAAACTGTTGATTGTTATGATTATGACCAGGAATTGTGTATTGGTATAATCATGACCTTTTGTGTTACAGAAAAATGCTTGTGGTGAAAGTTTTTTTTGGCCCGTAGAGCAAAGATAGACATGTGTTTGGCATGATCATGACCATTGGTGATACAAATGGTTATCTTTGGCCCGTACTGCAAAGATAAAATGTTGACTTGCATAAGTATTGATTGGTGTTACAGGAATAAAATATTTCTGATGGACCTCTAACTCGTAGACGATAGTAGACATCATTCTCTACTCACTCTTCTAATGGCTTTCTATTTCTGCTTCAGTTGTTGATCTAAAGCTTTTTGTCCGTAATATTTTATCTGATTTATTATTGTTGAAGGCTAACGATAATTTATTCTTCATTATCTTAGTAATAATATTCTTTCCTAGACTAGTTGAGCTCACCCTTTTCCTTTTGGTTCCATTGTTCTTCTCAGTAAATGAAAGTGTAGCTGGGACTAGTCGGGGAGTGGAGTAATGAAATGAGATAGTCATGATAGAAGTCTTCACTATATTGTAAAATAGTGTGTCAATAATCGTAATGAGGACTTAATTTGAGTGTGGATATTGTCGTATTATGTACGGTGCAATATTTGTATTAAAACTCACAGCTTATGTGTTATCATATTTTTCACGACAGTTAATAGTTATAAATATGAAGTTTGTATTTGGATTCTGTACCATGTATTTTGGTGACTCAGAATAGGTTGTGTGGACCTTTTTTGGGGGCGTCACAGTTGGTATCAGAGCTTAGAGATATGATCTCTGGTGGAGATCTGGAATTAGAAATAGGAGGGGAAAGATGAGTAAAACCTTTGCTAGTGTATCCTACCTAAGCTTATTGGTTATTTAATTGGTCGGTTGAAATATAAGGATAATATGTGACATGTCAATTTCTTTAATTAACCCTTGTTTTATGGCAGTATTTGAGAATGAAGCATATGATAAACAATGAAGCATATGATACAATTGAGACACTGCAAATTAATAATCAGGATAATGTGCAACAGGAAGGCAATAATCCTACTATAAACAACACCACCGACCAAATGATGAACGATGGGGTGTTTAGGAGCTTTCTATAATTCATAAAAAACCAGAAGAAAGAGACTCCTGTTCAAAATTCAGGTGGAAACAATGGTAACTCACGGTTGGTCACTGCTAAGCAATTCAAGGAGTTGGGACCGCCGAAGTTTTTGGGGAAGCCAAAGCCACTCAAGGAAGAAGCTTGGATTAAGCAGATCACCAAAATATTTGATGTCCTGGGATGCACAAAGGAGCAAAAGGTTCCCTTCGCCACCTATATGTTGCGTGGAGAGGCAGATTACTGGTGGGGATCTGTGAAACGTACTAATCTTTTCGCACTTAAGATGACTTGGGTGAAGTTCCAGGAATTGTTCAACGACAAGTATTTTCCAGAAAGTATTCGTCATATGAAGGAGGTGGAATTCATCAAACTAGAATAAAACAATATGACTGTATCACAATACGAGGCCAAGTTTGCAGAATTATCCCGGTTTGCATCCCATTTGGTGGATAATGAGGAACGAATGACACGAATGTTTTTAAGAGGTTTGGAACCTGAAATTCGTCAATACCTCATTTCTTATAAACTTTGCTTATATTCAGATGTTGTGAATATGGCTCAATTATTGGAGCGAGATAATGAGACTTTTCAACCAAAAGACAACAACCGACAACACGATAATAGTCGTACCGGTGGCAACAGTCATCGGAACAATGATAACCAGCATGGAGTAAATTATCATGCCAGAAATGGTAACCACTTCGGTTATAATCATGGCCAAGATAATAGAAGAAGTGAGTCAGGTGGAAATTTCAAAAAGAGGAGATTTAACAATGACAATTGAAAGACATCGGCAGCGGCACCATCACCAGCATCCGTTTTTAGGGGAGGGGAACGACCACCAGTCATATGTTACAAATGCGGACAAGAGGGGCACATTAGTCC
The DNA here is from genome assembly GCA_020205555.1 of Panax stipuleanatus. Classification (NCBI taxonomy): domain Eukaryota; kingdom Viridiplantae; phylum Streptophyta; class Magnoliopsida; order Apiales; family Araliaceae; genus Panax; species Panax stipuleanatus. The sequence goes on from CM035117.1 coordinate 42,252,995, forward strand.
AAATTGTACACAGCAACACAGAGTGTGTTACAATTACGGAAAGGAAGGTCACATAGCTCGAGTGTGCCCTATAGCAAAGTCAAGTCCAGCTGGGATGGTGACACCAAAGGCTATCCCAGACAAGTCAAAACCGGTGGTTCAGAGGAGAGCTTTTGTCATGACTACCCAAAAAGCGAGGAACCAGAACGAAGTTATTACGGGTAAGTTAATCATAAACTCTTGCGAAGTCTATACCTTATTAGATACCGGTTCTACCCACTCTTTTATTTCAACGTTTGAACTTAACCCCTGAGAAATTAGACTTTGACTTATCCGTTGAAACTCCGTTCGGAGAAACCTTCGTTACATCCACCATTTATAAATCTTGTTTGATTCAAATCAGCACCCTCACATTACTTGTTGATCTCATCTATTTGAAAATACTTGCATTTGATGTGATTTTAGGAATCGACTGGTTAACTACTCATCATGCTAAAATTGATTATTTTCGTAAGGTTGTTAGCTTTCATATTCCTAACCAACCTGTTATGCGAATTCAAGCAACCAAACCACTAAAATCAATCACTGTCATTTCAAGTCATAATGCTTTTCGTTTATTGAAAAACGGATGTCAAGCTTTCTTAGCCCATGTCACCGATTTAAACAAGAATACGTCAGATTTGAATAATATTTATGTTGTTAATTGTGACACCCCTAAATCCGGTATCTTAATTTCCACAGGATTTAGTGTTCACTGTTTCAATATCATATAACTATCTACCCATAAATAATGAAATTCATTTATTAGATAAATAAATTATCATCTTACATCATCTGGCATAACAATACATCATAAATCCCAGGTTATACTTAACCTTAAATCTTTGTTGCGAAAACGTAAATAAATAAGTTTTAAATCATCACACATAAGTCTTGAACTTTAACATTGTTAATGACAACACAAGTCTTCATCACTTGTTAGATTTTCCTTTTCCCTTACTACTAGAAGGCTCACCAGACTGTTCATTCTTACCTGCAATGTTATTATACAAGAGTGAGCACGAATGCCCGCAAGTATAAAAACATGACAGAATAATAACATGCGAATAAAAGAATTCTGAATAATAGAAAGCTCAACTTTTGAATCAAGAATATTACTCGAGAATCAAATTACTTCTGAGGGTCATTAAGACCTTGAACTAAGTCTTAGGTTGTCAAGTATATTAACCTTTCAAACCTTTAACAGTCATAAGACTATAGACTTTACTTCTCGTACTTAGGGAGATCAGCCCTTTGTACTGATACTGTGCACACTATCTTAACGCTTAAAGCATCTTCATTAATCCCCTATATTAGGATTGTTCATCTCAGTTTGACATCAGAATTTGCACCAAATAAAGTTGGTTTGGATAACTCAATAAATGATATTCAAATTGAATATTAACTTTTCAAGGTATACAATCGAATAAGTATTGTACACTTAAATGATACTTTTAAAAGAATCATGGCATCTCATGTGAAATTCTAAACTTGGATATTCAAGAGTAAGAATTTGCTCAACAATAGTAATTAAGCATAGCAATTGCTCAATTTAAAGAGTTTAGTTTAGAAAACTTGCCCAACAATAATAGTAAGTTAGGGATAGAAAACTTGTCTCGTGCGCAAGCTACAATTATTACTCACTTCTTTAATTACTCTTACCTATCACACATTTACAATATCAATTAATCACAGGTTCGATATAATTATTAATTTAAAATAGTATTCTTCAAAATCATTATTAGGTTTTCAAATAATGGTTTACGTTGATTAATTAACTTGTTAATTAATCACGTAACTTAAGTTATTAACTTGTATTAATAACTCATTACATATATAATATGTCTTCATGTTAATTAAATTTAAAATAATGTCTTAATGTTTATAACACATTATTTAACCTTTACAAATAATAGTTTAAGTCACGTAATTAATTTATTAATTAATCACATAACATAAATTATTAAACTCATATCAACATTTTATCATATTTATACAACATGTGTTCATGTTCATTAAACTCAAAACACATTTCACAAATTTCCAACACTAAGCAATTTTTTTCAAAAACTCAGGCCTGGCATGGCCGCGCGCCGTTTGGCCTTGCACTCGGCGCTGCCGCGCGGCTGCGGAATCTCAGAATCTGAAGTTCGCAAACGAACACAGATTTTCTCCCATTTTTCTCAATTTACATCATTACCTTGATTTGTAATGTTACTCATGAAGTATAAACTTCACATAAACATTACATATCACTTATACCATGTTCTTAACATTCCAAGTTATGTAATTACCCAAATCAAGACATTAATTTTCACTGTTTCTTCAAAATTTAATAAAATTTAATGAAAAATATAAAATCTAACATTACGGATTCGTTACTACACCGAATCCGTTCATTTTAATTCCATTCTTTTTGTTTAAACATATACACTTATAATCAAATGTCAATTTTAATCAAAACATATGATTACAACATGTATTTCACCCGTATGGGTTATTAACTCATATTCAACACTCTGTATTTTTGAAAAATCCAATTTTTAACAAAATTTCTTGGTGTGATCAGTGTAAATCATACATATATGATTCAACATATAATACCAACATATATGATTACACATATAAACATATCTTGGTTTAATTTTCCAACATAATTCTTAACAGAGAAAATTTGAACATATGTTTAACTAAACTCTGTGATTTCCAAAAACCCAATTAAGGCCATCTTAAATAAAATTGATCCTTTTAAATCATGATTATAAATTACAAAACACGTTATCATCACATACCCATATAGATAAAGTTATATCGTAACCCAATAGGGAAACCCAATTTTCACATAACTTAAAAATATACGTAATGAAGACTTTGAGAAAAACAGATTTTTAAAATTAAAAAGAAAGATTACCCTTTTGTGTGAAGATAACACAATCACAGATAATACTTAGGATTTCTCAAATTTCTTTCTCTAAATCTCTTCTCAATTCCTTCTTCCCTTTTTCTCTCTGACAATCTCTAAATTTTCTTCTAATAAAAATGACTTAAGTAATACAAGATATACGTATATATAATATTACCGTTGTATAACAGCTACTAACTCCCACAAGGGCCCTGTTTGGCAACCCTCCTAATTCCTTTTTTATTTATTTTAATTAACTAATTTAGTATATAGTTAATTGTAACACTTTAGTTAATCAATTAATTTTATTTAAATCAATTAAATAAAATAAGATAATTCACATTACATAACATTATCACATAATTAATACTTTTATTTATTAATTACGTTAATTCATTAATTCTTTAATTAATTATTAAATTAATTAAAATAATATTATGCTTATTTAATTAATTTATTTAATCAAATAAACTCAATTAAATATATTCTTTGAACTATTAAATTACTACACATTAATTTAATCAATGTAACACATATAATTAAATTAATCTACCACAAATTCATGAATTAATTATTTAACTCAATAATTAAATCATTTAAAATATTTATTTATTTCAATAAATATTTAAATATCTTTACAAAATTCTCGTTCGTCACATTAATAAATTCCCTTATGTATTTCCCAAAGAACTTCCTGTCCTACCCCCAGAACGTGAAGTTGAATTTTTTATTGAGCTTGAATCCTGTACAAAACCCATTTCCAAAATCCCATATCGAATGGCTCCTATTGAACTTCAGGAGTTAAAGGTCCAACTACAGGAGTTGTTAGACATCGGCTTTATACGTCCTAGTACATCGCCTTGGGGTGCTCCTATTTTATTTGTAAAGAAGAAAGACGGGAGTATGCGACTTTGTATTGACTATCGGGAGTTGAACCATGTCACCATCAAAAATAGGTATCCGTTACCTCGCATTGATGACTTGTTTGACCAATTGTAAGGTGCTAAATTCTTCTCAAAAATCGATCTTCGTTCTGGATATCATCAGTTAAAGATTAAAATTGATGACATTCCAAAGACTGCCTTCAGAACTCGATACAGGCATTATAAATTCTTAGTCATGTCTTTTGGATTGACTAATGCTCCTACTGCCTTCATGGATATGATGAATCAGTTATTAAAGGAATATTTGACTCATTTTGTGGTTGTCTTTATTGATGACATCCTTATTTACTCCAAAACTCATGAAGATCGTTAGCAACACTTGAGGTTTATACTCCAAAAGTTACGTGAAAACAAACTATATGCCAAGTTAAAGAAATGCGAGTTTTGGCTTGAGGAAGTAGCATTTCTTGGGCACGTAATATCGAAACATGGAATATCAGTTGACCTAGTAAAGATTGAAGCAATACAAAGTTGGGAGCAACCTAAGTCAGTAACCAAAATACATAGCTTTCTGGGCTTAGCTGGTTATTATCAGAGATTCGTGGAAGGATTTTTCTCGAATCGCCACTGCATTAACTTAGTTGACTCGAAAAGATACAAAATTCGGATGGAGCGAGGAATGTGAGAAGTGCTTCCAAGAACTCAAGAGGAGACTCATTTCAGAACCTGTTTTGACAATACCATCAGGTTTGGAGGGATTTATCATCTACAATGATACTTCAGGCAAAGGTTTAGGATGTGTTCTCATGCAATATGGAAAATTCATAGCCTATTCCTCACGACAACTCAAAGAATATGAGAGGAATTATCCTACTCATGATCTAGAGTTAGCAGCAGTCATTTTTGCGCTAAAGATCTAAAGACACTACCTGTATGGGGAGAAAGTGGAGATCTATACAGATCATAAGAGCCTTAAATATTTCTTCACTAAAAAAGAACTCAACATGCGGCAACGACGTTGGCTTGAGCTGTTGAAAGATTACGGCAATACCATTCAATACCATCTTGGAAAAGCAAACGTGGTAGCTGACGCGTTGAGTAGAAGATCATATGCAGGTACGAGTGTGATATTGTCAACATAAAGGCCCATTTTGTATGACTTACAAAGGATGAAAATAGAGTTAAAGACTCCATAGACCCACATGAAGATGGAAAATATACGAGTAGAACCAGCTTTAATCGATAAAGTTAAAGCTGCTCAAGCTACAGACCTGGAGCTGATGAATATAAAGAAGAAGGTGCTATTCCAGAAGCAAAAATCGATGAAGAGGGAATAATTCGAGTCAACTCCAGACTTTATGTTCCTAACGACTCTGATTTGAAGTATAAAATCATGATGGAAGCACACAACACACTGTTTGCAATCCATCCTGGAATTACAAAAATGTATTGTGATCTACGACATACATTTTGGTGGAGTAACATGAAGAGAGAGATTGCGGAGTTTATCTCGAGGTGTTTAACGTGTCAACGTGTCAAGGTAGAGCATCAAGTGCCAAAAGGTCCATTGCAACCACTTGAAATTCCAGAATGGAAGTGGAAACACATTAACAAGGATTTCGTTACAGGTCTTCCCAAGGTTGCTCAAGGCATAGTTGCAATTTGGCTCATTGTAGATAGATTAACCAAGTCTGCTCATTTCTTGCCTATACGAGAAACTTATTCACTTGAACGTCTTTCTCGTATGTACATAAATGAGATTGTAAGATTGCATGGTATGTCAGTATCCATAGTTTCTGATAGAGACCCAAGATTCACTTCACGATTTTGGGTCAGCTTGCAGAAAGTTTTGGGCACGAATTTACGATTCAATTCTGCATATCATCCTCAAACGGACGGGCAATCGAAAAGGACTATTCAAACTCTTGAAGATCTATTGGGACTCTACGTTCTAGACTTCAAAGGAATTTGGGATAAGCACTTACCATTAGTGGAATTCTCGTACAACACAGTTATCAAGCAAGTATAGGCATGGCTCCATTCAAGGCGTTGTATGGACGAAATTTTCGTTCTCCAATATGATGGGACGAGGTGGGTGAAGCAACATTGTTAGGACCAGAGTTGGTACACATAACTACAGAAAAGATTCAAAAGATCCGACAACGTATACAAACAGCACAATATCGACAAAAGAGTTATGCTGATCTTCATCGAAGGGACGTGGAGTTTAATGTCAGAGACCATGTATTGTTACGTGTTACTCCATAGAAAGGAGTTACGAGATTCGAAAAGAAAGGAAAGCTCAACCCATGATTTATTGGTCCATTTGAAATCCTCAATCGAGTAGGAATTGTGGCCTATAGACTCGCCTTACCATAAAGTATGTCTCGTGTTCATAACATTTTTCACATATCCATGCTACATAAATATCTGAAAGACCCAAACCACATTATTTAATTAGAACTAGCCGAGATAGCCAAATATTTAACGTATGAGGAGGTACCTGTCAAGATCTTGGGTAAGAAGGAGCAGATTCTACGCTCAAAGGTTATACCTCAAGTCAAAATTTTATGGAGAAACCATGATATTGAGGAAATGACCTGGGAGTTAGAATCTGAAATGAAAGCAAGATATCCTCACCTCTTCGAAATACCAAGTACGTACATTAATTTTGAGGACAAACTTTCATAAGGAGGGGAGGTTGTAAGACCCCAACTTTTTATGAATAAAGATTTAATTTTTTCTAATTATTATTCTAAATAGTAAGGTGATAATTTAATAAATGCTATAGCTATAAGTGATATGTGCAAATTTTACAAAGTAAGCAAGTTGTCATAAATTAGTCGTTGTGTTGGGGAATATTCGTACGACGGCACAATCATTGGTGGACCCTACAGCGTAATAACTGTCAGATATAGAAAGCGACATAAATAACCTTTTTATAAAAATAACGACAAAGCATTACCATTAAATTATTAAAATATCCGATGATAAAAGTATAGTAATATGCGTTGTTGCACAGTAGCACATGTAACGAACGAGATTTTTGTATTTAATTTTAAATATTTATTAAATTAAATAGATATTTTAGTTGATTTATTTATGAGTTAAATAAATGTATGATGAAATTGTTGTAGATTAATTTAATTAAGTGTTATATGTTAATTAAATTAATGTGGGATAGTTTTATAGTTAAAGTTTTAATTTAATTGAGATAATTAAATTAAATGAATTGTTTAATAATTATAATGTTATTCTAATTTAATTTAATAATTAAATTTGAGATTTAATAATTTCTTAAGTAAAATTATAATTATAAGTTATTATTGATTTTAGTTTATTTGAATTTAAATATTAAGGTTTGATTATTTAAAAGAGTGACAAATAAGCTATATGTTATGTAAGTTATTAAAATAAATTAAAAGAAGGTTTAAACTATTTTGCCAAACAAAGCCTTATGGCTTTTGAATTTTAAAACTGATGGAATTGATTTTCTGTTTACGTAATTGATATAACATAAGTAGGCTTTATGTATTTTTAACATGTTATATTATATATCAATTAGTATAAAAAGAGAGAAGAGAAAAATAGAGAGTTTGAAAGAGAGAAAAATATACTCTGTGAGTTTGGAAGTGGAAGATTGAGAGAAAAGTGGAGGTTCTGAGAGTCAAGAAGGGTTATCAAAGCAATTTTCATCATCTAACAAGCATAAACAAGGATTAAAGGTAGTAATTTTTACCCTTTTGTTTTTAGTTCTCTGTGTTCTTGAGTTTCATGAAATTTGAATTTGTAGTTGATGATTAGGTTTGATAAGTGTTATATGAATTAGTAGATTTTATAATTCATTATATGTAAGCTATAAACGATTTTCAGAAAGAAAGATATTATAAAACAAGTTTTAAATAGAGAATTTGTGTTCTTATGGAGTATGTATGTTTTGGTTGATCTTTAGAGTGAAAATTAATGATTTAATTACGTTTTAATCTGCAAATTGAGAGTTGTTTATGATATTATCTTTAAAAATGAAAACAATATATGTGTTATCGATTGATTTGGTTGAAAATTGAATCCATGGTGAATTATTTAGCTAAATGTATGAGTTTTGAGAAAATAGCATAATTTGGATTTAAAAACCTTTGATTTTGGTTGTTTAGATGGTTTTTGTTGTTGGAGTCATTTATGCATGTGGGTCGTTGCATATATGTGGTTTATATTTTTTTGGGTAGCTTTGAATTGTCGTTTGTTGGAGTTTTGGGAAAGAACAGTGCAGCAGAGAGCAGTCTGCAACGTTCCTGTCTGCGTTCCGGCGCAGCTGCGGCGGCAGTAAAGGCAGGAACAGCGCAGCTGTGCCTGTTGAGCTTCCTGAGTCGAGCACCAGCGCAGCTGCGCCGGTGCCAAGGCTTAGGGAAGCGCAGCTGCGCCCGACTCTAAGCAAGGGCAGTTTGCTTTATTTATTTGTTTAGTTTTTAAAACCCAATCTGATTTGGTCTAATGATGATGGTTATGTGTTAGACACATAACAAGTTGCTATAGCATATTCTTAACATGCATTTGATGATTTCAAATTGAAAAGTTAGTAAGTTGTGAGAACTTTAAGTTATTGTTGTAAAGTCTAGAGATGTTGATTAAGTGTTGTATTGCTTTACTAAGATTTATGGTTTTAGAGTTGTGTATGATGATGGTTAAAACATGAACTAAGATAACGAGTTCAACTAAGATGGAATTTACCTTGTTAAGTTAATGTTAGTGTAGCTAATCGGCATTATAATTCTAATGGTATGTGTAAGGTATTCGAAAAGCGTGAGTATTAATTGTGTAGCTAACGCACGAGGTAAGCTCCTTACCCTAACTTAATTATGATTACGCAAGTTCATATCTTTAATCTTGTTTGATTTTATGCAAGCTTTCTAACTTAAGCTTTCCTTGAGAAATTCATTGTTTCTACATTGATTATTATTGTAAGCCTCGATTCTTTATTTCAAACAGAGTATCTTTGATTATTCCAAGGATGCAACTCTTTAAAGAGCATTACTCATTTCAAATGCTTATTCAGTTATAATTGACTATTGATGATCTTTCAGCATGATATCATTATTTAATTCTTGTATGTTGTACAAAACCTTTATATGGCTAGTGAACCTTATTGACTCAACTAGTCCATGGTTGAAGAAGCGTTCTAAAATTCTAGAACTGTTTAGAAGTTAATCCAAACCAAACTTTCTTTGGCGCGGACTCGAATATCAAAACTGAGATGAACAACCCTATTATAGAGGATTATTTACGCTTAGCGTTAAGATGTTTGTGCACAATACATGGTACGAAGGGCTGATCCCCCTGAGTACGAGGAGTAAGGTCCATATAGTCTCATGACCGTTAAAGGTTCAAAGTAGAAATACTTGACAACCTAGGATATCGTTCATGGTCTTATGATCCTCAGACATACTTTTGGAAGTTGTATTCTATTCTTGATTCAGAAGTTGAGTTTCTATTGAGCTTTCTGTTCATACTTATCAATGACAGGAAATATCTATTGTTCAGCTGATGTTATTCGTTGTGATTTCATATATTGTTATTGTTCATGATTATTCCAGTGAGCTTTGTTTTGCTCACTCTTGCATATAATAACATTTCAGCTAAGGTCGAGAAAGTCGACGATCCGTCCACGAGTAAGGGTAAGGGCAAGATGAACAAGTGTTGAAGACTTGTTTATGTTAGTTGATTTATTTATGTAATGGAATTGTTTGGTTAATTTTTTTCGCATTTGAATGATGTTAAGGTTAGAGATTACCTAGGATTATTTAAAGGTTGTAACCCTTTAATAGGGAAGATTATTATTTAAATTATTTAAGATTTATGTTTTAATGTTATCCTTTATTGTGGGTAGTTTGAATGTGATATTTGGACAGTGAACACCAAATTCTATGGAAATAAAGTACCCAAATTTGGGGGTGTCACAAGTTGGTATAAGAGCTTTAGGTTATGAACCTTAGGTGGGAAAACCTTAGGTAGTAGCCTTATAGGAGATCGAAAAGATAGTGATAATAAGACAAGATAATAAAATACTTATATGCTATATGCTTACGTGTTAGTAATTTAGGTGCTCGTGAGTGGTATCGATTAGTAAATAAAAATTAAAATTTTATTGTCAAGATGACGATTGTTGGAGAGTCCAGTTAGGCTATGGAGGAGTTACCCCAGATGCCTAGGAATGAGGAGCCCCGAGACATCCATACTGCCTGGGAGCAGTTGGTTCAGAGAGAGCCATCTCCACTGATTACTGTTGTGGGTCAGGAGCATAAGCCTGTCTTTGACAAAAGGATGAGGAGGAGACAGAGGAAGAGGACGATCCCGAAGAGTTTCCACCTAACTCTATTAGTGTTGTGATGGACGAGGAGGTTGTTAGGTTTATAAGATTCATGAACGCAATTAAATTATAAAAATAAGCGAAAGCATGGTAAATCAAAGTTTTAAAATTTTACAAACCATATACCCAGATCATCCTTTATGCACAGTTATTAATTAAAACAAAATAGATGGAGATTAGATTCATACCCTCGTAGAAACTAGCTTCCTCAGGTACGAGTTCAACTCCAATTACTTTTCGCGTTCAACTTGAATCCACCGGGTTGATTCCTTTCTTTGATCAACATTAGCCACCCAAGTGTTTGGCCTCTAGAGGTGATCCACCAAGAAAGAATAAGAATTCAAGAAGAAAGGTGTTTGACTAAATTCTAGTTTCATTCTTTCTAGAAAACGAGTGCTCTCCCAACTCTTGGAATTAATTGTCTAACATTGTTCCATAATAAGACTTTCTTATTTATAGATGTAGGCAACCCTCCTAAATAATTTAGGATTAGGGTTTTATATTAATTAATTAAACTTCTTTAATTAATTAGGCTTCCCAATCCTATTGGGAATAATTAAACTCTTTTAATTAATTAGCCTCCTAATCTCATTAGGAATATATATGAGAGAGAGAGAGAGAATCTTATTAATTAATTCCCAAACTCCTTTAGAAATTAAATAATAATAATAATAGTAAAAATAATAAGACTTCTCTTATTAATTTATATTTAATATTTTCAAAATATTAAATAATAAATATTATACTATTTAATTTATTCTATCATCATAGATTAAATTATATATACTTAACTTATTATTACGATTATTGCATTTGCTTCTTTAATAAATATTATTCCTTTTATGGTGTGACCCTTTAGGTTCTCCATATTAATTTGGTTGTGAATAAATCAATTAGAACAATTCTAATTTTATTTAAATAAATAAATTAAACTAATAATTTATTTAAATAAATAACATTTATTCTTCAATAAGAATAAGCCTTCTTAGCGTTCAACGACTTTTCAAATAATATAGATTTCAACATTAATCATAAAAGAACATGTGAGTAAATAGTTACATATGACAAGGATTCCTGGGTTGTCATTTATTGAATCACATATGACATATCTCTTCTTTTACTAGAAGCGGTAGATTCTTTATTGATCACTCATTATCTCCATATATAACTTATTACACCCAAGCATACCCTTTGATATGCCCTAAGGGTCTTAAGGAATAAGTCAAAGAATAATTCATTATATACAAGATACTATGATGATCTCAAGTCTGAGGATCACTTGTACTACTATCACATTAAGAATTCCTATTGGTAGGCGAGTAAAACTCCATTAGGTATTGCTTAGCGAGTCACATTCAGTGTACTTATTCTCCAATAAGCACCTACATACTTGCTTTAGTATCTCCACACAAATGATCATGAGATCAATTATCTTCATCCAATGAGCAAGCAACATATCTACCAATCTATCCGGATTTAGTAATCTCCTTTTTAGTAATCCATCGATTGGGAACTATTTTAGTTTTAAGCTATCTAAGAATTTAGATATCAATAGCATGATCATCATCATGATTCTAAAAGCATTGCTTAAAACTATGAGTTTATCACATATTATAAAAATAGCACCATGTAGATAATTAAATGCCTTTAATTAAATAATATTTTTATTAATAAATGAATAAGATTGTTACAAAGTATATACTTTATCATCAAACATGATTGGCTTGTATGCATACTACTTTCAATCTCCCACTTGCACTAACGCCAATTGCCATGGTATCTCATACTCTTCTTCTCTAAGTGAGGATCATCCTGCTATTGGATAAGCTTCAGTAAATGGATATGCAATGTCGTTTTTGAGAGTTCACAATCTCTATAGTGACTTCTCCTCTTTCAATGATTTCTTTAATCAAATGAAAGTGCTACAACACATGTTTGGATCTAAGATGAGACTTAGGAACAACTCCTAGTTCTGTAATGAACTTTTCATCCGAAAAATTAACTTGCAGTTTCATTTACAGTTATATACTTTGTCTTTGTTACTAAACCAGCAACTCTTTGCTGTTTGGAACCTTTCTAATTCACTGCACCACCGTTCAAGGTAACGCTTCACCCTAAAGTGGATTTGTTGTCGTCTTGGTTAATCCGAAAAACTTGAGTCTTTTAGTCCTCTAGTTTTATTCAGACCCACCATGAATTATGCTCACATCTTTAGTGCTGGTTAAGTACTTTAAGATGTTTATCACTATCTAACAGTGATCTTCTCCAGAATATGACTGATCGACATCAAGTCTCGTACATTTCATTGCATACATGATAGTAACTCATGCGATCTCTCTTTTATTGAGGACAATTTTAGAGAGATATACTCCATGGCTCATCATCATGAGACATCTTTTGGAGTTTACCATGCTAAATGCCTTTAGCATCAAATGAATATACGTTCCTTGGGTTAAGCCGAACATCCTTTTAAATCTATCTATATAGATTTATATCCCCAATATATCATGTTCTACCCAAATCATTCATGGAGGAATGTTTAGACAACTTTATCTTTACTGATTATAGCACTGGTATGTCATTCCTTATCAGTAATATATCAACATATAATACTATGAATGTCATAGCTCTCCCACTGACCCTTTTATACACACTAAGTTCATTCTCATTTTTGATAAAATCAAACTCTTTTGATTGTCTTATCAAATTGAATGTTCCATCTTTGAGAAGCTTGCTTCAATCCATAAATGGATTATTGTAGCTCATACACATGATTTGTTTTAGCCTTTGAAACAAATTCATCTGGTTGTATCACACATATATTCTCCTCTAATAATTTATATTTGAAGAAGGGCGTCTGCACGTCCATTTGTCAAATTTAGTAATCAGTTGCAATCGCAAGTAAAATTCGAATGGTCTTGAGCATTGTTTCAAAGATCCATTTTGAATTTTATGGTCATCTACCATTTACCTGAGTGTCTACAACTCTTAGCCTTATCGTATATTACTAGATCATCATCCTCTATGATGCGTACCTCATCATCATCATCTATGATGAATCCATACCTCCCAGGTATCTTCGGTACTATTTCAGATTTATAGTTCAGTTGTGGTACAATAGGTCTATCTACAGGTTTCTCTTTTTGGCTAATAGTGATTTGTGGTTCTTGAACTCCTTAAAGATCTATTATCCTCCCACTAGCCCTTCAATGATAAACATCTTTATCTTAGAAGGTAGCGTATTTCGCAACAAACACCTTTTGCTAAGTAGGATTATAGAACATTTACTCTAAACTTGCTTTAGGATGTGCCATAAATCTGTATTTGTCAAATTTTGTCCTAAACTTATCCTTTTGAAACCTTTTCACATAAGCTGGACAACCTTTTATCTTAACATACTTAAGATTAGGAATCCTCTCTGTCCATAACTCTTATGAAGTATTGGGGATGGATTTTGAGGTTACCTTATTTTGTAGATATGCAGCCGTTCCAGGGCATTACCCTAGAAGGATATTGGAATGTCGGTAAAATCATTATGGACCGCACCATGTCCAACAAGGTACAATTTTTCTTTTTAAACACACCAATCATTTATTATGTATCAGGAAGCGTCCATTTTAAGAAAACCATTTAAGATGATCTTAAAATTTATTGCACAAGTGATAAGGATGAAATATGTTATATTTTATTCTCTTTTGTACCTAAGTACATTCATTTATCTTATATTTATATTTTAGGTACAATTGAGCTAAGGAAACAAAATGGATGAAAAAGGAATAAGTTTGTGGGCTTTAGAACCCAATTCAGTAATTGGGTGATTCATCATTCACAAAAATTGCAAGCAAGATGTGGGCCACGTACAAAACCTTTCATGCATTCTGAATTAATCAAGCAGCTGGCAAGGAATGGCAAATAAGAAATGCTAAGGGGGGCCCACGGTTGTAGAGTTTTCAAAAGAAGATCCATGCAATTCACTTGGTCTATTTCGGCAATTAGTAATGGGTTAGCATGTGGGCCTGCAACAAATGTTCCATGCAAATCATTATCATCATTATGGGCCCACGTTTACAGCAAATGTCAACGAAAAGGGTTAGCAGCCACGCGAAATAGAAATTAAAGAGCTGGGCAGTGTGTTATCCCGCCCCAGTGGGGATTGACACTTGGAGGACCCGCCCTAGCGGGGAGGCGGATGGCAGCAGCTCTTTTCCTGTTGTGATTTGGAACGGGTGCAGCAACAAGGGAAAAGGCTAGGGCATAATTAGGGCTGCTACTATACATTATAAAAGGGACCTAAGCAAACATAGTGAGTATCTTATTATCTTGTATTCATTGAATAAAATACTTCTCTCTCTATTATTCTTTGTGGATTCAATAGCCATATGCGGCTAACTCTTGTTCTTGGATTTAGGAGACGGAAGCCTTAGATTAATACATTGTGAGATCTAATTGATTTTATTTATTCAATTAATATTGTGAGTATTGATTATTCTTCTGCGCTTGAATTATATGATTGATTTGATTAATTGCTAGGATGCATACTAGTTTATTATTCATTGAAATCTACTGCTAAATTAGACATCAAATCCATAATTGTTTGGTCACTCTAATTTATGAAGTAACTAAGATTAATAATTGACTGCAGATCACGAGATTATTATATCTTAGGAAGAGTATTCAACTAAATTAAATACAACCGCTTGTGCTTGTGTTGTTTAGCTTCATCGATTTTTCTGATTCTTAAAGCTTCTATTAGATTAAACTTTTAGCGCTTGTTTGAAGTTATTTAGTAGATAGGGTTATTTAGATCGCTTGTTTCTATCTAACTAAAATTAAGGAAAGACATGGAATGATTATGAATGGTGAATTAATTCTAACGATGAATATTCTAAGTATTAATTGTGTATGTTTGAGTCAATGATCAGTGTATGTTTCTAAGGTGGAAGTTGACTTAACCCAATGTTTGTTCTCCTAATTTAATTCATTATATTATTTTACACATTAGTTTATTTTAATTAAACAATATTCAAAAACCCCCTCTTCTGGAATACAAAGTAGAAAAATAGATTAATCAGTCTCTATGAGATCGACTCTTACTTGGACTACTACATATTTATCTTTTGCAGTAAGGTTTTATTTTTGGTTGTCTGCGACAACACACCAACAAGTATTTATTCCTCTATCCAATCGAAGAATCAATATACCTTGCCAATTAGTTTTACTTCTGAATTCTTTGAACCTTTCAAACGATTCAGACTTGTATTTCACCAAATACAAATATTCAACTCTTTGAATGATCATCTCCTTTTCTTTTACTAGTTTGTTCAATTTCAAATTATTTTTCATATAAGTCAAGTATGCAAAGTCCATTCTTAAACTAATGAACTTGCCCATAGGCTGTGCTAAACAATAAGTTCCTGCAGTTAATGGACCAACCTTTTCTCCATTCCCACACGCAGGAAGACTTCCCCTTGTTTAGCTTTCTACTTCTGTTTGGTCCCTTCATAAATCTGTATTTATGAGACCCATAGCCGGTATCCAATACCCAAGCAGAAACTTTACTTGCTAAAAGATTTATATTAATCATAAACAAAAATGTATCTGTAATTGAAGCTTCACTAAGCTTCTTCTAGTTAGCCTCTGTAAGATACTTCTCGCAGTTTATATTCTAGTGTCCAGGCTTATTGCAGTGGGAGAAAACTCCTTTGCTATCCGTATCAGTTTTGTTCTTATTATCCTTTGTATTTGTCTTTCTTTTTACCTTCTTTGAATCGTTCTTCTTTTCAGAAGATCCTTTGGCCCCTACTAGCAAAGCTTGGTCTTTCTTGGTTGGAAAGTGACTCTCAAGAATTTTCAACATGTTTAAGCAAATTAGCGAGGCTGACATTTAGCTTGTACATCTGAAAATTCACAAAAATTGTGAGAAGGAGTCCGGGATTGAGTGCAAGATCAAATCTTGGCTCAACTTTTCATCCATGACAAAATCTTGTTGTCCTAATTGTTTAATCCAATTGATTATCTTTAGGATATGTGTCTATACTGTAGTGTCATCGGTCATTCTGGATTGGAAGAGCTCCTTAGATATCTGATATCTAGCAGTCCTACTTTCCTCACCATTCAACTACTTGAAATGCAGGAATATATTAGGAGCATCCATAGTTTCGTGCTGATGCTGAAGCTCGTTACTCATGGATGCGAGCATGATGCATTGAGCCAACTATGCATCATCTTGCTACTTTCTAAAATTAGCAATCTCTTCCTTAGAGGCATTGTCTGCAACCATTACAGGGATAGGCGTATTAAGGACATAAGATAGCTTTTCAGCCTTAAGAACTATTCTCAAATTTCTTAACCAATCTGTTTAATTCGATTCGGTTAATTAACATCTAATATGCTACACAGTGATAGTAATTTAGACATTGTAAAATTCTGCAAATAAATTTATAATTAACAACATTATTGCATACATTCTTTTATTAATTACCAAAATAAATTAGATCTTGTTTTAAATTGGTATCTCCCACTATTTTTCTTCAAACTATATTACCATCACAATATATAGTTCGGCAAATTTAATTAAAGATTTGCTAGTGAGAATAAGGATCCTATTTCAAATGTATATAGTCTTGTGTGTGCACAACAAACTATATATAAATAAATAGGTAGACAACTATTTGTCAATTACATCAACATGTAACTCCTTGAATTCTGCCTCTTAAATCATAATGGTCAAGTGTGTGCACATCCGAACTAAAATAATCTAAGTGAAGTTCAACCTAGCACTCCATATTCTAGAAAAGAAAAACAATGTCCTTGTGTGTGCACAACAAAACAGTATTGTTCAGTTCTTTTAATAAGCATCAAATGTGATAAAATAACATCTCAAAAAAAATTAAAAAAAGTCTTGTGTGTGCACAACAAACTTATAATAATTTATTGATACTCTATCATTTTTATCATGCTAGAAGGCTACGTTCGATATTCCAAATATCTTTGAACGTTTAAGACTTAATATAAAATCTTTGAGGGATTTGTTATTATTTGTCTCATCTTGTTTAGCGTGCATGCACACACACACACACACACACATACACACATATATATATATATATATATATATATATATAATATGCATTATATTAATTAACATGCGAAACATGTTGTATAATATATAAAATTTATATAGTAAGCATGCACATATAGAATACTATATTCTACCCGGATTGATTATGGACTTTATTCTAGTTTGGTTCACTAGAGCCACCAAGTGAACCAAACGGTCAAACCTAGGGGTACAAAAATTAAATTTAAATAAAACTATTACATTTAAATCCCGGGCTCCATTATAAACGGGTCTTCACACGCTCCTTGCTCCTTGGTCTCCAATTCTTGAAAATTTAATTCTAACTATTCATATTACAAAAACTATTTACTATAAATTGAAATCTTGATCAGCAGTCAAGGAGAAATACATAGGAGGGAGATATAATTTATATTAAGAAAAATTAGAGAAGACGAGGTACGCATACCCCATTTATAAAACTCAAACATTCAAGAATCCAACTAAAATAAAATCCAATCACATTGGTCAATAGTCTATAAACAACCCCATTTATTATCATACACATCAACATATGCATCAATAAATAAAACATTCATCTCATGAATAATAAACATTCAGTATATACACTGATATCGATTTAATTGGAAATTTTAGTTAGCATAAAATTCAATTTTGAATTAAAATAAACTCTTTTATTTTAATCCAAATTTAAATCAAAATAAACCTTTTATTTTAATTTATCCATTTTTGAATAAAAATAAACTCCTTTATTTTTAATCAAATTATTTAATTAAAATAAACTCTTTTAATTTAATTAATATGAAATTCAATTCCAAGTCAAAATAAACTCCTTTATTTTAACTTTTAAAAATATTTTTGGGAGGAACAAAATATGTGGAATTCAATTCCTTATTAAAATAAACTCTTTTATTTTGATTAATATGAAATCTTATTTCATATATAAATAAACTCCTTTATTTAAGAAAACATAGAATCCCTTTTTCCTAATTCACAAATAAACTCCTTTATTTTTAAGAAACCTAGAATCCATTTTCCTAATTAACTCCTTTATTTTTTAGGAAACATGGAATCCCTTTTCCTAATTCACAAATAAACTCCTTTATTTTTAGGAAACAAGAAATTCAATTTCATCTCCAATTAGTTATCATGAAATCGAATTCCAACTCTAATTAGTAAGCACAAAATTAAATTCTAATTAAAATAAACATCTTTATTTTAATCCAATTCTAAATAAAAATAAACTACTTTATTTTATTTTAAAATTACTAGAAAAATATGGAATTTAATTTTTAATTTAAATAAATCTTTTATTTTAATTAGAAATAGAATTATTAAAAATTTAATTTTCTTTTTCTAGAGAGAGGCGTTACGGCGCTGCTAGTGAACTAGCATCAGGCGCTGCGGCGCTAGTCTCCAGAAACTGTTTTTCTAGTTCATGAATTGTGTAGTTTTTCTCCAAAAATATATAATTCTATGTCAATAATTATGCCCAAAAAAATTATTCTAAACACATATCAATATACATATCAAATCTGAACAATTAATAACTTGCATAAAGGTTTGGCTCTGATGCCACTGTTAGGTTTGTAAGATTCATGAACGCAATCAAATTGTAAAAATAATCGAAAGCATAGTAAATCAAAGTTTTAAAATTTTACAAACCATATACCCTGATCATCCTTTATACACAGTTATTAATTAAACCAAAATAGATGGAGTGGTAGCTGTCGTCTAGCACTACAAAATTTACCTTACTCTTTATTCAACTAACTCAAGAATTAGTATAGTAATAAGCAAGGATCGATCCCACAGAGAGTGAATTGTTTATTAGTTATCCAAGTATTTCCAAAGAATTGGGGGGTTTTTAGTTTTGAAAAGTATAATTAACTAAAGTGAATTAAATAAAATATCAATGAGTAAAAGAGTTCAATCCTTCAGTTCAGTATCCCCTTTTGACAATTATGATTTAACCAAGTATTTACACTATTTATCTTCCAATGAGATTAATAACCCTAGATAACTGCGATCGCAAATTATCCGAAATTCTCCTTATGTGTAGATCTAATGCGACGATCGCCAACAAAAGATTCTAACTAACATACAACCTAGAACTATCAGTCTAGATTTAATATGATAGAAGCATTAAGAATGAGAATTAGATTATTCCAAGCAATAATTACACAATCAGGAATTATTTAACTTGCCTTCTGAAAACCTTAACAATATTTCAAAGCTTGACCACAATAAAATATCATTAATTGCTACTTTGATTAGACATACATCGTTTGCTTAATATATATCTTAATCTAGCATACATGAAAGTTTATGTAGATAATCAGAATAAATCTCATATACGAAAGAATAAATAATATAAATTTGATCAAATCATTAATTAAGAATAAGGTTCACATCCCTTAAGAATTGAATGGAAAGTGTTAGCCTATGTCGTCAAGAATTCCTAGATCCAAGATGAAAGATGAAAGATAGGAGAGAATATTCCTCAAATCCAAGGTATAATCAAGAATTTATAGTCCTAAGAGAATTCCTAACACTTTAGGCGCGGTCAGCGCTTGGGTACCAGAACGTGCCAGAAAATCTGGTGTACGGGCGCTGCCAATGCTTCCCAAGGCGCTGTCCACCCTTGCCTATTTTCTGCTACAACATCCTTTGATAAAACTATCATAACTTCTGATCTGGGAGGAGTTACGGGGCCTGCTACCTGTCAAATCGAAGCTGTCGATGAGATCTACAACTTTCATTCTTTGAGCATTGACAGATTCTGATTATATCAAGGTTGAAATCGGCTCCAAGTGACTGCTATGTAAATTGCAACTTACAAACTCTGAGGTTTCAACTTTCTCTTGGTAAGAAGGTTATAACACTTTCATATGAAGTCCGATTGGGACGATTTAAGATGTTCCGGAAAGCTAAGGAATAGCTCTACAATAAACTCTAAGTCCCAAGCCAAGACCATGAATCCAACTCAGCATTAAAACCCAACAATCTTCCTGTTTTCCTCTTTTCATCTCCATTTTGACCTGAAACCCATAAACAAACCTATTAAGCACTTGTTAACAAACAAACATGCAATAGACTACGCATAAAGGAATTAAAATAAATGAATATCATGCACTCGTCAAATTCCCCCCACACTTAGCTTTTACACGTCCTCGTGTAAACCAAAAGTTTGATTTCCAAAACCTCTACTCAACCATAACGTCAAAAGAATTCAAGATCAAATCATGATTATCAACACTAAATCCACAAAAACATAATCAATGCTTCATCAATTAACTCAAAACAACAACCATGCCTTTTCACCATTGAATTTCATTAAGTCAAATTGTATTCACATAAGTGATGATAGGGATTTATACCCGCGAATCGGATACTTTATGGCTTAAATAGTTGCATGATCTTCATAGTTTTTATATAGTTTTATATGTTTATAGTATTATTATGCTTAACCGACGTATTGCAGGGCTTTACAGGACTTTTCTAGCTTTAAGGGGACAAAACGGATAATTTACATACACTGGGGCCGCAGCGCCAATGCCTAGTCTTAATCTCGCGCCACGGCGCTGCACCTGGTCCTTGCTGATGTCATCCTGGCACTGCAGCGCCACAGTTCCTTTATGGACTCGTGCTGTAGCGCGACCTCCGGTCTTTTGGTGCTAACGTTGCGCCGCAACGCCACCCATAAGCTCTATTTCCTGCGCCGCGGTGCGACCTACGGTGCCCAGGCAGAGAAGGCTTGCTTTTGATCTAGCTAAAGAAGAAAGCAGATATATATCAACAGAGCCTCTGCAAACCATACAGGGATACTGGGATATAATCGGTTAGCTTAGCTTAGGATAATATAGTTCTCTCTCCTCTTTTGTACTTTCTCTATCTAGTTATTAGGTAATGTTTGTAAATATAGATTAGGTAGATCAGGGAAAAGTCTGGGATTTCTTTGGAGCAACAAGAGCAATGAGCTACACGGATTAGAGAGCTTCAAAGGAGCGGAATGCTTGGAGACTGAAGAGCCTTGACAGAGTTTATTCTTATCCATTTATTTTCTCTGATTTTGTAATCCATAAATGTTGTCTTTATTGCTACTTATATTTTGTTCAATAGCTATGAACTAAGTATTGGTTCTAAGGTTATAATGGAACCCTTTGTTATTTAAATTGACTGTCTTATCTCTTTGGTTGGCACCATATGGTTTGGTTTAATATATTCATGCTTAATGATTCTCGCTAAGACATTACTGATGATTTTGGTAATCTACATGATATTGAATGAAGGATTGTAGATTTACACCTAAATATATTGGTATGTGATTATGGGTTTCGACTGTATAAGTTGTGCTTAGAATAGACATATATCTATGTGCCACGTGTGACCTAATTGAGAACTTATGCTTAAATCCTTTTTAGGTTAATTCGCAAAGACATGTGTAGGATTATCACCTAGCTTGGATGTTCTTTTCTGTTCTATTCCCTATCGGGTGGATCTGGAGAGGATATATTTGTGCATACCTCGACAGAGGTGTACGAGCACCTGTGTGTTCTCGGTCGACAAACTGTCGTGACTATTAAGACCAAAGAGAGAAGGGTAGGAAGTTTGATGAAGCATAGCACGCCAGGTGTTCGACAGAATGCCTGTGTGGGGTGAGGTTGTAACCTTAGTTTGTAATTCCTTCGATTGCCATTCGTTATCCATTTACTTGCTTTGATAATTAGTTATAACTAGATTAACCACACTCCTATTAGTTTGCTGTTCGAATAAGACTTAAGCGATACAAAGTTGGTATTTGGTAAATATTAGTGATAGTTCCTCGTGGGTACGACACTTTCCTTATCACTGTAGTACTTGTTAGACCGTGTATACTTGCGCGTGCTTAGTGATCGGTTTTTCGACCAACAAGTTTTTGGCGCCGTTGTCGGGGAACTATTGTTCTAATATTGTCCAATATTGATTTAAATCAATTTAGTCTTAATTTGAACATGTATAAATATTTCTTTTATTTATTTGATCTTCCTTTTTGTTTTTAAGTTTACAGGTTATGGACGATCAATGTTATCAATGGCCTTATGAGAGGACGACACAACGAAGCTCGAAAGAAGGACTCGAGCAATTGTAAGTTCAAATTGCAAATATCTTGAGGTTTTCTGACAATCTTGAGTGTTAGTCCACTCAGACTGCCGACTGTCAGGAACGAGCTGACATTGAACCGATTTCCTATCATCCAAACTGTCAGGGTTATCCAAACTATTGGGACTACAGTCAAGAGCAATATTATGATCCGAATTACTCTTATCAGAATTAATTTGAATATCCGTCTCTGTCGCAGTATAAGGTGACATCCCAACCCAATGAGAGCTTTTCGGTAGACTCAACAGAAGAAGAGAAAAGGCTTGAAGAGCTCTTCACCAACTTTATAGAGAGAAATGAGGTTCGAATGGCAAGCCAAGACGCCGCATTGTAAAGCCTCAAAAATTAATTAGGACAACTCGTCAATGCCATCACAAATCCACCGCAGGGCAATCTATCGGTCATAATCGATCTCAACGATGAAGCAGTAGAGCATTGCACGGTGGATACGCAAGGAGAAGGCGATGAGTCTCACAAAGTTGTTGAGGGAGATGCCATGGTGCAAATTATCCAACCGGTGGAGTCTGAAGTTGGAGAAAAGAGGATCAACAGTGGTTGTATAGTCAAGACTAATCAACAACCAGAAACCACGCTCACGATTGTGGAAACCGTAGAGGGCCCACTAGCGCACAAAGAACATTTTTAACTTGATGAAAAAGGCGAATTAGTGGATAATTCCAGTGGTGAAAGATTCTTCGTGCCAATGGGTGAAGAAAACGGGGATGATCAATCATCTATGTCTGCCAAAAATTTAAAGGAATTGACGAATAGGCGGCATGAAATGGTCATTTTCGCTTATGAGCCGGACTGAACGACAACGGAATAGTCAAGCCGACAACTTTAAAACAAGCGCTTGGTGGGGAGGTAACCCCATCTCAGTATCAATTTTCTCTATTTTTCTTTACCTACGTCTAGTTTATTTTGTGTTTTTTCTCTTTACTATGTAAACATTGTTGCCAGTTATTGTACTGCAATGTCGTATCTGATGTGCATGTTTTTGTGATTATAGGATGCAGGCAACATGTTATTTAGTATGTTACTAGTGTATATCTTAGTTAGAAATAAGGCGTATCTAGCATGTTGTTTATTTAGCATATATCTGTGTAATAGATGTTGGCTAATACATGGCTTCTGTGCAAGAAATCTCAGATACAAGGCTAGCACCGCAGCGCCAGCATATACACTGGAACTCGTGCCGCAGCGCCATGTTTAATTTCCAAATTCTCTTCCTAGCACCGCAGCGCCATCATTGTGCCAATGACTCCCGCCGCAGCGCCAAGAGCGAGGCCAACTTACTGCTAACTCGCGTCGCAGAGCCAAGCAAAGAAGGAATGCCCGCACCGCAGTGCCGGTAGCGAGAATTTGTTTTTAAAAAAAACACAATGTGGCCAGCAGTTAGCCCACTACTCCTCTTTTCTCTTGACGCATCTCGGCAGTACAAGCAACCCAACCGTCCCTTTTCTCCACAAAACCCCCACCCTCTGCATAACACAATCGATTCACGACATCAGTCACAGAATCAGACCAACCTCAAGTCAGACGAGAATCCAAAAGGAGATCAGCAGCAAACTAGGGTTTTTCCCCCTTCAAGGTATTTTATTTGGATTTCAGTCATTCACTAAGATATTTTGATCGAATTGTTGGGTTGGTGCTTTGTTGGTGTTTTTCTTGTTGTGTGATTTGGGTGATTTCCACTGACAAAAATCGAGAAAGAGCACTGTCAAGCAAGGGCTGTCCAAATTGGATTTTTAGAACGCACACAAGGTGTTTGATAATTTGACTGAGAGAGAAATTTAACTATTTTGGCTTAAAATTAGTGGGTTTCATTGGGGATTTGCTGCCTATTGCTTTAAGGGTTGCTTCTACAGAGAGTGGCATTGCTTAGGTACTATTTTTGTTTATGCCAACTAAAAATTCTGACATGGCATCAAAGAGGCAGCGACTGAGCGTCGGCGGTTCCTCATCCGCAGCACCAACGGCATGGGACAACACCAAATTTGTTAACGAAGAGGCATGGAAAAGATATAAAAGCTCCTTTACCGCACAAAATTTGATTCCTGAACGGGGTTTGAGGCCTGACAAAACAAAGGATGGCGAGTTATTAGCCATGATTACGGGTCGCCAGTGGGTGCACTTCACAAAACTACCCGAATCAGCCATTGTTTCTGTGGTTCGTGAGCTCTACGCTAATGCTAGTGCCGAGGGTCCTGCTATTGTCCAAGTCAGGGGGCGGTCAGTGGCGTTTGGAAGCCAAGCCATTAATGCAATATTCGCGACGCCTGATTTTAAGGGTAGGGACTATATGGAGCCGGGACTCCGCAACTATGACCTCGAGGATATTATTAGGAGGCTCTGCAAGCCCGGGACTGCATGGAAGACAAATGACTTCATAGGTGAGAGGACCAGTTTCCCGCATGCTGCACTCAGCCGTTATGGGAAGGCATGGTTCAACTTTATTTGTGCCAACATGATCCCGACTCGTCATCTGAGCGACGTGACTAAGGATAGAGCGATCCTCTTATTCGCCATTGTCACGGGCCTGAACGTGGAGATCAAAGTTCTCATACATGAATCCATCATGAAGGCGATCAAGAGCAACATCTCTGCTAGACTTCCACATCCATCTTTGATCACCCTGTTGTGCAAGAGGGCAGGTATCCATTGGGGGCCAGAAGAGATAGCTTTGCCGCCCATGTCAGTAATTAACCATCAGATCATCTCACACTTCGATGTGTGGGACGGGGTAGCTTCTCATGTCAGAGGCAAAAGATTTGGGCCACCTACTGAGCCACCTCCTACAGCAGAGCCCGAGCCTTCGCAGCCACCAGACGCAGGCCCAGCTTCACAGGGACTACTGGCAGAGATCATGGCATCCCTCACCCTGCTACATCATAAACATGACGTCGATGCTCAGAGGCAGCAGAGGCACATTGCAGCAGTGGCCCAGAGGCAGGACATAGCGATGCAGTATTAGGCTGAGCTGGTCAACATGATGCAGAGCATATACACCATGTATAGTGGCTAGGATACTGAGTTCATGCCATTCCAGTTCCCAGAACCTCCTGTCTTCCCACCATACCCTCCACCATCACCGCCTGTCGAAGCTGACGAGGACGATGCTGCTGCTGAGTGACCAGACTTTAGGGAAGCCCTCTTGTTTAAATTGGTATAAGTTTAGAAATGATGGCATTACTCACCTTAAGTTTGGGGGTGTTATGGTTTATTATCTGTTTTATTTCTATCTATTGCCATCATAGGTTGCTATATTAGGACTTTGCTTATGTTTTTATCAGGATTGTAGTGCAGTCGTTTTGAACTGCAGTATTATGTTTTGGGTTTATTATTATGGATGCCATGAATAGTTTTTGGTTATTTATTAATGCTTTGATTATTATTAGCATGTTTGTGGTTTATAGCCATCTTTTTGGGGCTTTTACAGATTTATATACTTGTGCCATGTTAATGGCTTTATTACCCTATTTTGAGCTGCTATTATGCAAGGGTGGTATATTTATCACTAGTTTTTGATTGTGGCTAATGACAAGTGCCAAGTAATTATATCTATCTCTTAGAGTCGTGTCAAGCATGTATAAGCTAGGGGTTGTTCAATCGATAAGTTGAGACTGTTATTGATCTGTCCTTCTTAGCAAGCACCGACCAACTGTGTTTACTAGTTATTTTTCGAATGTAGTTCGCTCGTTTATTACTTTGAGAGTAGTTCACTTTTATAAACTTTCATTTTTACAAGGTAATAAAAGACTTAGACGCTTATACAATTTTGGATCTTGGATTCTGGCATGTTAACATATAAAAAAATGTAATAAAAGAATAAAAAGAAAAGAAGATTGAATATCAAAAGTCTTGCGGTGGGTAGAGATGGAGCGTGAAATACACTCGCCCATAAACGCAGGACCGATGTTGAGATGGAGCATAATATGCACTCGCCAAATAATCTTTGGATTTCGTAAAGTCTAATTTGGCTTATGTTGATTACGTGGCCTTCGCTGCTTGAGTTATTAGATTCATAGGGGTGTTCCACACCTAGTGCCCTAAAGTCATCTGGCTTGGGAGTCAATGATCAAAAGCTCATTAATGGGTAGTTCTGCACAGCCTAAGGTAATTAAGGACTGTCCGAGTCAGATTTTACTGTCTTCATGCTAGAGTCTTTTGATCCTTTCCTGCACTTATGTCTTATTCTTAATGCTTGTTGAATGTTTAAGTTACGGAGTGTGCATATTGGTATTAACAATCGACTGTGCGAACTTATTTGAGCTATGATTAGTTAGGATGGTTGGTCTCCACACAAACACATAAAATGGATCGAATATAGTCTTATGCTTGAAATTGAATGAACTCTTACTAATATCTGTGTTTGCCATGTTCTCTGGGAGTAGCTATGATCGAGCTTAGAAGCCATGATACTAGTATACAATTATATTTTTCTTTCGCGTGTGTTTTACTATTGTGAGTTTGTGTTAGATAGTTTGCTCGAGGACAAGCAAAGACTTAAGTTTGGGAGTATTTGATGAGTGCGATTTATACCCGCGAATCGGATACTTT